>JAJTUV010001318.1:0-590000 GCA_021653895.1 Mastomys natalensis | reverse complement strand
GTTTGTTGATCTATTTTGCTCATGTTCTAATTTGCTAGAAAATATGATGGCAAATCTGGCTAGGATTATGCAAATGTTGGGCTTACCTAGATTACAGCTTCTGATGGGTTATTTTGTTGGGAGTGTGAAGGCAACGTGGCAGAATGATAACCCATTTCTGTATACAGGAGCTGTGCTACAGTGAGTGCTGGAAAATGACTCTGCGGTCATGCCTTCTGTGTGCACAAGACCTGTACTCACGACACCTCCACGGAAGCCCTGCACCCCACCAGTCTGCAGGTGTCTCCTGGTCCTGCTCGCATCACAATTGTCCATAGTGAAAACAAAGCACAGCATTGTTGTCTCTGTTGGTCACAGAAGAAACCATGGGCTGTGCTACTGCTGTTGCAGCAGTGGTGGCGGTGGTATTGGTAGCGCCCCTTGAACCGCTCTTGTTCTGCTAACTCAGTTCAGTCCTTTCTACTGTCTTTTCTCAAATGCTATCAATTACCACCATTTGAAAACACACATGAAATGACAAACTGCTAAAGTGAAAGACTGAGTCCCAAAAGGCACCAGGCCTCATAGAAGGACAATCCAAAATGATAGCCGAAGACTTTCTCTTGTTCTCTCAACACATCTGACCCCAGTCATCAGCATGTTGTACAGCATTTCGGCTTCTTGTCTGTATTGTACTACAAGTTGTGAGCCGCCCTCTGAGCATAATTTAATTTTTCTCCATAGTTTATAAAATGTACACTTTTATTTTTTAAAAAAATATATTTATATATATTTATTTGGAAAGAGGCATGTCACTGCACACATGTGTAGGTCAGAAGACAACTTTCTCTCACTACTATGTATGTTCTGGGGACCAAATCAGACTGAGGGTTGGTGGCTAGTGCTTTAACACACTGACCCCAAGTATACATGATTAAATTTCAAATAGCAGCTGACACCTGAGACTGTGTAAAACACTTTTAAGCATTTCATTTAGTTTTTGCAATCTTATGGAGAATATTACATAATTAAACACCTGTCCATTTTTAAGGATAGGAAACTTTAGTCGATAATACACACCAGCATGTTAATATCTAGCCAACAAGACCATACTCTCTGAAGATTATTCTCAACATTTTTAAGAGGAGAATTGTTTCCTTCTTATGCTTCTAGTCCCTTCAACACACAAACAGACACACAAAGACACACACACTCACACTCACACCACACACACACACAAGAGAGAGAGAGAGAGAGAGAGAGAGAGAGAGAGACTCTGACACAGTGGTTTAGCTTAATGATTAACTCTACAGTCATACCTTCTGAAGGAATATCCATACATCACTCTACTTTTCAATTTTCAATATAGTATTCAATGAATTATCTAAGATAGCCAACTATTTGTTGTAAAATTGACTTTGCTCGGGTGATTTTGCCTAACTGGAGACTGACGTAAGTGTTCTGAGATTGTTATACATGTCTAGGTAATGATGCTTGAAAGCATACATGTACCAAATGCATCTTCAATTAATGGTATTTTTAGTTTTCCAGAGCTTGATCTGCCTGTAACTCCCCCAGAGGTTGAGGGATGCATGTGCCTGAGAATGATCTTATAAAGCCAGCCGATTAGGACAGTTAATCACAAATTCATCTGAGTAATTGACTTCTTGTTGTCTTATCATTTTCCATTAAATTTACAAGTCTTTTTAGTTATGTGGGTTTTAGTAAGGAAATGCAAACATGAGAAAATTAGTTAATTGCTCACACAGTAGAACTGAGCCACGGCGTGAAGGATATGGGTCGATTTCACTAGCTTTTCTGTAATCCGTTTGTATAAACTGAGAAGTTAACTTCCACTTAAATGTCTTCACAAACCAGGGTCACACCATCTTCCAACCAGTCAACAATACCAGTACCACTGGTCAAGGACAATTCATAGTTGAAATTTAGATTTTTTTTTTTTTTTTTTGTTTTTCGAGACAGGGTTTCTCTGTGTAGCCCGGGCTGTCTGGAACTCACTCGGTAGACCAGGCTGGCCTCGAACTCAGAAATCCGCCTGCCTGAGAATCTCATTATGTTGCTTCGGAAAAGCCTTAAATCAGACTGAAGCAATCCTGCCTCCACCTCCGCCTCCGCCTCTGCTTCTGCCTCATCTCTGCCTTTGCCTCTGCATCATACATTATGTAATATTTTGTATTCTTAGGTAAAATATTAAAATCAAGTCATGCATTATGTAATATTTTCATTCCTGGATAAAACATTGAAATATTAATACTTAGGAATACAGTACCATGACATGTGCAGATGACTTCCAGTGCATTTAAGAGAAGGGATATTTTCCCTTTCGTAGCCCTCCTCCCTCTCATTGGTTTCTCCCAACTTCTGTGTAATAAGCTGAGCTCTAGTTTGACCCCTCCAGCAATGCTAGACACATATATACCAAAGCAGGCTGGGATACCAGGAAACTAGATATTACACTCCCTCCCATCCCCTGAATAGTATCTTTATTCATTTATTTATTAAAATTGTTATTACGTTTATTCATTTGTACATGCCATTAGAGGTATGTGGAGATCAGAGGACAACTTTCAGAAGTTGTTTTTCTCCTTCCACCATGTGGGTCCTAGGAATCAGACTCAGGTTGTCAGGCTTGGTAGTGCATTTACCCACTGAGCCAACTCAGTAACTCCTGTGTGTATGTACATACAAATACGGATACGGATACAGATACATACAGATACATTTAAATGCTTTTTTGCTGTGCTAACAATTGAACTCAGGCCTCCAAACCTGAGCAAGAGCCCTGCCCTGGGTATTCCTTTCACTCTCTGTTCTTCCCTTTAAGCCTAGTTGAGACTTTAATCAATTTCTTTTCCTTATATTTGTTTAAAAAAAATTATCCCTGCAAAATTCTATTCAAGAACATAGTTTGTTAAAATATATATTTCTGTTAAAAGACAGGTTCTTATCTGAATCCACAGCAGTCCCTGGTCCGTTCTACATTTTCAATAATTGCTTGTTTAATGAATGGATGTTTAGAGTTCTCTATTTAAAAAGCTTTTAAGACATTGTGGTCTAAATACTTAAACACAAGATCTAAAATTTAAGTTGGCTCAATTCACCAAACCTTAGCTTTATAGCAAAGCACAGTTTCGAAGCCAGAAAAAGAGAGAGAGAGAGAGAGCAAATTATACTTTTAAATGACTCAGTCCTTGGAAAGCTGAACTGCCCTCTTGATAATTTGACAGATGTGGCCTTTGACTGGATAACTTTGTTTAGATTACAGTCACTTGTCTGTCTGTATGACAAAAGGAAAAAGTGAAAGAAAAAAAATGTTCAGGCACACTGCTCGTTAGATTCCATGATTTTCCCTTTCTTTTGCTCTAAGTAGTTAAATAAAGAATTCAAAACTTTGGCAAAGGGCAGAGTAGGAGCACAGCTGTCTGTAGGAAACACAGGCACTTTCCCATCAAGCAATGAGTCAGGGAGGGACTGGGGCAGCAAACACCTTTTCACCTTGCCTCTGCCTCCTCCTCCTTCTTCCTTAAGAACCAAACCAACCAAACAAACAAACAAAAAAACGTGGTCTTAAGAACCAAACCAAACAAACAAACAAACAAAAAAACATGGTCTCACTATGCAGCCCAGGCTGCGCAGGAACTTGCTATGTAGATCAGGCTGCCTTGATGTCACAGATCTGCTATCATTGGCTTCCCAGATGCCACACTCCCCAGCCCATGCCCTTTGAAGGCACGCTTCCATTGGCCCCTTTAGTGGTGTCTTCTCGATCTGAACTTTCACATGCCAATCATCCAGATACACTTTTTGCCCAAATAAGACAGGTGAGCACAGAAGCCCACGGTCACCCAGCTCCACTTGCTTCTGAAAAGCCACCATTGCTTTAGGCCAGAGACTCTTGTTCAACACGGACACCTCAGGCACACACCTGACTTTCCTGCTGTGTGAGGGAATTGTGGATAAAATCTGCTTGGCCTGGAATCAGGCAGCCTTGCTCAGGTTACTCAGCTTGGCCTTGCCTGTCTGTCATTACTTCCTTTCCTGCCTGTCCCACTTGACCTGGCTCAAGCCTTAGCCTCTGCTTCATAACAATGGTGGCAGTTCTCAGCCCCCAGACAAGGGCCTCTTGCAGTTCTGTCTACTGAGGTCTTTTCTCTCTGTGTCTCTGCACATCCTTATCAGTATCTCTGTCTGCACCTTTGCAGTGGATGGCATCCCGAGTTCCATCTCTTACAAACCCTGCTTCTCCTTTGGCCTCCACCCAGTCTGTTCTTGCTTCCCCCAGCCCCTGATCCTTGGCATGCATGGCACTACAATAGCATCTGCACCTCCACTTGCGTACACAGAGACCAGGGGATTTAGTTAGTGTTCAGTGTCTTCTCTGTCTCTCTGTCAGTCTACCCTCGCCCTAGTGTACCTAGGCTTAGATCTTAAAATTCTAACATAAAACATGGAATTGGGAGCTCAGGAGATAATTCAGTCAGCAAAGTCCTTGAGACCTTGAATCCAAGCCCCAGAATCCATATGACATTAAATATACTTTTAATCCTAGGGCTGGAGGTAGAGACCAACAGATCCCAGAGGCTGGATGCAGGCCAGGCCAGTAAGAGACACTGTTTTAAAAATCCAGGCAGAAGGCATCTGAGGTGTGTCAGAGGAAGTTAATCTCTGGCATCTACATGCATGTGTACACAAACACACATATATTTCCTAGACCATCAAAGGACTCTTAATTCCTTGGTCTAAATCCAGAGAAACATTAAGGTTATTATTGGTCTCCATCTCTTTGACAAAGTTCTTACTGATTTCCTATATACATATGTATGTATGAATGTATGTGTGTATGAATGTATTTATGTATGTATGTATGTATGTAATGTATATATATGTATATATATGTATATGTATGTATGTGTGTAAGCATGTACATATACACTTTTATATGTATTGCAATTGTGTTTGGGGGTTATCAAGGAGTGGACAAGGCTTGGCTTGTGCTGAGCCAGTGCTCTGTCATAGTGCTATACCATCAACCCATGCCTTCCTGTGGACACATTTAAACATACAAACCCATGCCTATCTGTGTACACGTTTAAACATACAAACCCAATCAACCCATGCCTTTCTGTGTACAAACCCAAGTGGCTACCGGGATCACCCCTCAGCCAACACCCCATGGAAAGAGAATTTATTTCCCATTCCCTAGAAAAGGTAGCCTTGAGCGAGTGCCTACAAGATACTCAGACTCTAAAATTTCCTGAGGAGAAGCTTCTAAACAGTAAAGTATAGGCATCAATTGCATGGATAAAGTTTACATTTTTTTTAACAATTTACAGCTTTTTTTTCCAGACCAATTATACTTCCCAGACAGCTTGAGTGCTTCCTCTATAATTTCTGAGGTTTTCTGGGTAAATAGGTTTAAAAAAAAAGTTTGCTGTGCAACTTCGAAGGAAGAGAAAAGTGAGATTCTGGTAAAAACTTGTTAGCTGTGGTGCAACCCCATCACGAGTGGAGGGAGGCGCTCCAGCAGGCCACACTTTCCTGCACATTGCTGCACAGTAGCAGGCTCCAGAGCAGCACTGGCCCTTTAAATGCAGCCCTGGGAGGGTGACACCAGTGCCCAGTGAATACTATAGACTGTTTAGAACCAGGGTCTTACCAGGAGGTGGTTTTGTGATGTCCCACTGCGACAGTAGTGTAGGCAAGCCATCTGCCTGCTTACTCAGAATGGCCTCTTGATTTCAGTGACCTCCTGAAGTCATTCCAGGTCCTAGTAGACACAATCAAGTTTATCAAGTAAATGTGATATGTTTTCCTCCTGTAGAATGCCAATTCTTTTCCAGCTTCTCCTGCATCTCATGCTGACTTTCAACCAACTTGAATCTACATGTCCTTAGGAAGCTATTGGAAGCCAATTTATTCGGTTAATTCACATCAGTCTGAATAATTTCTCCTGACAGATTACTTCCGTTTTGAGACTCCCTCAAGTACATTTTAATCCTAGGCAGGTTGTTGCTGACAATAAATGATTTCACATTTCTCATAAAGATGCCAGTCATTAAAGATATTAACACATATTCTTTCCCCTTGGGTGTAAGGGAGCTGTCGATTTAGCAATGGTGGACGGGCCAGCCTTCCTATGGTCAAAGGCAGCAAACGAGAAAATCAATGTACTCTTTAGAATTAGTCAAGTGTGGAAGCCTTTGAAGTAAGGGCTTGAGCAGGGTGGCTTCAGGAATAACATAAAAGCTCAGTGTATACGTCAATAAAATATTATGAAATTTCACAAGAGCTAGTCCCTACCCCGTTAGTAGAGGTTTCATGAGTAATAGATAGGGCTTAAATGAGACCCTGTTCTAATATTTTGTATTCATACACAGGACACAGCACCTGAAAGACAAGGAGGCGTTGTAAAAGCAGAGCCTCAGTGCTGAAGTTGGGAGGTCTGAAGGAATCCAAGTGGATTTTGTTATGGAGGTTTTCCTTTTTTGAGACTGACCATGTAGCCCAAGTTGGCCTTGAACTAACTATGTATAATGGAAAAGAGATAAAAAGACATGCATTGCTATTGCATATTCTCTCTCACTAGAAAGGCCTAGATCAGAAAGGGCACTATTTGGGAAGAAGACAGATACCACCTGGAGTAAGGGGCAATGACAGGGATAAATACAAGCAAAATTGAATGACAGGAAACTGTCACAAAGAAACCCAGTATGATGGCCCATGCCTTTTCAATCTCAGCACTAGCTAGACAGAGACAGGCTGATCTCTAAGTTTGAAACCAGCCTGGTCTACAGAGCGAATTCCAGGACTACAGAGAGAAACTTTGTCTTGGAACAGCCCCTCCCCCCCACCATCATACACACCCTCCAAAAAGACAAACCCAGTATTTCATATGCTTACTAAAACTAAACTAATTAAGTTAAAAAAAAACCATAGAAACAAGATTTAAAGAAGAACTCACTACTTAGCCTTCCCTAACCCAATTCTGCAACCCTCTTGCCAACACTCCCAGAGTTTGCCATGCTCAGACTCAGCTGGGCATTGCATGAACACCTTTCCATGGCGGGAAAATATTGTACACTTCACACCTTTATCTTGTAGACTGAGAGGTGGGGGAGGCACTTGAGGGCTCTTCACAACCCTCCGAGTGACCTGTGTCCTGACAATGGCTAGCCATTTTCCAGCCATCTTTCTCCACCCACAAAGGGAAGATTAGGTCATTGTTCAAGAGTGACAAGCATTTCATGTTTGGAAATGACTAAATAATAAAGTGCCTGGTTTCTATAGAAATACAAGGAGGGAAGATTAATTTCAAACCAAAGTCTAGTGCAAACATGACCTTTCCATTGTAAATCTCATGGACAAGGAAGAAATTACATCGAAAGGTTTGTTTCTAGGGCTGAGAATTCGGAAATGTATTAATAGGATGTCTCAGATTGAAAAAAAAAACTGTTTATTATAATCTGCCATCTACGAAGATGAGAAAAATTCCTTCTGTTTTTTCCTGGAAGAATGCAGTTATTGGATATAAATGACAGCCATGAAAGGGTCATCTTCTTATCCTTTGCCTCCAGGCGGGGCTGTAGTTAAAGCTCGTTCAAAGAAAGGGAACATGCTCCCAGACCACTAGGTGAGCAAAATACAAATTAAAAACAGCAGATGGCAAAGCTCAGGGGTGTAGAAATTAATAAAGGTTAGGTCTGGTTGACATTATTTGAGCTAAAATTTATTTCTACTTGCGAATAGCATGACGCTTAGCAAAAGTCCAAGGATGGTCTGTTTGGCAGTAGGCCTGTGTAATAAATTCCTTTTAGTATTAGTATTAATGTCTGGTCATTGTTTTGTCCTCTCGGTTCCACCCTAGAGCCCTGGGGACACTAGAGCTCACAGCACCGATGCTGAGCACTGAAGATCCACTTAGTCACGTACTCACCACCTGGGGGAGGAGGCTCAAGGCCATCTGCACTCTGGGACAGGGAGCACAGTGAACCGCAGACCGGGGGAGGCTGGCTTTTTGTAGGCAGGATGGAGTGTCTGCGTCTAACCGGGGAAGGCTTGCAGGGGAAAACAGGATTGGCTCCTTTTACAAATTTCATGGCAGGACTGAGCTGAAGCCCAGGAAGCTGACTTGTTGGGTTGATAACTGGATGAGGTATGCTGATCTACTTGACAGGGGTCCAAGCCAAGTGGAGAGTCTTTCCTACTAGTGGGCTGCAAATTGGAGAAAAACAGAAGAACTTACGGGTTTGGGCCTTAGAAGGGTGCAATGAGGTCCCAAGATATCAAGGCAGCATGTCAAACCCAAGGCTTCCAAGTCTAGTCATCTATACCAGTAATACCAGCTGGAGTGATACTCAAAGAACAGAACCAAGCCAGGGTGGACTGAGGTCTGTGGAACCATGATCCACAGTGAATCTTCCCTCCTTAATGGATGCTTTCCTCAGGGATTGTGTTTACAGATAAAAAATGAGTTACCACAGCCAGACTTGGTTTTCCCATTGGTAAAATAAAGATTAAAATGACTGTATTTCAGGATAGTGGTAGGTTAAGAATGCTCTTTAGGTAGGGTGATAGCTCTTTCCCGAGTTGAGTTCTTTCCCCAGCACCCATATGGTGGCTCCCAACCGTCAGTCCCAGAGGATCCTCTTCTGCCTTCCAAGCACACTGCATACATGTGGTGCACAGACATACACATACATATGCTACACAGACATGCACATACACGTGGTGCACAGACATGCATGCAGGCCAAACATCTACATGGACAAAATCATCCAACAATAGGGAGAACATTTTTGTGAAGGATGGCTCATTAGGGCTGTGGCTATGTAGAGGTCCAGGACCTCCAGCCCCTCTCTCTAAAATATAAAACAAGAAGACATGAGCTTATCTAGCCCCAGGACCTAATCCCCAAACACTCGAGTTGAGGCTGAAATTCTTTAGAACCTGAATTGGTTTGATTGTTCCAAATTAGAGGAGGTGGGAAAATTCTTCTAATTCACTGGACATTCTGTATGCATTGGAGAGCGTATGCTATGTAGAAACAGCTCAAGTCTTAGATGGCAGGATGAAGATTCCAGACACCAGGCGTAGAATTTAAATCATATTGCTTTGGCCAAAGAACACCAGAGGAAGTGTCACCTAGAACATGTTAATAAAAAGCCTCAAGATAATTGTGTTCACTGCGTGTGGTGAACCCCGAGTTGCTTGTTTCCATAAAGTGTATCCTTAGCATGTAACTGTTGAAAGCCCCACTTTCGGGGATTATATAAAATAAGCTGTACTTTATTTCTTTTTAATTACACTGACTTATTTATCCATGTTAGTGTACGGGTGTTGCAGAGGTCAGAGGGCAGCTTGCTGGAGTCATTTCTCTCCTTTCGAAACGTGGGATTGAACTTAGGCTGCCAGGTTTAGGGCAAGTGCTTTCACCTACTAAGTCATCTCACAGGCCCATAGGCTGTCCTTATCGACGCTTCTGTGGGTAGCAGGGAGGGGCTTTCACAGGAGTTAGCATCCTGCTTCTCTGCACACTTATGTCTGAAAAAAAGACCACCCATACTTAACGTCCCATAAATGCTGCCTAGCACGGAGCCATGGCTCAGCCTCTCCCTTTTAAACTTATAGCATTTTCAATCACTCAAACACGGAATGGGTACCCCAAACCCTCATGAGTCTATTACGTACCTATCCACAACTTCTCCGTTCTTGGGTAAGCTCTTCCGTAACTCAAAAGGCACAGGTGAGATTCAGTCAAGCTGTAAGATAATTTAATAATAGCCAGACTTGGTGGCTCAAATCTTTAATACTAGCAGTGGGGAGGCAGAGGCAAAGGAACGTAGATCTCTGTGAGTTCCAGGACAGCCATGGCTACAAAGTGAGACTTGATCTCAAACGAATTCAGTAAACTCACTAAGCTATTGCTGCTGTTCTAAGGCTAACTCAGGCCATCAGCACGATCAGTGAGGTTTGGGAGGGATGTTTGGGAAAGCTAACAGGGAACAGTAGCAAAATGCACTGTAAGACACAAGAGAAATTGGGGTGAACTTTTGCAGAGGAGCAGAGATTTGAAATGAGGAGCCAAATGTGGGTGTAAGCTCCTAAACGCAAGGACTGTTCAATACACCTGTTGAGAGCGATTCACTTTCTAAGATGCTGCGGGGCGGTGATACTGAAGGGTGGCACCGGAAGTGAAAAATTACTGTGCAAACAAAAACTGTGGGTTTTAAGTGCCGGGATAGGAGTCTTCACACCAGGAGGGTAATGCTAAGAGCAGACACAGATAATAACAATTTTAAAGAAGATACAGCAGCAAGCTAAGAGATGAGGACCCCGTGGCAGGGAACTTTCTCAAATGACTCTGGCTTGAGCGGGGAGGGGGGCTTTGCTCTCACAGAGGAAAGAACAGAGACCGAGACAATTTCAAACAGAACTCCACAGAGCACAGAAGATTCCCTACAAACTACCATTAGGAAAGGGAGACGAGGAATGAAAGAGAACAGAGCACCAACCAGGTCGGGTTTAAGAATAATCAGTGTTTACTAAGTACTTGGCCACTGGAACACTGGTTTTCCAAAGCCCACATCTTCCTCATCCATTCCGTCCTGCCACAGGCAGCTACTGTACTGGGTGCTCCAGGCGCCAGAACCGCATGCCTGGAAACGCTGACTCCCTTCCCGCCCCCTCCCCTCCCAGCCTGCCAGCTGCGACGCAGTTTGTTTGCATACTCCTATTGGGTTGCCTGTTTTTTGTTTTTGTTTTGTTTTTGTTTTGTTTTGTTTTTTTCTTTTTTCCAGTCAGTTCAGCAGTGTCCCGAAATTCACCCCCAGTGGAACTTGTGCCTCTGCTCCTCCTCTTCTTGGAACTGCCTTTTGTTTGTCTGGCAGAGCTGGGTCTATGGGGGTGTGTGATGATAATAATACGCCGGGCTTATATAACTGCATCTTACAAGCACTTCGCAGACAGTCCCTAATGAATCTTGGAGCTGGTGTCAGGCCGGGCAGCTTTATCTGCAAGTTGGTAATCCGAGGCCCAGAGGCCAGGAGAGAGGGCGGTTGGGATCAGAGGCCAAGCCTCCCTGGCTCCTGGAGCCCCTCAGAGGTCAGGGCGATAAGGAACAATGACTCTCCCATTCTGGAGGAAGAAGGAAGTCCCGCTGCTACCTAATCTCTGCTCCTCTGCCTCTTCCCTGCTCCCCGAGCCTTTCCTCTAGAGAAGACTTTCAAGGCTGCTTTTGTAAGTATGATGATCTACTTTTGCTAGGAAGAAGACAGGTTTCCCTTCCTGCCTGTTGTGCAGTTTGTGTTTTTTATGATCCTACCTCTACCTGAGATGCTTAAATGATGATAAATGTGTCTCTGGCCAAAGTTTTTCACCCTCCCTGTTTGGTTTCTCCTAAGGATACGAGAAGGAAAAAGATTTCAGATGATAATTCACTTGACAAAATAACACCGGGAAGATGTGTTTAGATTCACCAGTCTCGCTCAGTTCATTCCAGTTTAGCCTAGCCTGGCTGCATGCAGGTTGGCCCACAGCCCTCACAGGAAGGAGCCTGGTTACTCACTTGGTTTGTTGGGCAATGCAGAGATTTTAACTGTCTTCATCTTCAGTTTCTGTTTTGGCTACTCACAATTTCAGGTAAATATAATTGCTGGACGTTACACTATGAGATAAATATCAACTTCCACAGGAGGCTTGAAACTGTCGCCGCTTCTGTAAACTGTAACAAACGCAGTGACTCCGGTGGGCATGTTCACTTTCATTAATTTTTTTCACTCTACGACCAAAGGGTTTAATATTAAAGAAGCATGTACAAAAGCTACTTAAGCGCTGGCAAAGCCCAGAGCCAAATGATTAAACTTGCTCTCCATAAAGAATGTGACCTTCGTGAAATATTCAGCTCGGGGGTGTGGTGTGTGGCTTTTAGATGTCACCTCTCTACAACCCTGTAGAGCAACAGAAGGAAGGTGCATGCTCTGAACAGGTGGAAGTACTGTTGTTAATTGAAAGCCACTGGGATAAAGTTCTGCTGGAGGTAACTGTATACTTTGCATTTGTAAAACCATGACTGTATCTCCTCTTATGAGAAATGAAAAAATTATTATTGCTCGCTACTGTTTTGTGAAAGAAAACTTAGAAATATACAAGGATGCCTAAGATTAAATGCTCTAAGCATTGTGATTAATCCACTGAGCTGTCATTTGCTACATTAGACAGACTTGTGTCCTGTATGACAGAGCTTTGTGTGTGTGTGTGTGTGTGTGTGTGTATGTATGTGTATCTCTCTCTCTCTCTCTCTCTCTCTCCTCTCTCTCTTTTCTCCCTCCTTCCCTCTTGCATGCAAAATGGACCAAATGGAGAAATAAAGACGTTAATTAAGTCAGATGTGGTGGCCCATGCTTGTAATTACAGCATTCAGAAATCTAGCCAGGAGGATCATGAGTTCAAGACCAGCCTAAGATACATAGGAAGCTCTTGTCACAGGGGGGGGAAAAAGCAAATAAGTAAATTATTTAAATTAAATTTAAAAATCTTATTTAAATTATATTTCTACTTCAAATTATCTGTGATTATCAAGAAATCGTAAGATATGGCTGAAGCTGAGCCCTACTTATTTTACTTCTAAATTTGAATGAGATCCATCAGCACTGAACGTCATGTCTACAAAGACCAGCCCTGTCATCTCAACCTTAGCCTCAGTTCCAGCAGAGAGGACACAGATAGATAAGATCCAGGTCAGAGTTTGTGTCACTGTCACCTGAGGACCAGTAGCAAGATATAGCAGCAGCAAGCTGTCTAGGAAATGAGACAAAGCTCCACACGCCAGGAGAAGAGTGTTGGTAAGACAGAAGTAATATGGAAAAGTATCTAGCACAGAAAGAAATATAGAAAAGTATCTAGCAAGGAAAAATATAGAAAACTATCTAGCAAGGAAATAATATAAAAAAGGAAGTAATCTAGAAAAAGTATCTAACACAGGAATTAATATAATATAGAAAAGTATCTAGTCGGAACACGGCACTATTTTAGTACTCTTAGGGCTTTCCCATTTATTCTTGTTTTTATCTTTCTTAAGATTTTTTTTTTTTTATATGTGTGCCTGCCATGGGTTTGTGGGTGACCACGGAATCCAAAAGAGGCCTTTGTTCCACCTGGACTAGAGTTACAAGTGATTAGGAGCCACCTGATGTGGATGCTGGGATTTGAACCTGGGTCGTTTGGAAGAGTGAGCAGTAAGTGCTCCTTCCTAAGTGCTGAGCCATCTGTCTGGCACCTGCTTTTGTCTTTTACTTCATTGGTGAACATCTACTGTGGATAGATGGCATGCTGTGTTAAGCAGTGTCAATACTCAGGTGGGTAAAACGTCTTATCTTGGAAGAGTTGTTTGGAGGAACAAACCATAGCAACAGATAATCAATCCCTTATAGTGAGCTTTTATACCTGAAAAGAAGCAGGTTCAGGACTGCGAGAAGGTGCCCAAATCAGGTTGTTACTTCTGCCTCAGGAAGCCAGCAACTTTTCACAAGGTGATGGTGATGAGCTGGGTTTCAAAGAATAAGCAGCTGGTGGGAAGAACTCTCCAGAAGGCAAGAGCACTGCTGAACAGAACAGGAGGGGTAGACTAGTCTATTAAAAGAGACTGGGTACTGAATCCAAGAGAGTTGTGTTAGTACAATGGGGAGTCCTGTTAATTCTAGTGAGACACACACCCACAGACCAGCCACAGTTTATAGTTCCACTGAAGTGTGTTACTAAGACAGTGAGATTTACATTTATTTTTACTTTATGTGCATTGGTGTTTTGCCTGCATGTATGTCAGTAAAGGTACCAGATATCCAGGAACTGGTACTACAGACAGTTGTGAGCTGCCATGTGGGTGCTGAGAATTGAACTTGGGTCTTCTGGAAGAGCAGCCAGTGTTCTTAACTGACTGAGCCATCTCTCCAGCCTCTGTAGTGTTAATTCCACTGTTTTTGCAGCAAACCCAGGTCAGTGATGGAAGAATCTGTAGCCCAGAGCCCTGACTCTTCCATGTTCATTAGTTTGGGGTCTGCTTTTCACTCAAAGAAGAGACAAAAGAATTTTTATAGAGCTGGGAAATGGAAAGCAGATGTGACTCATATTTTAGAAATATTCTTTCTTATTTGCATCACAGTACAGGGAATGAAGTCTAGGACCTTCCAAATGTTAGGCAAGACTCCCCCACAGAACTACACTCTGAGTCCTAGAAAGATTTTATCTGTGTCTCCTATTGACCATATGAAATATGGGCTGTGCAAAGGCCAGTGAGTAGAACTCTGTAAACTAGGAGAACTGGGAAGAGATCATTGTGACCAAATGGGAGATGCTGAGGCCCGAGCTGTGAAGGTGGACAACAGACTGAGAGTCCAGACATGTTTAGAAGGTATAACATTCGTAACGTGGGCTGAATTCCTGGATGAATGGAATGGAGAGACAGGAAACGTCTAATGTAGTTTCAGATGTAGGCAACTGAGTAGCTAGAGGAGGACACAGTGGAGCCAAAGAAGGTGCAAGCGGAGAAGAGTAGAGTTCACCGACATTTGCAGTGTAAGTTAGTAAGGAATTGTACCATTGAATAAAGATAAAGAGGGTGGGTGTGTGTGTGTGTGTGTGTGTGTGTGTGTGTTGTGTGTTGTGCATGTGTGTATTTAAATGCTTTAAGTGAGAGGTATGTAAATATACTTTTAGATATGTGTGTAAGTGTGTGGGTGTATAAATGTGTGTAAGAATTTAAGTATGTGGGTGTCTGTGTATGTACCAGAGGACACCCTGGGTTGTTTGTCTTCTTTAGGCACTGACTGTAACTATCTTGTTTTGTTTTGGCTTGGTTGGTTTGGTTTGGTTTGGTTTGGTTTGGTTTGGTTTGGTTTGGTTTGGTTTGGTTTGGTTTGGTTTGGTTTGGTTTGGTTTTGAGACAAGGTCTCTCACTGGGACCTAGTACTCAGCAGTTAGGCTAGCTGGCTAGCCAGTCGGCTCCTGGGATCCTCCCTGCACTGGTATTACAGGCTCAGACCACTGCCATGCTTGGATTTTTATTCTGAAACCTGGGGAGTAATTCCAGGTTCTCACACCCAAATGGCAATGCACTTTGCTGACTGAGCAATCTCCCCTTCTCCATCTTCAGAACAGGTTTTTAAGAGTATAAAGTGGACAGATTTTCCTCTCTGTGTAATTTTGAGTGGGAGGGTAAAGACTAAGTCCTCTTGTCTTAATGTTACCAAGACACATCTGCATCCTGGCTCACTGGACTTACTGCTTTACTCTTGGTCCCTGCTGTCTGTCTGGTGGATTGTGTTCTCATTAACCTCACAAGAAGAAGGCCATGTCTAGGTGACCTTAGTTTAGCCTTTAAAAAAGGGATGTTTGCTTTCACCTTGCTGTGAGCACTGAGCAGAGTGGAGCACTTTCTGGAGCATCATATATTCAGAAATTTTGCCCATCTAAAAGAAGGCTTCTCCCTAGGTGGTTTTGGAGGAGGCACCCCAAGACTAAAGCTTGTATTTCATTACCTGGCCCAGAAGAGGACTGCAACCATTTCTCTCACATTCCACCCTCAAGTTCCTGCCATTCAACAGTCCAGTGTGGGAGTACAGAGGAGGGGTTGGTGAACTTTGTAACTTATTTCCTTAAGAACTTATTGTTTAAGTA
Organism: Mastomys natalensis; assembly: GCA_021653895.1. Taxonomy (NCBI): domain Eukaryota; kingdom Metazoa; phylum Chordata; class Mammalia; order Rodentia; family Muridae; genus Mastomys; species Mastomys natalensis. Next base: position 574,331 of record JAJTUV010001318.1, on the reverse strand, counting down.
TATGTATATGGGGAGAGGCAGATGATACCACAGTTCTTAGAAGCCCTTGGAATAGTTACAGGTGGTTATTAGCTAATGTGGGAGATGAGAACCAAACTCCAGCCCTCTGTAAGAGCACTGAGGGCTTAACCACTAAGCCACCCTTCCAGCTCTGGCAGTTGGAAGGCAATTTAATGTTTTAGGCAAACAGAAAAGACTGTTCAACAGACAGGAAGCTGAAACTTTTTCCGATCTTGGGGGTCTGATTACTTGATAACCTTGGGTTTCTCAAACCCTTTGACCCTTCTATGCTCAGCACTTAATCTTCTATGGCAACGCATCTCAGGTTTCCTGGATTGCTCAGCTCTCCCCGCCGCGTGAACATGGCAGAGAAAATGCCATTGATTATGAAAGAGACTTCGCCCCAGACATTGTGGCTCGGCTTCTAGACTTGTACACTATTTCCTCTCAGGTGAACTGTTTAAGCACAAGTTGGATTTTAAAAGTGATTTCTACCTCTAACATAAACATTTTAAAAATCATTTCTTATATAGTATTTGATTATAATCTAAATCCCACTAGCTTTCTGATAGGTCATTCCCACTCCCCAATGACTAAAACTTTGAAAATTATCTTTGACTTTTGGAGGAGTTAGAGGCTGGGACTAAAACCAAACTTTACAAATGCTTGACAAGTGCTCTGCCCTGAAGTTATATCTCAACCCATCTGGGTTTTGATATGATCAAAATGTTCTTGGTTTTACCAAAATGACTTGTCATTGTGTGATGGGAAGAGGACTTTAAGGCTAGACATGTGACTGTGGAAGAGACTTGTCTAGCATGAGTGAAGCTAATCTTTTGACCTCTATACACATCATGTCATATGCATATGGGCACATGCATGTACATGGGTGCACAGACATATACCCACAGAGAGAATAAAAATCTAATTAAAATTTTAAAAGAAATGAACAAATAAAAGGCAGATGATATATATCTTTAATTCCAGTACTTAAGCTGAGGTATTGTGGACTCGAGGTTAGCCTGGGCTAAGTAAAAATTATCAGGCCAACTTAGACTATACAGCAAGGCTTGATCTTTAAAAAATGAAGGAAAGAGAAGAGAGCAGAGAGGATGAGGGGAAGAAGGGAAAGAGAAAGGCAGGAAGAGTTATGAGTTAAGTAGTAAATTCCAGGCCAGCCTGAGCTACAGAATAAAAACCTGCCACACTCCTGAAATGAAGAGAAGTAAGAAACAAATGGAGAATGAGCAAGAGAAAGAAGTTGGGTGCAGTGATTTATGGCTCTAACTCCAGCACTTGGGAGCTTGAGACTGGGGAATTTCTGTGAGTTCTTGACCATCCTGGGCTGCATGGTAAAATTCCAGGTAAGCCTGCACTATAGGTTAAGACCCTGCCTTACCTCTTCCCATAACAAAGAAAAGGGGGAGGGGGAGGGGATGAAGAGGCAGGAAAGAAAGAAAGATAATGTTGGAGATTTTCCAAAGCACAAGGAGGGATAGGAAGAAAACACAGTTTAGTGTGTGGCACCAACCATCCCACAAAGAGGCCTGAACTACTAGTGTAGCCCATGATTTCTCTGGGTCTGCTGACAAGGGTTACCTCCATGCAAACTCCTTGAGCCATGGTGCTTACCTCTGTAGCGTCAGAAGCAGAGATGAACACAGACGCCTGAGTGCAGAGGATGCTTAGTTGTAGGCTCTATGGAAAGTTCGAAACTCCCCACTCTCTCTTGGGTTTGGCTTCTGAAGTTCTCATGTTTTCTGGTTTCATGTCATTGTATCTGAAGTAATCCTCTCACGTGAACGCACCACTCACCACCCCAGAATTTGTGTGGTTTGGGGCAATTTTCTACTGAGGAATTTTGGGCATTTTGGCCATCCTTTATGGAAAGCAGCTTGGAATTAGTTTCCAGGGCTGAAGGATCCAGGGAAGAACGCTCTTCAAGAGCAAAACTGAAGCCATCAATGGGGACAACAAGCAGACATCTACCTTCGTAAGAAGCCATTCCCCACTGAGCCATTTCTAATTGTGTCTGTGCAGTGTGCAAATAAAACAGCCTCCAAAACAACTTACAAAAAATCCATCACCAACACAGCACTTCACGAACCTTCCACCAAAGCCTGGGGCTTAAGGGTATTTCTCTACAGTAAATTCTGATGAGTTGGTGAAATTGGGAAGCCAGAAATGCTCTGTTTCTGAACATCTGAGACTTGGGGCAAGAAAAGAGCAGAATTCAGTCACCACGTTTTGTAGCAGAGACTCATAAGCACTAAATTCAGAAACACAGTGCCACAAATCGGTTGACCCAAGATCGGCAGGTACAGCTAGGAAACTAAGTTCTACCTCTCTGAAGATTATCAGTAGGTAAGTCTGGCACTCTTCGGTGGATGGCAACTTTTAATGGACTGGCATATGTGTCTGTCCCTTACAGACTTTAGGACCAAGATTTCAGAAGGCTTTCATGTCTTACCTATCACCTCATTCTAGGAACAAAAGACAGATTCACACAGGCACATACACGCACAGATCGAGACTACCCACTTCCTGGTCTAGTTTCACAATGGACTAATAATTAATTCTTAATTTTACATCATTTCAAAATGGGTTTGCTTTTATGTGTCTGAGGTTTCTGCCTGCATGTATTTTCATGGACCATCTATGAGCAGTGAGGACCAAGGCCAAGAGAGAACACTGGATCCCCTGGCACTGCAATTATAGACAATTGGAAGCCCACATTTGGGTGCTAGGGATTGAAACCAGGTCCTCTGCAAAAGCAGCCAGTGATGGTAACTGCTGAGCAATCTCTGCAGCCACTAATTTTATAGTTTTTAATACCATTAAAATCGGTTATTTTTTAACCAAATGTGAACAACTCTAAGGCAAATCAAGGATCACTATGCAGTTCAGATCCTGACAACCTGAGTTTATGGTAGTGATCACTTAGTGCCCTGAAGTTACTGGAGCTACACTGTGGCAAGAGAGGGTAAGGTGGAGATGCAGCCTATGACCTGCCCTCCATGAACAATCTTCAAAGCTAACAGGAGAGACAAGGCAATAACAGAGCGCTATGTTGCATCTCAGGTTCTATGTGCTGATGGCAACAAGTGAACATCAAGGTTGTCAGAAGGGAATCTGTGCTGGTCAAAGGGAATGTGGAGCACGCTAGAGTGTGGAGTAGAGAAAAGAAGGCATTTTAGGTCAGGAACAGCAGACATGAAACCTGGGAGAAGAAAGATGCTCTGGTGATTTGAATGAATGAATGAATAAATAAATGAATAAATGAATAGCCCCAATAGGCTCATATGTTTGAATACTTGGTCTCCAGTTTATAAAACTGTTTTGGATTTATGACCTTAGTAGAGGAGGTCTAATACAGCCTTGGGAACAATGTTGTGATTTCAAAAGACTTATTTCCTAGTATCTCTCTGTTCCCTTCTTGTGGAATAGGATGTGTTGCCACTATAATGCCTTTGCTTTGTTGTCATGGACTCCAACTCTCTGAAACTGTAAGGGAATGAAAGGTTTCTCTAATGACTTGTGTTGGTCATGGTGTCTTATAGCAACAGAAAATTACTAAAGCAACAACAAGCTGAGGAATTGGTGCCAAGGAGATCTTTAGTCACATTTTACCCTGGACAACTGGTCTTGGAGCGTCACTTTGGTTTATGTTACCAGACAAAATTACAAAAGCTGGGGTACAGGTGTCATGTCTATAATCTCAGCGTTTAAGTACCTAAGACAAGACAGTTGATAAGAGGTCAACCTAGCTTGCATAGTGAATTCTGACCAGCCTGAACTACATAATGATACCCTATTGTGGGTCTCCATTTCCTCAGGGGTCATTGGCCACCAGCCTGCGGTTCTGTGTTTCCACCTTACTGCTGGGGTCTCAGAACGCTACTCAGGGAAGCGAAACACAAAGGTGCTAGGCTATGTTCCTTTCTAGCTGTTGGGGTGCTAGGCTTGTGAGATAAAGCCATGCTGCACAAGGTAAACACAGCCTAAGGTACCTGGGTATCTATACCTGATGTTTAGTTCTGAAAATCAGTCTGAATCCTTAAGTGACTTATATAAAACAATATGCATAATATTCAAATGCAACGTATGCATATGCTTCTGTACACTTAAAATTACTTGTAGATTAATTGTAACACAGATCTAATGTAGATACTATGTAGATAACTGTTATACTATCTAATTTAATGAATCTAATAGTTGTGACGACAGTCTGTGTATGTTATGTACATAGGAAATTTATTTTTCAAACATTTTGATTCTTGGCTGATTGAATTTGAGAGTACAAAATCTACCAACTTACCGCATATAAACATCATTGAAATTTAAAGTAACTAATTAAATATGATTTAATAACCAATCTAACCAATAATATCAACTCCACTTTTCACAGGTAGAACTAGTATAATAACTATGGAATAAATTTGTTTTTATCAGGAACTCATTAACAAACTTTAAAATTTTTATTTTATTATTTATTTTACTTTATGTGTATGAGTGTTTTGCCTGCATCTATATGTCTGTACCACTTGCATGCTGAGCCCAAAAAGGTCAGAAAAGGCCATCAGAGGCCCTGGAATTGGGGTTACAGATGGTTGTGAGATGCCATACGTGTGCTAGACATGGAGCCTCAGCTGTCTGAATAGACATCAGTTCTCCTAACCTCTAAGCCATCGCTTCATACCAAAAAATATATATATTTTTAGTGAATTTCTATTGTATATTCAGTGCTGGGTGTGACTACAGTACCAGCTGTGAACTGGCAAACCAGGAAAGGGGTCTGGGCCATACAGTTCCTAGTGAAGAGATTACAGGCTGAGCACTGTGACAGTCAGGTTAATCTATCATCTTTCTCTATTTGCAAATAGACAGGTCTCTCTGCAGTGTGGGGACAGGTGTTTGACTCCGAATGGTATGGAGCAGGCCTAGATCCAGGTTGTCTTATTCTTTTATTTTCAGCTGCTTGTAACAGATTGCTAAGCTGACACTTTAGGCATAAAAAAAAAATATCAAAAGTCTATATTGATAATGCTTTAAAAAAATTCTTGCACATGTTTTTGCTCAACCAGGGAAAAAGGTATATGTGTATATAAGTGTGACAAAAATAAACCCACTTTGCAACCCTAGAATTCATTGTTCAAATTACCCAAGTAATAATAGCTTATGGGAGAAACTCTTCATGTATTTTAAAGAGAATGTTCTCATGTAATGTTCACATCAGGCCCAAGGAGTTGAGGTAGAGGCTAAGTAACTCACTCCAGGTCACATAGCCAGCAAGTACTATCACCTGGGATCCCACCATCCTCCCACAGAAGTATGACCAGATCAGTGTCAGAAGACATACAGGTTATCGTGATGTTATACTAGGCCAACCTAACCACACCTAGCATTCTACATCACAGCAGGGACTGGCTGCTCACTGCTCTGAGGGTGGAGCCTAACACATTAACCTGAACCCACAAAGCCAGTCCAGAGCCAGAGGTTGCAGGTCTATGGGAGCAAAGAATCTGCACCCATGGCCTGTGGGGATTCCCCTGTTTAGATCAACATACAATTGCTCTGACCTGTAGGAAGGTAAGAAAACTTCAAGCTCTCTCTAAAATCTCTCTTAAACACTGTTGTTTTCATGAGAAAGAGAAAGACTTTAAAGGCACATGACGTATTAAATTGTGAGATGGTGTGACATTTTCCTATTCTAACCTATTATTTCCTTGTCTGATTTTCACATTGTACATACAGACTATGTATATGTGTGATGTGATATGCTCCATGAAAGACACGGAAGCAAGTGCTGCTTCTCGGGTGACATGTCTACATTTTCGGTAGACACATTTCCACCTGTTGTAAATACACAGTGGAAACAAGCTGAACCTCTTGTAAAGGCTCCCTTTGCTATTCATCAAATAACAGCTTTGGAAAGATTCTATGATTCACCGCATTTTCCTTTAAAATAATTCCCACAACCTGAAATTAGACGTCCCTCAACATTTAAACATGGGACACACTGTAAGTCTTAAAAAAAAAAAAAAAAAAGGACCTCTCCTTTATTGGATGTATGAAACCCAAGCAAAGAATAGTATGAAATGGTACTAATGGAAGCCATTCCCTTAAGGAGAAGGCAAAATAGAAGCTTCTAGAATAGGGCTGAATTACCCAGTGTGTTTCAAAGAATTAATGTGTGGTTGTCAGAAGATTATGCCTAATGATACTCTCCTTTGGAGGCTATGAAAGGCTGACATCTGAGAGATGAGAGAAATTGCTGGCAAAGATAAAATTGATAACATCTTTGTTCTCCATCACAGGTGCTGAGGGCCAGCCGCCGTCAGCTGGAGAAGGTGAATTTGGCAAATGACATGAAGATTCTTCAAGGCCGAATCATTCAGGGAAGCTTCAAAGGTACTCATCAAAGCTTTGTCTCTTAACTACTTGAACCAGGGACCACCTGGATGCTATGTGCCACTTTGGCTAGCGGGTGGGGAAGCTTAAGAACTAACGGGAATCAGAATCCGTGATCCAACCCATTCCTATGCCCTTCCCCATCTTGGTGGAGAGAGTCAAGAGAGGCCTCGAAGGTGGCAGAGTCATATCTTGATATCAGTCCTCAAGAATGCCACAAACTGCATAATAATTAGGACTCTAAAGAGACACAGGACTTAACATCATATGGTTCTCAAAATCTAGGTAGATTTCTGCCTCGAAAGAGTCAGAAAATGAATGGCAGGTCAGCCAGCTACCCCAGTATACTGCAATATCAGGAGTGCACAGATGTCACACGTCCTGTCCACGGCTTGCCTTCATGCTTTCTTATCTACAAAAGATAGCACCTAGAATGGTGTGGGAGCAGGGAGAACTGTGGGAAGCCGCCATAGCAATTAGACATTGGTCACGAGAACACACTAAGGAGTTGGATTTCCAGGAGTCTACACTCCAACAAGCTGTTCCTCAGATGTTCAATTCAACCCCAGCCCTAGCTTACACAATATAAATTGCTGAGTTCTTTTTGTCTCAGATTTCTCCTCTTTAGCATCCTTCATCTTTTGTTTGGTTTTCCTTCAAAGGCTTGCATTGAGCCAGGTTGTCTTGGAAACAGTCCTCTAATCACTAGAAAGTTCATGAATCTCACATAGGAAGAGAAAACAAAACAAAATCTTCCATTCTGTCTGGATTTCAGGTCTGTCTTCTGAGGGGCGTTTTTGTATTCCATTCTCCTATGCATGACAGTGAAAAGGGAATGGTTGGAAGGTTCTTGGCACCCAGTGTGACTTGAATGTCTCAGTATTCAATCTCAGACACTCGCCACCAGTTTCTCTGTCTGGGACATCACTATGACAGTCAGGCTATTCCACTTGTCAACTGCAAGTAGAGTCAATAGAAAGCTCAGATATTGGAAAGGAGCCCTCCTTATGTCAAAGCTAGGAGCAGCTGGGAAAGGTGGCACATGCCTGAAATCCCAGGATCCAGAAGCTAAGGAAACATTGTTATCCAGAGTGCAAGGGGGCCAGGGCTACCTGGCAACACCTGGTCTCAAGAATCACAAATGCCCCTGACTTCAGGAGGAAATCACTTCCAAACAGAAAAACACATGCTTTCTCCTAAGGCACATGCATAAGAGAATGTTCTCTCCTCCATCTCTTTACGAACCTCGAGGCCAATATGTCTGCATTTCTCTGAGACCAAGGTTGCCATCAAGTATGATGCCACTGAGAATTAATTACAGAGGAGATAAAAACATTAAGCATTACCTTCCTGAGGGACTACTGAAGTCAGCTACCCGGTAGCATCTTAGTTGTTCCGTATTATGAAATGGCCATGGTTCTGGAAGTCTATTGCTTTTATCTAAGCAGTGACTTTTCATTTCACACTTTCCTCTCTTTAATGAGAAATTTTCCCCTTTAAGTCTAGTACCCATTTTGGTTTTCAGTGTATTCTTTTTATGAGGAAGTAGATTGTTTTCTTTACTGCTGGATCAAGTCCTTTGCTCAACTTTAACATGCAGGACACGTATTTCTTAGCAATCTGCCGGCTCCCTGCAGAGCTGGTTCCAATCTTCTTTTTCCATCTTTGGACAGAAAAATTCAAACATCAGGTCTGACTGGCTGTCCCTCCTGAGTCACTTCTGTATTCATTTACCTGATCCTCCTGTGCAGGGAGTTTTGTAGAAAGAAATAGGTCCTGTTAGAGTGGGTCTGGACAATTGAGAACATTTTACTGACAAATGTGGCCTCAGAATTATGGCCTGTGCCATTTTCTTTGCTTCTCTATTCATGCCATCCTTGGAGAATGTTCCTTTCCTTACTGTTGCTGAGTGTTAAGAGCTACTTGTTCAGAACAGGGAGGAGCTTCAGCCTGTAGAAGTGCTGGCCTCTGATGCCTACTGCATGTGTCTGATTCCCAAAACCATGTAAATATGAAAGAGCCCAGTCCACGAAGTTGTCCTTACACCTGAAGCATATCCATGCCCTTCCCATAATAAGGTTAAATACATGTGTACATACAAACGCATGTGCACACACACACATGAGCCACTTGGACTGAGAGCGTAGCTAGAACACATTCCTAGGGTGAACAAGGTCTCTGTCCATTCTCCAGCATCACTACGTGAATCTGCTTCCCCAGTTTTAGAAGTTCTCATTTCCACCAAAGTCAACCAACAGAACCAGGAGGTGCTATAGGCAAACCTCAGGCACCTCCCGAATTGCTCTGTTCAGTTACTTGGCTTGCCATGGTAGCATTCTTGACAGGAACAACCTAAGGGAAGGCAGGTTATCTTAACTCACAGTTTCAGGCCTGCCATGGCAGGCCACAGTGGCAGCAGAGCTTTGTCTGCAGGCTGAGAACTCACAGAATAACTCATTCACATCTTGACAGTTCAGGAATAGTGTTTGGGTGACACTAGAAGCAGATAACACCTTCAAGGGTCTACCCCGAGTGGCCTGTAACAACTGTAGGGCCTGTCCTAAGCCTCCCAGAGAATGTCAGCAGTTTGGACCAAGTATTCAAACCCATGGGCCTGTGAAAGACATCTCACACTTAAACCTTTTCAGTTAGGTTGCCAGAAGACTGACTTTAAAACAGAATGTTTTATTTTTATTTTATGGATGTGGGTATTTTGCCTGCATGCCTGGTGCCCACAGAGACAGAGAGATGTCAGCTGGAATTGCAGTCAATTGTTACCTACCATGTGAGTGCTGAGAATCGAATCCAGGTCCTCTGCAAGAGCAGCAACTGCCCTTAAATGTCAAGTCATCCTGAAAAGACATTTAAATTTATTTTTCAAATTGCTTAGTAGGGTGTGTGTGTGTGTGTGTGTGTGTGTGTGTGTGTGTGTGTGTGTAACAGAGAGAGAGAGACACAGACAGAGATGGAAAGAAACAAAGGGTATTTGTGGTACTACACAGATGTATCTTTCCAGCCCCTAGAAAGCTGGTTTTTGTTCTAAGGACAGATAAATTGTGATATGAAAGTCAACAAACACTGAGAACTATCTCAGGACATTTGGGAACTTTAGGATTAACATGGAAAGTACTCCCACGTGGGAACAGTGAGCACTGTTTCCTGTCAGAATAGAAATGGCTAGTATTGTCCCTTCTGGGCTCTGCCAAGGCACTGTTGGACAATGTTGGGTGCACCTAGATGAGTTAGCTTATAATAATGGCTAAGCTGTCTGTAAGGAAATGAAGGCCTGATGTAACGCTGTTGGTGGCTGCTTGCCTTTGATATGACAGGGTCTCAATAGTGCAGGCTGGCATCGAACGCACTATGTAGCCTTACATTTCTGACCTTGCTACTTACTGCTCACATGTTGAGATTTTTGGGCCACTAAGCCCAGTTTTAAAGTTTTGAGGATTGAACCCAGGGCTTTGTGTGTGTTGGAAAGCACTACATCCACAGTCTTAAAGATACCTAACTGAAATTGAAATTTAAAACAATTTTGTTCTATTTACTTTGTGTTGTGTGTGTGTGTGTGTGTGTGTGTGTGTTTGTGTTTGTCATGACCTGTCCCAGCATTAAACAAGGCTACTGCTCAGCAGCTCTAGCTACCAATAAAACAGTGCTTTGTTTTACAGGAGGACAAAGCCAACTCCAGGGACCTTGATGGTCAAGGAAAGCCTCTCTCTCTGCTCTTGCCATAATGATACATTCAGATAGGAAGTTAGCAGGAAGAGAGCTATTTCCCTGTTGAGAGAATGTAGTCCAATTATGTTGAGAGTTGGAACTGCCAGACATTCACAAGTGACCATCAAAGAAAAAAGAATGGGATGATGTCATTCTTTGCCAGGACAATCACTGAAATGAAATCAGGTCACACAACAATGGTCTTATTCTGTGCTTGGAGCCAAAAGTTTTTAGAACAGATTTCTGTGCCGTGGTATTTCTCAGAGACTATCTCAGAGCTGCTATTCACATGATCCTGTCTCCTCCTCAACCCTAGAGACACACACAGAAAAGCAGACTCTTTCCATCCAGTGTGGAAATAACCCACACTGGTTCTGATCACTTGTTTAAGTCCACTAGGTCACGATTCAAAATAAAAGTGTCTTGATTCTTTCTTACAACACATATTCTCTAAAGAAACAGTACAGTAGCACAGCTTGGTACCAGATCTGATGAGTTAAATCAGTATGTCTTCTCGTAGGAGAATTCTAGCACATTCAAGTTGAGAAGGGATGTATTCCTCTGTACACCCTTTCATGAAGTTACTTTCTGAAAGGAAGCACTGCCCTTTGCCTGAACCATTTGATTTGTTGGCTGATCCTGTGTTCCTAGTTCCAGCCACAGGTATACTGAATTTCTTCTCTCTGAATACTATATTTCTTCTCTCAGGAATGGCCTAATTTGACCTCATTTATCTGCTTAAATTTCACAAGAGTGCATGATAATTACAAGTGAAGGGTACACTTTCGAAGAAGCTATCCCCAGAATAATTAGGCAGAAAGGTCAAATCTATTGTCACTGCATTAATGGAGCTTCAAAGGAATTTGCCATTGGCTGAGCCTTTTTCTACATGGTTTTACTAAGAGACCTGAAATACAGTGTGCAGGCTCTTTACAGAAACATCTGTGTGCGGGCTCTTTACAGAAACATCTGTAGCTTGGAGACTTGTAGAAAACTCTCATCTTTGGTAAACCAGTTGTCTTCAAGGACACACATACATTCCGAGTTCACGTCTTTCTCTTAGACTATGTGAAAATGTAAAGCAAAAGTAATGCCATGGGAATTCACATTCGTCTCCTTATTGTGTTCTTGAATTACTAGGGATTGTGATCTTTTATCTATGATATGTGACACACAGACTTGAAAGCCCTTTGGGCTACTGCTACCAAAATATAAAGAAGAACATTTAGATAGAGTCCCATAGGGGCAGATTCTAAAGTAAACAATAATTTCTACCACCCTTATTTAGAAATGAAAGGTAGACTAGATAAAGGGTGTTTGAGAAAACATAATTAATTTTTAAAAGATTAACTTTATTTTTATTAATGTGTATGTGTGTTCAGATGCCCAGAAAGGCCAGAAAGTGGAACTAGATTCCCTGCGGCTGGAGTTACAGGTGGTTGTGAGCCCTCTGAGACTAGTGCTGCGAACTAAACTCGGTTCTTCTGCAAGAGCATTAAATACTTTGAGTTGCTGAACTTTCTCTCCAGCCCTAAAAAATTAAGGGTAATTATTTTATACTTAAAAGTAAATAAATATTTCTGAACAAGCTGTCAGCACTATCATAAGCTCCCAAATTTCCATTTTCCTTCCTTTCTATTTGTTTTTAAAGGACACCTCAGCGCCTTGTTGAGCATCAGTGTACACTAGCATTTAAAATACACATGGCTTTTTAAGCAAATCTATATACAAACAAGGCAACTTAGTCCTGGCGTATTACAATGAGATTCACAATAAAACTAATTTTCAAAGCTATTAGCTTTTACATATTTTACCAATAATGGAGTTAAATGAGTTGATGGGGTTTTGTATACTACAGAGAGAGAAAGGGAGAGAAGAAAAAGCCCAAAAGTCCCAGGTATTTAATTAATTTGATCTGTCCACATCCTACAATTCACAGAAACCTAGTCCAGTCAGAGGTGCATATGTGATGGTGCTTAACACTTGGAATGGCTGCCATTCCAAGTAGCCAGTGCTATATAGACTCCAGGAGGTTTGTCTCCTGATAAGAACATGAGTCTGAGAACCATGAGCAAAGATGCTGGCTCTGGTGTTAGGCACTCAGCCCATAACTTTCTAGGGAATTAGAATGTACTTGTCTCATTTTTCCCAGCTGGGATGTTGTAAATAAAGAATGCAAAATCACTTTAGCAGGGAAACAGCATAGGAAGCCATTCAAATATAACCTCTTGCTGTTGTTGTAATACGGAAAGACTGAGGCATTGTGTGGGACCGTTGCTTCCCATCAGGCCGCACTGTTCCCAGCACCTTCTTCTCCCTCATTATTCTTTTAGCTTGATGTCGATCTGCCAGTAAATGAATCCCAATGTGTGTTTTTGATGGTTGGCACGTATTCAAAATGGTTTTGCAAAGAAGAGAAGCTATAGAATCCCCAGGGTTTCAACTCCATGTTCAGGGCTAGAAAACTGTAAGTCAATCTAAAACACAATGAAGACCATTTGTGAGCTTTAGCACTGGAAGCAAAGAGAATAAGTGAGAACATAATGTGGTCATAGTTGTTGACGTTCAGCTAAGGGCTGGCTCCAAAATCCAGACAATTAGAAAGAAGCTCATGGCCAGCCCAGCTCCCAGGGGAAGGTTCTACAACCTTTAATGTTGATTGGCTCCTGCCATGTGCTAAAATGGTTGAGAGACTGTCTCTATTGGGATCCTTCTGACAGAAACCAGGGATACCCCCCAACTCAAAAAAGACACCCACAGCTTGCTATCTGTGTGTGTCGTGCACTGCTTTCTCTCCAGCGAAATGTTCAATTTTCCTGTTATCCTTTTCCACCTCAAGCATTAATTTATAGAAGAACCTCTTTCAAGTATGGAGGGGGGGTGGGTCTCAGCTTAGTAGTGCTGAAATGTCCCTTCTGGGTGGAAAGACAGGAATGTGGTTTACAGTTCTCAATTGGAAGTCCATCTGGTTCAAAGAATTTTCTCTCCAGGTGTGGAAATATTAAGACAGAGATCATATGGCATGACTTGCGAATACATGTCTGAGCGTCCATTCTAGCAGTTACTAACCCCTCAAGGTGACAGACAATGTTAGTATTCTGTCTAAACTCCACCTCCACAGTTACCTGGCAACAGCCAAGTAGGCCTGCCCACTATAAAAGGGGCTGCTTGCCCCCTCCTCTCTCTCTTGATGTCTTGATCTCTTGACTCTAGCTTCTCTCTATCCCCTCGCCCCTCCCCTTCCCTTCCCCTCTCTCCATGTGGTCATGGCCCACCTCTACTTCTCTACTTCTATACTCTCTTTCTCTCTTCTCTACTACTCTCCTGGCTCCCCTTCCCATGCCTTGAATAAACTCTATTCTATGCTATACCAGTGTGTGACTGGTCCCTCAGGGGGAGGGATGCCTCTGTATGGGCCTGCTGAGACATCCCCTTCCCCCATACCTCTCCACACACCCACAGAACATACTCTCTTTATCCCTTTGTCTTTTTATAAACACATCATTGGTGCCGTGACTAAACATAGGGCTTTTGTCAAGCAGCAGCTGAAAGCCAGTAGGCACTGCAGTGGACCTGGTTGTAACTAGACTGAAAGGTTGGCTTTTTTTGCACATCTAGAAATGCTGCCCACTGAAGTGGCCTTTGAAGAACCTTTCCTACCTGAGGGAGACTTCAGGAAGAATGAAGGAGTTACCACCAGCAGAGGTGTCTGCCTGGAAATGCAAATCCTTCTTATCCCTGATTTATACTGGTCTGTGAGCACGATAAACACATATTAGGAATACAGATTTCTGCTTGAGTTTGGATCCCCTGGTGTTTGCTAATTGTGACTTTATTTCTGTATTATGGGTCAGTTGGGAATGTCTTCCAAAAAAACCCAAACTTCCTGAAAGTCTCAGTCATATCCTCAGTGGTGTGCTCAGAGGTGGGACACCTCTAATTAAGACAGAAGAATCTGGAATCATAATCTGATGACAACCTTGGAAAGAGGGGCTTGGTTTGAGAAACTAGGTCACTAGGGGTATACCCTTGAAGGAACTAGCTCACTAAGGAACTAGGTCACTAGAGGTATGTCCTTGAATGGCAGACATCATCCTTGGCCCTTCCATTTCTCTCTTTTCATCCTCTTTCCCTCAGTCTCTTCTCTTGACCTGCTTCTTGGTGGCCTTCAGTGAGAGGCTTTCCTCCATCACCATGTTCCTGTCTTGTTAGGGCCTAAAAGCAATGGGACCAGGTGACCATGAGCTAACTGAAGCCACTGGCACCTGTACAGCAGAAAATAACTTTCCTTCCTTAAGTTTTTTGTCTCTATGACAAGACAATGACTTATACAGAAGGTTAAAGAAAGGTGAGAAGGTGGAGAAAGAAGAAAGAGCTTGAGGGAGAGAGAGAGAGTGAGAGAGAGAGAGAGAGAGAGAGAGAGAGAGAGGAGAAACTCAGTATGGGACGGCCTTGAACCTCTCCTTAAGTTAATTATGAAATTTGAGAAGAGAAATAAACGAGACTAGTGAATGAGGCTGTGAGCAACAAAGAGAACAAACAGAGCCTCTTGCCAAGTAGAGGCAGAGGCAGGGGCAGGGGCAGGCTTATCTCTGAGTTAGAGGTCAGCCTGGTCTACAGAGTGAGTTCCAGGACAGCCAGGACTACACAGAGAAACAAAACAAAAACAAAACAAACAAACATAAAGAGCCTTTACTTCTACTCTGTGCTACCCTTGTCAACTTCTGTTTCTTCATTCTTCATGACGGTTAGCTCAGTCATCTTGGTTCTGGTACAAAAGAAGGGTACAAGGTTGCTAAATATTGTAGGAGTGTGCATAGGGCAACATAGGTAGATAGATATAGGGATAGGGGATATATGTTCTATATACAGTAATTATCCAAAATCTTTGTTGACTGTAAATATTTCAGGTATCAGATTATTTTGTTCTTTGAGATTTTAGAATAGTTACATACATCATGAGATCTTACAGATGAGGACTCAAGTCTAAGCACAAAATTCATTTACATCTTATGTGAACTTTGAACAAAGCCTGATGGTAATTTCACAGAATCTCTTTGATGACTCTGTCCATGAGGTGGCGGGTTGAATTTCTGCTTGTCATGCAGTTGGGTACTAAAAGTTGAAAACTCTGAATTTTAAATTTATCAAAGGCCTATGACATGTAGGTTTTTACAGCGTTCACTACACAGCCCTCACCGTGTTTCTGGCTACTTGAGCCTTTGAAGTACTTTTCCCAATAATTCTTCCTTCAAATATTTATTCATTCCCACCACTTTCTCCCAGACTGCCACTATATCTGTGTCACCGTTGCTGATGCTAACATCACCAGCCACCTCCAGTTACTGAGACAGAATTCACATCTTCAAAGACTTTGGTTTCACTATTGTGGTTCTTCCAGTTAGTATTTCTATTTGGTAGATTTTTTTTTTAACCAGTTGCCATTACTTCCTTATGGTCTACTTTTTCTTAAAATTTGTTGTTGTAGCCGGCAGTGGTGGCGCGTGTCTTTAATCCCAGCACTTGGGAGGCAGAGGCAGGCGGATTTCTGAGTTTGAGGCCAGCCTGGTCTACAGAGTGAGTTCCAGGATAGCCACGTACACAGAGAAACCCTGTCTCAAAAGAAGATGATGAAGATGAGGAAGAGGAAGATGGAGAGGGAGAAGGAGTGGAAGAAAAGAAGAAGAAGAAGGAGAAGGAGAAGGGGGAGAAGGAGAAGGAGAAGAAGAAGAAAAAGAAAATTGTTGTAGTTTGAAACAAGGCCTCACTATGAATCCATGGCTGGCCTGGAACTCACTGTGTAGACCTCACTGACCCCGAACTCACATAATTGCCTGTTTGTGCCTTCCTAGTGCCAGGATTAAAGGTTATGGCCATCTTTCTTAAAATTTGTGAACTGGGGCTAGAGAGATGACTCAGCGATTAAGAGACTCTTGCAGAGGTCCTGAGTTCAATTCCCAGCAACCACATGGTGGCTCATAACCATCTGTAATGGTATCTGGTGCCCTCTTCTGGCATGTAGATGTACATGCAGATAGAGTGCATAAAAATTAAATCTTTTTTAAAAAAATTCTGAACAGATAGGCAATTTGTAAGTGTAACATGGAAAAGACTTCATAGACTAATTATATCTTTTCTATTCATTTTCCCCAACACTAGAGCTTTCCAGCCAGCAAGCTCCCTGCCCCTGAGTCAAGTCCTAAATCTTTTTTCTTCGTTTTCTTTCATTACTTCTTCTTTTCCTTGGGTGCAGGGGATGAAAACAAGGCCTTACACATGCTCATAATACTTAGCCACTGAGCTAAGTCTTTAGCTTTTCTAGCCTTTTTAAATTTTTAGTTTAAGACAAAGCCTCACTAAACGGCTCAGACTAGCCTAAGGGCTTCAGAATCTCCAGCTTGTGAAACCTTCTGGGTGCCTGGGGGTTATAGGCCAACACAACACTTTTGATTTCCACATCTCTGTTGACATCACCAGCTGACCTTCAGCCAGATCCATCATTTTCTTTTTGTCCCTACTAGGCACTGAGATCCTTAGAGGTAGGATCCTGAGATCTCCCTGAGCTCTGCATTGCCACTGGGGGAACTGGGGCTTCATCACATGACACACATTATAGAAAATACTGAAAGAAGAAATGAATAACTGTTGTGGAAGCTGTCTGTAATGGTTAAGGGCTGAACATTTAGAGGACATGATAAATGCCTATGTTTTTGTAACATTTGCTCATTTTCAGCAATGGAAAAGTCTATTGAGAAATCAGAGCCGCATAAACAGATCTCAGTGCTGGAGCTGAACTAGTTCTGTGCTGAGCTTCCTTAGCTCACTTCACAACTTTAGAATTCCACCCAAAAGGAAGAAAAAAACATATTTCCAGAGACTAGAGGCTAACGATGACCGGAAGCTGGTAAATGGAGTGTCTACCTTCAAGGGTTTCTGTCTCGGTGCATAAATAGCATAAATAGAGTCTTCCCAAGTACTCTGATAGGTTTTTAATTTAAACTTGGTTGTCTTTTGGACTGCCTGTCTTGACCCATTCCTGTGTCAAAAAGTTAACTCAAAAGAAAAGATAGTCAAATTGCCATGAAGGACAGGAAATGTCCTCCATTTTCATGGTCAAGATTTTTTTTCTAAATCTTTTTTTTAATATTTATTTGCTTTTATTTTGTGTGTATGAGTTTTTGCTTGCATGTATGCATATTTACCATGTATATCTTGTGTCCTTGAAGGCTAGAATAGGGCATCAGATGCCCTGGAACTAAGCGGTGCTGAGAACTGAACCCAGGTCCTCTGAATGAGCAGCCAATATTCTTAACCCTGAGGCATCTCTCCAGCCCCTCTAAAATCTTAATTCAATATCTTGAAAAGGGATATAATATGAAATAATATTTATAAACGAAAAATATTTGATGTAAAAATCTCTACATTGGTTCCATCTTTCCTACCTATCATAGCTTCAGTTCATTACTAAAGGATCCCTAAAATTCAGAAGTATTCCAGCTGTATAACTTAGAAACACACACTGCCTACTTTGTAATTCAAATCTGGTTCTCACAATATTGTTATTATCAACACTACACAGTCTTTTAGTCTTTTAATATTTAATCTTCCTTTACATCTACAACAGTGGTTCTCAACCTTCCTGATTCTGTGACCCTTTAATATAGTTCCTCATGTTGCGGTGACCTCCCCAACCATAAAATTATTTTGTTGCTACTTCATAGCAGTAATTTTACAACCATTATGAATCATAATATAAAAATCTGATCTTCAATTCAAAGTTAAGAACCACTGATCTACAGGATTCTTAAAACCATCTTTCCCTTTTCCTTCTGTATTTCTTACCTCTTTAGTTAACGGCAGTATTTTAGGTAAGAAAGTCTGCCATGAGTATAATGTCCAGTCTCTTCGTTTGTTCTTCTAGTTGGCTTTGGCAAGTCACCCTTTAACTCTGTTCTTCGATTATGTGGAAATACTTTAACCTCTGCATGCATGTTGAGGACCCCAGCAACTTTAACAGCAGAACAAAAACCTAGTGCATTATTGTGGCAAAGCATTCAATGTAGTGACTGTTCTGTTTCACATCAGAGTAAGATGATGTTAAAAGAGCAGAGATTTAAATTGGCATTTGCAAAACTGTTTAAAACTATGGGTTTAGTTTCACTTTGTTTTTTTTGGTTGTTTTTTCTTTTTTCCAAACATTCTCCCCTTGGTTTACATTGCCTAGTTAAGAATTTAAAAGGAGACTTTGCCAAAGCCTCAGGTTCCACCTGGTTTGGGGTTGAAACCACTTGAAGCCACTACATTTTCCATTTGAAAAGATCTACCAGCCTGGGTTCTCTTTCAGGGTGGGCCAAGCTTCTAGGAAACTTGGCCAAGTCTTTAGATAAACCTACTGGAGGTTGTGATTTTATATCAGATCCTCAAATGAGGCTACTAATCTAGTTCCACCTTTTAAAGCTGCCATTGTAATGTCTCCAGAGTATGTATAGCCATTCCTAAAGGGTGAGGTGGATTGACACCTTGTAGTGTAATGTGGGGGAGAATTTTTCAGCCACTTGGCATTCATTCACTCTAATTGGGAAACCAGACAGGCTGGGGAATTGAGGCTCTGGTGTCAGGCAAAGTATTTGAGGAAGGAATTTCTTTTGATGTCTCAACAAAAGGATTTTCAAGTAAATAGCTTGGAGACCTGTTTAATTCTTTTTTTTTTTTTTTTTTTTTTGGCTTTGTTTCTTCTTTTACTTAAGCATTCATCAATGCAACTGATACTCACTGAACATTCCTACAGGCCAGGTGTGTTTTAAATGCCTATCACTGTGACAAAAAGACCTGAGCGAATCAACTCAGGAAGCTTTGAGCTAATGGGCCTGTCTCAGGAGAGTACTACAAGACTGAAGTGTGTGGCAGACACAACTGCTCACTTCATGGACAAGGAGCCCAATATTCCCTTCAAAGGCTCAAAGGCAAGACAGTCTTTCACTAGATTTGACCACCTAACGGGTTCACTACCTCCTGGAACACCAGAGGTGGTCAACAGGACTTTCAATGAAAGACTTTTGGGGCACATCTAAGAATCAAATCAGGATGCCGTGTGTCCATAATTTCAGCCCTCAAGAGGCCAGTGCAGAAGGGTCGCAAGTTTAAATGTGAGCCTGGGCTACATAATAAGACACATGATAAAATACAAAACAAACAAATAAAAACAAAAAATAATCAAACTATAGACTATGCCAAGCCTCATTCTAAGAATTTGAAATGTATCAATGAGCAAAATAGAGATCTAGAACTCTGGATATTACATTCTAGTAAGAGGAGGAATCTACTCATATCTACCAAATCTTTATAGTCTATTAGAACTGAGAGCAAAATGAGCAATTAGGGTACATCGCAATGATAAAGGACTCGGCGGAAGGTTTGCTGAGCAAAGGTTTGACCTTGAAGGAGATAGAGAAGTCAAAACTGCTAATCTTATAGATGACTGGTCCAGGAAATGGAAGGATGGCTCAGTGGTTAAGGGGACCCACTGCTCTCAAAGAAGAACCAAGTTTAGTTCCCAGCACCCATGTTGGCACTGAAAACCACTTGTGACTGCAGCTCCCCATAGGCCATGGGAAGATTAGGGCTATTTCTCTGGATGAAAGGGAAACTGTTATTGAAGTTCACACAAGGGAATAGTGCTTTCTGACTTAGGTTTCCAAAGGTTCTTTGCCATGCCGGAAGCAGATGGTAGATGAACAACAGCAACAAGAAGAGACTTGACATAGATGAGAGAACCTCACCCTTAATGTACAGTAAGAGAAGCTGTAGAAATAGACACCGGCTATTTATAAAGAACGAGACAACGGTATTGCCTAATCAGTTGGATATCAAATGTGAAAAGCATTTGAAGAGGTGAGGAGGGAGGGAAAGAGGGATGGAGCGACTTACCTCAGGAGTTCAGTGGTTTCAGTAATTGAGTTGGGGTGTCTATTAGTTCCTCAAGTGGAAATATCAGTACGCATTTAGATCTACAGTAATTGGAAATCATTAGCCTGGTGTCCATGGTGATGGGTTTATAGAGAGACGATCTGTCGTCCTCTCCCTGTAGCATCCGGCATTCAGAGATAGAAGAGAAGAGACATGGAGCCGGGTATGTGAAGAAACAAGCCTGCAGTCTCAGTGCTGAGGAGACTGAGGCAGGAAACCATGCATTCAAAGAAAGCCTGGGCTCAAAACTCTGTAAACATGGCCAAAGAAGAGAGAAGCCTGATAAAAGTGTGAGGGGAATAAAGCACAGAAGCAAAGGCAAAAGTCTGGCAGCTCTCACAAGGATTTTGTGGTCAGTAAACAGGGAAAGCGGGACAGGAGAGTTAGTATTTTTAAGAGGTTGAACAGAAAGGTGATTCAGCAGTTAAGAGCCCCTGCTGCTCTTCCACGGGACACAAGTTCAGATCCCGCATAAAAATAAATGTTAAAAAAAAAAAAAACAATTAGAGAAATTACAGCATGTTTAGCATGTTCACACAGGGATGGAAATGTCATTGTTTTGAGGAGGAAATACGGGAGTTTAGACAAAAGAAGAGAGTGTTTCTGGTGCTGACAGTTTGAATATGTCAAAGAGGTGGCACCTAAGCCACAGATAGAAGAATCCACTTTAAAAATGTGAGAGCTGGAGAGATGGCTCGGTGGTGAAGAGCACTGGATGCGCTCCAGAGGACCAGGGCCAGGGCTATCGGGATCTCCTACAATCACAATTGCTTACTCAGTAAAAGTTATGAGTGAAAAGCTATGTTGAAGGTCAGGAAACAATGTGGGGGAAAGAAGCTAAAGTAAATGACTGAAGGAATGAAAGACCAACAGGAGAAATAAGGACAGTTCCCCGGTGTCAGAAGGGGTTGTTAAGGGAAGAGAAATGGACTCAGAGAGGCTGGCAGGGCTGCTGTTGGTCTCACAGCCAGTTTAACTTCTGCAAACACTCAGGCACGAGTGACAGTGGAAGTGGGGCTGGGACAAGGCCAGCTTAGCCATGAGGACCCCGTCCTGGGCTCAGATGACAACTTGAAGTAGTAGGCCACAGAACCTGATTATAGGAATTAATTTTATGTAAGATGAGAAATAGAGTAATAGAGTTAAAGAGAGAACTGAAGAGAGGTGAGGCTAGGCTAGCAAACTTTGGTGGGCAAGAGTTAGCACATTATGGATGCGCCAACTTTGCATCCAATTATCTAGGTTATTTAAAGATAGTAAACTATAGACCTAGATAAATCAGTGCATTGTCTATAAAATCACAGTTTGCTAAAGTGAAATGCCCAGTTACTTCTTCTAGCTACACAGGGAAATAAACAGAAAAAGCTTTTGAAAAATGCCAAGTGTCTGCACAAGAGTCCAGTGCAGGTATGGGAGGGATAGGCTTATTTCATAGCAAAATAAAGCAACCGTCTTCCCTGGGAGAAAGCCAAGTTTGCTGAGAGGCACGGGAGACAGTAATTTCTATGCAGAACAGTGAGTTGGTTCCTCTTATGTAGATTTACATTGTCTCTTTGCTTTGACAAAAGATCATACAGCATGGGGCTTCTTTCAACGAATCATACACAGGCTTTGTTCCACAAAATCCATGCATAGTATTTATCCTGTAACTGCATAGAGGAGCATAGAGGAACATAGAGGAGCATAGAGGATACAATTCCTTTTTTTTTTTTTTTTTTTTTTTTTGGTATTTTTGTAGTTGTGCCATGTTCCACTCTCTGCCAGAGAATTTTTATTTAATTGTCTGGAAATCAGCTATAGCACTGTGGCCAGGTTCTGCATAGGTCTGAACCTGTATGTGCCCAGAAAATGCTCAGTGGGACTCAGCCTTTGGGTCAGCTTCTTAGTGGCAAAGAACTATATTTTCACTTAGAGGAAAATGGAGAAAGGTGGCCAGGTAGGATTTCCCTGGAGTAAGTTTTCTTTTCATGTTTGTCAGTTATGTCCTTGCCTGTGGTGAATGGAGGCCAAATGACAGCACATAGCTCCTTTAAAAAAAATCAATAAGACAGAGGAAGCTGTTCTTATTCTAGGAAAGCAGGTAGCAAGGGGAAAGAATACTCAAATGGGGGAAGGATGTTAGGTTGATAATTAACCGAAGTAGAATCTTCTGTCTTATAAATGGCAGTATTATAAGAACTGCCGTAGGCTCTAATGGTAGGCGACACACAAAGCAGCGTTGGTGGACTTCGTGTCACAGGATGGCTCATTCAGTTCACAGATGTCAACATACGTTTCCTCTCATGGCCCATGGAATGGGGCTTCCCACAGTTAACATGGGAACTCCCATGTCACTTAACTTAATGTAAATAACCCCTCATTCATTTACCCAGAGACGTGTCTCCTTAGTGACTCTAGAACCTGACAACTTGACATTAACCAACACACAATGCCTGCTTCCTGTTGTTCTTGTTTCTTTGGGGTGTTTTTGAGATAGGATCTCATCACATAGCCTGGTTAGGCTTGGGCTCACATCAATCCTCCTGTCTCAGCTTTCAAAGTGGGATCACAGACACATACCACACTTAGCCTTCTGTCTATGCTCTCGGGCACTGGGCAATTCGCTGGGTGCTGAGGCCTTGCCTAAGGCATTTCTATGGACGCAGGAGCTGACATCCTAAAATGACTATGGATGCCATGATGTGACCTAAAGTTACCCCTGCACAGGACAGGCATGGAGACCCTCGGTGTGACCGCTAGAGACTACGAATAATTTAGGTAGGGGGAGGTGAAGATGAAGAGCTGTGGCGCTTGTCCTGCGTTTCCTGAAGCTCTGTCATGCAGGACAAGTAGAACCCCATTGTTCATTCTCATATACTTCAGAAAGGTGATTAGTTAGTAGTTATTAGTTATTAGTGATTAGTTAGTAGTGTGAGAGTTCATTCCGTTTCCTCCTGGAACCGAAAAAGCTTGAAAGGACAACTGATACATAAGGAAGTGCTTGGCTTCTGCAGTGGCCTCTAGCTTGGATACTTGAACAGTAGCAGTCAGTCCTGTGAACCTTGACACCTAAGGCTTATAAATACAGTACTCTAGAATGTGTGAAGGTGACCCTTGCTAAGACTCCTAGCAGTGGGAGATAAGGAGCCTGAACTAGCCATCTTCTGCAGCCAGACAAGACTTCCAGTGGAGGGATTGGGACACCAACCCAGCCATAAGTCCAACCTACAGTTTGTCCTGCCTACAAGATGTCCTGGGGCTTCTCGCCCTCCCTAAATCATAGTCTTCCATGGTCACACCATGGGCTTCCATACCTGTCCTGTGCAGTGGAAGAGAAATTGAGGAAAAGGCCAAACAAGGACTGGTCCAGCTTGAGAGCTATGCCATGAGTGGGAGCCCACCCAGACACTGCTAACGATATTCTACTGTACTGCAGACAGGAGCCTAGCATAATCTTTATCACAGAGGTTTCACCCAGCAATTGATGGAAAAAGATGCAGAGACCCGCAGCCAAACATTAGGTGGAGTTTGGGGAATCTGCTAGAAGAGAGGGAAGAAGGATTGAAGGAGCCAGAGGGGTCAAGGGCACTACAAGGAAACCAACAGAATTAACCTGGGCCCATAGAGGGCTCACAGAGACTGAAGTGCCAACCAGAAAGCATGTATGGGACTAACTTAGACCTTCTGTACATATGTTACAGTTGTGTAGCTTGGTCTTCATGTGGAACTTCTAACAGTGGGAGCAGGGGCTGTCTCTGATTCTGTTGCCTGCCTTTGTGACCCTTTCCTCCTACTTGGCTACCTCATTTAGCCTCAGTAGGAGAGGATATGACTAGTCTTACTACAACTTGATGTTCTGGGGCTGGTTTTCTGAAGAGAAAAGGTATAGAAGAGGTAGATGGGGAGGGAAAACTGTGGTCCGGATGCAAAATTAATTACTTTAAAAATATATTCTTTTAACAATTTCAAAAATAATAAAAATAAATACTGTAAACCATGGGTGGCTGAGCTCAGGACATACAAAACTCAGTCTTAAAAGAAAGAGAACTTCTTTCCCAAGGCTATTGATCATGCTCTACTATAAAGGAATATTTTAAATCTGTGGACTTTGAGCCAGTTGCCTATTTCCTAGGTGGACTGAGGCAGGATGATCCAGAGTTTAAAACCAGCCTGAACTATGCAGTGAGACAAATGTCTAAAAACCTCGTAGACTTATGGATTTGTGCTCACAAAGATTAATCTATCATTTATTGATTTTTACTTTTCTTCATTGGCTAATCCGTCGGTTGGCTGCTCCATTTGAATAACCATTTCCCAATTAGTTGAATTTGTTCTGTAACAATGTGATGTGCATATATAGTGCATTCGGATCGCTCCTAAGCCTCACTGTTTCTTACCTCCTTCCAATGCCTGCTAATGACCTTTCCCATATCCATGTCTTCTTGCTTTGTGACACACTGAGTTTAACAAGGACTATTCGTGTGTCCGTACATTTGGAATCATGCAATAGAGCCTGTGTGCTCACCAGTGGGTACACAACTAAAAAGGGTAACTCCCTTTTCTAGAAGTTCGGCAAGAAGCAAGTAGGGCCTAATGAGCCTCTCTTCCATCCATGTCTGACTGTGCCCAGTCTTGCACAGGGGTAAGTAAGTACAGGCAACCACAGCAGCTGTGGGTTCATGATTGTTAGTTGTGTCTTGTCTAGAAGATGACATTTCACAGCCTTTCTCCTTAACTTCCTGCTCTTACATTCTTTTCATCCCTAGTCCTGAGATGTGAGCCCATGTGTGCTTCAATTCATATATGGAAGCCAAAAGATAACTTCCATCATGTGGTTTCCAGGGACTGGCCTGCTATATCTATTCACCTAATCAAGAGTTGTGCATCACTCCCTAGGGGTTATAACCTCCCCAGCCACAGTAACAGGGATGACTTCCTTCCTGTGGCATGGGAATCAAATCCAGCCCGTAGCAATACTGCTACTATTGCCCCCGTGGGCACATCTAGCTTGGCAGGTTGGTATTTTAGTTCATAGAGTTCAGAGCTAACAAACTTTTTAAGCTTCCATTTCAAAATATCTGTTCCAAGTAGCCCATAGAAAGGCTACCTGAATTTTACTCCAACTATTAGATTAGCTTCACAAGAAAACTAGTGAAAAAAAAATACAGACTCTCATGTCTACAGGAGAATAGCTCAAAATAGTTTAAATAGCAATAGACTTGTGCCAATAATTCTTATTTGTCTTCTGCTAGTGTCTCCAAGTACTGGTCTCTCTCTCATGTTTACTGACAGCTGTCTTCTTTATTGAGGGTGCTCTGCAGGCTGGGGCTAAAGAAGTGCTTCAGCACAGACATCATGAACCCCAAAGTGGTTTCTATGCAGAGCTTGGTTTTAGAACTTTACCATCGTACTATCATCTTATAAATTGTATCCAAAAAAAAAGGTTACAAAGAAAATATTATACTAAAAAAACAAAATTATACCTAAGAGATTATCCCATCAAAAGCCTTCAGACAGAAACCAAAAGAATACAACAAAACTGTACCATCTCATGTCATTGAGAGACAACCGAAAAGTGTTATGTGGAAAGATGGACAGACAGACAGACAGTGTCAATAGAAATTGAACAGCCATCATTCATACTGAATTACAGGTTTAACAATAAGTGAAGGTTGTGCTGTGTGGTTTCTGTGTGTGAGCACACATGAGGCAGTGTGTGTGTGTGTCTGTCTGTCTGTGTGTGTCTGTGTGTGTGTTCACATGTATATATACACTGTAGGTTCCTCTTTCTTTTAGAATTTCAGGGGAAAGAATGCTTAAATAACAAAATTTTGGTATTACAGACATCACTCACTAGAAGAGCACTTGCTTTGCATATGCAGGGCTCTGGGTTCTCTCCAAAGCACCACCATAAGTAAATAAGCTAGTTAATTATCAAGTTTCACCAGAGGAAGGACAAAGCAGAAAAGGATGCAGTAAGTGATAGGTAACTTGGGAAGTTAAAATTTTCTCCTACATTTTCCTCAACACAGTGCCTCAAACTGAAGGAAAGCTAGCTTTTCAAAGATTTTATTTTAAGGTTAAGAATTTTAAGTGTGCTGTATCTGGCCTGTCTCTTGCTTTCCCAGCAACTCCTTTATTCTGGTAGGCATCTTTTTCAACCCTCTTGACCTCTGCCCCTACATGACCTTTAGTACCCTGCCTCCTGACCCGAGAAGTGCAGAGTTCAGAATTTTTCAGGGAGATTTTGACAAAACCACCTGCTGTTTGATTCTGGTTTTGCTCACCAGATAGAACAAAGTGGATGTAAACGTGCTAAGAGTCCCCTCCCCCTAGCTCAGCCATTCCTGTGACATGGGACACTTGTGAAGATAGGCGAGAGCTTCTCACCCCCCTCCTCTGACCACAGAAGGATGGACGTGAGAGACAGTGAGTGGATTCTCAGTTTTATCTCTCATAAGGGAAGAGGAAAATGAAAGCCAAATTCCTAAGAACTCAGTACTGTGCTTTGCAACTGAAATGACTCTTGATTTACCCCCGTAGACATAAATGTTTCTTAATTGTATACTTGTAAGCCCTAAGTAGACAACCAGAATATCTGATGATATAAAATTTGGCTTTAAGAAAAAAAACCCAACTTTGGGAATACAACTCATAAAATAAAGACTCTAAGCTAGTCATGTGCCCCACACAAAGCAGGGTGGCATGGAGTCATGGGGAGGAAGGGAAACCATCAGTGTGTGGCTTCTGAGCTCTTCACCCCAGTGTGACATAATCACAGCTGGAGCAACAGGAACAAACAGTAAGGCAGCTGAGGAACCACAAGTGTCTAGCTCCTTGTTGTCTGTTTCAAGTTTCAAAGTCATGTTGGACGATCGGCGAGTTGGCTAGATGAAGGGCACATGCATTCAGGGATCTTCAAAAAACAAAGAAACCACCACCACATTAAAATGGTTGAGGCTGTGAAAATAAATTAGTAATAAAAATAATACTCAGATGGGACATTCCATGTGACAGCTGGTCGCCTAACACTTTGCATATGCTGGGCCTTTCAAAGCTCACAAATCCTGTGAGCTAGGGACTATTACTTAACTGAACTAATGAAACTGGAATTCAGAAACAGTAACTCATCCAAATCTCACAGCTGCTAGCAAGTGGCCAAGCCAACACCAGAGCCCAGGTTTTCAGACACAACACACCCCAAAGCCTGTGGATCAATAAACCACCATGCTCCTTGTTAATGGTATCTTGAGTGTGAGAAGAGAGGTATGGGGGTTCTTTCTTCTGAGAGAACCATTAAGAAATTCCTTTGCACTCATGGAATTGATGATTGTCCGAGGTTTATTGTATTATCTACTACATAGTCACTAAGTGTTTTAAAATAATCATAAACATTGATTTTCTGGCACCCTTTGTAGAAGTAAAAAAAAATGAAAATTGAAAATAGCTCATATAGACGGATCTAGTTCAGAGTCTTTGGGAATATAGTCCAAGGTATAGACCAGAGTTAGAGGGTTGGTTGAATAGGAGGATCCTTCTCTACGGTCATTTACCCAAAGCTGGGCTTGATGGCATATGGTTGTCATCTCAGTGCATAGGAGTCTAAGTCAGAAGATTTCAAGTTTGAGGCTGGCCTGGTCTACATAGCAAGACTCTATCTCAAAGAAACCAAAATCCAGAACCCCGAGATGCATCATTCCAAGAGCTGGTGAGCTGGTGCCGGCTGTTCACAGGACGCCTCAGTTCCTTCTCCACTGGACCACCTCAGTGCCCTCATGACATCATTTCTTCAGCTGTCTTCTTGCTCTTCTCTGACTGTGATGTCAAGTGGAAGGTCTGCCTGTGGGTGGCATTCTCAGAAAGACACTTAGTCACCATATGCTTTCTGCAAACAGAATAGACATGTTTATGACTGTGGTTCGTATTCATTTATTTGATAAATACTTCTCAAAAACATATTGGTGGGCAGAGCATCATCTGCACAAAATCTAATTCACAGTAGAAAGCCCCTTCTACTATTCACTGAGTCTTATAGATAATAAAAATTATCTCAAAATTCTTAGATTTATTTATTTTATGTGTATGAGTGTTTTTCCTGTGCATGCTTGTGGTGTGTGTGTGTGTGTGTGTGTGTGTGTGTGTGTGTGTGTGTGTGTGTGTCTACCTGTGTGTACCATGTGTATGCCTGGTGTCCATAGAGGGCAGACAAGAGCATCAGATCCCTGACACTATTGCTATGGATAGTTGTGAGCTGTCCTGTGGGTGCTGAGCAACCAAGTCCAGGTCCTCTCCAAGAAGAAGTGCTTACATTTGACCCACTGAGCCAGTTTTCCAGCCCTAAGACTCACTCTTGTCAATGACAAAATGTAAATCTCCAGAAAATTAAAGCTTGCTATTATTATTATTGTTGTTGTTGTATGGTAATGTATGCCCTCTGGCACTTTTCATTGGTAATGTCACAAACGAAAACTACCTAATGCCATTTTCAGTTGGTGTTGATGAATCAAGAAGCCAAGTGCCCTGTTTGATAGCTTGCTTGTACAAGGAATGAGCACAGCATTTTCTGCTCAACCCCTCCATGAGCTCATAAACTAGTTCCCCTGACTTAGGAGACAGAAATTTAGTTAAACCCTACCGTGCATATTACTCTCCCCAAACATCCATGTTAGTGACTGCATTTGTATCATTTACTTCAGAGTTGTGATTATAATAATTAAAGTGGGAGCTGAGAAGTTGGTGCTATTCCAAATGAAAGAGACCCGCAAAGGGACACTTCATCTTCATTTGACCATAGAGGAATATTTATGGGTTTTGTTTTTGTCTTGGAATCACTTTACAAATGTATACCCATTATAATCACAGCCCTCTGTTTCTCTTTGTCTTTCTAATAACTGCCACAGAGACCATTTCCCTCTTCACTTCTGTTTCCGTAATGGTTCCATAGCTAGTCACCACAACAGGAAAGAGAGCCTGCTCTAAACTGATTAAATCCATTGCCACCCTTAAATCCTTAGGCCCAGTTGAGAGCGTTCACATCCTTGCCAGAAGTGTGAGGCGCCTCAGCTGAGGACCAGTTGCTAGCTGACGGCTTTGATTTGATGGCTTTGAATCTCAGTTTCCATGAGATTCCAGGGACAGAATGAGGAGTAGGATAAGAAAAAAGACATGTTGCTCTGACTCAAACTTTGAGGAACAAACCCGTTACTGTAAGGTTTTCATTAAAGTCACATATTCTTTTATTTTATTTTTAATTGTATATCTTTTATTCATTTTTATTGTATGAGTGTTTTACTTGCACTATGTCTGTCTGCCATGTATGTCTGGTCCCCGTGGAGGGCAGAAAAGGACATCATATCCCCTGGAACAGGAATTACAGATGGCTGTGAGCCACTGTGCTGGGAATCACATACAGGTCCTCTGCAAGAGCCTCCAGTGCTCTTAACCTCTAAGCCATCTCCCCATCCCCTCCCTTCAATAAAGAATTACCCTTGAAGTCTTTCATATAACTTCATACTTTATATCACTTCAATAATACATGATTATGCATTTCTTGAGCGTCTGTTAGATACTTGCTTCTGAACAAATAGGCACAAGAGAAAACTTTAATCTTTCCTGGCTCTTAAAAGAATTTTCAATATTTAGAGGGGAAAATTCTTCAATTCTTTAAAAAGTGGGAGTGGGAGAGAAGGAGGACAGTCACACATATTAACATTCTGGTCAGTGACAGGCAAACAATAGCTTCATTAGCATTGCAAAGAATAGGTCTGTAACCCCTCTCCTAAAACAACAAATTCCTCTCCTGTTCTATTAACTCTTGGAAAAATCTGCTCTTAAACCAGAAGCAACAGATGTCTCTAACTCTCTCTAAAAGAAGACAATGCATGGTGCGAGCCTTAGATGCATTCTGCAGTTACAGAAAAGAAAGAAAGAAACGGGAGTATATAAGAAAACTAATGCAGACTAAGAATATGACTCAGTGGTAAGACCTAGTATATAAAAGTATATGTAAGATCCCAGGTTCAATCCCCAGCACCACAAATTAGCCAGCAGATGGAAGGGAAACAAATCCAAACAGCTAAGACCCATTTGCCCTGTGACCATTATAAGTTTATTTCTAATTAGGATAATTTTGAAGGATGTAGATAATATTTACAGATGACTCAGGATCTATTAGTAATAACATGATTATGAATTAGAACCTAAGTTGGAGTGGTTAAAAACACTTGCGAGGCCCTTATTTTCTATACTACAGTCTTCTGTGTGTTCCATTTTTTACAAAAGCTCTTGAAATATTGGTCCCTGGAACCCCAGTCCCAGACTGCCAGAGACAATGCAGAATGGAGTGTCTAGCCCCCAAGACCTTTAAGGTACTTTTTTCAAAACTGAACAAGTTAGAAAGAATGTGTTTATTTATTTCTTTTAACTATCAGTTTGTCTCTACTGTAACATTAAAATTAAAGGCTTGTTATGAACAGCTCCAGCCTCTACTCTCAAAAAAAAAAGAAGGAAGGAAGGAAGGAAGGAAGGAAGGAAGGAAGGAAGGAAGGAAGGAAGGAAGGAAGGAAGGAAGGAAGGAAGGAAGGAAAGAAAGAGAGAAAGAGTTTAAAAGGCAAACAACAGGCTAGAAGAAAATAATTGCAAGAGTGCCTTGCAAAGTGAACCATTTTTCCTGGTTTGAGGGAGTTTTATTCCTAGCGGTTATGACAGTGACAGAAGCCATGGCCTGACAGTGAATGAGGCAGGCTCTATGGATAGGCTGGGGAAATCTGTGTTGATGCCATTACTAAGTCCTTCATGATGGAAACTCAAGTGGAGGCCAAGCACTTCCTAATACATCACGAGTTGTCACTGAACTCTGAGGTCTGCTCGCTTGTGATTCTGGCAGGAAGCAGCTGCTAATTAAATAGACAATCTCTAAAGACCAGATGAAACCAGGAAAATTCAGGAACACTTATAAGTGATGTGTTTAAATGTCTTTAGTATAATATTACATCTTTAGAATCAAATCGCTATTTGAGAAATTCTTTTAAAAGTGTTAAATAGTTCTGGGTCAAGGTTTCTTTTTCTAGGTGACCTTGGATTAGCTCTGACTTCAAGGAGTTATGTACATATCCTAAGAAATGCAACAAGAATGGAGATGTATCTCTAGAAACATAACCCGGCATACAGTTTTATAATATCTAGTATTCCTTCTAGGAAGGCAGGGATGTTATATTCTGTTCCTTCTGCCAGTTTCTTATCAATTCAGAGGAAACGTTGATGGAGCCCATTTGATCTTCCAAGTGTCATCAAATGCACCTCCTTGACGAATGAGAAATTGAAAGCTGCATTCCTCATTGATCTGAGGCCTAAGAAAATGAGTCAAGATAGTAGCATGCTGAGGCAATTTGCAAAGCTGATAAGACCACTTATTTCTCAGGCTTATGAAATGAATGTTACTTTGATAAAAATAGATGCCACACATATTTAAAAGAATTGTATTTTAAAGTAGCCTGAAGAAAAGTTATCAATCCATAGTTACGTGAGCGAAAAAATTTAAATCATTCATACAAAGGCATGAAGATTAGAAATAAGTCATTCACTTCAGCCACAAAACAAAAATTAAAACTAAATTAATGTGACCAATATAGCACCTTGCTCTGTAGAAATATGTGGATAATGTATATTTGAATTTATTTGGATGAAAAACCTCTCAATCTGAATCACTGTAGGCCACAGAGAATGTGTTTACCAATGAAAACACCGAGGAATACGGTATCTTTCCCTTGGGCCTGTGCTGGAGCTCAGGAGAAGGCGCCTGCCCTGTATTCTCGGAATCTCCTGGATGGCGGCCATGGAAAGCCCCACATTTATGTGCCTGTGTTTACACGTGGCTACTGCAACTCCAGCTTCACTTCCTCCCAGGTTTAGATCAGAGAATCTGCTAGCTCCACAACACAGACGGCAAAGCCTCGGGGAGTAACTCTCACTGGTCCGGAATGATCCAGCTTTGGGCATTTCTCAGCCTTTGAAGCTGTCACTTCTGCTGGGGGAATAGGAGCAGATTTACTCTGAATCATGTTTCAATATGAAGTGGGAGTGAGGGAGAGATATGGGGATTTTTAGTACATTGGATACCAAAGGGAAACAAATGGTCCCCACAAAACAAAAATCTGAAAGCCAGGCATGGGGGCACATACCACTGGGGAGCCAGAGACAGGGAGATTCCAGGCCAGCTTGGGCTACATAGCACTTGGGCACTGCCCTCCCACTACAAACAAAAATTAATAAATAAAAATAAAAATCAGAGGCAACTACAAAAGAGTATGACCCATGAACAGGAAAAGGGCAATTCTAGTACTTGCCTCTTCTACATTATCATTTTAAAGTAAAACATTAGCCTCAAATCCCTACAAATACAATAGAAATACAAATACAGTACAAATAGGTGGTTGGCTTAGATCTGACGAGGATTCTAAATGAAAAGTCAACAGGGAACAGATACTAAGACATATATGCAACTGCCAGAGAATGGCTCACTTGCTCCTATCCAGTGACAAATCAGCAGGTCCCTGCTCTCACTACCAGCTCCTCACACCCATTCCTTCTTGCTAGAAGCATTGACTACTTTAAACCTGGTCTCATAGCATCTGAATTCTCCTAGCATCAGTGCCATGTGTTTTACAAACAGCATGTCACCAGTCCCCATGCTATTGTGGACTCACCGCACCTATTGCCTGTTTGGTACAGTCTCCAAGTGTGTGTGTGTGTGTGTGTGTGTGTGTGTGTGTGTGTGTGTGTGTGTGTGTGTTGGAGGCCATCCTAGGATCCATACTGAGGTTCTGCCTCTAAAATGTTTTTTAAAAACACAGGATAGAGCTGCAAAACTTAGACTTCTACAGATGTTTTTCTAGGAGTCCTTGGGCATCATTCACCAACTTTTATTCTCTTAGAGCAAAATATGTTTTCCATCTTTTAAACCAGAATGCCAGACTCACAAGCCACAGAAACAATATATAGAGAAGGCACAGCTGGAAAGCCTGGTGAAATGGTAGAAACCATCTCCTACCCAACCTGATCCAGTGATGGTGGGAGGCTTCCTGAGAAGGAGCCCCAGCATGTGACTGCCTGGATTGATGGCTAGTCTCCCATCTACTTACCATGTGTGTCACCGGAAAAAATGACTTAACCTCTCCACCTTTAGTTTCCCCAGGTAAAACATGGAGGAAACAGTCCTATACTTTCAGTTACCTGTGCCAGGTCACATCAGGTTTTCTCATCAGAGGCTGTTGCTCATACTTCACTGTGCCCATCTTAAAGTGCATTTGAGAAAGGAGGGAATGGACATAACTCTCAAGCTCATCTTCTCTGTGTTTCTCTGCAGAAAGAAGGCTATTAGCCCCCAAAGCAGGTGCAGACATTTGATGTCTGTGCATTCCTCACAGCTTTTGGTATACACAGTAAAGTTCCTTAGAGGTTTGTTGAATGAATGTCCATACCTTAGCTGAAAGCTGCTGCTTCTTCTCAAGGTATCCATAGCTACATACAACTCAGGCTTCTTAATGACATCATCCTAGGATCCTATGGAATGAAGCACAATTGGCAGAAACTATCATTAGTTATGTATGATTCCCTATACAATTTCTGATTTCAGAATCCATGTTAAACAGATATACAAATACCTATATTTTTCCCTTCTCAGTATGAATATGGGCATCATAAGGGTTCTTCAAGAGTGCGAATCATTCCTGAAGGTTCTGCCTTGTGTTTAACCCCTGATATTAAAGGTAATGTGATCTATCTTTCCCTTCTTCTCTTTCTCTATCTCTCTGTCTCTCTCTCTCTCTCTTCCTCCATCCCTCCCTCCATATTTCCCTCTCCTCTCTCCTTCCCCAAAGACAGGATTTCTGTGTAGTCCTGGCTGTCCTGGAACTTGCTCTGTAGATCAGGCTGACCTTGGGCTCAGATATCTGACACCTCTGCCTTCCAAATGCTGGGATTAAGGCATGTGCCACTAGTATGCTCAGCATATGGGTGCTGGGGGTTGAAGTTAGGTCCTCAGACTTGAAGCATTTTACGGAGTTATTTCTCCAGCCTCCTCTTCCTTCTCCTTCCTCTTCCTTCTCTTCTTTTTAATAAAGAAAAAAAAAAAAAAAAAACGTTAGCCAGCCTGTTCAGCTTGCTCTTGTTTGGTTTGCTAGCTTATTTGTTTTTAATTTACCTTTGCTTTCCTTTTTCTTTTAACCCTCCAACTGTTGGCAGAGGTCTATGTTTCTCATTCATCTTCTAACAGAGAACAAAGTCTTCCGGCAGATTTGTGAACTAGTGCCATCCAAGAATCTAAAGGTTAAAGAATTCTAGCTTTTGGCTGCCAATACACTCAGGCTAGAACCCCAATCTGCAGATGTCTTCTTCAAGAATCCACCCCAGCTTGACAGGGTGTTTCATGAGTTTTGCAAGTCGTTCCATCTACGAGGGAAGGGAAGGGTGCTGAGGCGGGGTGTCTTTGGAGAGGAGCTTGGAAACAAGAGATAGCACGAGATTAGAAGAGTAGAAATACTGTCAACCACCAACACTGCTTTTTCTTTTATGAGCTTAAATTTATCTCTGAAGCAGAGAGACAGCCAGCTTTAGCCCTGCAGCTGGATACCTTAGGATGTCCAGGGCTGTCTTCAAAAAGACAACACGGTACATCCCAAAGTGTGTTCCTCCTTCTGCCCTGGCGTCTCAGCTGACACCCTACATTTTGGAAGACTGAGAGACTGCTTCTGATTCAAAATACCTTAGCCATTGCTCAGGGAGAGAACAATTTAAAAGTTAAGAAATGGCTTTCATAATGATTGATAATGAAACCCGACTTGTTCATCTTTCTTTCTCTCTCTCTCCTCTCTCTCTCTCTCTCTCTCTCTCTCTCTCTCTCTCTTTCTTCCTTTCTTTCTCTCTTTTTTTATACTGAGTGAAATTGTCTTGAATTTGAGGCTTAGTGAGAAAAGAAAGACTTCTAAAGATGAAAGATCTCATGCTATTTGAAAAAGTATTTAAATATCCCAATCTTCTCACAGCCCACAATGATATGCAAATAAGAAAAGATCTTGTCCTCAGGAGCTTAAAACCATCAAGTATGAAAGGCTGGGGTAGTCAGCTCATTTTGTTCCTTCTGATGCTGGAGACTGAACCCAGGGCCTTGTGCATTCTGAGCAAGTGCTCTGCATCTGAGTCCTACCCCCTCTAAATAGTCAACTCCCTTTTCAAAACACAATTAGGATTGAGGAAGTGTCCCTAAAAGATAGTATATCACCATCTAGGCTAGCATTTTATTGCAATTGTGTCCACTAAGCTAGCTTCCAGATTCCAAGTGTACTTTGGAGGGGAACCGGTTGTCCATTGGTGGAGGAATGCACAGGCAGTCCCAGGAGATTGGAGAAAGGAACACAGAGTTTCTACGGAAGTGAGTTAGATACATAAGAGACAGAAAGAAGTTAAAGAAACCTTTACTGGAGTCTAAAAGTTTTTGGCACACCAAAAAGAACCCATCATTTTAGTGGAGGTAAAATTCGTTGGCCAAATATCAGGAAATTCTTTAAACCATAAGTGTTTTAACTTGAGAGCCAAGGGTGAGAAGGCATTGAATTTTGAACGGGAAAAACATGATTAGGTCAACCTGGAAGAGTGCCTTAGTGCTTGTATGAACGGAATATTATTTGTTTTCTTTTGCCTGTTTTTTAAGTCTATGGATTGAAGCCAGGTCCTCTCCCATGCTGAGTTCCCTTCTTCTGGGCTTCACCCCTCCCCTCTGATCTACACCTGGAGCCTTCAGAAAGAACGATACTTGGGCTCCTGATCTGAGAGGTTTTGGTTCATGATCTACCTGCTGCATGGGACATGCGTTGTCACAGTTCATCATGGCACGACTCTGTTGAAAGAGGAATGTTTGCCTCTTGGCAGCAGAAAGTAAAGGGTTTGGGATCCCAACTCAGTCCATTCAAGGTCGTGGTTCCAGTGACCTACCATCCCTTCACCTGTCTGTCTCCCAAAGATCCCATAACTTCTGTGTGTGACAGCTAGTGATCAAAGCTTCAACACCTGTCGGAGACATGCAAGACCTGAACTGGCATTAGGCATGTACTGACACCTTCATTAGAATCACATGCTTTTGTGTTTGTATGTCAGTCTGTCTGTCTGTTTGTTTGATTTGAGGCAAGGCCTCACACACTATGAGGACTTGCTAGTCTTAAATTCACAGAGCTCTGCCTGCAGCTGCCTGCTGAATTCTGGGATGAAAGATATGTGCCATCATGCCCAGTACAATCCCTCTTCATTTACCCAGAGGTGCATGAACTGAAATTGTCTGTGATTCCCGTAAGTCTCTAACCCAAGAAGTTTTTAGCCCTTCTTACATGACACTGCTAAAGAATTCTTAGAAAGATTTCAGGAGAGAGTGAAAGGAAGAAACAGATAAGTATGTGTCTGTGGAAGGGAGAAATAGAGACCAGTTGAGCAGAATGTTGGGAGTGGGTAGAGTCAGTAGGGAAGATTCAAGAAATGTTGCGGGTATGTACATAAATTTCTACCGGGTTCAGCAATGTCAACAGCTGTCATCTCTGTACACGCAAGTATAAAGGTAAAGTTTGCCATCGACCATGCATGACACGAGAGCTAACTAGATCTATCTCTTCCCCAGAGAAACCAAAGTAGTACAAGTAACGGAAGTGCTTTTCCCTTCTGTACCACCAGATTACGTTAACACGAATCCAAGACTGGCTGTCACTCCTCCCATGAGAAAATGGAAATACAGCCTTGGCTTCAGTGAGGGAATCTTTTCAATCAGCTACAGTGACTGTGTCACACGCAGGAAGGAAGGGAAGATACCATTTTAACAGTTGCCTCGTTAAAACAAGGATGAATATCACCAAACATATATTTGAAAACAAAACCCCCAGGTTCTCCCAGGGAGTTAAACTTGCAAAGAATGCTTTTGAGAGCATAAACAACGTCTTTGCTTCTGATCATTTGTTAAGAAGAGCAAGCTGTTTGATAAAATATACAGGAATGGTGAAGATATGTATATCAATTATGATGTCTGAATTCTACAGGAGAGAGTACAATACCTAATTTTTAAGGGGTTTTACTATTTAAAACTTCAGTGTGTGTGTGTGTGTGTTGTGTGTGTGTGTGTGTGGTTGGCACATATGTCTAGGTGAAAGAACAAGTTTAATCTACTTTTATGGGTTCTTGGATCACGCATAGAAACATAAATACTTTATGATTAAAACTGTGGGCCCACCAGAGAAGAGATGTCAAAGTAGAGAGAGCGTGAGAAGTATCCCTCTTTATGAGGCTGAGGCACCCAGGGTTGGACACTCTATTGACTCTGTGGCCATCCATTGGATGGAATGGTGGCCTGACATGACTCTGGACACCATTTCTCCTTAGCTGAAGACCCGCAGCCTTCCTCTTTTCCCTCCTAGCTCATCGATGTCCTATCTCCCAGAAGTCTCTACTTGAAAAGATCACGCCTTTAATCCCAGCACTTGGGAGGCAGAGGCAGGCGGATTTCTGAGTTCGAGGCCAGCCTGGTCTACAGAGTGAGTTCCAGGACAGCCAGGACTACACAGAGAAACCCTGTCTCGGAAAAAAAAAAAAAAGATCAACAGTTCTGTACACACTGGAGAAGTTTGGAAAGTGTGTCGATCAACAGTTCTGTACACACTGGAGAAGTTTGGAAAGTGTGTCTCAAAGTTAAGCCCTGTGTGTGATATTGATGAAGTTCCCCAATTGTAAGCAGAGTAGGCATTAGGAAAAACCAAAAAGTAGTCAAATAAATAAGCATGGAAGGACGCTGCTCTGAGTTACGTGTAATACACAACGCCGGTGTCGTCAAACTGTGCATTCTGTGTAAGGTTCCAGGCAGGAGGCTGGCAATGATGCCCAGGGGTAGGATGCCCTAGCATGTACATGATTCTACTCAAGGCCTCAATGATTCAGTTCTAAAACAAGGCGGAAACAACTACAATTTAGTCTATTCTAGCTTTTTGCTTCTCTGGGTCTTTGGTTCAGTGAGGCACCTAATGATCCTTGTTGCCCAATCAGAACATTTCTGTTTTATTGAGGAAAAAAACACTGTCTGAGTGACGATGTAGCTAGGAGACAGAGTACTTTGTCTTACCTGCAAGACCCTATGTTAGATGCCCAGCACCAAAAAGAAAAGAAAACAGAGCCATTAAGCACTTTAAGAAAATCTTCTACTTTTAATACTTTAGTCTTATATTTGCAAATTAATTGTCACAATACTTAAAAATCAATATAGTCCACTTGACTCTGGACCACAGCATCCCAGCAGCCACTCGATTAACTGTGAAGCTTAGATTGAGGTGTGTCAAGCCTTACATACATCACAGGTGGGTCTCTGCCTCTGGAGGGCTTCGTATTGCTATGATGGCCAGTGTTCTTGGGCCATCAGTAGCCATGTCTGCATAGCCCAAGGACTTGCATGGCACCACTATCCTTCTTTTCTGCAACACCATATGAAATGGTTTGAGAATCATGGTCTCAACTAGACAGAGTTACCAAATGACTTTAACTTCACAGGGGCTAAACATAAATCCAATTAAATGAACAGTTTTGGCTTGTGGATTCATATGTTTTTCCTTCTATCGTTTCTAGCTTATCAATGATTACTTTAGATTTTAGTCCTTGACAGTTTCACATGCTTAAGAATAGAATCCCAATTGCATATTCATTTGAGTTTATAAAATCTTAGTTGAAGGCAAAATAGAGACATGCAAAACAAATTCTTTTTTTAATTCCTATAAAGTATAGAAATCTTGATGCCCTCACTGAGAATATTTTTTTTGTGGGTGGGGGTTGGTGTTCAAGACACCCTGACTGAGTATAGCCCTGACTGTTCTAGAATGCACTCTGTAGACCAGGCTGGCCTCAAATTCAGAAATCCACCTACCTCCGCCTCGCAAATGCTGGGATTAAAGGCATATGTCACCACTGCCCGGTGAGATTAAATTTTTAAAAATGCAATTTAAATAAAAGCCATGTTCCTATTTGCAACTGAAAATTAAATCAGGTAAGATTTATAATAGTCAAAAGGGAAAGGAAAAAATACCTACAGATGATAATGATACGTTTTAAATGTTTTGTTTATTATTATTTGTTTTTATTTGAGACACACCCTTACTCTGTAATGCATGTCGGCCTAGAACTCACAATCCTCCTGCCTGAGCCTTCTGAGTGTTGATAAGTTTTTCCAACCAATAAAAATATAAGGCAAGAAAATAAAAAAATGAAAATGTATCAAGATTCATGAGTAGGGGTTGTTGGTGTTACTGCCTTTCTGTTCAACATTAAGATTTTGTATTTAGGTAAGACAATAGCATCAGTATTTCTGAAAATACTGATATTTTCAGAGTCTTCATGTTGACAGAGTTCTCATATCTTTGGCTGTAGATCATGACCATTAGCCTCTGGAAGGAAAACTCAAGAAGAGTATGGGCAGTCTGCCTGGGCCTATTGTTCTGTTACTGTTCCAAATATACTATGATATACTATGATAAAAGTCCACTTGAATCTGGGGTTATAAAGAGCCCATTCTTGTTTTTCATTCCCATGGCTTATGAATGATTGCTAACATTCTTTGCTTGGCGGAGAAACCTAAAACAATATTAAACATTAGTTAAGTGTAGTTGAGAACTTTTTACATGAAAAGAAGGTACACATCCCACTGGTTCCTAAGTTGCAATTAGACATTATCTGTGTATTTCTCTACACACTTATTTTATTTTATTTTATTTTCTATTGGTATTTTGTCTACATGTATGTCTGTGCACCACATACATGCCTGGTGCCCACAGAGACCAGGAGAGAGTGTTAGATCTCTTAGAACTGGGGCTACATGACTGTGAACCATCATGTAGATGCAGAAAATTGACCCAGGCCCCTCTAGGAAAGCAGCCATTGCTCCTAACTGCTGAGCCGTCACTCAACGCTCCACGTCGTTATTTCTCCAAATCTCTCACTAAACACAGGCTGTTGTTTGTCCTATTCCAAATATAAACCAAATGCCTCTGTTTGAGTTTAAAAAACAAATGTTTTCCTAACATTCTAAACCTAAAGGGTTGTAGAGGGAGGGAAAGAAAAACATTACTTTTAGTTAAGAAATGTCACTGCCATTTTGACTGCACACAAAAGAAATCAAAATAAGGCCTACTATCATAATGGAAGGCAGGAGTCTTACACACAAACATGAAAGTGTGACTTGGAACAGTAGTCACTGTGCAGCCGGGCCTCCTTTCTCTGTCTACAGTACGCACAGTCCACCTGTGACAGCACTTTGTGGCCCAAGATGGCGGCTGAAGCTCCAGCCAGGATCTTTGCCAAACAGCCGCTACTCTCTCATGGAACCAGTGATCCCAGTACAGCCTTCCTTCACATCTCACTGGAAAGCACTCAGGCATGCAAGCACATCACTCCTAGGGAAACTGAGAAATGTCACCTGAAACTGGGCATGTAACCACTACAAATTAAATGGTGTTTATGTTACGAATGGCTAAGATATGAATGATAAGCTAGGCGGTCAACAGTCATGCTAAGTAGCTTACAATTATCCTAGCTTAACAGTGTGTTTGCTTTAGCAAATGGGAACAGAGTTGGGAAGAGTTTAGAATACGGAGGAACATGGGTGTCACCATTATACTTACTAAGCACGAAAAGTTCCTCATGGCTACTCTGTCCAGTACTGGTTTGTGTTCTGTGGCCTTACTCCCAGATCAGACAAAACAGTGGTGTAAGGTCAGATTAATTTCCAGGGGAAAAAAAGTAATGAACTTCTTCCAGGGCACAGTGCTGCTGCTCAAAGTGTGAGTCTGCCGATCCTTCAGGATGAGAGCAGCTGCTTGCACACTTCGCAACTGTTACATCCGGTGTCCTCTATGAGTATGCACTCAAAGGGAGCATTTTCCCTTTCCAGTCATACACTACTTCCTTAGGGCCTAATGCAGTGTCTCATACAGGTGCTCAACCAGAGACTACTAAATCGTGACATTTATGGAAATTAGAATAAATTCCATATTCACTGTTCAATGAATAAGATATAAGCAGAATTTGTGCAACTCTATATTTGCTCACTTGCCTGAGGAAGTGAGCAAGATACAACCAGTAGTGAGATTACTTAGTCCAGTGTCTGGGGTGGTATGGGGGGCTTCTGCTAGATGTGGGAAATGGCAAAGCAGGAACTTAGGAATGCCTCCTTGATACACAATCCTAGAGTCTTTTCTGACTTCACTGTTAGCTGCCTAGTAAAAAGTAGGCAAATTCGAGAAACCAAGACAGATTCTCGAAAACTCATGAAGGATGCACATCCAAACGTCTGTCCTGACAATGTGCTGCTGACCTTCCTATATGCCATGCTGGAGAGGGCTGGCCACATCTTTTCCGGGTTTGAAGCACCAGACTCATACTGCCTAACCATTTATCAGTCTGTGTCTCTCAAGCATGTTGGAAGAGATGTGCAGAGGCATGGTGAGAAACAAATGTGCCAACAATAAGAAGTGATCATAGACAGCAAAGCACGCAAAGCAGCAGTGTGGAGAAATGTCACAACGAATCTCAGTCAGTCTGTTGTCTGCATTTGGCATGTGATTCCCAGTATCCTTAAGGAAAGCTTGAGGTATTTCAATAATGATGTCTATGAGGAAGAGCTAGATCCTCAGAATAGCAATCCCATCTGCAGTGTTCTGTGAAGACTGGGAAATATGTAGTTAATTTCAAAGTGGGTATGGCCGAGTTATATCCAGTATACATTGATCCTTGCTCTTCTTCTGCAAGAACAATATCCCCACCCAAAGAAATAGAACCCAACCAGTTTGGGGGCTGGACCAATGCAGGTGAGCAGGGGTGGGTGCCGGATGCACAGCCTGGCAGAGGCATGTAGTAGCATTTGCAGTTTCTATCAGCAACGACGCTTTGTCACGCAGTAAAAAGTGAGAACAGTGCTTAGCACCTGTGGTCTGCTGCCTCCTCTGGAGTCACTCAGTGAAAGGACATGGTAGAAGTGACACAGCCTGGGTCAAGGCAGTCACTACACTCAATGGTTTCCATAACAAAGTAAGAGATCATTCTCTGTTGAACAAATTCTGCTTGAAAAAAATGGTTCCTTTCTGAAGATGGTCCCTTTTTGTTAGTTCTGAGTTGGAGCCTTTAAATAGTTAACAGAAGGAATCATGGGAACTCATGTTTGAAACTCCTCCTTCTCGCTATTGTGATAGACAATTGAGGCCTTACTGAAATCAGCCTCAGTGAAAACCTCACTAGAGATGGTGGAAAACAGATGCAAGCAGCCAAGTACAACATCCTAACTAGACTCCACCCTGCACAAGGAAGCCAAGCCTCGGGAGGCTCCCATGGGTGTCCTGCTTGGGTTAGAGGAACAGGACCGACTGAGAGCTGTTGAAATGGGGATATTAGTAGGTGGAATTTCCATGGACTAGAGATACTGTAGATGATGTCATTAGGGTATGAAGTAAGGACAGCTGGCAGCCACCTGCCTCATTTTAGACAGTTTCAGAGACTGTGACGTGAGGAGGGTGAATCACTGGAATCACAGCCTCAAAAGGGAAAGTCAGGTTCTGTCTTCTCTCTGTCTCTGGAAAGGGAAGGGCCTGAGAATGACTGACTTCGTGACTGTGCACAAATGATTTCACCTTCTGCCTCGGCACTGAGGGTTAATTAATCATGGCAAATTGTCTCAAGACTCCACAATGCTAAATACAAATACAGGAGACCCTCTGATTCATGGAGCTGTGACTCGTGGTCTTGAATATTCATGTTTAACCATGCCAGTCCACCCCTTCTCCCAGCAACCCTGCTTTTCTTTACTGTGCTCAGAGGAGTTCCTTTCTGTTTACAAGGTGAAAGGCAGGCTGGTCTTGCTGAGCAGCTGCCATAGGGATGCCCTGGTTTGCTCCCTTCAGAGATATTAGAAAGCTCAGTACAGATGCTGAAAACACCGCTAATGCCTGAGGCTCAAACTCAAAAGTCTCTTCTCTTTAATTTTACATGTTTAGATACACAGGATCTTGAAAGTAAAAATGTACTTCAAAAGAAAACACAAAAAAACATTTACAGAGACTCTACTGTGGGGTTATCTAGTTTCTTCTGTCTGTGTAATTTAGACATTTTCCTCTCCTTATGAGAGGAAAGATTACTAATGTCTACTCATAGGTGTGCTGTGGCATGGCTCAAGTCCTGACTGTGAAAGGCATGAATTTCTCACCGTGCATTAGTGAAAAATCCTCGTGGGTAAAGGATGAAGTAGCATCGCAGTGCTGGAGATACGGACCTCTGGAGAGTTGAGGGCAACAAGGGGAAAGGCACTTAGACGTCAGAGGATAGGGTTGCGGCTGTGGAAGTGAGGAGTGAAGGAGAAAGAAATGGCAAGTGTTAGCTGGGGGTTCAGTGAACAGAGAGAAGGCAGCTGTCCACTTTGTGGCTGTACACAATCTTCACCCTCGCCCACCTGATGCTAGAAGCTTCTCCCTGAGTCAAATAACTGGAAAATCCAGGCTTCAAATTACCTCTTCTACAATGAAAACTAATGGGTCCTGCATCTAACAAGCGGCCCTAAAAGGTGCTGCCACCGCAGGAGCTGAGAGACAGTGTAGCTTGTGAGCTTGCAGGTTTGACTGGCCATTAGTGTTCAGCTCCCTCTGCATGTCCCCACTTTTTCTCTACTCTTCAAAGGTGTGAGGAAAATTCAGCTCAGAGTGCTCCTAGGTTGCTAATGGTGCCTTGCAGACCACAATGAGTTGGTTTATTTAACTGATTTCAGAGTATGTTTTCTAAAGGCACCGTATTCATTGACTAGCCTCTCATAGCCTCTCACAGGAGGGTGTGGGTGAGGGAAAGAGCACCAGACGAATGACAGAGGAGACAGTTGTACAGGATCAGAAAACAGAGCAGGGAGCCGGGCATGAGTGGCTCATTCCAGTGATCCCAGCATTCCCAAGGCCAAGGCAGGAACATGGCTGCAACCTTACAGCCAGCCTGGGTTACATAGAGAGCTCTAGATTAGCTGGAGCTGCATTGCAAATTGCTATCTAAATAAAAGGAGTGGGAGAAAAAGCTGAGAAGGAAATGCCATTAAGAAACAAGTCACCTCTTCTGTCTCTAACCTTGAATAATACTTAACCCAAAGAAATCATGGTAAACAGCAGTCATTTAATAAACATAACCAATTTCTACGTCATTCTGGGCGACCACCAGATTCCATTAGCCAACCTAAGTCAAGTATTTGAAAAGCTGTCTTTTTCACATAATGAGAGGGAATATGTAGAATATGTTAGACATGTTGAAAAAGGTTCAAAAGATGGTTTGATTTTTTTTTTTTTTTTTCTGGAGCAAATTTAGTGTTTTCCAGTAGTCAATGAGTTATTTTTTCTATGAAGATGAAATGTGACAAAATGCTTGCCCTCTCAAGAAGGTAGTCTTCCAAAACAGCCCTGTCAGCCAACTATAGCATCACCAGTCAGGTCAGTTGCATGTCACCTGTGATCCCCCAAGTGCCTTAGCTAGTGTTTCAGTCTGAGAAACTGTACCTCATAAAAAAGAGTAGGTGTGCTTGCATCACCTTCCCCTTGCAGTGCTGTCGACTCAATGGC
Source organism: Mastomys natalensis (assembly GCA_021653895.1). NCBI lineage: Eukaryota > Metazoa > Chordata > Mammalia > Rodentia > Muridae > Mastomys > Mastomys natalensis. Next base: position 529,611 of record JAJTUV010001318.1, on the reverse strand, counting down.
TATGCTATAAACTAACAGTACTGGCATCGCTTTGGAATGTTCTAGGTCCATTGTACAATCAGTTAAACTAAAGTAAGTATCCAAACTTACAAGTGAGTACCCCGAGTTATGTACTTGACCTCCTGACCCTTGTCTTATGGTGGAATTGATCTCTGGACCAGCTCTGCTATAGCATCCAGTGCTCTGAAACCAAGAGCCAAGCATGGAGGACTTGTTTCTTCCAGGAAAGAAAGCTTCCTTCCGCATAGCCTAGGAGCTGGAGAGAAGTCAATGGCTTAGTTGTCAGGAGGTGAGAAGTTAAAGCCAGCGCTTGCATTACGAGTGCAGTCTGGATCATCCGCTTTTCTCCCTGGCTCCACTTGCCTAGAAAAATGAGTTAGCTGTGTAAGTGTGCAAAGTCTGGGGGACTTCTTATTTGGATCAACAGAAAAATAAAGACACATGCAGCAATTTTCTTCCATGATTATGGAAATATTTGATTTACAGTAGCTTGACCTTCCATCCATAAGTCTATCAAATATGATCCTGGATACTTTCATCCATAATTGTGACTAAACACAATCAAGAAACATAAGGCTCACAGGAAACACACAAACATCCCGAGCTCCATCGAACCTGGAAACACTGGGAAATGCTGGGCCTGGAAAACTCGGCAGTCGGAACTGGGACACTGGGGACGCCGGGGCCCTGGAACACTCGGCGGCCAGATTCTGTGGCTAAGAATCTACTTTGGCTACTGATAACTATGGACCTGTCACATGTGACTTGGCACATTTGCTTCTTATTTTATGGTAGTAGCCCAGCAGAATGGAGTGCTTGTGATTCAAACGTTACAGAGACTTTCTTGATGGCTCAAGCTCCTCACCATTCATAGCTATTAGGTTTCCAAATTTTGCTCATTTGCCCATTAGTGAACACTGTTTTACTATCTTCTCACTTTTACATACAAATTTTATGTGGAGATCCAATCTAAACTTGCTGGAGATTTGTTTAATTTTGTTCCCCTCAATTAACAAGTAAGAATCATTTACCTCCTGTGTGTCACCAAAGCTTACAAATATCATTGACAGTTGTCGTGTCCTTTCAAAGCTTGGACACTCCAATCAGTTCAACCTCGATGCATTTTAATCTCTGATATCAACATCACATCAGGTTTTAATATCACCTCCCTTTCATGGAACCAAATAGCTAGAGAGAAGAGAGCGCTTGGGACTGCTTTGAAATAGGCACCGTTCAGAATGGCCTCTGGTGGCCAACTTTCATGAATGTCTGGTTTTACTTTGAGGGCATAGCAGCTGGTTTAATTACATCAGCTCTTTCTGTGTGTGAGAGACAAGAGCCGCTCTTGTGTGTGCTAAGAAATGAAAGTTGGAAAACAAAATAGAGTCCTTAGTGAGAAACTACATTCTAGGCGTGGAACACTACTGGGTGTGGGAAGCCGAGGAGTTCAGATGAATGCTAAAGGCTACTCCTCCAATAAGCGCATATTTGTAAATACTCCAGGGATAATAGACATCAACTTGTTCAAATATCTATGAGCAGAGATCATAGTCCGAGCAAGAAGCCCAGGAAGGCTTGTCTTACAAACACGTATCAACTTTAGGGGCTAGTATGAATAAAATATTTCCACTTCCTAAAATGTTTCCCATCTTCTGTAAACCAAGACATTCATGGGGTAAATTTCAGGTTACTACAAGTCTTAGAGACAAGCAACATCCTGTGAGCCTGTAAATGTCACTAAATTGACGGCTATAAACCCTGCCTGGTGGAGCTCCTCAAGGCTAATCTATTTCTGTTTGTGTGTTGAGATTATGATTTGAGGTTGATCAATAGATTAGATTGGAAGAAAATGCCGTAAGTCCGGCGTATGGCCATACCCCTTAGTTGTGTACAGCCAGTGAAGTGTTTAAAATGTCCTGGGTGCCTTCCAGGTTAAAAGTGTGAAAGCTCCCTGCAAAACTCTTTAGTTGTTTTCCTTCCTTGCTGCACATTCCAGTTTCTGGAGCAGTAAGAGAACACTGCTTAGTTAGCACACAGCCATGCGCAGAGCACAGCGACCAAGAGACGCTGGTGAGATGACTCAACAGTGCTGGCTGCCCTTTCCAGTATTCATGTTGAGTAGTCCATAATCTCCTATAACTCCAACTCCAAGAACTCTACAGTCCCTCTTCTGGCCCTCAGGCACCGGCATGCACATGCACATGCAAATAGTTTGAATAAACAAATTAGCTGTATAAATATGTAAAAACAAAGACAAATTTAATAGATATACTATATGTTTTCGAACCTAGCTAAGCTACCCAAGATTTTTTATCAAAATCACTGCCTCCATTTTAGCTGAATTCCTTCTCCCTCTTTCTCCATTTTCCCCTTTTTTATTCTTCTCATATACTTTACATCCCAGCCACAGTTCCTTCTCCCTCCACACCTCCCAGTTCCTCACTATCTCCCCTCTCCCTTAGATCCACTCCTCCATTTCCCTTCAGAAAACAACAGGCCTCTCGAGGATATCAACCAACACTACAGAACAAGTTACAGTAAGACTAGGCATTTCCCTCACACCAGGGCTGGCAAGGCAACCCAGCAGGAGGAAAAGGTCCCAAGAGCAAGAGAAAGAGTCAGATGCACCCTGTCCCACCTGTGGCATTTCTAGGATCTCTCTGCCACCTCTGGCTACGTGACGTTATTTCCTTAAGATACTTTACATCACCCACTTCAGGAAATATTAAATTATTTTTGGTTCTTTCCATAATATTTAGGTGTCTTTGTTTTCCAAATTCTTAATCCAAGATAATTGGACAAACAGTGTTGATCCAGAATTTTTGTGTTCTCTAAAATGCCCACAGTTGACTCACTTACTTTTGTTTGTGTTATTGTTTTTCTCTGTGTGTATGTTGGGAATTAAACCCAGTTCTTTGTGCAGCTGGGCAAGCATTCTTCTACAAAGCTATGGCCGTAGCTCCCATTAAAACTGTTTCTGATTATTTAATTCTTGATATTATACAATTATGCTTCAAAGTTTGTTTGTTATGCTGTGGTGTGTGTGTGTGTGTGTGTGTATGTGTACATGTGTGCGCACATGCGCGTCTGGGGATCAAACCTAGTGTCCTGTGCATTCTGTACAAGTACTCTACCTCTAACTTTCAAAAGTACATTTTCTGTTATGATCTCTTCTCTCAATTCCCTTCTAATCTCTTATTCCATGGATAGGCAAAGAGCAAAATCTAAAATACCTAAGTTGATTAATTTCACACATGCAATAGATTGCTGAGGAAATCCTATACGGTTTGAATAAAGGGGAAAATGGCTCATAGGCCTCTCTCTCCCTCACCACACTGCAGGTGTAACCTGCACTAAGTCTGTGAATGAGAGGCTATAGGTAAAACACTTGTAAAATAAAATGAATACATGTATTTTTAAAAGAAAAGAGCTAGACTGCTTTTTCATTTGTGTTCACTGTTTACTAACACAAGAGTGACCTTTGCCGAGGGTGTGTTAGAACTGGTGACCCTCTGGTCTTAGCCTTCCCCATTCTAGGATCACAGGCATGTGCTACCATACCAGAAAAGAGTGTCTATTTTGCTCTGCTGAAATATATTGTTCTGGCAGACATCATAATAGAAACTGGCTGCAAATTAACAAGTAGTTGAGGAGGCAGAAATAGTTTAGCAGCACTTCAAGTACTGAGACACTGAGACACGGTTTTACCACTACAGCCACACTTGATGAGTTTGGAGGTCAGCTGAGGTGGGAAATCTGAAAACACATGGATGATTTTCACACAAATTGTTTTTCACTCATGTGTGTTTACACAGCACTGAATTATACAAGTCTTATAAATTTTGGCACATGTTATTTAGCAATATCAAAAGTAGTATCTTTTATTTTTATCATAGTAACTATTAACATCATCACCAATGCGACTGAAAATAAGCTTTACATTTTAGGAAGCTGCAGAGGTTTTGTAAGTTGGGCACATTTCCTGAACTTCCGATTTTAGCTTGAGAGCTACAAGCTTTATTGCTGTCATCATTGAGAAATAATGTCTCCTTGGGTCCTTGAAAGAATAGACCCATTTCACTATTTGAGAAAAACGTCTGCAAAATACCCCCATACAAATGATTGTATTAAGTAAATATTGCTGCTCTGTGGATAAATGAATGGCTAGTCTAGCTTGAGGCTCAGAAGTCCAAGTGCTTTTCTCTGGAAGAGTAGTTGTGTGGAACAGGGGCTTCTGTGTGCCTCTCAGCTTAACCCCAGAGTAGTAATAGAACCTGGGTGTGTGCTCAGGTCCAGAGGTTAATAAAATTAACTCCTTTACTGCTTCAGGTAAAGCTAGCATGTTTAAACTGGATATAGACTCTCATTCACTCACACTCAGGCAAATTCAGATTTCCTGTCATTGTTCTTATAGATGGAGACAAATGTCACCAAGGCAGAAAGGAAAAATAATAATGTCTCAGTATTTTTATCAACATGGTTCTGACCTCTGACAAATACTCAGGGCTCTCCTCTTAAGTTCACAGACGCCGTGGAAATGGCCTTTGTGGGCACAGCAAAACTCTGTAAGCATTTTGGCTCCATTCCTCTTTAATTTAGTTTTGTGGTAATCCCGCTTTAATCTGGGAATCAAACTCGGGCCTAGTGCATTCTCAACAGATGCTCTACCAGTGAACCTTTAAAGACCAGGATAAACACGCTACCCAGCCTCTTTAAGTCCTCAACTCTAATTGTCCACACTAAGGGCTTTAGGATGCCAGAGCCCCTTAAACCTCCCGGGAAGACAGGATTCAGTTCAGTTTGAGGTTCTGTTACACATACCTCAAAAAACCAAACTCGCTTCCATTGGCTTAAACTCCCCTTTTATTTTATAGACAATGTCAAACAAAATGCCACATGCATGGCTTCAGTTGGTTGCCTTAAACAAGTCCCTTTAAACTCCACACACCAAATGACAGCACCCACATTTGGGGTTTTCAATCTTATGGTTTGGAGAAAAGGCCGCTTGTATCTGGTCTTAATTTGAGTGTACTGCAGCAGCATCCCTCAAGGACTCTTGTCATTTGTGAGAGAAAGAGGCAAAGCCTCCTTTACACATCTTCCCTTTTCTACTCATTTTCAAGAGAAATCGCTAGTCTCTACGGACACTTGTCATGCAGCACAAAGCATCTAATTCAAGCATGGCGTCCTGTCTCTGCTATCAAGTCCTGCATTGTTTTTTCTTGTGTTTTTGTTTTGTTTTGTTTCCATCTGGATTCTTTCTTCCCTCCTCATTTTATTTTTTTCTAGAGATGGAAATCAGGGAGAGGATGAGAGGCTCTAAAAGGTTGTCTTTGAATAAAGAACTGTCTGCGTGTAGTGTTGGCTTTGCTTGTTAAAAACTGCTTCATGCCGGGCATGGTGCTAAGGTCTCACACATGCTGGCCAATGTTCTACTGAGGGGCCCCTGACTTGACAATAGGCTTGATATGTTTTAGAGATTATTTTAAAGTTATGTGTGCATGGGGAGGGTTACTCATGCACGTGGACCTGTACAGATGCCTCCCAGGGCCAGAAGAGTCCCCTGGATTTTTTTGGAGCTGGAATAAAAGACAGTTGGGAGCTGGTCCATGTAGGTGCTGATAACTACACTTGAATCTGGAAAAGTGTACTCATGCACTCTTAACTGCTCAGCTGTCTCTTCAGCTCCGCCATTTTTATTTTAACACCATGATGCTTTGCTATTTCTTCAGCCTCCGTTGTGTTTTTTGGGTATGTTTTTGTGTCTTTCTGAACAGTGACGAAGGACTCAAGAGAGTTACCTGTAGATAGATATGTTCCAAAGTTCAGTCTTAACGACCCTGTTTATATGCTTAAGGCATGAATTTCCTGAGTAAATAATAACCTGAAAGAGTGTTCTATTCTACCGTACAGCAAGCTGACCGACCACTCACTGCTAATAAGAACACTGTGATCTGGGTGTGGAGGCACACACCTGTAATTCCAGCACTAGACAGTCTAAGCTGGCCTGGGCTGCACAGTAAGTTCCAGTTTCAAGAAAACCTACTAAGAACGATGCTAATTGTAGGACACAGAGAAAGACAGACCTGAGGGAGGGAGTGTGTATTGTTGACATGGGTACAGCCATGTCAAGGACCACAAAATCTTAGACCCTGGGGAGAAGGGCAAAGCCACCATGGTGAGGCTCAGAGAAATGTCCACCTTTGTTCGGAGCCTGAGTGTGGCTATTGATAATGTGTGCAGAAAATGTCCCCCAGAGTGTCTTCTCTTGACTCCTGGATATTTATGGCCTGAAGACAGTTCCTTGTCAGAGGTAGCTCCTACTGAGGTTAGCTAAACCTGACTACTTGATCCAGCTGTATACCATCAACCCTGACTCCTTGTTGATCTGTATATAATAAATATACATACTGAGCTTGTGGGATGCTGGCGTTTCTCCATCCGAGAGCCAGACTACAGAACCTCAGCTTCCTGTCCATGTATGTGCCTTCCTGCCTCCTCTTTCTCCTACCTCCCCAGTCAGGTCCATCCCTGAAACTGGCCTAGCTATGGCAAACACCAATAACAAACACATGGTGCTGAGACACCAACCTTCACTACAGCTACTACAGCTAGATTCCAAGACTTGCTGACGCTAAACATAATTGATCCACAGTGCACACATATGCCTAAGCATCACATTGAGTACCCTGCACGGATGTAAAATTAGTATTAAATTCAAGTATCAATTAAAGATAATACCTTCTTTTTATATTTACTTATTATTTGGCGTGCGAAGTGTGCACATGGCACATTGAGTATGTAGGTCAGTAGACAACTTGTTCCAGTCACTTCCCTTTTTCCACCATGTGGGTTCCAGAAATCAAGTACCCTTGTCCATGGAGCCATCTCCATGTAGCTTTTGTTTGCATCTTAGCTCAAGGAAGCCTACAGAATAGGTAGGAGCTACATTGCTTTGCTCACCCTGTTCTTTTGGAACACGGTTTCAAATGCACTTTTTTCAAGGTGCTAATTTTCTGTTCCCCGAAGGAAGAGGTAAAGGAAATAAGATAAGGAAAAGAATAGCTAGCCATGGTGACTGGGTTCCAGGAGGGTTATCAGCATCTTAATTGTAGAGAGTCTTCCACTCCACTTGAGCTAACCTCATCACTGCCGTGAGCTGTTTCTATACCACCCCTGTTAGTAGAGGGTGGGTTACACTGTACCCAAAGCAAGAAAGCCAAAGCCCAGCTTCACTCCTTTCACATACCCTTGCAGCCTCTGCGAGGTAAGAGAAGTCATGGAATAGGACCAAGCTTGAAGATCCATATTGAACAGCTAAGCCTGACCCCACAAACAAGCTGCTCCCAGCCGTCTGGTTTCTGTTGCTGCTCCCTCCCTTTCGTGCTCAGATCGGGTTTCTTGTGATTTAAAGCAAGTGCACAGGAACCAGGCAGCCACTGCAAAATAATTGCAGGTTGGGGGTGTTAGCATGCACTGCAATTGCTGGAATAACCCTGAGTTAAGGGGGAAAAGCAAGAGATTCTGCTGCTCAGCTGCCCAGAGCATAGGATCAGTTGGAAGTACCTGGCCGTTGCCCTGCAACGTTAGCTACTTAGGAGAGACTCATTTGCAGACATCAGGTTTTTATTCAAAAATCTATATATATTTTTGTTGAGTGTTGACACACAAACACACACACATACACACACACAGAGTAATTATAGGCTACAGAGTGAGAGACATTGAAACTGTATACAAAACAGTTTTTTAAAATAATAGGGACACAAGCGTGCATATGTTTGCACAAAACAAGCACTGTGGGTGATGGGATGTGTACATTCTTTCTTCTTTCGCTGCCTCTTGTCCATCTCTAGACTTTGGAGCACGGGCATGCATGAGGATACCTTCCCCTGCTCAGTGATGCTTGCACCTAAGCGCTCCTGCCCATTTAGCCTATGCCAGCTTATTGGTGCACATCAACATACAGACCCTCAGGTGCAGGGCAGACTGGCTGATGAAGTGGGCTGCTGGCTAATTAGTTTCATGAAAAGCTTTTGTGACATAACAGAGAAGGGGAAATAAAAGGGCCCCTTGCTGCCTTTCAGAAGTCTGAGAGATGAGCTTTCTGCAGATTAGTGTTCCGAAGTGGAGGGATGTTCTCCCAACCCTTTCAGAAGTCTCCCTCCCGTGCAGCCTTGCAAAGATTTCTGCTATGTTCCCCTCCGGATTTCATTTATTTATTTCTACTGTGGAAGAGCGGCCACTCACCAGCAGCCTCAGAGCCAATCAGGCATCTCATTCTGCGGCTTAGTTAGATCCGTCGCAGCAGAGCCAATGCCTGTGCTTGCTGCTCTGAACCCTGTCCTGACAACATTCAGACTGGCGACTGACAGCAGGAGGGGACTCTGTCATCCAAGGTGCCACTGGGAGAGCCAAGGACTGAACAGGACCAGCCTTGCTGTCAAGTGCTCTACTCTGGTGACTGATAGGGACAGTGAAGAGCTTCTCCGGGGTTTGGAAAAGGTGGTTCTGCCTCTCACTTGTTAAAAAGTCTTTGTCAGCAGAGATGACTCTCCTGGCTAGTGAGTGACATGATGCGGATGACAAGAGACAGCTTTGCATTTTATTCTTCTTAGATAATGAGTCAATGAGGGATGCCAGTGATCAAGGCTCCCCTAGCATGGCCTGCACCAGCCACTCCCACGCAGGTGCACCTTCCCAGTGGCCGGCTCCTCTCATCCATTAATCTCATTGGGAATTTTTAAAGATGCACGGGTCGCTGTTTGTGCAGCTGCTTAGGAAGTGGAGATGCTATCGGAGTCACTGACCAGCAGTTCTGTGTGTTACCCACTCTGCCTTTTACAGAAGAGAAGGGAAAAAAAACCCACTTTTCAAGACGTTACTTTAGATCAAAAGCCTGTTTTGAAACCCTTAACTGATGCTGCCTTTGTATTTTTCCCTCTTTCTTTTTTAGGACTCCATCTGCAGATGTTCTGAAAACCTCTGAGTCTAGAAATTGATTATTCACCCAGGATACCTAATTCAAGGTATTAGCTCTTGTCAGAAAGCTTTTACATCTGAGCTTGGTGCTGCAAATTACACTTTGGCAGTGGGTGGAAACGGGAAAGTTGGATGGAGAATAAAGGACAAAGGTGATTTTGCCAAATAACCAAGTACTTAAAATCTCACCAGTGGTAGTGACGGTCTGCTACCTGTGACACACACAGCCCTGTCCTGCCAGCCTGCCTGTCAGCTCCGGCTTATTTGCAGCCCTTTTACTACGACCTTGTTTGGGTTTCGATTTTGTTTTCACCCCCCTTTCCCCTTTTTTCTTGACACCTCCCCCATTCCCTACACCCCAGCTCCCACAACCCAGCCAACCAAGGCGGTTCAAGGACTTAGCAACTTTGGACCCAGCACGATGAAGTATTCCTGCTGTGGTCTGCTGCTGGCTGTGCTAGGCGCAGAGCTGCTCGGAGGCCTGTGCTCCGCTGTGCGGTCCCAGAGGTTTCGAGGAAGGGTCCAGCAGGAACGGAAGAACATCAGACCCAATATTATACTTGTGCTCACCGACGACCAGGATGTGGAGCTGGGTGAGAACCTGACTTTTTGACTTGTCAGTCTCTATTGATTCAAATGCTTTCCAGACCCTCGCCTGTATCAGAGGTATCCGTGATCCTTTAGAGGATGGGTGCTTTGCTAGCTGCTGCTAACAGTCATCTGGTTTGCACCCTTAACTCGTGCGATCATAAACTATTTGATTTGCTTTGATACTACTTCTCTGGTATCACACACACACTGGTATGGTATTAAAGAACACTTATAAACTTTTTCTTTAAAAAGGGAACCAGGAGAAGAAGATGGGAAGTCTGGGATAAGCCAGGGAAACCACAGAGGTTGAGGGCTTGATCTTGTACTTTATAAACTCTGGACTAAGGGAACGGTGACTCACTCCTGTAATCTCAGAACTTGGAAACTAGTGATGAGAGAATCAGGAGTTTAAGGTCATCCTTAACTAACTGTATAGTGAGTTGGAGCCAACCCGAGACACACAAGACCCTGTATCAATAAGAAAAGAAGAAAGTGGGAAAAACCAAGTTAATGTATGAAATATGTGAGCAACGTGTGTCAAAGTTCACAAGAGTGTGACTTTCTCTGAATGTATATAGAAGACTGAGTCATAGAATTTTCAGTGGTTACTTATAGAGTGACTGTAGAACTATAGATGACTGGGCTCAAATATTCATTCATTCATTCATTCATTTGAGACAATCTCACGATATAGCCCTGGCTGCCATGGGATTCCCTATGTAGACCAAGTTGGCCTCAAACTCAGAGAGACTTGCCTTGCCTTCTGAATGCTGGGATTAAAGGTGTGTACCACCATGAGCGGACCTAACATAGGTAGTTGAAATGTAAGTGTTCCACATATCCTTGCAGTAACTCACCACTGGGTTTGTACTTTTAGAACCGTGTCTCCTGAGTTTCTTCAAGAGCACTCAAATGAAGTGTGCCAAGATTTAGTGGCTTCGGCTCACCTCTAACCTCTTGCTGTCTTTAACTGCCTAGCCCTGGGCCCTTATTTGTAAGCCCATAGCCAAGATCTCCCTGGGTACCCTGAGATAAACACAAAGTTCATCCTGCAGACTGCCACTACCACTCCCCAACTCCACTGCTGTATCCCCATCCTTTGCTCCAGGGCATTGATCAGATGAGCCGACCTGTGTTGTTCAGTTTGACTGTAGGGAGGATCTTGTGCAGAGCTCCCAAGGTTTGGCCTTGCGGATCAGACCATGGAATCAAAACAAAGTTAATTCTTGGGATTCAGCTGGAGCTAATGTATTAAAGGCCAATGGTGGGGGGGAGCATTGTTGAGTCTGCTCTCTCATTTTGTATTTGAAAAAATGAAAAAGTATATTAACTTTCAGGGTCTTTGCCAGAATGAAAGGCCATGCACATACGGCTTTAGGAGGAATGCTCCTGACTGTTCATTCATATTCAAAACGTATTCATTCATTTCCAGGGCACGAAAATGTAGGGCTCAAGTCTGATTCCATCTTCCCTTACACCTATAACATCCTTGCAGAATGATCTTCAAGAGTTCCTTTTCAATTCTTTTACAAAGGAAAACATACCCGGAAGTGAGATCAATGGCTGGGTTTTAAAATTTTTAATATTTTACATTATCTTTAATATATAATTATCACATTTTAATTTCATCCTTAGTATGGTGAGAAATAACAGCATTTTCCATAGCAACCGCTCTGTTTTTACATCCCCAACAGCTGTGCCCAAGTGTGAAAATTTGTCCAGGTCCTTACCGACACGTGTCATTTCTCTGTCTATTTGCTTTTATGTTTGTTGTTTGCCCATTGTGCAAGATGCTATCTCACTGTGATATTAATGAACTGGGATTTATTTTGGTTTTTACTTTCACATGTAGTTTGTTAGTCAACTGCTCTAGTAAGCCATTGCTTCAGGAATCTTTTTTCCTGGAAGGCAACAGGCAGTTGGCTGTTGAGCCTCCAGAAAAGCTGCTACACACTTAGAAAACCACTTTAAAACTTACGAAGTTTTCAATCGACTATTTGTCTTATTTGGAAAGAATGAGACCATCCCGAGTCTATCTGGGAAGACAAAAACTGAACAGGGCTATAATTGGGTATTAAGAGCAAAGCTAGAAGGAGAGACACTCATTCACTTTGTCCTCAACTGTAAGGGCAAATAAATAAACTAGTCTTTTGTAAAGAGAGGAAGACACATAAGGAATTCATTAAGGAAAGTGCTAGAACCTTACAGTGGTTCCAGAGAGCACTGGTCTATGCTGCTGTGAGTAAACTGTCTTCCCACCCACAGAGACTGGATAGACAGCAGTCAGCAGCACAGGAAACCTGTGTGGAGCATGCTCAAGACTCAGTTCAGCACCCCCTGACTTGGCATTGGCTTCCTCCGGAATTTAAGAAACCCCTGATTTTAGTTTGAACAGGACAGGTCCTGCAGTTAAGATAAGGACTAAAAGACATTTATAAAAACAAAGTATGTGTTATTTGACAGCTTCTTGCAGTGCTTCCTGCATGCTCTGCCTCCATCCTCTCTCATGGTCTCCCGACACCCCCTCAGGATCGTTCCTTTTACCAGAGGAAACGGTCAGTGTGAAGTTCAGGACAATGGCTACTTCTGGGGATACAAGTTACCAAGAGCATCTGTGCTTTATTGTGACTGAAGTACACGAGTGTGTGTGTGTGTTGTGTGTGTGTGTGTGTGTGTGTTTTGAGGGGGACTTCAGCTTTGTTAGATTTAATAAAACTAGACTTGAGTCATTCTGCTCTTGCCTGCACTTTTAAGATGTTTGACACATCAAAAGAAAGACATTTGAAATACCTGAGAAACTCTTCGCTTTCTTCAACTTGAATGAACACGATGGAGAATAGATGCTCGCCCTCTCCCAAATAGTTCTCTGGCCCCACTTTGAGAAGCAAACCACTGTGGACAAATCCACACAGATCTCAGCCTGGCGTTGCCACATTCTGAGAACTTGAGCTGACCCTGCCCTACTGGTTCCTACTTTCCCTTAGATCACAAATGGAATTAAGCCATACATATGTGGAGATACTTTGCCTATTTAAAGCAGCAAGCTATGGGGTTAGTCTCTGATTATGTGTTATCTGTCCATCACATTTTAAAAACACACACACAAGCCAGGCATGGTGGCACATGAATTTAATCCATCATTCAGGAGGCAGAGGCAAAGTGGATCTCTGTGAACTTGAGGCTACATAGTCAAATGTCAAGTACTGAGTTTATTCAAGACCAAGGCTTTAAAATGCTGCTCATTTCTTTCTTTTCTTTCTTTCTTTCTCTCTTTCTTTCTTTCTTTCTTCTCTTTTTCTTTTTTAATTCTGAAGAGTGAGGATTGCACTTCTCTGAGATAGTCCCAGGCTAGCTCCCAAGAAGCACTTCAGCTATTCCCTTAGGTATTTGACTCCCCAGGACAGCTACCTCCACTCACTCCCTTTCACCTCCCAACACCGGTACCAAGAGCCTGCCACTTCTCAATATTCCCACCTTGCCCACATTGCACAGTCAGTTGAGAGCTCTATAAACCCACATCTCTAGTGAGTGTGAAATCTGAAAAAAGACAAAGGCCAGGTGAGCTTTTCACATCTGCTGCTGCACATGTGAACTGTGTCTGTGCAGCAGGCGTGCCTCTCACTCCCACCGGTCTCAGTGTCTAAGGGCCTTTGCTCTTCTTGGGTGGGGGAAGGGAGCAGGGAGCTTTAGTGACTTGGAAAAATTCCAGGCAGATTTATTATCTTTCTGGTTTCCCTCCTTCCCAACTTGTTTTTCCCTTTAGGTTTTAGCTGAAAATATCTTGGTTTTCTACCCCCACCCCAGTTCTCTCCACCCCCACCACACTCCCCACTCCAATGAATAATTTTGGCAGAAAAAATATCTGCCTTATAATTTTTCTTGTGTTTTTAGATTCAAATATTCACTATACCAGTCCATTCATGTTTAATATGGGAATGATTGTCTTTGAGGATCCCGTTCTTGGCCACAGAGGTGATAACAGCATGAGAAATCACGCTGCACTAGACAGGTTACCTAAAGATTTAGTACAAACTTTCCCTAATCAAAAAACTATGACACTGGCAAGCATGTGCTTGGGTTGCAGTGAGCAGAGGGCAGTTGCCATCTGCAGAACACTGGATATGAGCCCTCCGAACCCTCCTCCAGCTGCCACGCCTGCTGCTTCTCCACCGCGCTAAACTCTTATCCCTCTGGAAGCATAAGACAAATTAAGCCATTTTCTTCTGAGTGTCTTGGCCATGGTGTTGTATCTCAACAACAGAAAACTAATTCATATAGGACTCCAGTAAATACCAAACATAGTGGATATTCAAATCCCACATATAAAATGAGATGCATATCCTGCCATTTACTTTAAATTGCTCACAATCCCCAATACCATGCAAATATTTTATTAATACTTGCTATGCTGTGAACAGTTTGGGGAACAAGAACGAGGAATAAAGTGTCTTCATATGTTCAGAACACACATTTTTTTTTTGGTCTATTGAATTTTTTGGAACCTTTTAATATCTTTGAGTGCTTTCAATCTGCAATTGGTTTGAAGGCCCCAATGGGGAACCCACAGATATGAAGTGCCAACTGTGCAGCCATAGCAACAACTTTCCTGCATCAAGGGAGCCCATCATAGCAGCAAAACATTTGCTTCTTGACAGCCCTGGGAATGAGGGAGGAGCTCTCCTCTTTACAAACCCAGAGAGGTTGAGTTGCTCAGGCCAATCTGGCAACATCTGGATGTTGTTGAGTTGCTCAGGCTGATCTGTGGCAACATCTGGATGTTGTTTGTTTGTTATGTAAGCCAAACAGCCCTCGAACTCACAACCCTCAGACCTCTGCCTCTGGAGTACTGAGATTAACAGTGTGCACTCCTAGCTATGTTACAGAGTGTGATAGGCTTTGGTAAAATTTGTCAAGGACAATCAGTGGGGCAATCAGCGGAAGTAGATAACGATGTAAGGCTGTGTGATTAACAATCATTAAACTATGCACAGCTAATAGCAAGAGGAAAATGCTTGATACTTCCCTCCAGGAGCATGCTAGCTGAGAGAAGCAGCTTAAATCCCTGTTCTCTATCATCTACGTATTCCCAGAATCCACCCTATTAGAGGCAGCCATTGCTGAGCACATGCCTGTCAGCTATGGAAGACCAGTCTACAAGGCCCCGCCTACCCCGAAACCTCTGCTGCCATAGTACTAATGGCTCCGGAGAGGTAGGATACAGGCACTGGGGTCTGCTACCTTCTCCCTAAGGCCAGATGAAGCAGAAGGTGAGAATGCAGGTAGGCCTTTGTTCATGTTTCAAGGCCTTGAAAGAATCCACGCCATAGCTGATACTCAGGCCACCTGGAAATTAGGAGCCCAGCTTCTGAGGCTGAGTGCTTGAGACTGTGTAGCCCTAGGTCTGTGGCCTAACCCTGTGCAGCTCAGCAGCATCTTGAACATCACTGACAGCCAGGCATAAATGGTTACTTTTAGGACCAAATGGGCCTGAAGTGCCTAGAGGAAAGCTGGTCGAGGTTACATCCCATTTTCAGTCCATCTTACAGCCTTGGAATTGAAATGCTCTAAGCCTCTTAGATCACCATAAGAAGGATGCTCACCCAAGTCTCTTCCAGCTCCTGGTTTCTTCGATTCCATGTCCAGCCTGGAACACATAACCTCAAAAGCTATCCAAGTGTGGGCCAGCACCAAGTAGCTTCACCATACGGAAACTGTTAGAAGTGAGTTTTCGTCCCCTGCCCTGATCTGCTAGCCAACTGCTGGAGGAATTGGTTAGGATGGCGACATAGATCAGATAATTAACAACAAGACTGTGGCTATGAGAGGGGAATCCTGGCTGAGCAATTCCTGTAACTATTAACCAGGCTAATGAAAATCTAACCCCAGTTTTCATATAATTAAGACTTTCAGTCAGAATCTCAGCCCAGCCCACATTTGCAGCCCAAATGCGTTCGTAAGCAGGAGGTGGTGGCCACTGGGGACGTGGGACCTCTGGTGATGGGCTCCAGCTGCGGTCTTTTTTTTTTTTAAACAAAGACTTATAAAGGAAACTTTAAGAGCTAGTTCTTTGAAATAGACTATTAGGCAAGCCTGCTGGTTTTCTTACCTGAAAGGTACCACATACCCCTAAACAGGAGAGGAGAGGAGGGTGGGACATATCTTTGGAAGTCTTTCAACTTTCTCATTTCTATTCATATTCATGTTCAAGACATTTCCCGTCTATGATCACCCAACACGAATGTAAAAGGCATCCTCTTCTGCCATGGACTTCTCTTTGATCTTTTGTGAGGCTCATTCTTTTCAGTTACTTCTGCATCATCAATGAAACCAGTCCCTTTCCAGATTCCTTCTCAGTGCTTTAAATCTGAGCCATTAGTGAACTCACAGTCCTCTCCCACGAATTACAGCCTCCCTTGACTCTGCTTCTGGGACCCTGAGTGCTAAGCCCAGCAGGACAGGATGGGCTCAGCAGCCCTTTGGCTGTGGTCTTTAATGCGCACACCATCGCTGCTGCAGCAGCGCTTCTCAAAGCTTGGCTCATCGCATTCCTCGTGCCTGTAACTAAGACCCGACCCTGCCTTTATTGTGTGGCTCTGATCAGACCCAGGATGTCTGTCTAGCGTCTGAGCTGTTCTCACTGCTTCTCTGGTCATCGAGAAAATGCTCCATACTCCTTGACGTTCCCAGAGCTCTACTGCTCTTCTCATCACCAGGGCCTTGGCCGTACTTTTGCCTTTGTGGTTAAAGAGGAGAGAGATTGAAATGTGCTTACTATTTATTCTACAGAATGTCTGAGATGTTCGAATCCCAAATGGCTTGTTTTGTTCTCAAAATGAGAACTGATCAAATTATATACTCCTTCACACAGGGAAGGGAAACTAATAAAAACAGAGATACCTGAGTGACATATGGAAGTGAGTCCCCAGGGTGCGTTTTGCTAACCAGTGCCAGACCTGTGCCTTTCAGGTTCCCTGCAAGTCATGAACAAAACGAGAAAGATCATGGAACATGGTGGGGCCACCTTCACCAATGCATTTGTGACCACGCCCATGTGCTGTCCGTCACGCTCGTCCATGCTCACTGGGAAGTACGTGCATAACCACAATGTCTACACCAACAATGAGAACTGCTCTTCTCCCTCGTGGCAGGCCATGCATGAGCCTCGGACCTTTGCTGTGTATCTCAACAACACCGGCTACAGAACAGGTACGGCATAATGTTCCTTCCCCCACAGTCTTAGATGAGGGAAACTGCACTGGGTAGCATGATGTATGAGAAGTTCTAGGAGGCTCAACAATGAAGAGTCTAGCTTCTCTCATCTCTGCCTTGATCCATGTTCTGTTGCTATAACAAAATCCACAAGGCAGGTTAACTTACTGAAGCTAAAGGTCTAAGGAGCACACAGTCAGGTGCAAGAACATGCTAGAAGCTTCCAGCAGATTTTATTCTCTATCATTAAGGCAAGGAGTGAAAAAAAAAAAAAAAACAAGTTAAGTGCCCTGGGAACACAAGGCTGGCCTCACTTCCTCCTAACAACCTGCTCTCAGGCAACAGCCACTCCTAGGAAACGTACTGAGCTTCTCTTAGCAACCAAATTAGGTCTAAAACACTCACATTGTAAAGATGAGCCATAGTAACACCAGAGCAAAAGATGTTTTTACTCAGGAGAATGTACCAATGTGACATCCCTTATAGAACATCCAGGACTTGGGCTGGAGAGACCCACTCAACAGTAAGAACAGTGGTTACTCTTCCAGAGGTCATGAGTTCAATTCCCAGCAACCATATGGTGGCTCATAACAGTCTGTGATGGAGTCTGAAGCCCTCTTTGGGTGTGTCTGAAGACAGTGACAGTATACTCACATACACAAAATGAATAAATGTCTTGAAAAGAAAATTCAGGATTCTTGTGGATGCAGTATAAAAATATTCCCACGAGGGCCCGCAGCAGGTGGAATATAATAATGCCATGGATGAGGTTCCGTTCCATTCACACATCTCGGGATCAATAGGAAACTTGGAGATTTTCTTAGGTGTGGGTAATTTCGTTTGGTTTTTCAGGGTTTCCAAGGTTTGCTTTGAACTGCTCAATGCCTATTCGAGAGCCCTGGATCCAGTAGATGAGCCAAATGACTTCCTGAATGGATGCATTACCCGGTCTTTGCGAACCCTCCTGATATGTTCATTTATTCATAGGTAGTTAATGGGGTTTGAACAGTTGCTTTAGCTGAAGTCATGGTCACCAAGCATTCACCATTCCTCCGGGAGAGGAGCCGGCTTTGTTGTCCCAGCTCCCAACCCTGAACCTGCGCACAGCAAACTGAGGTTTACGGTTAGCTGGGATTTTTAAAACTGGACTCTTTTGAGAGGGATTCCGAGTGTCCCATTGTGAGCAGGAATGAAGAAGAATGGCTCCTGGGAACATTATCCTCAAAGCCCTTATGTTCAAGCGCTGGGTGCTGCTTCCGGTTTACTTAGCATTTCTTCATGGATGCACATGGAGGATTTGCATAGTAAAAGGTAGGGTTTGGATCTCCACCTCAAGAGCCACTTAGTTAGGTTCAATCATAAGAATTGAAGATGTCATCAAAAAGGCTTATTGGAAATAATTTTCTGGCTTCCAGAGTATCTGTTCTCAAAGTTTAAAACTAAAGGATTTCAGACAAATATCCCCTTAAATCTTAAATCTCTTTAATCTCTCCTAACAGACTCAGGAAATACATAGTCAGTTGCCTCTTTACAGCAAACCCCATGGGCACTTATTTCTTGTTACTTATGGATGAAATGGTTGATTGTGCATACGGGAGCTCCACCACATAGGCATCAGAGGATCCCAATTCACAGAGGAAAGCCCCTCTGCTATCTCAAGGGTGTTTGCTTCTGGCTGGTAGGGACTTACAGAAGGCACCTTCTCCTGGTGTGTCTTCTCACATTAATGGTTTAAATTTATGGCACCTTTCATCTGAGGACTCTCAAGCAATTTGCAAATCCACCAAGCATCCATGCAGGGTTCCAGAATGGCAGCTGTGCTTGGCTGTGCTTTATAACTGGTGTAGGGGCTTCAGGTGCTATGTACGGTTAAACCTCAGAAGCAGGTTTAAAACAGTCCCCTTATACCTGGTTCCTGAGTAACCACCAAATGTGTTTTGTTCATGAGAAACATGTGAATCAGTGCCTTTGCCTTTCCCAGGATCCCTGTAGTTTAATACTTAATAGAGAGTGTGGGGCTGGGAAGACTCAGCTCTCAGCACATCCAGAGCTCAGGGGGGAGCTGTAGGGTAGGGCTTAGGGCAGCACCTAGGCTGTGTTGATTTGTTTCAGGGATAACTCAGGAAAGTGAAGAAGGAAATGGGCTTCTGTAGCTTGCCCACTTTGTCCTGGGAACTTGAGTTGTCACCTAGTTCTTACAAGAGACCATGGAGGGAGGCTATGCACCAAGGAAGAAACCAGGACCCAAGAGGACTGGTTGTCAACAGACAAAAGTCCCTCCGTTGATGGTACAAGGAGCCCAGAGTATCTGGCTGCACATTTTCAGAGTATCTGACTGCACAGTTTCCAGGAGCCTTTTGTTTGTCTTTTAAGATGGGGTCTCTTACAGTCTAGGCTCACCTTGAATTCAGCACTTTGAACTTCCTCTACCTCCAGAGTTCTGGGATTACAGACATGAGCCGCTTGTCTGCCTGTCCTCATGATCATATTTCTGTGCATGTTATTTTCTCCTGTCTTGTTCCAAAGTGCCTCACAGACACATAGAACCCAACAGGATGCAGACCAGTGAGTACTCTGGCAGGCAGAAGCAAATGGTAACGCCTACCTAACGTTATGGCGAAGTTTGGCTCACAAAGTATGGGCTGGGGATTCCTACGGAAAGGCTGTGAGGAAGGTCTGAACTTTCTAATAGCATAAGCAAAACTGGAAAGAATCCCTTGCAAAGATCCCAGCATCCCCAGCGTGAGAACCCACCATTTGTTTGTAGGTGTCCTAGCATCTTCCAGTACTTACTTCACACGCATTGTGTTAGGCTGGCTAAAACTACAAAGCATTCATCGAAGAGTTGTGTCTGTTTGTTCTACAGCACACATTATAGGCATGTGCCACCATATCTGCCCTTCAGTGAGTCTAACTCCTTATTTTTCTAGCAATAAATCTATACCTACAAGACAAGGGTGTTCTTGGGGATAGAGCTATCACCAACATTTAGGAGGCCAGGGTTCCAGCTTGGAACATTACTCCGATTGCAGAGATGGGTCTGTGATAAACCCATGAGAACCAACCACAAGGCATCCCAGTAAAGACTGTGTGTTGTTCTCTGCAGCCTGCTGTCCCGCTTTAGCTTGAGATTTTTCTCCAGAAACAGCAGACCAGCTCCTAGAAACAAAGGCTGATTCTAAAGCCAACATCTTTCCAAAACTGAGACACATAGGTAATGACAGAGTTCATAGTGAGTGATCATCCTCTCATGCATAAGGAATTCTTTCAGGGCAGCAAGGGCCCATCCAAATTCATAGGGTAGAGAAAACATAACATTCACCAGGGGCTGGGATTTAGGTCAGTGGATGAATGTTTGTCTAGCATGCATAACATGCTAGGCTCGAGCTCAGCATCACAAATAAGGTTAGAGATCTGGGTAATTTAAAATTCTTTCTGATGCGAAAGATAGAACTATCTCAGAAAATTAAGAAACAAAACGATCATTGTGACAATAGTCACTGATCTAACCATGAATCATGGCTGCAAAATGAAGGGGATGGGGAGAAGACTGTAAACCAACATAATTGTCTACAAGACACTAAACCAGTGGAGGAAAATAACGTATAATTGGTTGCTGCTTTCCTAATTATGAACATATTATTTGGAATATTTAACTGTAGACTTTAGAATAACAGGGGAAACTGAAATAATGTGACACAGGAATCTCCCATCTAGGGCAAAATGCAAAATGACAATAAGTCTTACAAAAAACAACTCCAAGAAGACAAATTACTAAGAGGCTTATTTTGGGAGGTATCCAGAATACATGTATTTAAATGAAATGAATCGATCCAGTATTATAATTACCCTTGTATGACATGACTTTCCTCCTTCAGAACATAGGCATATTTTTGGACTGGTGGTAACCTAAATGTTTCTAACTTTACTCATGGAAAATGTGAGTTCACGAGAGCTTAAACGTCCAAGAAGGAAAAAACACAGAGCCGCATCGATTGTGCTCTGTCCTGGGGAATGAAGTGAGAAAGGCTGTGACCTCTCCATCACAAAAACGCAAGTGTTCTGCCTGAAGTTTGCTAAAAATTATGACGGGGTAGATGTTCGTGTAAAACCTAGCCCCAAATCATAAGGTTAAAGAGAAAAATCATCCACGCTTGCAAGGCTGCATTGAATGGAAGGGAAAGAAGCCAAAACAAACCTACAGGGCCATGGCCACACCTCCCTCTGCCCTTAATCTGTTTGAAAAACTCAGGCCAGTTTTCTGACATACAGTTTTCTTTCTTGTCTAAAATCACTCTGCAGGTCTGCTATGCTTGCTGAAATTACCTTGATTCTTTCAATTATGCTGTTTGGTTTTTTTGTTTTTGTTTTTTTCGAGACAGGGTTTCTTTGGATAGCCCAGGCTGTCCTGGAACTCACTCTGTAGACCAGGCTGGCCTCGAACTCAGAAATCCACCTGCCTCTGCCTCCCAAGTGCTGGGATTAAAGGCGTGCGCCACCACTGCCCGGGGAATTATGTTGTTAAAAATACAGTTATAAGCCGGGCGGTGGTGGCGCACGCCTTTAATCCCAGCACTTGGGAGGCAGAGGCAGGCGGATTTCTGAGTTCGAGGCCAGCCTGGTCTACAGAGTGAGTTCCAGGACAGCCAGGGCTACACAGAGAAACCCTGTCTCGAAAAAAAAAAAAAAAAAAAAAAAAATACAGTTATAAACAGTATAGGAAATCACATGAGCTAAATTTTTTACACATCTGTTCTATTTCATGCTATAAGTGGAAGAAATCTGCAATGAAAATTTTAATTAATTAATTGTGGGTTGGTATCTCACTGTGCTCCGTAGACTTGTCTTTAACTTCCATTTTCAAGCGATCCGCCCATGTCAGCCTCCACTACAGACACACAGTGCTGTACTTGACTTTGCTGTACATTTTTTTCTGTGATAAATTAATTTACATAAAGTTATCTATGTCCTCATCCTGTGTCTTTTTACAGATTTATTTTACTTATAGCAAGCTGGTTTATTTACTCTCTAATAAAGGAATTAATTAATTTAGAGTTTTCTCAGGGAAGACAAGCTAATATTCTCATCTGTATGGATGACGATGATGTAGACGTTCGTTAGGCACAGCAATGTGAGATGTTACATACATTTATTGGACTGCACATACTGGGAGTACACCAGACCCTGGGATATAAAAATGCAAGAGTCCATTCTTCAGGATGCAGCACTCCATTTGAATAAACCAAATTCATAAATACAGATGTGTAAATCACAAATTAACACAATTCTCAATTATGGCATAGTCACTACAAAAGCATTGTCATGGGCATCAAATGTCCATGACATCAGTCACTACACTAAAGAAGGTTCAATTTTTCTAAGCATCACATATTTTATAGTTACTATGATGTAACAGAGAGAAGGATTTTCTTCAGCTAATGCATTTTTTCTACTGTAATAGGTTATCCTAGGCAGAATTCATTTAACATCACACACACACACACACACACACACACACACACACTAACAGTTTAACCTAATCTTTCTTACCTATCTCCCCAACTTCCAGCTTCAGCCACTGCCCTAAACAGCTGTGAAGGCCAGTGGTGATGTCTAAAGGAATAATATAGTTCTGAAAGTCAGGTTGACATTGGGTAACTCTGATAGCACTAGCTGAGTTGAATTGCCATCACCAAAGGAGAGAGAAAATTCAGTACTGATACCCAAGCCATTGACATGGTAATACGGACCTGAAAATCAAGTTCACTTGAGAGAGATGGAGGTGAATAGCATGCATGGAGCAGAATGATTCGAAGCCTAGATAGATTTGTAGAGCACTGCCAAGAAATGTCATATCCAAAGAAGCCAGGGGTTGACAAAGATGAGTCCGGATGGCTGAAGGCGTTTCATTGCCAGTGCCGGGTGCTGCATCCTGGGCTGGGCTCTCCTGCAGTGAGTGTGGTGGGCAACAGCACATCTGGAATCTTGAGGACATTTTTCACACTCCATTAACACAAAGACACCGAAAACCTGGAGGCAGTTCTGAAGGCAATCGCAGGGACTATTAAGAGACTTGAAGGAGTCATTTATAAGGGCAGGATTAAGGCAAAGGGCAATCACCATGGTAATGGCTAGAAATGGTACAAAGTGACCTAAAAAGTCCAGCCGTAAGGGCAGAGCAGCCATGACTGGGCATGGCTACTCTGAAGGTGGGGCACATCAAAAGTACCAAAAAAGGTTTGGAAATCAGTTATGGAAAATGGAAACCACAGGAGAGTTATAAGAGTTATAACCAAGTAAGTTATAGAGCAAGGTGTCCTTCCACCACAAAATGGTAAAGTTTTTAAACCGTGGGATCGTGTGAGAAGCCCCCATATATGTCAACACTGTTTTAAGTGCTTTTCCTCTTGATCAGGCTCTTTGGCTCACACATCACTCCAGACTATGCTTGTCCCAAGCAGGTTCTTCAGAGCAGTGTAGGAAGGAGATGCCTGGGAGGCCTGCTCTCAACTACGCATTCCAATCCTTATGCTCTTACAAAACTCTCTGAAAGTGAATGGATAGAAAAGTGGGTGAGCCCCTAGGGATGAGGAGGAAGGCAAAGAAAGCAGGGCATGTTAGGCACAAGCTCCCAGAGAAGTCCCTTTCTGAACGCAAACCTGGAGGGAACAGGGGTCTGCTCTGCTGCTCATAGTGAGTTATGCTGTATCTTGTTAGAAAAGGAAAATCATTTTGTAATTCTAGTCTGGGGAGGAAGGCAGAAGTGTCACACAGGCAAACCCCTGACATTTTGTCCTGCACTCATCAACCTGATTGGGGACGGGGCAGGATCATCAAACTACAGACACTGGGTAGGTGGACTACCTGGTCAGTTCGCTTACTTATACAATCCTCATGAAAAACATTCCTCCAGCAAAGAAACTAGCATATTGTGCATCTTTGTTCTCTCTCTCTCTCTCTCTCTCTCTCTCTCTCTCTCTCTCTCTCTCTCTTTCCCTCTCCCTCCCTCCCTTCTTTCCTTCCTTCCTTAATGATTTATTTATCTATTTTATTTTATGTGCATTGGTGTTTTGCCTGCATGTATTTCTGTGTGAAGGTATCAGATCCCCTATAACTGGAGTTACAGACAGTTGTGAGCTGCCATGTGGGTGCTGGGAATTGAACCTAGGTCTTCTGGAGAGACAGTCAGTGCGCTTAACCACTGGGCCGTCACTCCAGCCCCTGAATGCTATGTTTCTTAGACTCAAGTCCAGATTGTTTTTAAAGAAAATAATACTAAGGAATCACATAAACTTAAGACACCTTAAAGAACTATATTCAATAGAAACACGTTAAAAGAACAAATCAGCTTTTAAAATTTGAATTAAAGTACAAATATATTTTTTATTAAATCCAGAACTTATAAACTTAGTTCATGAGGCTCAATGTAGGAAACACTGGTGGAGCCCTGTACTGAACAGGGATGATAGCCAGGTCACAGGGTAAGGCAAAGGTGGACATAGAGGTTCATGACTATTATCTTATATCTTAGCACTTGAGAGACAGACAGAGACAGAAGCAGAAAAAATGACAATTCAAGACCAGGCTGGGTCGCATAACCAGACATTGCCTCATAGATAGATAGATAGATAGATAGATAGATAGATAGATAGATGATAGATAGATGATAGATAGATGATAGATACATAGATAAATACATAGATAGTGATAGATAGAAACATACATACGTTAGATAGATATAGATACATACATACATACATAAATACATTAGATAGAGATACATATACACACACATACATGATTTAAATAAATAAAGTAGAAAGATTCTATCAAAAGGGACAAAGCTTCCTCACGAACCAGACTATGTCTCCAAGAGGAAAGAGAAGATGCATTAGAACACCACAGAGTACAGAACTCTGGGTTCGAGACAAGAATTTGAGTGAGACAGAGTCTACTCTGGCCTTGATTCAAGGCCAGATTCAGATAAAGAAGACAGTGGAAATGGAGGGCCTCTCTGAGGTGCTACACTCGGTGAGGGAGGACTTGGAAACCCAGGAAAATGTTTACTCTGCGGATATATGAAAAGCAAGGTGAACTTCTCTGGAGTTTTTGGACTCATCACTCAAAAAGTGAAAAAATGTAATTTTATCACAAAGAATGGCTTTCAGTGACCCTGTCCTCACATGGCTATCACATACCAGATCTCTCAGTCTGATTTTTCGTTTTCCAATTGACTGAACGAAGGGATATATTCTGATTTTATTCCAGGATGACCCTAAGAAGCAGATCCCCAAGAGAACTCTGATCATTATAATCCGTGTATTTCAGTGCTTCTTACATTTATTGAAAAACAGAGAGTGCAGATGTCATGTTGACCAAGCCTGAGGAACTGTGTACAGGCAAAGTGCAGGTGGCGCCATCATCTGATGATTTTCCATTTCTCCGTCACCTTTCAAGTCCTAATTTCCTGTCTCTGCATATGTTTATGATTAACAAGAAAAATAATCTTTCACTTCCCATTGCAGCCTTTTTTGGAAAATACCTCAATGAATATAATGGCAGCTACATCCCTCCTGGATGGCGAGAATGGCTCGGGTTAATCAAGAATTCTCGTTTCTATAATTACACTGTTTGCCGCAACGGCATCAAGGAGAAGCATGGATTTGACTATGCAAAGGTAATTTTCAGCATAACCCTGCATCAATCTGCTCCTGTGCACAATGGGGGGAAAGACACTTCCAGGGAGGTAAGCTGTCTGCAAGGCGGGCTTTCTGTGTTCTCACAGTGTCTGAAGGAGAAATGTTAAGGCAATTTCCAACTCCAGACAAGAAGGCTCGAGAGAACCAGTGTGCTTGTCTACTGAGGCTTTCTTCCTTCTCCCTCACCAGGATGAAAGTCTTTGATGAAAGTGCCATCAGGAAAATCATACCTCGTCCTCCCTTGGACGAAATTTCTGTTTCCACCTCTCTTTCTCCTTCACCCCCTCCCCTGTCATTCGCATAATCAAATGCCTGTCTTGTGCTGTTTTACTTCTCAGTGCTGAAAGTATATTTTGTCTGTGGCCTCCACCTTCCACATGAAAATAAGAGCAGCATAGTGCCCCAAGAACTCTGGGGTACTGTGCTATTCACTTTTACTGCCATCTGACCAAGTCTAGTATTTGTGACAAGGACATCTGCCCCTTGGCAGTGAGATCACAACAGTCAGCTGTCAGTCTTAGGATGTTTAAACTAACCTTGAGAAACTGCCCATGGTTCCCAAACACTTAGGTCCTAGATTTTAAAACCTACATAAAGTAAGCCAGACACAGTGCTGTGTGTCTTAAGACGCCAGCTCTTGGGAGGCTGGGGCAGATGCAGGGGAGTTTGAACCAACTGGGGCTCCACAGTGAGTTGCGGCCAACTAGGAGTGCTTGGTGAGACCCCAGCGAAAGTACAACAAACCACAAATATGTTCTTATGATTACTAACTTGATTTAAAAGAAAATGAGATTATAAAATCTAAGGGAGGAATAGCTTTAAATTCAGCTTGGCAATTTTTCTAAAATGCTCTATTTCCTTCTGGACATGTCCATCTCATTTTTTGGTAATGCCAAAATCAGCTGGATCTAGCACCTATTTCAACAGGTCCAGGTATTTGATAGAAAGAGAAAGGGGACTAGATTACTGTGTCTGGCATGCCGGTGTCTTTGTGCCTGGCACAGTACACTTTGAAGAGAAATAAGATGTAAGTCTGGGTCTTTTCTAACCTCCTGAAAACAAATGAATTCACCCACACTGCTGATGGGCATTTGGCCATCAGAATTGAGAGTCCAGTCTGCAGGGACCTTGAAGGCAAAGTCGAGCCATGTCCTCATTGTAAAAGACAAGAAAGCTCAGCTTGGAGTGAGCGGTTCAACCACTCATGTCATTTCCCTGGCTGAGAACAAAATCACTGCAGCCAAAGGATGCAAGCCACGCACACAGATTGTCGTTGCTATCACTTTCGATCTGTGGGGATGCTTTTATGCTCCTTGTTCAAGCTATTAACCTTTTAGTCCCTGATGTCCGAAGGAGAGCAAAGTAACCACGATTCTCTCCAAATACTAAATCAGCTTGGCCTGCTCATTCTCACAGCTGATTAGTTGTCAAAGACAAGTGTGTTGTAAAGGAGTGTGTGTGTGTGTGTTGTGTGTGTGTGTGTGAGAGAGAGAGAGAGAGAGAGAGAGAGAGAGAGAGAGAGAGAGAGAGGAGATTGAGAACATGTAAAGAAATAAAACAGACTCCTGAATGGAAAGGGGGACAGCCTTTGGACTTGTCCTAACAAGGACATGTGACATGGATTTCTTCCCCCGCACTGCCCTTGCAGCTGTCTGGTCCTTAAATCCACAACATGTGACCAGCTGTGCCTGGAAGTCGTTGACATTGTGACCATTGCCTAGGAGTTTCTGACAAAAGTTTCCACTGGAGTTTCAGGCCAATGATACACAGAGAGGAAGCAGGTGGCTCAATTGGAGTTCTCATCGTCTCTTTCCTCTTCATTTCGTTTCCTCCCTGCCCGGTTCCAAGCTTGCCTCATGCCCCACCCTCTAAAGTACGACTGAAGTCATTTTCTCAGCAAGTCAAACTTGAATGCCAGCAGCTTTACTACTTTCTTTGTACAATTAACAGGGAATAAGCAGCAAAAAATCAAATGCTCCCATATTTAAGTGTTCCAAGTGAAAGACTTGCTACAATGTTGCAATTTGTCCCTGTGCCTGCGACTTTGACAACACCTTCTATTTGACGGTGGTAGATGGGTAGTTCAAAGGAAAGCTCCTTTCCTGGCTTTGCACATTTGTATGTGTGTCCCCTTCTGTGTGTGTGTTCTGAGGCTGTGAATGTGGAGTGGGTGTGGGTGTTTCCTGCCCTTGAGGTAATTAAATGTTTTGCCAATGAATTACATCAATGAAATCTGAGAATGAGATATATATCCGGTGTTTCATATGGTGTTGAATTTGGATTGCCAGCTTTAATCATTATCTCGGGCAAACACAACTTGCCTCTTTTCTTCTCTAATTGCTGAGTGGTACATATCTCCTCATACCCCTGTTGTTAAGCCAACTACCCTAGGAATGAGCAGCCACCTATGTTCTCTGTTCTTGGAGGTGGTTGGTTCCTTGGGGAGGCTCTGCCAGCTCATGTTTAGACCTTACCTTTTTATCCAGTGGGTAGATTCTGAGGGAAGCAGCGTTCGAATGTGATCTTGAATGTCAGCTTTTGTAATTTTTGTTTTGTGTCGGATGTATGTTTCAGGATTACTTCACAGACTTAATCACTAACGAGAGTGTGAATTACTTCAAAATGTCTAAGAGAATGTATCCCCATAGGCCCGTTGTCATGGTGATCAGTCACGCCGCGCCGCACGGTCCTGAAGACTCCGCGCCACAGTTTTCAAAACTGTACCCCAATGCCTCCCAACACATGTGAGTAATTAACAATGCACCCTGCCAGACTTGGCCCTTGCCTGTGCTCCCCAACTTCTCCTCCTCTGTCACCCTCTTTCTTTCAACTCTGCGTAGCCCCAAGGGAAAACCGCCTCTCAGAAAGTGAGAAGTGAGGTATTCAGAATACAGCACAGGACAGGCAGAACTGCTGGCCAGGCCTGTGGTAAGAGAGTGCTGGCGGTTCTGATTGGATAACACATCCCCGGATCTGCCAGTAGCTAAGTGAAGGGGTTCATATCAGGGAACTGGGGGCAGTTTCCACCTACAGTTCCTTTCGGTATTATAAATGATATTCTGGGGTATGACTCAATAGTTCTAATAGGATAGGAGTGTTTCGCTTTTCACAGCCGCACTGCAGCCCCTGTCTGCTCTGGCTATAAAAATCGGGCTTTATTTTCTTTCCTGGGGAACACAGGAGCAGCTTGGCTGCAGATGTTCAATTAGGCTTGTGCAGAAGCCATCTAGAGTAGCTGGCCTGGGAGGCCCTCTCAGGTCATGGCTTTAAAATAACCTAATGTTTCTTCTTGAGAAGAGGGGGTGGGGAAGCCCTCGTGGCAAACAGGAGTGGAGGGAGAGAAGAGAGCTGCCGTGTGTTGATAATCCTCCTTGGCCAAGGGTGGGAAAGCCTCGGCGCCTTGGCAGCAAAGAACACGATTTTGTTGTTGACTCTGTCAATGTGGTTTCTCCCAAACTTCACGCCCAATATGCAGCCTTCCACACAGAGCAGCTGGTACCGGGGCTGCGGAAAGTGCACCCATTCAAAAGGCACCTTTATCACAAACCTCCGAGATTGGTTCATGATCTAGCTGTGCTTAAATACTGCCTCTGTCCGTCTTCCCCGGATTTCTAAGATCCCAGACAGAAAGAACCTCAGGGAAATAGAGAAGTAACTACTAATGAAATTGTCAGGCAATAGGCATCCCGTGTGGAAGTTTTATTTTTATTCTTAGTATCTTTCTGTAACAGTCCTTCCTGAGTCACATGACCAAGACTAACAGGAAAGAAGTAACAAGAAAGAGTTACGTAGAACAGGAAGCAAAGTGGGTCACCTACAGAATGTGCCCAGGAGAAGGCAAATATGATGGAGACACACAAGACAGTTGCTCCAGCAACTGGGGAATCTGGTCTCCACGAGCTACTATCAGCTATATGTTACTGACTCTGCAGATGAATTTATGAACGAATCCTCTTAGCAGGTGGCTCTGTGGTATAGCTCAGTTACAGATTCAGTAAGCAGCCGTTCAGTGGAAGGAATGGATCTTTCAGGCTTCTTCAGTAATGCCTTGAAACTCACCTTTCCCCTCTTTTGAATCAGAACTCACTTGGTGTGGCGTCCTTTGTTGAATTAGCATTAGCACCATCCTATCCTAAGATGGCTTTCTACAGCTTTTTACCTTAGGGGACTTGTCAGTTTGCAGAGAAGGGTTGATAAGGTATGGCATTTCATGGTTCTTTAGAGGTCAGCCTGCCTTTGAAGCTTCAAGGCTACGTCCTGACAGCTAGGTCGAGTGTACAGACAACACTTGCACATAAATAGGAGTCCAGTTGGGGTTTGGGTTTGGGGGCAGGAGGGCTCTCAGCAGTAGTCTGGAAGAATGAATCTTGGATTCAAACACTGAAAACTATACTTTCTAAGGTTATCATACAACAGAACTGGTTAAGGAATAATCAGTGGGAACCTCTTAAAAACTAATAAACTATGACTTCCAGCTTGTATTTATAAGGTTTTACTGAAACGTAGCCATGCTTATCTGAGATCCATCAGCCAAGAAGAGCTGTGACATGGTCTGTAAAACTTAAAATATTTATAGTAAATTCACCCAGACCAAAGTTTCCCGGGGAAGATGGGAAAGTGTCCAGAGAGTTCTAGCACTAGTGGGGCCAGAGTGTCAAGCGTAGAGCAACAATCCCAGCACCATAGATCACCAGGGGAAAGCATCTGCATCTTTTGGAGGGATGGACCTACAGGCATTCAGAGTGGACTGGGAAGGACAGTCGGACATGTTTGCAGGAGACTCCATAGCCAGGAAAGTAGATGATTTCAGGGACAGAGCGTAGAACAGACCAGGATACATGTGAGAGAATCTACAACAGTGGTCCTCAACCTGTTTGGTCGTGACCCCTTCAGCCAACTTCTATTTCCAAAAATATTTATGTTACTGTTCATAACAGTAGCAAGATTACAGTTATAAAATAGCAATAAAAATGACTTTGCAATTGGGGGTCATCACAACATGAGGAACTGAAGTGAAAGGCTGAAGCATTAGGAAGGTTGAGAACCACTGCTGTAAGACATGGCCCAGGCTCTGAAGGACGGGCCCGAATAAAGTAATAAGAAGTAAAGCTTAAAGGGAAATGGTTGCAAAATATTGGGTACCTCAGTGAGTTTGTACGTAAGAACACATAAGCTGACTTGATCCTTTCCACAAGGAAAAGAGTTGGGCTATTCCTTTATACTTCTAACAAGCCAGTGATGCCCTTTGCATTGATCCAACAAAGCAAAACCTTTGCCTAGCAGAGAAAAGCATGCAGGCTTGTCCTCCTCAAGCCCACAGGCAATGTCTTTAGCCTTAGAACCTCCAGGGGTAAATGGGATTAAATGGCGCACATTGATGTGACGTCAGAAACAAGATGTCAGAGAGGTAGCAGAGGTCACATCTCCACATGAAAACACTGCTGGTGATCATTCTCATTGATCTTTCCTATGAAGATCAGCCATATGCAAATGTCAATATGATTGGCCCACAAACAGTATAATTTCATGGTGTCTAGTTTGTGGTTTAAAGAGAGCTGATAGAGAAATAAGTCTGCACTTGCCCTGTGGTGACAGGATAAATCCCTTGACAAGCTAAGAACTCACTGCAACGGACCTCTCACACCTGGCCATTCTAAAAAGAACAGATCCAGGCTGTCATTTTTTCTAGTTGTACATTTTTGCTCTGGACAAATGCCAGGTGGGAGAGCATTACCAGCCACAGGATATGAGCATGCATGCAGTCAGTGAGTGGTTCCTCTTCTTTGCCACTAAGCCTTGGGTTTTGTGTGCCCAACACATAGAGATCCACAGGCTTCCAACAGGCCTTGAGTTCCTGGATGCCTTGCTGCAAAGGTCTCCCTGGCTGCTGATAGAGAAAGGGAGGGAATGGGTGCACAGGTTCAGAGTTCAGTCCTCCAACAAAAGGAGCGAGACAAATTGAAGACAAGCTGCAGATTGTGGTGTGTGGAGCTACTGAATGGCTGGCTTCCTTAGTAAAGACATTAGCAATGCAGTCAAGCAATGGGAGGCAAGCAGTGAAGTGCTCTGCAGAAATATTTGGCAGGCCCTGTGGAAACTGCATGGAGCTGAAGACTCCTCTAGTGGGGGAAGCTAGTCATGTGAACATTTTGCTTCAGGTCTTCCTAGGTGGCCAAACATCACCCGATCCCTTTCATCCAGCCCTAAGCTGTGGCTATCTGACTCTCTTACACTGGAGAGAGTGGATCAAGTTTCCATGGTATTTGCTTCTTTGACAAAGAGAGAGGCCCATTCAGTATCGGCACACTGGCTTTTACAAACTGAGAGAAGAGGTTGCACCTCCCAACCAAGAATAGGAACGTATTGTCTCCCTTGTTCACATGGGGGTCCTGTCTAATCAGACAGTAGTAGCTCAGCCGGTCTTGGCCTCCAAGAAATACAAGAAAGTCTCCAGCACGGAAATCCACAAAAGTCTTATCATGAAACCCTTCACTATGGCAGATCCCCTACTTAGCTTTCAGGAAATAAGTCTGGGCTCATACTCCCCAGCCCTGTGACAATGAGCCTGCCACCCACTGTACCACATCAACTCTGGGGGTGATTTAATTGTTTTGTTTCAATAGTTGTTTCTTCCATACTTCATACAGAGAGAGAGAGACAGAGATACAGAGACAGACTGAGACAGAGAGACAGAGACAAAGAGAGGGAGACACAAAGATTGAGACAGAGAGGAGGGGAGAGAGCAAGCTGCTAATTGGAGCTGTAAAGAAACATCCCCTCTTGTAGGTAAAGAAAGGCTCAGCAATTCAGAGGACCCAGCACCCACATCAAGCAGCCTGTAACTCAAGCTCCAGGGCAATTAACTTCCCTTCTAGCCTCTGAGGGTACTGCACTCACATGTGCATACCTTACGTAAATATACACACAGAATTCTCAAAAAACAACAAATCTTTATAAGATGTCTTGGCCTGAAAAGAACTTGTATTTTTATCTCTTTCACAAAAAATACCCATAAAAGTTATGCATATGAAGATGGATTTTTAAATACTATACAGATTTCCAGTGTGAGCAGAACTGTTCCCTTTTCTATAACCCTACTCTGATATTTCCACTGTAAGATGAAGCCCTGTGTACCTAAATCCCTGAAGTTAGCAGCAGGACTCCAGAGGACACAGTCACATGAAGCAGCCTGTGAATGGTGTCCTAGCAATTTGCCCAAGGCAGAGACAAAAGCACCACTCTTTAGCCCCCCCAGGGGGAGGGGGACTGGCTTTCATATAGTTGTATAATTAATTTCTGTTTACCAAATGAATAATGTTGACCTCACCAACTAGCTGACATGAAAATAATTTTTCAGATGGAATATTAGAATTCTTCAAAAAATGTTGTAAGAGTTCAAAAGGCAACTAGCAATTCTCTTAATTCTATAATTTTTTAAATTTAAAAAAAAAAATGAAGCCTCAGTTGTTTGCTTTCCTGAAAGCATAACTGGCTTTGTGCAGGTGACATAAGTAGTTGGGGACAAAGTTAGAGCCAGATGCCAGCTCTCTGTGGCCCAGCTGTTCTGCTCACTACATCAGGGGCCATATCTCAGCTCAGCCACAATGGATACCAAAATGGATCATACATATTTCATAATTCCAATTGGCATTTCCAGCATCATTAAACAATTCTCATTTTATTGTATGCCTATAATCAAGATCATTTGGTCTTACTCTGCATGCATTCAAATGTTATCTGCCTAAAGACATTTGAAGTCAGGTAAGGCAGATCTCCATAAAGTCAATTAAGTAAATTCCATTTTAATGAAATTGGAGATGGCATGGCTTGGAAGAGTAGTCAGAGTCTCCAGTGTAAGGCTGTGCGAGTGTGTCCGAGCCTGTAGAATGGACTTGTGCTTGCTGTGCACTGACCACCGCCCCACTACTCACTAAGCAATGCTCCTAGCAGCGTATTTTTGGTTGGTGTTTGCAACTAAAAAATAAGTGAAGAAAACAGATGTTCAACACATCAACAAAAGAAATATATTTTCACTGGAATGGCAGCAAAAGCCATCAATATTCAAAAGGAAGCACAAAGTTCATGATTTCCCCAATATGAATTTAATATGTAACACATGCATTTCTTGAAGCTATTTCTTAGCTACTAAGAATCATTCTAAAAACAAACAAAACTATCCACCAAAGAGAAAGGTGACATTGTTGATTTTTTTCAGAATCCTTTTTGCAACTTTTGTCAAAAAGTAATACTGGAAAGAGACTCAAACCCAAAGAAAATTAGCATCTTGTTGAAGACTGGACTTTACTGTGCAAGCAGGTGTGTGCATGTGGTGCGGTCCTAAAGACAACCGAAAAAGCCAGATAGGAGAAAGCAGCATGCAGGGAAGCCTCAGGAGGCCCATACAAAGCTTTTCAGCCCAGGAATAGTCAGTGGAGAACTGCAGATGTATTTCTGAGAAAACCACATCTGTTTGAAACCTTCATTTCACAGGCAGAAATTGTTACCAAGCCTGAGACAATGATACTTCTGGGGTCGTTTTTTGCTTTGTTTCGTATTGAAGGAACAGAAACTCAAAAGGCAATGATCTGACCCTTTGTGATGTGTTTATAAAAAGATAAAGAGAAAGGGGGTATGTTCTATGGATGTGTTGTCAGGTATGGGGAAGAGGATGTCTCCGCTGGCCCGTGACAAGGCATCCCTATCTGCTGAGGGACCAGCCACAGTATAGTATAGAGTAGAGTTTATACAGGGCATGGGGACAGGAGTTAAGAGGTAGAAGAGGCAGAGAGAGGGAGAGAGTAGAGAAGTAGAGGAGTAGAAGCTGGCCATGATCACATGGAGAGAACAGGGAGGGAATGGGGAAGAGAGAGAGGAAGGGAAGAGCCCAAGAGGGCAAAAGAGAAACAAGAGAGGGAGGAGGGGGCAAGCAGCCCCTTTTATAGTGGGTCAGGCCTACCTGGCCAGGTAACTGTGGGGAGGAGTTTAGATAGAATGCTAACACTTTGTCCTTTCAATTTTAAAGTGACAATCAGTGATGCCCACTTTTCTGTGATACATCTAAGGAGCCAGACTCTGTATCTGCAGCATAAACTGATATTTGGCAATTCCTCAGTAGAAAGGAAAATACTTTCAGCTGAGCAAAAGGTTAAAGATGGGAGGATTCCCTTTCCTCAGGAAAACAGCTCACCTGTTACAACTGGGGTTGGGGACCTCTGTGCCTGGGAGCTTGGGTTAGTGTGACCCCACAGTGACCTAAAGCTGCTAGCCTGAGCACTTTGCCAAAGGGGAGGAGGGTATCCAAATGAGCTATCCTGGCTACTGGTAAGCAAGAGTAGAATGTGACCCCAGCTTTGTTCACAGAAATCTCTCAGCCCTCACAAGAACCTCTGCAAAGTCATTATTCCCATCGTACAGATGAAGAAACTGAGGCATCACCCCAGCCCCCCTCCCCAACGACCTGCTCCAAATCATGTCTTAGCACATCAAAGCTGAAAAGAAGAATGAGATCTTACTCCCAAGTATTTTGGACAGCTGAAGACAGTTTCCCTATTGTAAGGAGTGTTCTTTCAGTGAAGCTGTCCCTGAGAAGGCTCTTGGCCCCTTTGCAGAGGTTGAAGTCAGGTCCTTAGGCAAGCAAGCCTTAATTATCACTGGGGGACAGAAGGCTGCATCTTCAAGGAATTTGGCAGACCTCAGCAGGAGGCAACCACAGTCTTGGCAAAAGATCACTTTTCAACAATGTTGTCAATTCCAGAAACCCGGCCTTCCACCTGCCGCCCTCTGAACAGCTGCTGTTCTTGGGAGGTGGAGGGAGCAGCGGCTGTCTGTCTTCCTTTAAAAAGCAAATTGTGTGCCCCCAGAGCCCTGCTTCCCGCTGAGATCCCACCTGGAATGTCCTCTTCTAAACTAGAGGTCATCTCCCATATTGAGAAAGTCAGAAAACTACAGGGGGAGGGTGGACAGCTTTGACAACAGGCCCTGAACTCTCCCTTTTAATATAAGCCAGATTTAACATATGTCATTTGGTAAATCCAGGAGTCCAATTTGAGGCTTGTAATTTGCTGCAAGCTTCCCGGCTCCTCAAAGTGAGGTGGGGCTGCACCAAGTACATCAAGGTAACTGGTGGACGATGTAATTTGCCCACGTGAGCCTGCATGTCGGTTCCCTATTGTAATTTTTATTTGCGTTGAGGTTTTGTGGTTTTAAAAAAGTCAACTAGATTTATTTTTAAATTAAGCGACCTAACTTCAAAGGCAGCGAGGGAAGGATGGGTATTAAGCAGAAACCCTGTGTAATCTCTTACAGCTGTATTCCCTTTGGGGCCACAATTGGTAAAAGGTAAGAGACCTTTAATGACCAATGTGCTGTCTTGCTCTGACCTCATACCCACCCCCTAACTCCCCTCCCAGAGCCCAGCACAACCTTTGTTGGGGATTTTCAAACCTCTCTGTCTTTTCAGCTTCTTAATCTAATCCTGTTTGTACCGCTGCATGCTGCACAGACAGACAATGAGAACGGCAGACCCCAGCCCTTCCTTGTACCCGTTCCACTCTGGCTCATTTCTAGAAAGAAGGAATCCTTCTGGGTCAAAACTTGGGACTTTTGGCTCCAGAATCATTTATCTGATAGGCAGCAAACACTGATGTTGAAAGTTTCTCTTTAACAGTCTTTAAAAGGAAGAGAAAAAATGGAAAGGGGTGATTCATTTGAAAAGAACGGCAGATGGTTCTCAAAGACTCTGTAGTTGAATGTTACAGGACTGTTGGGACTAGATATTTCCATGAAGAGAATTGCTTACAGAGTTGTGGATGTCTTAGAGGCACTCCACTCACACCGTGCAAGGTCAGGGATGCTCTTTGCTCCTCGTTTTCTCTGTAGTGGAAACTGAAGTTCTTTGCCAAGCAGCACTTGTACCTTTGGCAATGGTATCTCCGAGCTTAACTGATAATCATGAGGGTAGCCAGGTAGCAAGATGGATGTCTGCCCCCACCTACAATTATCTACTATCTGAATGGACCCTCTGGCAGGAGCAAATGTGAAAATTGGTGCCATTTCTGTGGCTCAGTACGCATTCGAATATTGCCACGTACAACCACGCAAGTGTTGAGTAGGGAGGTCAGTGTCACAGATTGGCATGGTACCTGAGGAGGCCTCCTGAAGTTACCTGGTTCCAGGACTGCTTCCAGGCTACTCTCAGACTTCCTTTCCACAATCCAACCCTGTAAACAGATGTGTAAACACAGATGGTGGCTTGCTCTGGGAGACTGGCTATCTGTAAAGCTGTGGTTTACAGAGGAAGCATTCCTAGCACATGTTAATGTTCATGTTAACATTTGTGAACTGTGGAATCCAGGCTTGATCCTGCTATCTTTGTTCAACTATGTGACTTGTTTACCTGCCTTGGTTTCCGCATATGTAAAATGGGAATAATAAACCTGTTAACCAAAAGAGCTGAGACAATCAAATTAGTTAGGACATATAAAATAAGCTGGATACTACTCTATCGTAAATACTCCCTCTGTGAGCTTTTAATAGCATGTGAAGGGAAAGAGTCAATGAATGCATAATAGTGTCTCAGTAACATGGGTCTACACTTCTGGAGCATGAGATGGTGTAATCTAATGGAATCAGGGAAGACTTTAATGAGAAAGTGGCCATTTTGAGTTCCCAGGGCTGTGTAGCTGATACCATTGATCTCAGCAACCCCCTGACTTTATGCGAAGGAGCCTCTTCCACAGCGAAACCCACTTCTCTATAGTTAATAAAACCCTTGTCCTCTACCCCCTCTTGATTTCTCTAGAAGGCAAAAATTTTATTGATAAATGTATAGATGGCAGACACAGTCTTGGTTATAATCCCAGCAAATACAATTGAATTAATGGTTTTAACCTCCAACATGAACAAAAACCAAATCTTATGACAGCGTGTGAGTAAACAATAAAATTATCTTAAGAGAGTCAAAAGGAAAAAATGTGTTGATTGTGGTTACCATCATCCCACGTAATGTGCTGGTGGCTTTAACAGGGTAATTAGCAATAAACACTTAAGGAGAGGACGTCACCCAAGAACATTCCTTTGTGCACGTCTGTGTTATCTGTAAGTCTGAAATAACCATCTTCATCTTCATGTGTTGCTTACACATCGTATTCATAGAACCCAGATGAACTTGAATTAATTCCATGTTCAGTCTGAGTATTATCTGTGAATGTACATGCCTACAGAGGGTATGTATGTTTGAAGCAGTGAAGACAGCAGATAGTTTCACAAATTGAAAGAGTTCTCAAGATACTTGGGAGAAAAACATTTCAGCAGTGACTAAATTATCTTTCAGAAGTGATTATTTTACAACCTTTAACTTGAAATGTTTCCCAAAATGACTAAGTTTTTCACTAAGAAAATGTATGTATGATGATTGCTTTCTGTGTGCTTTCAGAACGCCAAGCTACAACTATGCACCGAACATGGACAAACACTGGATCATGCAGTACACAGGGCCCATGTTGCCTATCCACATGGAGTTCACCAATGTCCTCCAGCGCAAACGACTCCAGACTCTGATGTCAGTTGATGACTCTGTGGAGAGGGTAAGGCCATGCCCCACCTCGGTGGCATGTTTTCATCGAATGTCCTCCCATAGACCCATTCCTGTCCACCCAGCTATTGTCTCCTAATACTGTGTTGAGAGAGACAAGTGTGTTCAATGCCACCCTCATTCCTGTCCCTTTATCTGATTTCTTCAAGTTTGGTTCTTAAAGAGCCAGTGACAAAGGACAGAAAATTAAAAATATCACAAATCAGAGTCTATATCCTCAATGCTTTGGAAATTAAAGTGACTAGAGAGGGTTTTATACAACACAATAGGGACTGTTGATGATTGTGGCAAAATGAAGTGAAGGACCCTTCCTGATGCAAACAGCAGCAACTCCACTCCAGTTGATCTCTGCAGTATAAAAATGAAAATCAAGTATGGTTACATTTTCTGGCTTTTAAACAGAGACTGGGTCTGCCCAGATGGGGTCTTCTTTACCCTTACAGATAAATAGAAGAGTGAGAATGTTAAAATTTGCTTTAATCACAGATTTTCAAACTAAAAAAACTACCGAGTTTGTTGGGAGAAGTAGTTTTGTTTTGTTGTCTGCTTTTTTAGCAAACAGGAAACAAACCCTGTAAGCAGAATGTTCTAGATAAAGAAAAACAGACATCTTTTTCCTTTAGTAGTGCTGGATATTTCCCACGGGGATCATCTGCATTTCAAAGCTGTGGGTAATGTCTGTTTGCCAGCTTTACTAAAGCAGCCCTGGGCTTCTAAAAAATGCTGACAGTCAGACCTGATGATGTGTGTCTCTAATCTCAGCATTTGAGAGGCAGAGGCAAGTGGAGCACTGTGAGTTCAAGGCTAGCCTGGTCTACATAGGGAATTTTCAGCCAGCCAGGGCTTTGTCTTTAAAGAAGGAGAGAGACGTGGGGGAGGTTGTGGCAATGCCATGGCCGGCCACCTCATTCATGCTCTGATTGTTCCTGCTCTGTTACAGCTATATAACATGCTCGTGGAGACAGGGGAGTTGGACAACACCTACATCATCTATACTGCGGACCATGGGTACCACATTGGACAGTTTGGACTAGTCAAGGGGAAATCCATGCCGTACGACTTTGACATCCGTGTGCCTTTCTTCATTCGTGGTCCGAGCATAGAACCAGGATCTATGTATGTATTTCTCTGTAGTATGGAGCTGTTACAGCTCCTGTACATGTAAGATAACATAAGTGTTAATTCACCCAGAACTAAAATAGGATATACGGGTTGATGGTTTACTGTCGCTGCCACCTAGTAACTAAACTATACTGCGTAAGAAAAAGGAATGATAACAGTAACAGCGAATGATTCCCTCAGACTGAGCCGAACTCTTGTCCCTTTTGTCCTTGGTATGTGGATAGAAAATTAAAGGTTAAAATTCCTGATTTTTTAAAGATTTATTTAAATGAGTATGCTGTAACTGTCTTCAGACACACCAGAAGAGGTCATCAGATTCCATAACAAATGGTTGTGAGCCACTGTGTAGTTGCTGGGAATTGAACTCAAGACCTCTGGAAGGTCAGTCAGTGCTTTAAACTGTTGAGCCATCTCTTCAGGCCCTGAAGAGACTAGAGCCTTAGTCTAGTGCCTCAGACCACTTGGCCACACTTTTGTTTAAGAGAAACGAGACGACAATGAGTTATTCCTGTCCCTTTCTCGGCCAATCACCTCATCAGAGCCTCAGGTGTCCATGCCTTTTCTCTACAACCTCAACTTGCTTTGTAGGAAACTGACACAATGTGTATAAAGAGCTGTGGAAATAGTAGAAGACAGAATTAGGACTGAATTTCCAAGCAGCAGCATCCATGGACTTAGACAAAACCAAGAAGCCAGAGAGTCAGCACGAGGATGTGCCTGAGAATCCTTGATGCTGGCCGTGGCATCCTTGGTACCCAGAGTCCGGGATTCTGAATCTCGAGTCTGTGGTCTCACCTGATGCTGTGCTCAGCTTATTTCTGGGATGAGCTGATGAGAGGAAGAAGGCTCTTTGAAGGTTTTATGGCCATTACAGTCACTAGAGGGACAGGGGCTAGTGGAGTAAATGTTACATGAAAGCAGACAGAAGACTATTTGTGCACCACTGAGAGAGGAGAGAGGGGTTAACATAGAGAAATAAGAAAAATAATACAAAAATGTCATCATGAGACCCATGTCTTTGTATGCTAACTTAAAATTAATTTTAAAAATTCATTACAAATTGTCTGAGAATAGTTCTGTTTATAGTTAGCTTTGTACATTGAAGGTCTTAGTCTTGAGGCAAACTAAAAACTAGAAAACTGTGTGTATGTGATTTCTTACAATATTAACTTTACAGCTTTAATGCAAGAGAAGTTCTGGAGTATAACATTTTAGAAAACATGTCTCTCTCCCCTCTCTCTCTCTCTCTCACACACACACACACACACACACACACACACACAAACACGTACCACGGGACTGAGACATGGCTCCATGGTTAAGAGCATTTCCTGCTCCTGTAGAGAAGCCCACTTCAGTTTCCAATGCCCACATTAGATATAGCTCATAACTACCTGTATTTCCAGCACTCGGGAATCAATATGTCTGTATGTACCTCAAGTGCACACACTCACATACAAACACACAACCCTGCACACACACATACACCCCCACATGCATACACATTATTAAAAATTATAATGAAAATATTAAACGCATCATATACAGAGGGACATCCTGCCTGGCTAGGGGCATCTCTCCAACCCTGACCCCCTTGGTAGTCAACAGTGTTACAACTCTCTACCACTCACCCCTCCCTAGAGCACATGCAAGGGCAGAGATGCTTGCAGGCCAATGAGCCATGGCTGGAGGGCGGGGGGTTGGGGGGGAGAGCAGCTCTGTAGCCATCTGCTACCTGCTTTAGGTCTAGCCTAGAACCGTCTGTCTCCTTACAGAGTCCCACAGATTGTTCTGAATATCGATCTGGCCCCTACCATTCTGGATATCGCTGGTCTCGACACTCCTTCTGACGTGGATGGCAAGTCTGTTCTCAAACTTCTAGACCTGGAAAAGCCGGGTAACAGGTATGTCAACATGTCTTCTGTCATCCAGCCACCAAGCTCTAGCCGGTGCCCAAGGTCAGCCAGTACTGAAAACCACGGAAGTAAAATAAATTTTCCACACAAGGATTCCCGAAAGCTGAGCCCTTCCCGGCTGTTTGTGAATTGCACGTTGATGGAGATGCAGTGGGAGGTGGGAGGCGATTCTTTAAATAAACTGTTAGCGCAATTCCATTTGGGGAAACATTCAGATGCTAACAGTAAATATTATTATTTTGCTTTCAGGTTTCGAACAAACAAGAAGGCCAAAATCTGGCGTGATACATTCCTAGTGGAAAGAGGGTAATTATTGGTTCCTGGGGCACTTCTGGGAACCAGTCCTAGTGGGCAGCTCTTCCTGCTTTCTGTCTTTTACGCTTCATATTTTGGTTTAGTAAGTGTGGTGATTTCACAAGCTCAGTTCCGAGTTTGATTTTATTTATAAGTTGTATGTATGTGTGTACACATGCATTTGTGCACATAGCACTTATATGAAGGTCAAAGGACAAGTTTCACGAGTCAGTTCCCTCCTAGCATAGGTTCTGAGGAGCAAACTCAGTCAGTCGTGCTTGGCAGGCACTTTCACCCGCTAAGCCTCGTAGTCTGAGTCACTGATTGTCTATTCACTGCCAGTCAACAATTATTATTACTGCAGTAGAACTATAAAGAATATTGTCATAGATGTGAGTGGAGCCTACCTCTGTATGGGTGTAGAATCCCCATGGCACTTCTCAGACTGAGCTCTTGGCAAGTCAACTGACTTTCTCAGCCATCTCTCCGCAGTCCTGTGAGCCACCCTAGCCTCGCCTAAACCCTGCTTCCTGTCTTTTTCCTTATGCTCTTCTCATACTATTAACTTATATACATTAATGACATTGTGATTTGCCTGGTCTCCTAAAGACAGCAGCGGAGTGTGTATCTCCTTGTCTGAAGGAGTGCAGAGTTGCAGTGATGGAGAAGAAGGCTGTGAGGGAATT
Organism: Mastomys natalensis; assembly: GCA_021653895.1. NCBI lineage: Eukaryota > Metazoa > Chordata > Mammalia > Rodentia > Muridae > Mastomys > Mastomys natalensis. The sequence continues at coordinate 487,520 of JAJTUV010001318.1, read as the reverse complement.
GGGAAGGTAATCGGGTGGCTCTTCAGTAAGAAGCTTTCCCTTTCTGTCCAAGGAAATTTTTACGAAAAAAGGAGGAATCCAGCAAGAATATTCAACAGTCAAACCATTTGCCCAAATATGAAAGGGTCAAGGAACTGTGTCAGCAGGCCAGATACCAGACAGCCTGTGAGCAACCTGGGCAGGTAAGTGCAAGAGATATTCTCTCCTCTCCTCCTATGCTGTCTGCCCTGAGTTAAACAATATTCAGACATTTGTGTGCCCCTAAGGTTTCCATGTGATCATGAGGGCAAACTCGGAGACACCTCTGTACCTGCAGGTCTGTCTGTCTGTCTGTCTAAGAAACCTTCATCTTCTCAGCACTAACCAGGTTCCCTCTGGTTAACAAAAATGGCTCCCAGCTATGCCAAAGGCACTGGCTCCATCAAAGTAGGCCATCGAGCTGTGTTCTAAAGAGCACTTACTGAAGACCTAGGCGACTGCTGATTACGCCTGGTGACGTGATGGGACCTCCCATCCTAAGCAGAAGCAAGAAGCCATCTAACATAGTGCATGGTGGGATCTATAGCAGAGCTGACAAAGAAAAACAGTCTGTATGTTCACTTCTAACCCACAAGGCTTTTGATATCAGCGTAATCACGCAATCTAGACTTGGCCAGCATGTCAGCTGTTATCAGTGAGAATGGAAAACACTGCACAATAGATTAACACCCCATAAAAGAGAATTGGGCCAGGTGTGGCACACACCTTTAATCTCAGCACTCTGAAGACCCAAGCAGGTGGATCTCTGTGAGTTCCAGGCTAGCCAGAGCGACATGGTGAGACCTGGTCTCAAAAAACCAAAAACACAAAGAAAGAGAGGGGGTAGGAGGAAGGGGAGGAGAAGGGAAGGGAAGGGGAGGGAGGGGAGGAGAAGGGAAGAGGAGGAGAAGAGAAGGGGAGGGGAGGGGAAAGGAAAAAGGAAAGGAGAAGAAAGACATTGAATACCAACAATTTTAAAGACTCTTTAGTTGGACTCTGTGCCAACTAAATGGAAATCTATACTGACTAAAGGAAAAGCCCATGTCCCAATGAAAAAGTAAAGCACAAAATCAGCATGACATGGCAGAAAAAGAAAGAAGGAAGGAAGAAGTGACTACTGGTCTTGGTTCAGTGTGGTGGTTGTGTATACCTACTCACCGTAACCTGTGATGTTTCTAGTGTGTAGCCATGGGAATCCCCATCTTACATCAGGTGGCTTGTTTTTTGAAAATCATGTAAGCAGGAATTGTCTAATTACAAAACACAGACCAAGGGGCTGGAGGGAAGGCTCAGTAGTGAAGAATGCATACTGCTTTTTCAGTTCCCAGCACCCATGTTGGGAAGCTCTCAGTAGATCTGACGCCTCTGATCTCCAAAAACATCTCCCTCAGGTGCACACACCCACACATGACTCGTGCATATACACGTACTTAAAGATAATAAAAAGTAAACTAAAAAAATAAACAAAAAACTAAAATAATAATAATAAGCAACTTGGCTTACCTTGAAAGCTAAGTTACTTTAGCTAAAGAAAGACTTTTAATCCTATGGGGAATTTTTCTATTATTAACCTGAGCCTATCAAGGCTCATAGAGACTGAACTGCCAACCGGAGAGCATATATGAGTTGGACCTAGGTCCTCTATGCAGATGTAGCAGTTGTGCAGCTGGGTTCACGTGGGAACCCTCAAGCAAGAGCAGGAGGTGACTCTGACTGCACTGCCTGCCCTTGGATCCCCTGACTGGGCTGCCTTGTCTAGCCTCAACAGAGAAAGATGTGCCTAGTCTTACTGCAACTTGATATGCCAAGGCTGGTTGGTATCCATGGGAGGCCTGCCCTTTTCTGAGGAGAAGGGGAAGAATGGTGGATGGGGAGGGGAGGGGGGAGAAGGAGGGGAAGCTGCAATCAGGATGTAAAGTCAATAAATACTTAATGAAAAACAAAAAGAACAAAACCAAACAACAAAAAAAAAACTAACTTCTCTGGCCCTTAGATATCCATGTAGTTATCCAACATTACCTAAAGGTATTAAGCTTGAGAAATGGGCCACCTCGTCCATGTGCTCCTGTTACAAAAGGTCCCCATATATGAAATACAGACTTGTAACCAACGACTTGGTCCCTTGCCTCTCTTGCCTCTCGCTTTCTTGTTTGTAGAGGTAAAGTTATGAAAGGGCCGGAGGGTTTCAAGGAATAAAGTCAGACATGCAGTATTCTAGCCAGCCTTAGTTTTAAGTGTTTCACAGAAAAGCTTAGACCATTTATCGAATATTACCTCAAAGTCTTTAACTATCTCTCATGGACACTCTTAAATATTATGAGGAAACCTGAGGATTCTTTATTTGGGAGTTGGAAATGGAAGGTACTGTTTAACGTGCCTTTCGCAAATTGCTAAGCTTGTTAGGATTTGAGTCCTCTAAGTGGTGCACAAGATGTCAGTTTGGAAATAAGGCACGCTGCTTACCTACCTTTCAGTCTGCCATTCTGAATTGCTCCATATGGCTTATGCTCAAACCTCGATCTATGCCCTGGAGGACACACGAAGCCTACCACAATTGTGTTATGTTGTCATAAGTCTCACCCTTGCCCACTGCATGCTAACTATATTAAAAACCTAATTTTGTTTTTTCAGAGTTTTCCAAACTTGATTGGCTCCCATAAAATATTCTTATGGCTGTCTCCCTAGAACGCTCTTCTCTTGCTTTCTTTCTACGTGGAAGGGTCTGAACTCTCACACGGATATCTGAGAATGTCAGAGCTTGCCTGTTTTAGAAAAAACCCCCCCCAATTAATTGAACAAAGAATTAGGCTATGCCTCAATGGTGAGCTTTTCCCTGTAGAAATCCTTTACATTGGGCAGAATCGAGCTCCAGAATCCAGCCCCTCCAGGACGTGACGGGATGTCTGGCTGCCTCACGCATCGCTGCCCAGTGGACCAGTGAATAGGTACTGCGATCTCACTGTTCCTTGAGTGCAGTCCCTGAGGCAGCAAGATCAGTCTCACCTAGGACCTTGTCAAAACCAAAGCCTCTGCCCTTGACCCTCTGGTTAGGTCCCATGGGGTGAAGCCAGCAGTCTGTGCACAAGTCTTCCAGGGCCTACTGGTACTACTCAAGCGGTCTTTTAAGAATCTGAGTGTCAAGAAATGTTAGAAGCTGAGATCAGCTCTGGTGTGGACTTTGTGCTCTATGGAGGCCTTGATCACCTCCTGTTTCCCTTTCTGTCTCGTTATACTGAAAACTGTCTTTTTTGGAGATAATATCACTGACTTCGAAGAAGAAGAAAAGAGGTCGCATTGCTTGGGACCTGAGTGACAACTCAATTGTAAGCTCAGGCTACAGCTGATGAGTTTGGATCCATTCGTCTATTTTTAGGACTGAATACTGAGCCAAAAGCTTCACATCTGTCAGGCCCATGCACTACCAACCGAGCTTTCTCCAGCCTTGACATCCACACGGGCCTGTGCCCTCCTACTGCCAAGGTTAACAGCCTTCATTCTGACGTTTCTTGGGAGTGCTGGGAAAACTTCAGCACTCTATTCCCTTCATTCAACCTCCAGAGAGTGTGTGCACCCCAGCACCACGCCCCCATCCCTACCTGGTCACCTGAGTAGTTATAGTGAACTTGTGAAGCTGCATAAAGAAAAAAGAGCAGAGAGTAAAGGCTTGGGTTGGTTATAGTACCACCCGCTACCTCATGCGTGTGTGTCCTGAACTGTTTAAACTCTCAAGCCTTAGCTCTTCTGTGTCTAGAACGGGGAGTGTTCACCTCTGTCTTATGAAGAAAATGATTTCTTCAGGGTGTCGCTGTTGCTCCAGGGACTCTCACCTGTTGTTTGTGTTTCTATGAAGCCAACAGGGGATAAAACTGGCTAGAGCCTCCGATGCTTGGCATGACTCCGTGACTGTGCACAGAACACCAGCAGGGATTAATTACGACAACACGGACATATGTGTTTGTATTGCTTCTATGTTTCTGCGTTAATCCAAGACAAAGTGTGAATTCCCACCATCCTCTCAGCTAGGAATTCTACCCCAGGCACATTTGTATGCCCGCATCCTCCTACCTCATAAACACATGCACACTCCCATGCAAAACCTGCAGGTGACGTTCAGTTCCGGCTGCACGTTGTTCTCAGGGAGAGTTCTGAGAACTATCAACGTACCTTCTTCCCATTTCTGATTCTTTTGTTTCTTTCGAGTTTCTTTTGTTTTGTTTGTTTCTGTTTGTTCTGCAGGACAAAGTCTCCATATGTAGGCCAGGCTAACCTGAAATCTCCGTCCTCCTACCTCAACATCCCAAGGGTCCAAATTACAAACACGCACCTCCACACCCACACACACCGCCACACTCCCCATGCACCGCCATACCACCAGCCTTTGCACTTTTGGTTTCGGGGTTGGTTTGGTTTGGTTTGGTTTGGTTTGGTTTGGTTTGGTTTGGTTTGGTTTGGTTTGGTTTGGTTTGGTTTGGTTTGGTTTTTTAGTGGTTTCACAAACCTTGGGATTGCGCTGTTGTCTATGTGCCCTTGGGCAGGTCACTTAACTGTACTGTCTCAGCACCTTTGATGTGTGGACACAGCTAAGCCAGTCACAGAGGTTACCGAAAAGGTTATGTGGATTTATGTGTAATCAGGCACCTGGATTGATGCCTTGGCCCACTGCAAGCACTGCACGCACAAACGCTTTCAGCAGTTGTCTGTTGAGCCTTCAGCTTGACCTGAAGTGCTAGAGTCTTTGCCACTCTCAGTGCTGCTTTATACAGATGATTGTCTACACAGAAATTTCTGTCTTGTTTTTTCTTCCTTCCTACCTCTCCCTTTCCTCTATCCATCCCACCTCATTCCAAGACAACAGCAGCTCAATCTCCTTAGTAAACGACTCTAGTTCATTTTCTGAGAAAATTTTTTCATTGCCTTGAGATAAGTCATGGTGTGAACAGAAGTATTTATATGGTCTTTCTCTTCCCAACATTCAGTTTGAAATTTTCAGTGCACCATCACCAACAGGTAATATGTTCTGTGATAGTGACACTGACATAAAAGTTAATCAGGTCATCACAAAACTACTATATTGTGTGTACATCTCAGAAAACATGATTTGACCTGATACTTATGAAGACACACTTTGGAGAATTAGCTTGTGTATATAAAACCAAGCTTTTATCTAGTCCCTGGACAACAGGAGATATTTGAAAAAGAAACTAAAGCCCATTTTGCTTATTTACTTCTTAATCAGGCAAGCATATACTGAGGTGTAAATCAAGGCGTCCGTATGCAATCTGGGGGATATACGAGGTCCAGGATGTAGAAACCATGATGATTACCTAGTGATTACTCCAGGAAGAAGTAACCAGAGTTATAACATTGCTAAGTGTTGTGGTAGGCAGTCCATGCCTAATTTACTGAAGTTCTGGAAGGAAACTGAAGTTCTGTCATTTGCTCAAAGACAGAGTTAGGAGCAAAAGACAATTAAAATTGAGTTTTCAGGCTACCACTCATTGAATTTACATTACTTCCAACTGTGTTAGGAATGACATATCCGTCTATAACAACAGCCAGCGCTAACTAAGCTGAGCACTCTTCCCCGGGTGAACTGTCCCCTGGGCAGTGTTTCCACTCACTCTCCTGAACCAACCCTGCTCCCTCTTTGACAGGGAAATGTGACTCCCAGCTTCTCTAACTTAGAACTTTCTGTCCAGCTACTCTGAAACATAAAGAAAATGGTTCCTAAGTCCAGGACAGAGCAGAGGCAGCCCACTGCATAGTTGTAGGGATTACATGATTAAATTCATGTGACCAGCTCCTAGCATCTCAGAAGCATTCAGCATTGTTAACGGTGGAGGCAAAGATGGTAATGAATGAAAATGTTTTCAAAATGTATGTGATGATTTTCTCATTTGATTCTCCCTGTCTAGCTGCACATGGTACCCTTGTGCCAAAATAACCAGGCCATCTTCTTCACTGGGCATTATTTACACACAGGCAGATGCAAACAACCCTCAACCTGAACTCTGTGATGCTCCACTGAGATAACTTTAGAGGACAATTCTGGAACATGACACATGGTCCTTGTCCCCAGTTCCAAGGCAGTGTAGTTGCAGAGGCTAAATAACAATGAAGAGAGAGGCATTTAACAAATAATTGTATCTAATACACTGCTAATTATACGTATGAAGAACCCTTTGAGGGGACAATGTATGATAAATTATAAATTACTGACACAAACTTACCAGTCAGGAAACAGAATAAGAAATGAAATAGTCTAACTCCAGAAAGCAGTGTAGAGGTCTGAACGGCTGGTACAAAAGCAAACAGACTGGTATAGTTATGAACTGACTTACCAAGGAGCCTCAGGCATAGGTCAAAGCTGGCCAGACATAACCAAGTGTCTGTGGGGATGCTTGGTGAACACAGCAGACTCCATGTCCCATCACTGGTGCTTCAGCTGGGTTGGAGTTGGACTATGCAGAAGTGCAGTGAGGCAAACACCTTCTGACCATTACACTGCTCACGTCTTCATTTCAGAATAACTCTCCTAAAAGCTCCCTTTCTCTGATATTTCATCTATAAACTCTCCTGGTGAAGCCCCAGTTTTGGTGGCAGCTGTTTCAAGGTTTTATTGCAGTCATAAAAATTGTCATGATAAGGAACACAGAAGTGGTAATTTTGTTTCATTAAAATTTCTGGTATGCCTGCCCTGGGATGCTTCCCTAAGCCTCTAGCTAATTACTTTATGTATTGAGGTCTGTGACTTCTTCAGAAGGTCCACGGTGAAGGCAATCGACGTTTTTTGTCAATAGATATTTCCTTATCCAAATGTCTGTGTAGATGTATGTATATAGCGTGTATGTTTGACTTTGTGTGATGTATTGTCTGCTCCAGAAACAGTGCCAGACACTGAGATTCTTCAATTCACTCCTCAGGAAGGAATTCCTATTCCTATTTTACAGGAAATCCATGAGGAATTTGGCTGATGGCAAAATGGGCGGTCACTAGAAATTCTACACACACCTTCGTGTTCTACAAGAATTTACTTGTACCATCAGTGCCTCTCAGCCAAAAAAGAAAAATGAAAGGCAGGAAACCTTGAATGTGTTGTGGCTGAGAAACCTTCAGAAACCACAGTCCTGGGTTCAGTCTTTACTATTTGGCCAGGCGTGGGGGCATACACAGGTAGTCACAGTTGCAGGAGGCTGAGGCAGGAGGATCATTTGAAGCCAGGGGCTGAGACCAACCAAGTCTCAGAAATGATTGCTGTCTGTGCCAGAGATGGTGTGAATTAGAATCACAGACAGACCTCGCCTTTTAGGAATAAAATCGGCCCCGTGTTTCTGTGTGGCAGGCGCTGGATCATTCCTCTGGCTGGCACTTGGCTGTGAGCGGAGTCATTGCCCACTCCTGCTTCTCCAGGCCTTAGGCATTTGCAAACGCTGGGTGTAGAGACTATCTAGATGGATGGCTGCATCTTAAGCCATTTGGCTTTAAGACAGAAGCACACACTGAATCACTATCCCCAAATTTTCCGACTATGAAAAGTTATCTCTTTTGGCAGTACTTCCCAACAATAAGAATTCTGTATGGTGTAAGTTATTTCATAGTGAAAGTTTCTTTCAGCTTTGCCAAACTTCTTTTGGGTCCCTAAAACCATTCTTTTGAGTCCCTAAAACCACTTTCACAAGCTCAAGGATCACCACTAAATGCCAACAAACCCCGCCTACAAATTGCTAAACTTTGCTTTACACGTAGTATCCTGGAGCAGACTCTGAGGCGAAGACTCAATCATTTGTCCACTAACTGGAGAGGGAGGTGGGCAAACTGCTTTCCTATAACAGAGCACACATTCTGACTCGCAGGAGTGCAGCTCACAGTTTTTGTCCTGCCAGAATCATTTTTGAACCAATTACATCTGCACATTTTTAGACACATCTTTCCTTGTATACATCAAACCCCAAATGTCTGTATTCTTTTCAAAGACTCAAGCACCTGAGCTATTGAGACTTAAATCCTTCCCTTCTGCTGATTCCCCCAGCAAAGAAAGAGTCCAGATGCAAAGATTCTAAATCACATAAGATTCTAATTACAAGTGACAGTATCCAGTCAAAGTTGGGACGCACTCCCAACTTTGTGACATGACTCCGTTGGACCTAAACAAATTTATTTCATATTTTTGGTTTTTTGAGACAGAGTCTTACAGTCCAAGCTGCCTCCAGACTTATAATCCTCCTGTCTCAGCTTCTTGAGTGCTGAGAATACAGGCATCAGCCACCAGATTTGTTGGTTTATTTGTGGGTGTGTGTGTATTGTGCCTATATGAGTGTGTATGCACTACATGAGTGCCTGCTGTTTAGAGGACAGAGTGTAAGCTGGAGGTCTGAGTGGATGTAAACTGCGTGAACCAGATGGATGCTGGGAACTGAGCCCTCTCTCCAGCCTCTGCTTCATCTTCTGCAATTGGCTTGGTAGTGAGCTGCCTTCTCTTCAGCTGCTCTTCTGTGAAGACCTTGAAGGTTCAAGGCACTCCAGGCAAAGCCTGAAAAGGGACAACCTGACATGGCTTGAAATAATCATTCAGAAACACCAGAGACGTGGAGGGCTCGAGTGGGACCATAGCATGAATTCTAGATACTCAGGGCGTGGGTGTAGAAGCCCCAGTATAGCTCTAATAACTAAACATATAGCACAGCCATGCAGCTCGCTTGATGAAAATGCATGGTAGTCACAGAGCCCTTATCACCGTGAAGGCTCATGTACAATTTAGGATACATTTCATTTATCTGGTGACAGAGCCATCATGTTCCTTGGCCAAACTTTTTATTTTTTACGTCAGAGATTTGTGCTTCCCAGACACCTCCTGGGAGATCCTCATAGACAGTACTAGAGTGGGTATCCTTTTAAACATGACTTTTTTGGGTTTTGAGACAGGGTTTCTCTGTGTAGCCCTGGCTGTTCTGAAACTTACTCTGTAGACTGGTCTGGCCTTGAACTCAGCAATCCACCTACCTCTCCTTCCCAAGGCTAGGATTAAAGGTTTGTGCCACCAAGACAGGACCTATGTTAAGACATCTGAAAATCTGTGTGGCCTAACCAGTACGGTTCTTTAAAGCACAAGTATATAGTATAGCCTCAGCTTAGAAACCTATGCATTGAAATACACATAATAATAGCACAGAGGTAGCACTTGTCTGTGGGAGGGAGAAAGATATATTTAACAGCTCCTTATCTGAGCCCACTCTGTTGTCCTGCTAATAAAAGTTCAAATGAAGGCCTCCTACTGACCAATGAGTACTTCAGGGCTTGCCTGAGAGAAACTGAAATGCAAATGTTAGGGCTTTGGGACCGAGAGGGCTTCTGAGAGGCCTCCGGGGTGAAGAACTGTGAACTTGCTGCATTCCCACCGCTCTGGACAAAACAGGAACTAGGAACCCCAGTGAGACCCCCAACCCCCATCCCCTTCGACCTCCGGATCAGATCGAATTTTCTGGGAAGGTGGACTCCGTCTCCCTGGGGTGCACCGCATGCTTTGGGCGTGCAGTTTGTAGAAGAAGGGAAATCAAAAGAAAGCCCACGAGTTTGCCAAAGTCTCGGATACCCAGAGCTGGCTCGGCCTGTAATGGCCTCAAATTAAATTCCTCTCTGTCTTGCCCCTCTGCCCCTCTGCCCTCTGCCTGGGCTCACTTTAGAAACCCAGGGGCAGAGAACAAAGCAGGCAAGTTTGTTTTTCCAGAACAAATGGGGCGGTTTGGGGTCCTGGTGGAAGCCGCGCTGACAGCTGGCTCCGTGTTGTGACACTAAGGGCTTTAACACGGTTCATTCAAGACTGTTTAGTCTGGGGGCCTCGGATCCATTTATCAGCTCCGGTGTCATCGAGGCAGTTCTGATTCCCAATGATTTCATTGTCATCTGTACGTGCCTGCCACAAACGAAATATAACTGAGAGCAGTTCCTGCAGGGTCACTTAAAAGCCTTTCATTCAAGCTCCAGGGAGGGACGGGGCGGGGTGGGGGATGGGGAGATGGGGGGACAAACGGACTGACACCTAGCTAGTGCTAGGGTGTTTAATTAAAAAAACACCTGGCTCAGCATCGCCGACTGCTTCCTCTGGCTCTTGCAGACCTGGCGGTGCATCGAGGACACATCCGGCAAGCTTCGAATCCACAAGTGTAAGGGACCCAGCGACCTGCTCACCGTCCGTCAGAACTCACGCAACCTCTACTCTCGCGGCTTGCACGACAAAGACAAAGAGTGCCATTGTAGGGAGTCTGGTTATCGCTCGGGCAGAAGCCAGAGAAAGAACCAAAGGCAGTTTCTGAGGAACCAGGGAACACCAAGTAAGCCAAAGCTTGTGACCCCCCACAGCGGCAGGCGGATCCTTTTTCAAGACAATCTCCCCCCACAATACACACACACACACACACACACACACACACACACACACACACACACACACATTAGATATCGGTGCCTAGATTTCAGGATAAAAACAAATATCATTGCTCAGTTTAAAGTAAGATAGGAAAAACTGGCTAGAATTTTCACTTTGCAAATATATTCACTTAACACAGAATAAAAATACACTTAGTGACTTCCTAGGGCCCCAGCATCCACACACATGAAAGGGCTTTAGTGGGTATTCCGCGGTGCCAGTGTGGGGAGGTTTAGATCCATTTGACTTTACCTTCATGGTAATGCTCTGATATGCCTGCATTAAGTTGCTTTAAAAGTTAAATTTCAGATATCAGTTCATGTGCGTTTTAACCTTAGAGGAAAGACAGGAGCAGTTTTTAAATGAGTATTTTTCATGTTTTAGACTGTATGTATCTTTAAATGTTGTCACACGTTGTATTTTGCTGAGTGGCAGTATCAAATTAGTTGAACTCAGTACAGCATATACTTAGTGCCTACAATTTCTTTAGTAAAAACTCTCAGGTAACCGACACAAAGTTATAGACTACAGAAAACAGGAGGAACAGCTACTGAAGAATGAGAGTCTACTGCCACCTACTGGCAAATTTGAGAAGTGGCTCAAATCTGTGCCTTTTCTGTGTTAGTAAACTAGTTCTGTTTAAACTAATCATTTAAGAGTCAGAGTTCCTTAGAGCAGGCATTTTTGTGCTGAACGGAATAGACTTGAGGATCATGAATCCCTTAACTGTATCTAAGTGGACTAGTCTTCACTGTTTCCACAAATTCTTAAAGTGGTTCATAACCAGTACCACAGAGTTATGGGATTGTCTTTCCTTCTGGAAGGAAATTTCACATTTAAACTACACAAGAAAGTCACAGCTAAAATTAATAAGGGACAAGGTTCCCTGATACAAACATCCCACCCAACAGCAGGGACACTCTCCCCTGCCTGAAAGTTTTCAAACTGTGACCTAGAACGGAAGCAGGTTTCCTCTTTTCCTGCCGTGATGGCAACCACTCCTCACCTGAAACTAAGGGGTCCTGTAGGGAGCAGTTCCCCCTGTAGGAAGGCTGACAATTCCCCGTCTCTGCGACTCTTCTTAGACTTAGGAAGCTGGAAAGAGAAGACCAGAGGACTGTGCCTTGCAAAGCTCATGCATGTAAGCAGAGGTCAGAGCTTGTACATTAAAACCTTACCCAGGACCCAGTGAACAGTAGGCAAGAGCCCACAGTCGCGCATGCGCAATGGCCTTACTCTTAGTCTCGAGAGTTTAAAACGTTACGTGGCTCATACAAACTTTCACAAATTTAATCATTTTAGAGCACTGCCCTGTACTTGTGTAAACATGGGGTGTTTAGAGGAGTCATCTTTTGGAAAAAGCAGGACACATCTATCACAGGACACATCCAGGATAAGAGCATACGTTTTGCTGCTGTGATTTCAGGAACTATCTCAGGACCAAGGTGTCCCATGGCTATACAGCCTGCATTGCCTGTCCCTCTCTAAGATTCCACGGTGACCGGTGATACTGTTCTCCCTTCCACCATATCTGTTCATCTGTGGTAATAACTTTCCCTCTCATTCCAGAGTATAAGCCCAGATTTGTGCACACCCGGCAGACTCGGTCCCTGTCTGTTGAATTCGAAGGTGAAATATATGACATAAATCTGGAAGAAGAAGAATTGCAAGTGTTACCGCCAAGGACCATTGCTAAGCGCCATGATGAGGGCCACCAGGGCTTCACAGGTCACCAGGCTGCTGCTGGTGACATCAGGAATGAGATGCTGGCAGACAGCAACAATGCTGTAGGGTTACCCACCACTGTCCGGGTGACACACAAGTGAGTCTCCTTGTGTAGTTCCCAGGGTGGAGGACAACATGACCTCACACCCCATACAATCACCATTGCAGTTTACAAAAAATAGCAGTGCCCAAAGGCTTACATGCATGGGGGGGGGGCACAAAAAAGCAAGGAGGAGCTAGACATGTGCTTTGGGTTTTGTCTCATATGACGGCTATTTAGCTGGGAACCCAGGCAGAGCAATTCTGTCATAGCTCAACTTAGCAGGCATGGATGGAATTTCCACCCCCGAGTCCTTGCCTGCAGAAGTGTCTGCAAATAGATGGAAACAATTCTGGGGACTTTTCCATGATCTGTGGTCCTCTAGATTTAGAGCATTACAAAATCAGGCCTCAGAATTGAAGCACACCTTAAAGAACAGTGGATCCCAAAGAATCTAGAAAATGATTGTGGATATGGAATGGATATGTAAGATAAGAAAAATCTGGCTTGCTTCAGGCAGAAAGAACGGGTTTTGGAAATCATACAGAGAGGAAACAAACACCAATATCTATAGGTTAATAGACTCACAGGGCTCTTCAGTGACTCCTCAAATTAATCTACTCTTTTTAAAAATTTATTAGATCTTTATTTTGTCCCCAGTGTCATCAGCATGAGGTGCCATGGAGTGGCATGAGTGCTCCCAGATTTAAGTTTGTTCAGGGGAGAATGAATGTGAAAAGGTGTGCCAAGGTGTTTTGGGGGATAATCTTGTCACAAAGCAGTGACCCTGCCCCTTGTCCAGCCAATGGCCAGGACCCGTTGTCATTTACCCCTGTGAGGGAATCAGCTCTAAGCTCAGTGGTTTTGTCTACAGGGAGAGGAGAGGGTGCTGAGTTCTCCTTGCTCTCTCTGGTGTTTGTTTGTTTGTTGATGTTAGAACATACGCCTATTTCTCTGGGTCCTCTTGGATTTTGCAGATGCTTTATTCTTCCAAACGACACAATCCATTGTGAGAGGGAGCTGTACCAGTCGGCAAGAGCGTGGAAGGACCATAAGGCCTACATCGATAAAGAGGTCAGCCGTGGGGCTGGAGAGCCTGGTCAGAGAACTCGGTTGTCATACGCAAGGGGGTTCCATGACCGCACCACAGACATACACACAAGCAGAAAGTGGGTCCACATGGCTGTGTGCTCAGCTCCCTAACCCTCTGTGACTGGGGGGGCATGCCACGTGTCCATTTCCTCATTTTTGTAATTGCCTAGAAACTGGAAAATCCACCAAGAGATTTAATCTTCCTCCAGTGGTAGTGGTAGTCCTACTGAGAGCAAGAGTGGGGAAGGGAGGGATGAATCTGATAGTCTTTTGCATGGTTTTGAGAAAATTATTTCATTATAAAGAGTTATTTGTTAATGTCTCCATAGCACACTTGTTGGAATATAGGAGTAAACATGTGTGTCCTGTGACTCACTCTTCCCAGCTGTTCTGGGCATAGTCATAATTACGGAATACACCAACAAGGTGGAGGATAGTCTGTAAACAAAAATCCCGATCTTAGAAGGTTGTATGATTATGTATTTTCCAGATCGAAGTTCTACAAGATAAAATTAAGAATTTAAGGGAAGTGAGGGGACACCTAAAGAGAAGGAAGCCTGAAGAGTGCAGCTGTGGTGAGCAGAGGTGAGCGTGCATCCCGGGGCAGCAGAGGTGAGCGTGCAGAAGTGAGCATGCATCCGGGGCAGCAGGTGAGCATGCAGAGATGAGCGTGCATCCCAGGGTGACGCTGTGGTGAGCAGAGATGAGCGTGCATCCCAGGGTGACGCTGTGGTGAGCAGAGATGAGCGTGCATCCCAGGGTGACGCTGTGGTGAGCAGAGGTGAGTGTGCATCCCAGGGCACCTCCTGGTTCATTAATGCTGTGTGTGAAGGCATTGCCATAGGCATATTGGCCTTACCCACTTAAGTCAAATTAAATATGGTGCCCATTTAAGTAAATGATACCAACAAGTCCCACTGAAATAACGGCAAAAGAATAACCTCCTGCCGGGCGGTGGTGGCGCATGCCTTTAATCCCAGCACTTGGGAGGCAGAGGCAGGCGGATTTCTGAGTTTGAGGCCAGCCTGGTCTACAGAGTGAGTTCCAGGACAGCCAGGGCTACACAGAGAAACCCTGTGTAGCAAACAAACAAACAAAAAAACAAACAGACAAAAATAACCTCCTGCCATGCGTGCGTGCGCGCGTGTGTGTGTGTGTGTGTGTGTGTGTGTGTGTGTGTGTGTGTGTGTGTGTGTGTGAAAGACAGAGAGAGAGAGAGAGAGAGAGAGAGAGAGAGAGAGAGAGAGAGAGAGAGAAACCAATTAACCCAGTGAGAGGTTACATATATTGGACTCATGTTCTGACCCTCTGGCCTGCAGCTATTACAACAAAGAGAAAGGTGTCAAACGGCAGGAGCAGCTAAAGAGCCACCTTCACCCCTTCAAGTGAGTGGCTTCCTGTTTGTCTGTGCACTGGGGCTGGGGCTGTCCTTGGTGGCAGGAGGGATGCCTGCATTCCACAGAGGATGTTCTGTGGTGGGAACTGGCAGAGAGTAACAGACCACTGACTAAATTAGGGTGTTCAAACAGAATGACTGGTGGTAGTGCTGGCCTCTCGAGATGTAAGGAAGCACATGGATATTTAAACTGTGGCAAAAGTTGTATGTGTGAGAGATTTTGGATCTGAACATCAATGACGTTTAAACTATGTAGAAAAACAAAAACATCTGCAGAGGCTCAGGGAACAGAAAGGAAGTGAAAAAGTCTGAGAGGTGGAGGATGAGGAAGATGCTGGAGCAACATGTCCCCTTTGAACATGACAATGTTGTTATGCTGAGTGGCTTGTTTAGCAGTGGTGATTACGGGCATAAGATCCAGCCAGCCAAAAACTCTGGTGAGGCTGGAGCTCATGAGGCCCACCCCTAACCAAGGAGCTACTACAGTTGGTGGCTGTGGGAGGAGGGAGAATGATTCTCCCACAGTGGGAGGGACCACTGGCAGGCTATCCACGCTGCAGCACTAGATTCAGTGGGTTATTAAAGAAAAAAAGAAAAGCACACGAAGTTGGGAGCACAATGTGCAAAGGGAGATCTGGGGTGGGGTGGGGTGTGGTGTGAAGGGGACGTGCAGGGTAGGGGTGGGGTGCGAAGAGGGACATGTAGGGGTAGATATGACCATATCTCATTGTACACACAGGTGGAATTCTCAAGAAATAAATATTTTAAAGAAACATGATAAAATCTTTATTTTAAAAAGTTATCATGTGTAACTTGCCAAAGGATACTGAATCCACCCATTTCAAGCCATCTGGTCCAAGTAACTGGCCACTGATCTGTGGCCGTCTGATAGGCAGTGAGCTATCGGGAGATCACATCATTTGTCCAAAGTCTGCAGCTGGGAAGACGCACTGACTCATGCCAACCTTTATTCCCATCGGTGCTTAAGAACAAGTCAGGTTTAACAAAGTTCTAGGAGAGCTGTCATTGAACATGTGACACTGGCTTTATATGAAGCAGAGGTTACCCGAGCTCATGTGTCTGTGCAAGGCTCAGAACAACCCCACTTGTAAAGTACTTTCTGGTCGTCAAAAATGTGCCTTGTCTTGGTCTAGGGAGGCTGCTGCTCAGGAGGTGGACAGCAAGCTGCAGCTCTTCAAGGAGCATCGTCGGAGGAAGAAGGAGAGGAAGGAGAAGAAACGCCAGAGAAAAGGAGAGGAGTGCAGCCTCCCTGGCCTCACCTGCTTCACCCATGACAACAACCACTGGCAGACCGCCCCATTCTGGAACCGTAAGTCTCCCAGGGGTACACTCACTGGAGAACAGAGAGCACCTGAATTGTGTGGGTGTTTACATGTGTGTTCACAATCACAGTGAATCTTAGTCATAGTACGCAGCTTTTAATGTGGCTCCTGAAATGGAGTTTTCGAAATCTCTGAAGCCTTTCAGATTTCAGGGAGGAGGGGTCTGTCCTTACTACACAGGAAACTCTAGTGAGAAGGGGAAAGCAAGCAAGCAAACAAGCTACGGAACACGACTGCACTCTGTTGCCATGGAGTAAAATAAACGGTTAAAGTTTCCTTGGGGATTCTTTAGAGATAATGGGGTGTGTGTGTGTGTGTTTCCACCACTGTCACAAAATACATGATGTTGTCAACCTAAAAGAGCAAAACATTCATTTCTGCCCAGAATTTTAGTTTCCATTTGGCCAATGGGCTCTCTTCCTTTTGAGCTTGTGGTGGGTTTCATGGTGAAGCACAAGATGGAGGAGTCTGTCCATCATGGTGCCTCGGAAGCAAGGAGAAGAAAGGAAAGCAGAGCCCCACAGTACCCAGCAAGCTGATGCACCAGGGATGTAAGACCTCCTCATAGGTTCAAGCTCACAGAGGTTTGATGCTTCCCAGTAACACTGCTGCGGGCTTTGAGGGACTCTCAGATCCAAGCTGCAGCAATGGATCTCTTTGAAAAGGTGACAATTAAGCTGGAACCTAAAGAGTCGTAGAAACATTGCTCAATGGACGAGACCAGCGTCCTAGAACCAATGGGATGCCCCAGGGCCTGGAAATCCCCTTGAAGGGGTGACCTACAGCTTGCCTACCTTAGGTCAGCTGCCACAGTCCTGCCTAAGCCAACACCCAGCCACTGCCGCACCTCCTGTGTGGTCTCCCACATCCTCTCCTCATCTCTGTAAACCATCCTTCACAGTCAGAAGGATCTTCTAATGATGTCTTGTTTCCTCTTCTAGGAAAGACCCACTGGTATGCAGTAGCCCTCTTCTACCATTTCCTCCTTCTCAATTAAAATTTTTAAATTATTATTTGTGTGTGTGTGCGTGTGGGGGTGTGTCTGTGCCCTGTGTCTGTGTGTCTGTGCATGTTTCTGTTGCTCTATGTGTCTGTCTCTCTGAATGCATGCAGGTGTGTCCGGAGCCGGAAGAGGGCACTAGGTACATGAAACTGCAGTTAGAACATTCAGGAGATGCCCACTGTTTTTACACGGGTATTGAGATCTGAGCTTCTGTCCTTTGAATTTCATAACTTTGTTTTTAACTGCTAAAGCATCTCTTCAGATTCTTTAAAATGTTTTTTATTATGCTTCCACAAGTTACGCAGATGAACACGTTGGCCATATTTAATTAAGCGCCTCTTATACTAACTTGACCTGTGTACTATAAAAAACTTAACATAAATGAAAACAGTAAAACCATCTTAAGAGTTGTTTTCATTTTAACCTATGGAGGTCACAGCCTATAATGCCGAGCACCAAAGGATGCTCTTCTTTTGGCTGCAAGGATGTAATGGTTATCTAAGCATCTGACGCTGTCAGATGTTGATTTGATGAGTTGCATCATTCGTATGCCGAGGCAATGGTGATCTTCAATTTTTAATACCTTCATTAACTAAACAGCCATTTATTGAAATTGCACTGTTAAATTTCTAACATCCTTGGGATTTATCAATTATTTGTGCAGAACCATCAGAAGTTATTATACTTGTATAGTTTATGAAACAAGTTCAAAACCCATTTAAATTATTGATTTGGTAAATTTCTACGGAAGTTAAAAGTGTTTAGTTGCCTGGATTTTAATATGTAGGCCCGAACTAATGTTCACACAAAAAGAATATAAATTATGAATGATATACTGAGAGCACTTTCTATGGAAAAAAAATCAAACAAATGAGATTATTCCGCATTTCCCAGATAGTCTTTTGTAAAAATGTTTCTAAACTGAAGGAGTGGTGAATGTGCAGAACACAGAAACACGGGGACTATAGATCACAAGCCCACTATCTGTATGCCATCATGGCTGACACATGTCATTGGCTAGACTCACCTGGCACTCAGGAGGCAGAGGTAGGACAATCTGTGGCAAGCCTGGGCTCCATGGTCCAAGCCCATATGCTGGGCAGCAGCAAGAGTAGTGTACAGACTCACCATCTGAAGCAAGTAAGCCCTGAGGGGTTTCAGCACTGGGGAGGTTGCAGCCCATGGTGGTGGGTTATGGTGCAGAATTCACTTTCCTATCACCTTGTAACTGCTTTAAAAAAAAATCTGGTCTGCTAAAACATTTGAAAATATAATCCCTTCTTCACTGTTTGAAAGATCGATCCATCCCATTTAGCTTGGGGACCAGATCTAGTGTGTCTAATATGGCAAAGGGCAGTAGTCTCAGAGCTGACCTCAGCTTCCAGCCTGACTACCTGCTGCCTGTTGTCAGCTACGATGCTGGGCCTTAGGTTTCCCACCTACACGTGGGTATTGGTACAGTGATGTGTCTAACTGTCCTTGGAGAACTAAATGAGGTAAGATATACAAACATCTTACATCAGAAGTACAACCCATTTACTGCATGTATCCTAAATGTTTTATTAAGAAATATTTGCAAAAAAGCACATTTATGAAGCTCCATCATCACCCTCTCCACAACCACACACACACACACACACACACACACACACACTTTTACAGTACTTAGAACAAATGGCTTGTTTTAAATTTTGATTTTTCTTAAATACTTTCTACTAGTTAGCCAGGGAGCCTGTGTGCAAGAGATGTTGACAGTTAAATCTCGTTGCATATTAAAATATTGTAGAGAGGTCTTGGCGAAACTCAACCAGCAAAGTGCTTGCCATGTAAGCATGAAGACATGACTTCATCCCCAGAACCCATGAAAAACGCATGGTTGCAATGTCATTGCTGGGGAGATAGAAACAGGCAGCTCCCTGGGGCTTGTGGCCAGCCAGTGTAGACTACTTTAGGGAGTTCCAGACCAAAGAGAGATCCTGTTTCAAAAAGCAAGGTGACTATTACCTGAGGAATGACACCCAAAGTTATCTTCTGTCCTTCACATGTCCACCTATATACATGAGTATACCTATGTAGAATCTCTTGTGTAGTGCATGGAAGCAGCATCTGTCTATAAAAGACTGATATCCAGTAAGCTGTGGGTGGAACATCCAGATAGAGAAAGGAATGCTGGGAGATAGTCAGGTGGGAAGATTTGTCACCCAGACTCTGAGAAGACATATGAAACTGAGGGGAGGTACCCAGCCATGTGGCACACATAGAATAGAATAAATAGGCTCTATAAGTTATGAGCTAGTCAGCAAACAAACCTAAGCTTATGGCCTAGGCATTTAATAAATATTAAGTCTTACAGTTGTTATCCAGGAACTGGGGTGAGGGTAGAGAAGATTGTGGCTACACACACATGCATGAATGCATGTGTGCTCCTGTACACACAAGAACAGTGCAGTAGAGGCTCTTCTGTAATTGCAAATGACATTATCTCCAAGTCCATCAAGCTGGGCTCTACCCCATCTAAGACTGTCCCTCCATATGTGATTGTGACACTGGCTGTGTGACCTTGAGACAAAGCAAAGACATTAATTCTGTTGCTTTATGAAGCAACCATGTTTTCCTCTTCCAGAAAAGATAAAAATAACCATAAATAGAAACTCTAGTACTCTCCTCCCAGTGCTTCAGCCACTTGTCCTGGTTTGGAGGCCACCACCTTACTTAGTGGCCTGAAACTTGAGCTTGGTCTTCAGCCTGTATGAGCCCTTGCATTTTCAGATTTCACAGCCAGTTTGCACGAAGGAAAGGATGTGCTTGTCTTTGACAGCCAATCACAGCACGTAGAAGACAGAACCATGAGATTTGTAGAGAAATATTGACATAGCCAGCTTGTGAAGCCTTCTCATTCTTTCCTTTGTGCTGTTCTCCGCTCTTCTCCATCAGTGGGATCTTTCTGTGCATGCACCAGTTCTAACAACAATACCTACTGGTGTTTGCGTACAGTCAAGAGACGCACAATTTCTGTTTTGTGAGTTTGCTACTGGCTTTCTGGAGTATTTGACATGAACACAGATCCTTATCAGGTAAGACAATATGTTTTCATTCAATGAGGGTGATTAGAAATGGAATAACTGACACATGCTGACAAGCACAATTGTCCTGTCTTCTTCATCTACAGCTCACAAATACAGTGCACACAGTAGAACGGGGCATCCTAAATCAGCTACACATACAGCTGATGGAGCTCCGAAGCTGCCAAGGATATAAACAGTGCAACCCAAGACCAAGAGCCTGGACATTGGTAAGAAAAAATATTACTTCCATTTAGAAAATTCTTTGTATTATCGAGATTTCTTTATTTGAAACAGTTCCGTGTATAAGTGTATAGTTTAGGGTACTTGAACTATATATTTATGAGAAACTCTGTAAAACTCTGTAAACAGATCCAAACAGAATTTGATCTCTAAGTCTCTCCCTCTGGGTACAGTCAGGGGGAACTGAAATTCCTGAAAGACTGAGTAAGTGTATCCCTCCAATATCTTGCCTGTGTCTGTGTATTCTATCAGAAAGCCTTGGGTTTTGGCAGAAGCATCTATAGGAGATGAGGGTGAGACTTTGATGAGTCCCTGCCACTGCCCTGAACAGTCCTGAGGATGGCAGGAGCTCTTCTTGTTACAGTTACGTGGTAGACACAGTGTCCTGCTTCTGCCTGCTGTCATCTGGACCTGTCCACCCTCATCTGCATACCTGCCCAAGACAAGGGATGTCTAGCCCTTTTGCCACTATGGCCCATTTGAAAATAGAGAATATTTAGGAAGCTCATTAACCCGGAGTCTGAACTGACTCTGGGAAGATGTTCTGGCCCTGTCCTGCTGTGCACACCTGACGTCTTTCTCCTTGGGTTGATAGAGATGTTGCTCTTTGAACTGTCTGCTCAGCCTGTGCTTTGCTAAGGAAAAAAGTCATAGTTTGTATCATTTCTGTAGAAATGTAAGTGTCAGCTATTCGCAGAAGGCAAGAAAGGAAAAGAACTGAAGATGGTCCGGACATCCCTAGGATGACAAGCCGAAGTCACTGGCATTGGAAAGCAGTTTCCAGGAGCCCCATACTCTTTGTGACACAACTTCTTACTGTGCATAGCTAAGGTTGACCTCCAACTTACTGTGTGAGAAATCTCTCAAATGCTGAGACTATAGGTGTAAGTCACAAAGCCTAACATATATGCAACAACCCTGCCCCCTCCCCGACTGGTTTTGATTATGTGCACAGGTCTATGTCTGTATTTGGGTTTGCGCACATGTGTGCCATGCCAAAGAGGCCTGGATAGAGTGTCATCATCCCTAGAGCTGGAGTTACAGGCAACGGCAAGCTATCTGATGTGGTGCAAGAAACCAAACTCCTGTCCCCTGAAAGAGCACTATACACTCTTTACCAATGAACCATTTTTTCCCATCCTAGATGGAAAAAACACATGTAATGTATCCAAGTGTCTTCCTGTGCTCTGCGAGTCCTGCATAGACCAGAATCCCTAGCAATCAAACCAACAGCCCTTTCTTTGGTTATGCCACTTTTTGCTGGTTACGGGTTTTTGTTGTTGTGATAAAGCACCGTGACCAAAAGCCACATATGGAATAAAGAGTTTGTTTCTATTCACAGTTCCAAGGGGGTAAGAGTCCATCACTATAGGCAAACATGGTAGCAAATGGTAGGCAAGGTGCTTGAGCAGGAAACTGAACCGCAAGCAAGTAACAGAGACCAGCAAGTAGGTGAGATTGTAAATGCTCAGTGACCCACACCCCCAAAGGTTCCATATCCCCCAAATTGCTTCTCCAACTGGGGACCGAGTGTTAAAACATCTGAATTGATGGGGGAATCACAGACTTGAAGGGAGAAATCAGGCTCTTCTCCCAAAAAGACCAACCTATTTGCTGATCCTTCCCACCTCTGTAGGATACCGGATCAAGCAATGGGTATCCTTCAAGAGAGCCCCATGAGGGTCACACCTCAATTCCCCGTTAACACCTAGGGAAATTATCCAGGCAAGAAGCAAGCCTACAAAGCAGGTATTTTGGCAGCTTACTTCATTCAGCTTAAAGCTTTGGAAATATCCTGTTTTTATTCTGACCTTTCCCAGAAATTGAAGAAAAAAAGCCAGAGATGGACAGGGGAAAAACCACCTTGCGCAGACCAGGGATCTACCCCAAACTAGTAGAGGCCCTGGAAATATAACACGTCACTCCCACTCCCCAAAAGAATATGACTCCTTACCTCATCAGAGATGACTTACCAGCTCCACTGTGAGAATCCGATAGGGTCCTCAATAGACAATGACAGGCCGGGTCAGGTTGCCTCACTGCTGTGCACTTTAAAAATTTACTCAGAATTATATGAACTTCTGGAAACACTTTTCTCGCTGCTTTTAATCCAATATTTTTGCATATTTTTTTGCCTTAAACCTTTTTATTCTCAGAGTTCAGTCCTTCTGAAACTAAGTAAGACCATCTCCAGTGGATTTCAATGCTGCCTGTATTTAACACAGCCTGTTCCTTTCTAGGATTTAGATATGTTCATGGAAACTGCATAGTGAAAGTTCTAAAGCTAACCAACTCCTCTTGTATTTTCCTATATCAGGAACTAAAGAAGGAGGAAACTATGACCCACACAGGTATTCACATATTATTTTGGTTTTTTTGTTTTGTTTTGTTTTGTTTTTAATTTTCAGCAGCTTCTTTCCCATAATCGCATGATCCATCATTTCAACTACTTTCTGTTTCTTACCATCTTGCACAGAGCATAGGTGGTGGTGCATGTGTGTTCTAACTGTATCCTCCTTCCCACTGAGTCCCTGGCTCCCGGCCAGTCATTCTGCTGTCAGTCAATGCATCTGCCTGCACGAGATGCCTCTCTGAGCATGTGCATGCCATGCCTGTTTGCTTGTCGAATGATGCCCTGAAGCAAGGAGTGGGTGGCCGGAAAGGGGGAGTGGCCTCGAAATGAGAGTGGCCTCTGGGAGAGTGGGGATTTTCCTGCGTTTACACCGTAGGATAGAGAGGCCGCGTGGAACTACGTGGGAGATATTTTTTCCCATTTAAGAATATTGCTGATACTTTTAAAGGGACTAAGGGAAATTTCGAGAGTACTCCGAGGCCTAAGTCAGGGAGAACAAAGAATTTCCTTACGAATAGTCATTAGTCAACTTTGGTGACAAAAGAGCTCGGTGGGGGAAGAGGGATTGAGACAGGGTGCCAGGAATTAGGGACAGGTGTTCCCGAGTCAGACAGGAAGTTTCCAGAATACACCAGAACAGAGTCCTGACACATGAAACCTTACACATAGCCCTCATCTTGAGATATCTTTACCCCTTTAACCCTCGTCTTTCTCTCCCAATGGAGGAGGCTGTGCATTTGGAAGCTTGTCCACTAATGGTCCAGAAATGTCAGCCATTGCTATTCTCCTTCCCTAAGCCTCATTGATGCTTTGGTGTGTCTAAACTCCAGTCAGCAAGCTCACTTAAGTTGCCGCTTTCTACTGAAGCAGTGTGAATTATTTGACATTATCCACACAAATACCTCCTCAGAGAGACAAAAGAAGGAAAAGAGTAATGTGACATGGCAGAGGGGCAGATGAAGGGTGGGGGAATGACCGTAAGATGGCTCCAGTATCCCCGGTTTGTTTTCTGTCTCTCTGCCACCTTGCCTGATGCCATTTAGCCCTTCTGAAATGGGAGGTTGGTGGAGGAGGTGAGAGGGATGATCAGGGTGCCTTGTGATGCCGATATTCTTGTGTCAAAGGCATAAGCTCTGACTGCGATGCAGTGTGAGCAAGGATCAGCAGTTCTCAAGGGGCATTTCTTTTTCCCTTTGTACATGAACATCACTTCTGCTGCCATGCTGTGATGTCCAAGAAGAGCCTAGTGGCTGTGGGGCTGCTGGGCACTTCATGGCAGCTTTATAGTGAAGGTCGGCTGCCTGGTCCACTTCACTGAATCCTCTAGGCCACAGACTGCAATAAGAGCCACGCTTGGCCACTAGCCTCTGTCCACATTGGGTCCAGAGCAATAGTGAGTGGTGAGGATGACTGTAGGTGCCATAGTTGTTCATCTCCATGGTAACGCCAGGCTGCCTACAGTTCAAATCCCAGTCTTGCTTTGTGCATGCTTGTGTGCATGCTTGCTGTGTAACGAGCGCCAGGGCGTGATAGCATTTATTAGTAAACAGAATACAGAATGCAAAGCAACCTGCATGAATGAAGTAAGAATGAATGTGAGAGGGAACAGTATGTAATATTCAATCTTAAACATAAACTAATATATTTTACAAGTGTCAGCCCCAAAGGATGGTGACTCTACTTGAAACCAAGGTGTACTTTAGAAATTCTCTTAGTGGTTTCATGATCTTCTTGTTTCCGGGGTGGGGTGAGACTTACTTGTAACTTGAAATCCTTTACATTTATTCTAAAGATTTGCTTTTCAGAACAAAGGCAGCCATGTGTTTGCGCTTTAAATAAATAGCCCAATAGAAAAGTCTGGTTGTGTGGGCTGAGAAGTGTCAGAGGCCAGCCCAGGACACAGATGACTAGCATCCCTAGCCCAAGCTGACCTTGAACTCATTAATCAGGGATCCCAGAAGACTACCTTGCGTTTCTGATCCTCCTGTTTCTTCTGAGTGCTAAGATTATCTGCATACACCATCACACCCTGTTTATATGATGCTGGAGATTGAATCCGGGGCTCCCATGTCTGCTGGGCAAGCACTCCGACAACCAGGATGCATCACCACCCTAATGTCTAGCAATTTTTAATGTTCTGTCTTCATATAATTTGGCATTTACAGAAAGGCTATTGGAACAGCTCCAAGACATTTCACCCTGTTTGCTTCTTGTCTCCCATTTCCTCTTTCTCATACAACAAGTTTCTACTTCAATCCTGAGTCATTTACAGTCATCATAACCCTTTGTGTAGAAGTGCTTTACTATGTACTTCCCAAGAACATTCTTGCACATGACTGTTGTACATTACCTAAGATCAGGCCATCAGTATCCACCAGTGCCTGTATCTAATCTACATTCAGTGGCCACATGTTGCCAAATGTTCCAATAAGGGCATGTTTATAGTGTTTTGTTTCTGGTCCAGGATTCAATCCAGAATCATACATCATATAAATCATCACTTTTCTTCAATGTCATCTCTACTGGAACAGTTTCTCAACTTTCCATTGTTGGTGATGACATTCCGTAGGCCACCAGCCATTTAATTCACAAAATGCCTCTCCATTTGATATTAGTCCTGAGTTCTCACAAGATGGGAGTCATCTATTTGGAACACGTCATAAACAGCGCTGTCTTGGTATATCATCTCTGGGTCCTTGCTTTTTGGCTAATGTGTTGTTTGCTAGGCTATCCCACTATATAGTTGCTAGTCTGCATCGATAATGCAGTCTGTTATAATGCAGATACTGACAGTTGTGATTTTTGCCTAATCACTCATTATGCTTGCTTGATTTGTCTGGAGTTGGAGCAACAGGTCTATCGCTGAGCCCGTCTCCAACCTGCAGTTATTCATTATTAACACGACGGCTGCAGATGGAGTTTTTCCCAGCTCCATGGTTCCTCCTGTTTCTCAGGTCTACTGTGAAGAGCTTGTTTCGCTCCTCCCCTACATAGCCATTTGTGTGAGGATAGAGCAAGGCTTCTCCTTTCTCCTCTGGATATTCTTTTTCTATCACTATTGTAACGACCAAAGTGGCCCTGGATCGGTCACTAGTGTCCTTTTAAGATCTCTCTGGTGTGATTCTGGGAAGTTCTTCACTGTTCTTGAACATTCCATTGTTTGATGCCCTGAAATATGTCCAATAGCTACAGAGCTGTCTGTGCGTCATGTCCACTCCTTTACCTGTGTAAAAATGTCTCCTGAGTGGAATAATTCTTCCAGTGTGACTTCACTTTGTCCTTGATCCAAACAAGGTGCTTTTATCTCTCCATTGGGAGAGAGATAAACTCTAAACCAAGTTGTGTGGACCATCTTCGTGCTAAGGAAATCTTCATGCTAAGGAAACAGCCATCGATTTGTTTGTTAGTGCTGTTGCCGTTAGTGATAATTAAAATTGTCTAACTACATCTATGAGATGCTCAGATAATTTTTCTTGAAGATATTTGAATAAGTTACACTATATTAATAGATCTGCTTAAAAAATAAGATAATGTAGAGAAATTTATTTAAACTTATCCCTGTCTGGTTTACAAAACAATGAGACTCAGACTATGGTTTATTTACTTGGCTTTGGCAGTTACTGGGGGTTACCTCTAATCTATTTTTCTAAGTGCTGGACTGGCTACTTCTCCAACTGTTTACCTTAAATCCTTGCTGTTTGAATCCTGAATTATTTCTGTTCCAGCAGTCTGATGTCCTGGGAGAGTATTTCCCTTTGGCACATGTTGCTGGTTCATGTCTTCTCTGTGCTCTGTCTCTTTCTCCTCCCTTTTTCCTACCCTGTAGTCCCTACCTGCAACCCCAGTCAAGTAACTGAGAACCCGCCTCCTGCTAATCGCTCCAGTAATTAGCTGTAGCCATTTATTTAACCAATAGTTTTTGAACTCAGGAGCAAGGTTTGCACAAAAAACCTGGCATATATGGGAATTCACTTGTCTTGGGGCAATTAGATTTTGGGATACAAAATTTAACATTTCAATACATAGCAACAGACCATATCCCACCAAGACAAACCTTGTATTCCCAGACTAAATTTTTTGAGTCACTTTGCATGCTTTTCTAATATAACCTGGAACTCTTTTCACTAGCAGTTATAAGGGACTTACGTTACCAGCAGTATCTGCCTATATGGTGCTAGCATGATTCTTCAAATAGGGTTTTAGTTTCTTAGAGTTGTTAACTGCTACATCTCCAAACACCATGCAATTATTCTCGTAAGTTTCTAGAGACGAGAGGTCTAGAATGACTCTTCCTGGCCTCAGATCAGGGTGTTCGAAGGTTTGCATCCATCCAGGGCTTCTGGTTTGTTTTTGTTTTTGTTTTTGTTTTTTTTTTTTTTTTTTTTTTTGTCCTTTCTGGTTTAAGTGACTTCTATTCCTTGTCTGAGGCCTCATCTTTGAAGCCAGCAACGTAAGTGTCTATCCTTCCTCTCTACCTCCATCCCTCTCCTGTGCATTCCAGAGTCACATCTCCTGCTCTGACTATCCTACCTCTCTACCTCCTTCTCCTTCCCAAAAAACCCCCGTGATTATCTTGGCTTCTTCACCTGGACATTGGACTGCCGAGACACATGACTTGGTCACACTTGCAAGATCCCTTTTGCCTCCTATAGCGATGCTCACAGCTTCTGCAGATTTGGATGTGGACATCTCCAAGGGCGAAGGGAGCCACTGTCCTGCCTTGGTCTCCTCTGTGTTAAGCTTGTTTTATCAAATGTTTTCTCTTCCTTTGTGTTTCCTAGAACAGTTTGCAGAGCATCGGGGCTGTGGGTGGCAACATCTTCCTGAGAAACCGTATGAACCAGGTGCTTCCTTACAAGTGGTTTCTAATAACTTCTTCTTTGGTGGAAATAGCTCTGTTTTAGCTTTCTACCAGTCCAGCTATGCTTCCGTAAGTTGCTTCCTGAGCAGGGCCTGGATGAAGGGATGACTGAGGTGACCTGAGGATGCACAGTTGCCCCAGCATCTTTCCCTGCTCGCTCTTCTTTACATAGCTTGAAAACCACCCAGTGGACCCTCTTTTAGCCTCCCTTGCCGGAGGTGCCCGTGTGTATGCCAGTTCTTCAGACCACTTCCTAAATCATTGCCTCCAACAGCAGAGGCATTAACTTCTCAAGCCAATTCTCTGTGGAACCAGGACTCTGAGTATGCTATGCAGTAGGCTGCGTCCACTTAATACAACGTATCCATTTAAAGTGTGAAATAGCAGCTGGATGGTGGTGACACAAGTCTTTAATCCCAGCTCTCGGGAAGCAAAGGCAGGTGGATCTCTGTGAGTTGGAGGCCAGCCTGGACTACAGAGAACCAGTTTCAGGACAGCCAGCACTACACAGAAAAACCCTGTCTTGAAAAACAGAGATTTGTTTTGTTCTTAAAAATATAAAAGGAAGGAAGGAAGGAAGGAAGGAAGGAAGGAAGGAAGGAAGGAAGGAAGGAAGGAAGGAAGGAAGGAAGGAAGGGAAACTGCTTGTCCTAAGAAGGAGAAAGTTTCCCTGGCTGTGAGATTATATAACTCAACAGCACAGCGCTTTCTGTTTCAAACCTTTGATATTTCCGAACACGTCGTGTACCTGTAGGACTGGAAGTTCAGTCCTGAGGGTCTGTTTCTGTCCAGACTCATGAGACACCTTGATTCCTGGGTAGTCCACCTGCCAGCTGTGCACAAGGCCTTTCCCTGGGGACATCTTCCCTGTGACCGTCTGCACTCTTTCTCTCTGGTTGTCCTGCAGAACATATGAATGAAAAGATATAAGGATAGTACGTTAGATGTGAACCATCTCCTCGTTAATGCAACCCTTGCCCTGTCACGTCATACACATAGCTCATCCCTCAGGCACACCTAAAGGTCTCTTAGTGACTCCAACGATGCTCCAGTAAGCACCGTTGCCTATTCAGACGTGTGAGCAGTCTTGGGTGAGGGCTTCTTTTATTACATATCCATGTGCTTCACCTTGCATCTTCCGAGCTGTCTTCTTCATGAAGATAATTACTCCCTTCCCCTCACTGACACCTGGCAAGGCTTTCATTCCTTTCATATGGTTGTCCTTGTTTTTCTCGTGGTTTCAAACTGTTTTCCCACAGCCTTGGGACCTGAAGGAGTGCTTGGCTGGCTGTAGGATTCTTGCTACCAACTTGATTTTCTTACTGCAGACAGTTTCATTCCCTCAATGCCTGGTCACCCAGCATGGCCACTCTATGGGTTTGATTAGTTCGTGGTCAATTCATTTTGGCTGGGACATTTTCATCGGAATTTAAAAAAAAAAAAAAAAAAAAAAACCTTGTTTCATATTTTCTTTCAGAGTAATTTTATGTATATGTAGTTTGCTTTTATTCCATTAATTTGAAGATTTTACAAGATTCTGTTAGTGTAACCCAATATAATATAATCTTACCATTGAATTACTACAGGCAACGGTTGGGGAAGTCATGGACCCTCCCACGAACCTAAAATGTCTTCCCTTTTACTTCCCTCTTCCTCTCCCACCCACTTCCTGGAAGTATCCTTCTCTTCTTGTTTCCTTTCTCCCTGGAGCATCTTTACAGCGACTACCAGCTTGAATTCCTTTCAGTGCCCTCCCGTGCCGTCAGGGCCGTGATT
Organism: Mastomys natalensis; assembly: GCA_021653895.1. NCBI lineage: Eukaryota > Metazoa > Chordata > Mammalia > Rodentia > Muridae > Mastomys > Mastomys natalensis. The sequence continues at coordinate 458,185 of JAJTUV010001318.1, read as the reverse complement.
CACCGATCTCTGGACAATGTCTCGCTCACAGGGTGGCATTTCCTCCCAGGCCACTTCAAATCAACCTTAGCTTTGTCTCCACTTCTCTTCCCTACATTTTCCCCAAGGCTGGTACCAAAGTGTGGTTCACAACTCTGCCGGGGGCATCTGGAATCTAGTCTTTTTCCTAGCTTACAGGTGACCTGAAGATCACAGACATCTCTCTTACGGTTTCATCTAAGGTGGGCTTTTGTATAGTCTTATAGATTTTTGCACAGCTTTATGAGGAATTCATCTCACTAATCTAAGGTCCCCTTTTCTAAATTTCATCTTAACCCAGTGTTGTACTGTCAAAAGGAAGCTGGAGTGCTCTGTGCACTTACATGTAAAACCTGCTCACACCAAGGCTTCCTGCATCCATGCAGACCACGCATATGAAGAAACATTTCTGAGCAGCTCACTTGCTGAGCCTAAGATCTGTTTTTGTACTAAGTACCAAGAAATACAAACTAAAGATACTTCATTGAGAATTTGCCTATTAAAGTATCATGCAGTCTTATCTGTTACCTGGAACCTGATGCGTATAAATGGCTTTGTCCTGGGACTGTTCTCACACCGAGCATCCGGGCAAGCCCAGAGAGCGAGTTGTCCCTGCACCAGGCAGAACAGTTCCCATTCCCACACTGCACTATGCTCTGTGTAGCCAAAGGTAGTCTTGAGTTTCTGATTCTCCCGCCTCCACCTCCTGAGTCCTGTGATTCCGGGTGTGCAGCTGGCTTTCTGTGCTCTAGGCTTTTGTGCATGCTGTACACACTTCACCAACTGACCTACATCCCCAGTCTCTCCCTTTTCTAATTTTCATTGTCCTTCTGTCACCTTCATATGCAAAGATCACTCTTCAAAAATCAAATAGTAGAAGAGAATACTGTCCATTATTACATTTCAAGTTAATTTATAGAATAGTTACATTGCTTATCTGGTTGAGTCAAAAATGTTTTGTTGCACTAATGAAGTCCTTTGGTTTCTCTTCTCATAGAGGACAATTATGGGATGGATGGGAAGGTTAGTCAGTCCAGGGTTTCTTCAGACACCACCTGGCAAGGCCTGGAGGAGTTGTCCGGTGCAAACGACATGGATGAGTACAGATCTAGCCCTAGCCTGAGCCTGGAAGCCTGGACTGATTACCTGAGGGCTGTCCACAGGACCCTTGCACTGCTGAACAGTCACCCTGATCGAAACAAAGCAAACGAGACTCCAACTGCACAAAGCGGTGGCTTCCCGGTCACCTCTGCTGAGTTCTTGGTGCCAGCAGAGATGGCTTCTGCAGAGTCAGGTGAAGACCCAAGTAATGTGGTTGGGGAAACACCTCCTTTGAGCTTGCCAGCCAACCTCCAAGCCCTGCATCTGAACAGACCAATGTTAAGTCCAGAGAGAACACTTGAATGGAATAACGACATTCTGGAAATGAATCATTTGAATTCTGAACACTGGAGAAAAACTGACAAGCAGATGGGATGGGAGGAGATGCATCATCCTGAAGGTGACATCAGTGACAACGGTATGACAGAGCTGCTGCTCCAGTCTCATCTCAGACAGCAGCCCACCAGTCAGCACCAACAAAAACGTTCCCAGGATGTGGAGCCAGAGGACGATGCTTTTGGAGATCAGTTGCATCCTCTCATCCACTCTGACAGAACTTCCGTTCATCAGGTATCCCTTGTGGAGCAGCCTCTTCACTCCAGCCACACGGAGATGTTGACCAAGATGGAGGGGAGTGGTACAGAGGAGTGGGTACCAGATCTCTAAGGCAGTCCCTCCTCTCTGGTCACCTCTGCTTAGATTAAATGTTGCCTAACATAATATTTCTTTCCATGTTTTCATTAGTAACCTAGTGGTGGCAGTCATGACTCCCACCATTCTGAGCCCCCCTGGGTACACTTGCACAGTAGACGTTCATGTGCACGTGTGCAGGTGCTGCTCGCACACAGACTCGCTGTAACTCACTATTTTACCAAGAAGGGAGAGGTGGGCTGCATTTTCTGTTTTGATGCTTTGTTTTTGGTACTAAAACAGTATTATCTTTTGAATATCGTAGGGACATGAGTATATAAAGTCTATCCAGTCAACATGGTTAGAATTGTGCCTTTGTACATTTTAAAAGCTTGATGCCCTTGGAGAATCTGTCAACACATCTTCCCTGCCTGCATAATGAAGTATGAATTCGTTTCTAACCACTGGAGTTTTTCAACATCATCATCTTTGGTTCAGTGATTTTGCACTTTGAGTTTGGAATACTGTGTCTGATTGGTTGGTAGTGTTATTATTTTTCTTTTAAACAGGCTTATCCAAGTCACACATTTTGTCCTAGGAAGGACAAAGGAATAGACCCCCAGCAAGGACACACAGTACAGATCACATATTGTTTAATGTACGCTTTTCCCAGAAAGCATTGCATGTATTTTATCTTGACGTGCTAAACTTGATTAGCAGAAAGGCATGGCTCACAATTTTGGTGGTAAAAAAATAAATCCTGAGGGAATAAGCAATAAATAAAACAAGAATGACCTGCTCTCTCTGTGCTTACTGGATTGATGTCCATGCTGCTAACGCTTGGTTGCCCTCTTGAAAGAAGGAATGGGACAAAGGCTGTTTTATTTCAATCTTCCTCTTGTTTTCTTGGTTTCTTTTTTCTTTTTTTTTTTTTTTTTTTTTTTTTCGAGACAGGGTTTCTCTGTATAGCCCTGGCTGTCCTGGAACTCACTCTGTAGACCAGGCTGGCCTCGAACTCAGAAATCCGCCTGCCTCTGCCTCCCAAGTGCTGGGATTAAAGGCGTGCACCACCATCGCCCGGCTCTTGGTTTCATCAATGAACTTAAGCATTGAAAAAATCCATGTAGTTTTATCTTTCTATAAGAGAATTTTAATAAAGTAAAATCACAAATGCTGTAAAGTTTAAGTGCACCAGAACGGAGGCTAGCTTCATAAACATTGTGTTACGTGAATATTTTTAAAACTGTTGCCAAGCTCTGGTTTCTAAGACATAGTTCAAAACTGCTTTTGAAAATCTGTATTCTTGAGCTCACCCTGTTTCTGTCGGACTTTTAGAGACCAATCGAAGGATTACCTCATGGAGACCTTTCAGTGTCTTCTTCAACTTCACAAGGTCTTGCTGTTGTTGTCTAGCTTAATGGTGGCTTTGTTTTTCCTTCCAGAGAATTCAAACATGTAGATAAGTTATATTTTTCTTTAAGTGTTTAAAGTAAGCACTTTTCAAGAAAACTTCATGTGGTACAGTTGAGTCCTTGCTGATTTTAAGTCTTTCTCATAGAGTCTGTACATATGTTAAGCCTCACTAGCTGTTTATCAGATGCAGTGCCACCTGCTGAAAATGACAGAGTAACCATATTTATGGTCCTGAACGATGTGCTTTGTAAAGAGATTAAGATATTAGGAAGCACACTTTGCTTTTTTTTTTAATCCTATGTAATACTCTGTGATACGTTTTATAAAACAATTCTGGCTTCAGGAAAGTCTAGAAGCAACATTTCTGGAAATAAAAACTGTTGAAACTTTTTACCGGTTTCAGAGAAATGAATTTAATCCAGCATTTGGGGTCACACATTACTTTCAAGTTAGCTGGAATCTAAATAAGCATACTTGTCACACTGCCCCCAGAATCCACGCATTGTAGGTCATTCCCAGGTTAGTGCCTTTCTGAATTTACCTCATCACAGTCCAGGAGGAAGAGGCAGAGCATCTGTGGACACACCCGAGAAGGCTGCAAAAGGCCCAAAGCTCCATCTTCACCACAGTGAAAAAATCAAAAAGCTCCACCTATGAACAGCACCTTAGAGTTCAGAGGTGGCTATGAGCTTTGAGGCAAGCATAACCAGTTGCCCAACAAGACCTCACATATTTGACACTGACAAATCCCAAATCCTTTGGTGAAAAATCTCTTAGAAATGGCCTTCAAGTAATTTGTGTATATGAAAGGGAGTCGGTGTGGGGTTCCACTCATGCGTGCCCTGACCAGATCTTCCTCTGCCTCCACTTTTCCTAAGTGACCTTCCGGATTCAGTGCTCATCATGCTTCCTTCCCATCAACCTCGTTTTTAAATTTCCACATGTGACAGAGACACTACAGTTTCTTCTTCCTTCTTCTTCTTCTTCTTCTTCTTCTTCTTCTTCTTCTTCTTCTTCTTCTTCTTCTTCTTCTTTTCTTCTTCTCCTCCTCCTCCTCCTCCTCCTCCTCCTCCTCTTCCTCCTCTTCCTCCTCTTCCTCCTCCTCCTCCTCTTCCTCCTCCTCCTCCTCCTCCTCCTCCTCTCTCCTCCTCCTCCTCCTCCTCCTCCTCCTCTTCCTCCTCTTCCTTCTTCCTGTGCTGTAAATGTTCCCAGGCCACATGTTGACCCTGCTTCAGTACAATTCGGTCAATATTTATGCAATCTACCCCATGTAAAAAGGGCGTATGTCTGCACAGCTATGTTTCAAACTCTTTCAAGAGATAGAAGGACCCTTAGAGACTGCCTGCCTAGGGATATCTTTTGATCTATGAAGAAGATGACCTCACAAAGGACTGGGATGACCTCTGTGGTCCAGTCTCTGCTTGCCATGGACTTAGAAGATGAAGAGGACCAGCTATTCTATGCTTCTTCCATTTAAACAGACATGAAACATGTACATGGTCAGGGAGGCGAAAAAGAGTGATCATGACATTAGGAGAGACCTAAACCATCCTGGGGATGTAGTTAGGTGCCAGGATGTGTGGCTCACACACACAGATTTTGGGGTGGATGTCCAGTGCTGTCTAAGTGATGTGGCAGCGAGAAATCACAGTCCAAGCACTTGGAGGTGGAGGCAGGAAGAGCAGACATTCAAGGTCTTCCTCAACTTCACAGTGAGACTGAGGGATCCTGCTTAGAAAACAAACAAGCAAGCCACCCTAAATTCATTTTGAATTCTAATGTTTATAATTATTGTGAGCTTAGGTAAGCTCTCTAAGCCCACAAACCTCCCTAAGACAATTGTTTACAGAAACAAACAAGGGCTTTGGATTAGCAATGACAAAGTACTCAGCAAATGTGCTTTCTTGTCCCAGACTGCCCTGGGGAGATGCCAGGACTCTCCACTGAGCATCTGTGGCCTTCAAAGACCCATGCCAGCTGGCTTCTCCTGCCAGCTGCCAGTTGAGCAGATGTTGGCATCTGAGTAAAAAAACCCACCAACCACTCTCAAACTATAACTGAGGCCATCTTGGTTTTCTCTAAAATAGGGAATTGACAGGGCCAGGGGGTGGGGTGTGGCCCCTGTTCAATTTCCCAATAGAGTCCAATTTTGTTCGGTGTTTACAAAGTTTATTTTAGTAGACAATGCATTCTTGGATATCAAGTAAGGTCCCCAAACAAAACACACTCCACCATGGGTCTCTGAGGGCTCTGTGACCCAAAAGCTGCTGTTAAGAACCATAGTAGTCCTCCAAGGGCCACCTGTGCTTCCTCCCGATTCCCAGCCCTTCCCACACTCAAGAAACATCCGACTGTGACCTTGCTCATTGGACTAGTAAGCTAGCCTCCCCTACGATCTGCTGCTGAGGACTTTCCCAGCACAGTATCTTGGGCTGTCAAGACACACATGACACTGTACATGCAAGTAGAGAGAACGACCTTTAAAATTTGACTCTTGCAGTTAGGGAGTAGAGACCATAGAGACAGCAAGCTGAGGATTTTCAAGCTGTTATGTGAACTATGACCAAAAGTACCGCTTTCTACTGGGTCTCTTAGTCCTCGTACCAGAAAACTTCCCAAACCCTCAGGTTTGGAATCTGAACCCTCCCTCTCTCCCCGCCTCCATAAGCCCAACAAACCCAGTTCAAGGATTGAGTAGAACTAGTCAATTCTAGTAGCTGTCCGCAGAAGAAAACAGGTCCTAGACTTTCCATCCTCAGGAGCACAGAAATAGAAAGCATGTGCTTTTCATAATGAACACTAGGTGGCGATCAAGTACAGCTAAAGACATCACTTCCATACACTGCAGTTTGCAGTGCTCATGCTTGCTCTCCTGTATTTCATTTGACAAGAACATATCTGATCTGTGGCAAGTGTGCCTGAGACCTCAGTCATTACAGTAGACCCAAGTGCCATTTTGGCTCCCTACTGTTTTGTGTTGCTATCATACATTGGAACTGTGCAGAATGCTGGCTCTTAAAATCAAAGGTGAGCAAGGAACATCCATCTCCACAGTTCTGCTATGATCTTCTGCAATTGAAAGCATGTCTTCAGCTCATATGTGCTGAAACCATGGACACCATCTCTACTTCATTGGCAATTTTACAAAGAACGAAAGTAACTAAATGCTTTTTCAATAACACTTAAAACCCCAAGGCTGGGGTTAAAGCAAGGAAATGAAGTTACCAAAGTCTATAACCCTTCCTACCGCTGCTCATTTCTTAAAACCGTGTGTGTGTGTGTGTGTGTGTGTGTGTGTGTGTGGTGTGTGTAGTGTGTGTGTGTGTGTGTGTGTGTGTATGTGTGTGTGTGTGTGTGTGTGTGTGTGTGTGTGTGTTCAGGTTACAGAAAATGTAAGCAATTGGGGAGAAAGCCTATTACCTTACTCTGCACACACCATAGCCATTTTTAACAGATGCTAAAATCTTCTAGAATCAAACTGGTTCCTTGAACCAGCTTTGTTGGGTCTGGGGATTGGGAGAGCGAGGGAGGGTACAGATTCCGAACCCGTGAGTTTGGGAAGTTCCTCTATCTTCGGACTAGGAAACCCAGTAGTGGGGCAGCATCCTTTACTTCCGTGTGAATGGTTTTTCTGGTGACTGCAATGCAGGAAGGAAGCTGGGCTCTCCCAGTTGCACATGCATTCATTCATATACCAACCAAGGTACTTGGGGCCATTGTGACCCTCTCAGCATGCTATGAGGTGTGTACGGAGAGTGTGAAATGGAAGAATCATCTTCTTTCCAGCAAGAGTGCTCAAAGCAGACTAAATATATCTACTCAGGGCTTCAGCCCGTGACTCACGCGGCTGTTTCTGTCTCTTTCACCTCCCGCCTCTCACCCAGAAGTTTCAGATGCTAGTGCATTCAGGAAAATGCCTGTGAGTCAGGAGAGGCACCTAAACCCAGTATTTGGTGGACTAGGAGGACAGAATGTTAAGTGTAATCGTGTGGCAGACACAGAGATGGCTAGCACATGCTCTACACATGCTCAACATATATGGACGCTCAGAGTTTTAGTCCGATACAAGTAGAGCACCCACGTGGGATGAGCAGAGGCTGGAACATGCAGGGCAGGGGAGGGTGAAGACATGACGTCTAAGCGGAACAGCCTCTAACGTTCTGTAGTAAGGTAGGGCAACTGTTTGCCATTTGACTGCATGTCTCAAATACCTGATAGAAAAGAGTTTGGATATCCCTGATACAAAGAACTAGTGTTAGCACTGAAGGACAAACCAATGACATGTATGTGCCCTGTAATGTCACGTGGGGCCCCCTAACTCTAACGCAGTGATTATGTGGGGTGGAAAAATTTTAAGACGTGTACATTTTTTAAAAGTTCCAGTGCTTTTTCTACCCAGGTGAAGTCTGAGCACAGATTCTGTTTCAGAGACTGACTATGTTTCTAACCAAGGGTGGGTTTGTCATTTGGGAGCAGGGTTGGAGTGGGGCTTTTTGTTGGTAATCTCAGGTTGGGAATTCGTTTGCTTGAAGCTTTCTCAGTATTTGCAAATCTTGTAGAAGCACAAGCCGGGCACCTTTGCAGACCACTCAGCAGAGCCAACTCTGTGGTAACAACAAACAGAAATGCTAACCTGAGCTCCTGTCTTCTTTCCTGGAGCCCAGGAAGTTGGACAAACCTGGACTAACTCCATCTAGTGGCACGGGCCAGTGAGCATTTCTTTCAGGTAAACCGTTTTCTTGGACTCTTCTTGCCATAACCCAGAAACCAAGAGCAGCAATAAAAGTTCAAGTGGATATTAGCCCAAAAGTTCAGAATACCCAAGATACAACTCAAAGACCACATGAAGCTCAAGAAGGAAGACCAAAGTGTGGGGGCATCAGTCCTTCTTAGAAGGGTGAACAAAATATGGGAGCAAATACGGAGACAAAGTGTGGGGCAGAGCCTGAAAGAAAAGCCACCTGGGGATCCATCCCATCTACAGACACCAAACCCAGACGCTATTGTGGATGCCAAGATGTGCATGCTGACAGGAGCCTGATATAGCTGTCTCCTGAGAGGCTCTGTCAGAGCCTGAGAAATACAGAGGTGAATGCTTGCAGCCAACCATTGGACTGAGCATGGGTCCCCAATGAGGAGTTAGAGAAAGGACTGAAGGAGCTGAGGGGGTTTGCCGTCCCGTGGGGGGAGCAACAGTGTCAACGGCCAGACCCCCCAGAGCTCCCAGGGACTGGACCACCAACCAAAGAGTACCCATGGCTCCAGCTGCATATGTAGCAGAGGATGGCCTTATTGGCCATCAACAGGAGGAGAGGTCCTTGGTCCTGTGAAGGCTCGATGCCCCAGTGTAGGAGAATGCGAGGGTGGGGAGGTGGGAGTGGGGAGGTGGGTGGGAGCACACCCTAATAAAAGCAGGGAGAGAGGGGATGGCATAGGGAGTTTCAGGACAGGGGACTAGGAAAGGGGATAACATTTGGAATGTAAATAAAGAACATATCCAATTTTAAAAAAAGTTCCTCGTGGTGTAGGTTCAAAATGGGGCCTCTGGCCTTCCATCCCTGAGGGACTTGTGCAGGGCAGCCATATTGGACTCGCAGTGTAAATAAGAATTCCGAGTGCTGTGCAGTCACTGAGAGGAACGGGTAAGTGCCCTCTATCAAGCCACATTGAGGATAGGGTTCTGCAGCCTAAAAGTCTGTTGAATTTGAATAAATGATAAACTACCTAAAAGAAATCTCTTAAGAAGTTCATGAAAACAGTGTGCTATAATATGCGATTTAAACTGTAGTCAGAACAATTTCAACACAGAACACTCCGCCTGTAGATACACTCAGTGTCAGGCTGATGTATGGATCACTCTGGTGCCATTGCTTCATGTCAAACAACAACAACAACAAAATCTAGAGACAATCAAATTTCAATCCAACACACTTTATTATTTTTTTCAACTTTTTTTCCTTAATTTTCAGTGATCAAGTATTCGTGATGTTGTAAACCCAGGTTTATTAGTCCTTTGACAGTCAGTTTCATTAAACATAAAGAAATAAGTCATATGGCCCTGACTTTACCATAGCAGGTCTCCAAATAAATATTTGTTCTAAAATCCACAAAAATCAAACTTTACATTATAACTCAAAGCAGCCTTTCATCACAAACATGCCTCTACAGAGAAACACATAGACACACAGGTAGAAAGACACGGATACACACACACACACACTCTCCACAGATATCCTAATACCAGTCTGACAGTTTCACATTTCCTCACTCTACAAAGTTAAAGGCTGGCCTTGGGCTTCATGCTCCTAGATTAACATTTGGGTTTGGGGTAGAGGTATATATTTAAAGACAAACGCCCACTGTTGAGTCTTACTCCTCTATTTAGTTTAATACACCCTTACCATTACTTTTGCTTTCAATAACATTATCTTCTTCATTTTCGACATAGAGAGTAGACTACCAATCCAAGCCAACAGCATCAAGCCCAAGGCTAAAGAGCAGCTTGCGCAGGGCTTGAAACTTTCTGTAGAAGATATAATATTATCTAAATATGTTTTTATCTCTCTGAAATTATTTTTAGCATCTTCTTATTCTTGCTAAGCTAAATATCAAAAGCACTGACTTTTGTGTAGAAAAGGGTTCTCCTGTACACTTCTCAGTTTTGCAGTACAGAGTTTCTGGACTGTGAACATGAGGTCACGGAGGCTTGCTCTCTCGGGGGAAATCCCCAGGTTTCCAAACCCAAAGCGCTGAAACACTGCCGTCAGAGGAACGTGCGTCTACAAACACTTTAGCACCAAGGCATTTTTTATTCAATGTTGCCAAAGCCAACAGCAATACGGTGAGCTTCTGGTCACATTTGACCCTCCTTAAGGCTGAGTACAAATTGACTGCTTAAATTAAACCTCTTCGGACAAACACGAATCTGGTTGAAATACAACAGGAAGTCTGGGACAGACAACGCCAGCAGCGTCTTCTTTGCCTTCGACAGTACAGTAGACCACAGACTACCATTAAAGATGAAATGACAGTAGAGAGAAATGATAAAGTACACCAGGCCACCAGCCTCACCTGCCAGCCACTCCCTTCCTGATCATGGAAGACTACTCACAAGTCTGGAGAACAGAATTAGTGAGTCTGGCTTCTAGGCTATTCTGGGACTTACAACATTCTGGTTTCTACCTGCTACATAGAATACTCAGCATGTACCTAAGCAGCAACTCATTCTACATCTCTAGGCACACACACCACACACACACACACACACACACACACTCACTCACACAGAGAGAGACAGAGACAGAGAGAGACAGAGAGCATCTCAAGGTATTAAGGTATTATCAGCTAGCACCTTAGGCAAGTGCTTGCCTTGCTACAGAGCCGATGGAAGAGTTCCCATGGGGTTTTGGGTCCCTCCACACGGTGATGGTGTTCCTTGGTTCACATCCTTAGTGCATGCAGGGTTCTACAAAGCAGCTTCAAAAACAAAACAAGCAAAGAAGACACTTTCTGGCTAGAAGTTCATCAAAGACTGTGAGCTAGCACTGTGGACCAGACAGACATTTCAGATGGTTGGTGGAACAAGATTTCTAAGCCCTCTGGGAGCCCCACTCTATCAACTCCTGTGGGGGCTGACTTCCCTGAGTGCGAAGATGCTTTTTACCATCACAGTCACTTGAGGTGACAGACAGGGTCTGTGGCTTGGAGTTTATTTTCTGTGTTCTTTTAAAATCTTCACTAAGAATCTGAAAACCTATGGCTGTCTACGAGTTAGCAGAAATGTTCATCTACTGACAGGAGAAAAGTAAGTAAATAATACACCTGAAATCCCCAAAGCTCAGATACAACCAATCAGAATGAACCTTTTCTTCATAAAATTTCACTTTAGGAAATTCTGCAAAGATCCTAATTAACACCCAAACTGGATGTGTTCTCTATTAAACTCAACCTATAAATAAAAAGTTGAGGTAAGTCATAATAAATGATTTTAATATTATACTTGGCTACATAAATAACATTGACTTTGAAAAATCTAGTTAAACATGAAGTGTGGATGGCTCCCACAGGTATGTGCTATGTTTCTTCTAGTCATACATGGAAATGTCTCTACTCTGAAGAATGTCTCTATAACCTCAAAAACAATAATGTGTCAAAAAGTGATGGGTGCTAACTTATTTTACAATGGATATATCACCCAATCTCTGTCACTGTTACTCTGAGCCACCCTAAAGAACTGGCTTTAACTTTCTGAGTCTAGGGTTCAAATCTGTTTTTTTAAACAAACAAACAAAAATCCTCTCCAGAGAAGGCTGGGACGCTGCTCGGGGGAGAAGGACCATGTGCTTAGGTCATATGCAAGGTCCCGAGCTCAGTCCTTCCCCACCGAAGGAAAGCATGCTTTCATGTTCTGAACCCAGGAAATGCAATGGCTGTCGAATGATGGGAAACCACTCTTCCAAGAGTCACCATGACAAATGTTCTCTTTCTCCCCAGCTCCCATGGTGTTCCAAATGACTTTTGACCGTTTTCAACCAGGAACTCCACCTCCCTGACACAAGACCCTCATACTAAGGAAGAAAATCAAAAGAAGGTTCTCCACCACCTTCCTCCCTCAGCCCTTGAGAGCTTCTAGGTCAATAAGCTGCATATTACATTTGCATATTAAAGCCAAACAACACATTAGTTTATAGAGATGATACAAGTACAACTTGCCCTTTTGTCAAGACAAACAATTCAAAGCCTATGCATGTTAAGAGCTGTGACTACAAGTAAAACAACCAGTTTACTAGAAACAGAAGACCTCTTCTATGTGTACAATTACATGGTACTACCTATGAAATAGTCACTCACTGGCTATGCAATATTCAGATGATGCTACCAGAGCCCAAAACATCTGGGGAGCAATCTTTAATTGATATATAATACAGAACTTCATTCCCTCACGATTTTCAGGACTTACTCTATAGTCACCACCAGCACATTAATGCTACGCCTGCTACTTAATATCAATATTTAATATTTGCATACTGTAGTGCACATCCTAGGTCAACGCCTTTGAGTTCTGACTTCAGCATCCCAAAGGATTTCATGGAGCAGTGAATGGTATCAACACGTAACCAGTGCCCAGTCAGCAATTGCTGGACTGAATTCAAGGTAGAGAAAGGGACCAGAAGCTTTCTAATTACTCTTGCTGAGCCCATCAATCTTAGTGCCAAAACAGGACCAATTCCTCCAGAAGTCTCTTAACATAATATCTTAATTATCACAGAAAAATTAAGAAAGCACCACCTCTCTACAACCTACACAGCTTAGCATCAATGCCAAAGGACACTCACTGTCCCTCCTAAAGAATGACAATCACCCGCAGAGGCCAACAAGGGACACCAATCCCAAGAGTACACTGTAGGCTAATCTGCACTACTTTACGAAAACCTCTCAGGTCTGTTACACTGGTCAGAATCTGACACACAGCATTCACAATCTATCACAGCTAAAAAAGACCCCACCGCCATGGCAGCTAAGCCCAGGAGTCAAAGCAAGGTTCTTCTCACCTAGACACTAGCTTCATCGCTTATAGACATTACCCAGTCTAAGGGTGAATTCCTCCTCCACAAACTACATGAACTCAGAAAAACCACTTGACTAGTGGACTTCCTTCATGGACAGGAAATCAACCCTATACCCGGGAACTGTATTAAGAACGCACACAATTCTACCTGTGTCGTCTGCCAAGAATGTAGATGTCTGAATCATGGCCCAGCTTCCAGCCACCTCTCTTCCAGATGAGGAAACATTTTCTGAGGTCGCCTTACATGACATGAGTTTCTTGACAGAGAGGCCACAACTTTATGGCGCATTGGATGTCTTGGCCCATTGCAGCCAGATCCCAGGAGTTACCAACTGTCAATTCACAAAGGCTTACCAAGAGGCCTCTGTCTTAAGAACCATACAGAAAGCATCCTAAGCAGCACCGAAGCCGAGAGAAGATGCTGAACAGCTGTCCATGGGCCCAAGGTGCCTTTAGGAAGGGAATTATTCTGCCTCAGAGCCACTTAAGGAAGGATAAAGGAACAGAGATGCAAAGGGCCCCAGGAAATAATGCTAGCTTTGAGAACACAGGGTTCAATATGGTAGACTAGCTTGCTTTACATTCTAACTCATTATTTAAAGTATGATCATATTCCATGTTCAGCTGACAAATGTCCCATCTGCTGTGCAGTGATTTTTGTATCCTAGGTACAGCTTTCCTGACTGAATTATTCATTTTCAAAGGCAACCGTGACCACTTTCTATACGGGGAAAAAAAATCAGTAGAGATTGCCAGTATGTTAAAGACATAAGTGAACTTCCCTAGCTGGGACTCAGTCTTACCTTGGGAATTTCTGTATCAACTACTTTGAATGTCAAAGTAGTAGTAATTCTTACCTAGTTTTAGTGGGCCCTTAAGAGCTGAAACAATTCCTCAGTTATGAAGGCCATCATTTCCTTCCTTATTATGCATCTCAAAATATAGTTTCTAGTCATACTGTCTAGCACACTAGTTTTAAAGCCCCTTATGAAAGAATACTGTGGTTTATATATTCAAGCTCTCAGATGTATGGTTCAGCAGCCTCTTGATCTACCTTAAGATGGAATAAACATACTAAGAGAAAATATATCTTAAGAAATCCTTCCATTGCAGAATACAGTTCTTTGAAGCATTTGAAATTTTCTACCTGATTGATAAGTCTGTTATGGCTTAAGTTGCAATTAACAGTGCTTTAGGGAACATTCAGCTTCCACTTATGAAAAACATATCTGCTTTATTCTCTGAAAGCCAAAGGAGCACGTCACATTTTTGTATTCCCAATCAAATTGCATAGTTGAGGCAAATTCAATTGTGCTTTGCTGCAGAACTCACAGTAGGTGTTCGAATCTAAAAACTCTGACTTGCAAATGCAAAGTCATGGTCAAGCTCCCCTTTATCTGAGTGGATGCTAATGATATGTGTGGTCATAGCCTTTCCCATGGTCAACCATGGGCCTCAGACTTCTACCAAACAGGAGCATGAACATAAAGTGAACCTAGCAGACATGACGACAAATCTAGCTAAGCTCCTCCCTGGAGAAAAGCGGGGAAAGGCTGTCAGTCTTGTTGAGGTATCCAGCCCTCATCAACAGTAGCTGAGTATACTGAGTTTCGTTGGTTTGAGGATTGTGTCTGTGGAGGTTTAAAAAAAGAAGAAGGCACAGGTGTTTCTCAACTTGCCATACTCAACTCAACCAACAAAACACGTCTTCCTTCTCCAGGCTTCAGCAGGGACGCTACAGAGCATCGTCGGGGCTCTCCTCCAGCCCAGGGTCCACAGAGGAACTTATTGCTTCTGAGAAAGGTCCAGGATATGTCTGTGTGGTGCATGGGAATCCCTTTTGCAGAGCAGTTTCTTCATGGAATTCCCCCTGGGTGCTGAAGGCTGGACATGATGTAGCCCAGGAGTACTTCTCAGCTTTGCTGGGCCTGCCCACGTGTTCACTCACAGTGCTCAGTGGGAATTCTCTGCACCTCCGCCTCTGCAGTCCGTCCTCTTTGTACTTGATAGAGTACCAGGCCAGGAAATAAAAATAAAGCCAACAAACTTGAGGCCAGCAGCCAAGCCAAAGTAGACAAAGCGAATGATGTCACGTTGTACTCCCAGCAAGAGCCCTGCACTCCGCATTCCTGCTGCCAGAGCATACAGGTGGTGTCAATCACGGCTCCAAAGTAAATCGGAGTAGGAATGTATGCTGCAGTCATGGGGAGAAAAAGAAACACAAAGATATAGCACATCCTGTAAGAGAACACACATTTGTAATAAGCAAGCTGCTTGTTTGTCAATGCCAAGAGAATGACTTTTGTTTAATTGAATTTTGTTAAAGACATTTTCATCTAATTGCAATTTACTTATGAAAATAAACAGCAAAGACTTAGCATCTTCCACTTTACAACTTAGAATGTCTTAGTGCTTTTTAGGTTGACAAAAAAAAAAAAAAAAAAAAAGTAGCTACTGCCTCCTCTGGGTACCAGGTCCTTACATTGGACACTTGATAAAGTTTTCACAATGAGACTTGTTGAGTTGAAAGAACTGCCTATTGACCAAAATGCGAACACAAAATCTTTTCAAATTTAACATTGGATCTTGACACCCTTAAGTCAGACTGGAGCAGGACAGAAAGACGGAATGTTAAAGGGACCAGGGAACAGAAAGAGTCTGGTCTAAGTCTCTTGAAGCTGTAAGTAAAATTTTTTTACAACAAACAGCTGGGGAGGTGACTAGATGGGTAAAGTGCTTGCTCCGTGTCCGTGAGGATCAGCACGCTGAGAACCCACATGGTCACAGCAGCACGTGTCTGTAACTCCAGAGCTGGGGATCCCTCGACCTCCCTGGCCAGCCAACATAGCCAAAATGTTCAGACTAGGCCAGGATCAGGGAGACCTTGTCTCAAAAACTAAAGTAGAACCAGGTGTAGAGGTGCACATGTTTAATCACAGAACTTTGAAGGTAGAGGCAAGAGCTCCATGAGCCTGAAGCTAGCCTGGTCTACATAGTGAGTTTCAGGCCAGTTGGAAGTATCCAGTGAGATCCAGTAACAATAAATACATAAATGAATAATGAGGTAGAGAAACAATTAAGGAAGATGTCCAAATGTCAACCTCTGACCTCAACAAAAGTCCCACACTACCAACAGCTACACACACACACACACACACACCGAGAGAGAGAGAGAGAGAGAGAGAGAGAGAGAGAGAGAGAGAGGAGAGAGAGAGAGAAAGAGAAAGAGAAAGAGAGGGAGGGAGGGAGGGAGGGAGGGAGAGAATCTCAATATAATTAACAAAATTCACTATGATTGCCTACATAAAGACAATATTCCTTTTTAAAGAGGTGTTTCAAAAAAGAATGTTAAAGTAACAGGAATAAAGCATGCAAAAGGCCTACATGTAAAGGTCCCTCCAGCTTTCTCAGTTATACACCTGCTATTGTTTGTTACTGAGAATATCATGGAGAAGACCATGACCTTGTTTATAATCAAAACATGTCTTAACTCCATGGTGATTGGGTCTAGTGAGGTTGTTCAATCCTGTGATCTATAGTTTTGATTATCAGTCTATAACCCCATCCAGTGAACTTCAAAACCACCATCGGATCTCATTTACTGAAAAAAATGTTAGTGTTTCTTAGAAGCCCTTTCAAGGCCACTAAAATTGATACACGGCTGCTATAAGATGCTGGGTTGCAACTCTCCTGAGAGGGCCAGGACCACACAGCGGTGTGGACTGTCTTTGTCCTAAGAGCCTCCCAGCATAACGGCCATGCTCAAGTCTGGTCAAGTGTCTTCTTAATAAACTCCTCTGAACTTCTTACTGACCTGTGCTGAGATTCTTTCCTGTAGCTCTGTAAAGAGACTCGTGTCTCCTAAGCAGAGGTCCCGGGAGGAGCCCCTCAGACCACTGAATGATGCCTCAGAGGGCTGTGCCTTACACTCCGACTCCCTGCAGCTAACAAGACACACTTCAGGTTTTCACTTCACAAAGGATACTTGGTGTGTGGAGATAATCAGGGTCGACAATTCATCTTTGAAGCTTCCAAAAATCCTAGGAGAAGCTGAGTGTCTCTTGTCTGGGCTATGTGTAACAGACATCTCTTCCAATCCCACAGGAAAGCAAGCTTACTACATAAAATTCCACGACACACTCTTTGCCAACATTGGGCCCCTACCCATTCACTTGCCTAAGAGCCATTCCTTTTGATCCCTGGATCTCTTGGACACCACTCTGCGGCCATTGTGTCTTGCATGTACCTCTACTTTATCTACTACCAGTGAGCACTCAACTTAAAGCCTCGGCCATTTGTCACCCCAGAAACTCCTTGATATAGAGCCTATTCCTTTTTATGCTTTGCATCCTAAGAACTTTTATAGCAGGCCATAAATGCTCCGTGCACAGAGGTAAGAGCTGGCTACACTAAAGCGGCAAGGAAGGAGGAAAGGAAAAAAGAGGAATGAAGTGAAACAGGACATCTCAGATCTCATGAATGGGCCTGTGAATCAGCCTTTGTAAGTAATTTGTACTTGTTGAAAATAAAGTCTAGGGGCTGGGGAGATTGCTCAGTGGCTACGTGAGTTGGCTGATTTTCCCAGCCATGAGCTAGAGTTCTGGTACCCACATAGGCAGCTCACTGCCACCCTCAATCCAACTCCAGGGTATCCACTGCCCTGGCTTCCTTAGAGACCTCTACCCCTATGCCCACACCTACACACAGCTATACATACATATGCACAATTAAAAATAATAAAAGTAAATCTTTAAAATGAAGCTAGTAGTAAGATTAGATGGCAAGTTTCTTTAAAAAAACTGAGAAATCTTTTTTTTTTTTAACTTGGGGAAAATCAAATTTGGATGGTTAGTTTAACTATACTTCTGCACACACAATATAAATGAAGACAAAACTGAGCTGAGTAACATTTGCCAGGTGTTACTCTTTCCTGGCTTATTGGTGACTCTACAGGTGGTTCGTCCTTACCCCAAATTCATAGTAACAACCCAACTCCCTTCAGAGAATAGAACCAAAATAAGTATTTTTTCTCTCTGTTTTTCAACTCAATCATCACTTTGACAAATTCTTGTCTCTGAAAACATCTGTTTAGCCAGGCAATATGGTGTACACCTGAAATCTCAACATCTGTGAGGAGGAGGCAGGACATCACGGGAAGTATGTACTTAAGAAATTCCAGGCCTGCAAAGACCACACACATTGCAAGACCCAGTGAAAAATAAATAAATAAATAAATGCAAAGCACCTAGACAACAAAAGTAGCACCTTTCAGTTTATGGCAAAAAGCACAAAGCAAAATTCCTAACTGTGTGCAATTTTATCTGAAATCCTCTTTAACCAGCAAAAAAGAATCTTCAAAAACCTTTCCAAGTCTTATTGGCACCAAAGAAGCCACACCAGGTTTTTTGTTTTTATTTTTTCTTCTTTATTCCTGCCGGAAGTTATTGAAAGTAGTCAGCTTTGACCTCAGGGTCGTCAGCCCACACTCACTGCAAACAGAATTCCAGGGAGTGTGAATGCTTCAGAAAAAAAGGCCGTTTAAAGATATTTCACCTTTGAAAACTGAACCGTGAATGAAAAACAAATCAGTTTTCCCAACTTGTCCCATGGACAATGGTTTTAATTAGCCAAGGGAAACAGCAGTTGAGGAAAACGAGAGACTGCCACTTAAGGGAACATGAACTTGAGGAAGTCAACTGATGGGCATCAAAACGGATCAGGCAGTGAGTGGGCAGGATGAGCGGGGGTGGGGGTGAGTGGGCGGGTGGTCCCCACTAGGTCCCAAAACTTAAAGGAAGGATGAATTTCCTAAGTGTTAGCTTCTGCTGTGTTCACACGGAGCTTTTCTTGTTGGTGTGCAAAGCTCTGTGAACTTTTGTGACTTCTCTCTTTCTCTCTCTTTTTTTTTTTTTTGTTTTTTTTTTTTGTTTGTTTTGTTTGTTTTTTTCGAGACAGGGTTTCTCTGTGTAGCCCTGGCTGTCCTGGAACTCACTTGGTAGACCAGGCTGGCCTCGAACTCAGAAATCCGCCTGCCTCTGCCTCCCAAGTGCTGGGATTAAAGGCGTGCGCCACCACCGCCCGGCTTTTGTTTTGCTTTTTAAGATCTTTGCCTCAGAAAACTCTACAAGTGTACACTTCAAAACAAGCCAATAAAATTACACTAAAACAGTAAGAGCCTGAAAGTGTCCCAAGTAAAATGCACCTGGTTTTCCTCACATTCCTGTCACAAGGTATCAAGAGACCTAAAAAACCAAGATAACAAACTCATTACAAAGCTCTTGATTTCGATTTCTTACAATTTTAAAACTCTGGGGGAATTTTGTACACCTTTGTATTCAGAGTCAAAAGGAAATTGTCAACTTTTAGTTGAAGTGAAAAAAAAATAGAGAAGTGTCCTCTGATCTTGTCAGATTCTATGACAACCATTACCAAGTGACTCAACTTCTTCTTTAAAGGACCATAGCATTTGCCTGCCGTAAAGAGGAATTAAGGGCACACTTGGAAATTCAGGGACATACCAAGTGTTCGCAACAAAACAAACTGCATTCCCAACGCGAAGGGCCTTTCCTCATCTTCCACAGACCTTTGGGGAAGAAGGAGAAAGTGGTTTAGAACAATGGTTCCAAGAAAATGTCTGTCAAGCCAAGCCTGCCTTAGACAGAACCATAAGCAAAGCAGGTACCTTCCCAGAATATTTAATTCACTACAATATACTTACCATCACCAACTGAGATTCCCTTCATAAATCACAGGCTGGAGATGTCTCCCAGGGGAAGCTCCTCTAAATGGGACCCCCAAATCCTTTCTACTAAGAAAAAATTGTAAAACTTTATCCTAACCATTGCAGTCTCTTTTTATCTGTTTGTAAGAATGTTCTAGGATTGAAGGTGTATCCAACAAAAACCACTCTCATAATTCCTCCAAAATTGGGAGAAAGTATGTCCTGGCTAGTTTTATGTCAACTTGACACGAGCTAGAATTATCTGAAAGGAGGGAACCTCAATAAAGAAAATGCTTCCATAAGATTTGGCTGTAGAGTGTTTTCTTAGTTAGTGATGGGAAAGGTCTCATTCAATCGTGGTTGGTGCCATCATGAGCTGGTGGTCCTGGGTTCTATAAGAAATCAGGCTGAGCAAGCTATCGGAAGCAAGGCAGTAAGCAGCACCCCCTCAGGATCTCTTCATCAGCTCCTGCTTCCAGGTTCCTGCCCTGTTTGGGTTCCTGTCCTGACTTCCTCCAGTGATGGACTATAATGTAGATGTGTAAGCCAAATACACTCTGCAACTTGTGTTTTTTTTTTTTTTTGTTTTTGTTTTTTTTTTTTTTTTTTTTGGTCATTGTGTTTTATCACAATAGAAATCCTAATTAAGTCAAAGCAGAAATTACAGACATACATATAAGCACATACACATACATGAAAAGCCATACATGAATAAGCTTCACCAAGCACATTCTTCCCTGAAAAATTGATGTTCTACGTAATCCTCATGTAGTGAAAAGACTGGAACCTATTGATTTTGCAATTAGCAAAGATTAAAAGATCCCCTCTTCAGAAATTTGGTGTTAGAAGTCAACTCATAAATGGCCACGCTTGAACACTTCTGAACAGCTGTACAATGAGTTGACCTTTACAGAGTCTACTTCACACTTCTTACAGAATTACAGCGGGAAAAGAATGACATGTTTCAAGTAAGTGTCTCCTAGTGATTTGCCAGCTCTGCATACATGGCTACTCCATCAAGATCTGCTGACAGTGAGTAAACCAGTGAGCCCTGCATGCCCTGAGTTCTTCCATTCAGAAACTGTATCTCAGTGTCCAGTGAGGAAGAAGCCAGGTGTGTGTGACACAGGCTGACACTCTCAGCAAGCATGATGCTCCTAGCGAGTTGTCCTGCATTGTAGGGTTGGAAGAACCGGTTGTGGGATGGGGGGACAGAGCAAGGATGGACTCCCTTCCTCAGGTTCTCCCTTCACCACATTCCTGCTCCCTCTAACCCACAGTGTGTCCTTCAGGCTTCCCGACAGTGTCCTTTCTACCTGGTCCTATTTGTAGAGCCACAGAAACACAGCCTTTAATGCAAGTAACAACATTGATCTGAATGGAACAGAACAAAAGTAACTTCCAAGGCCTCTCCTAGGAAAAAAACCAAAACCAAAACCAAACCAAACCTAACCTAACCAAATCAAACCAAAACAAAACAAAACAAAACAAAACAAAACAAAATTCCAACCAGGATATGCTATACAGCAATGAAAGCCCAACCTGACCAACTGGAAGTTCAGATTTCCAAGTGTATCCTGTCCTTGATTCAGCTCCAGGACTTTATACAATAGTAAAATCAATGAACTCAGCATTTTGAAATGCAAGCCCAGCATAATTCCTCACTGATCCCAAAGGTGCAGTATTAGCTGTCCATGAAGCCAGAGATAATACCCTTTGCAATATTCATAATCTAATCACTTTGCCAAAGTGAGGGTCTGGTCTTTTTTTTTTTTGAAGCTAACATAGAAATGGCTTTCTCTCTCTCTCTCTCTCTCCTCTCTCTCTCTCTCTCTCTCTCTCTCTCTCTCTTTTTCTTTTTTTCTTTCTCCCTTGCTTCCTTTAACATTTAAATGTATGTCCACATGTCTATCTGTGCACTCTTGCATGTCTGGTGCCTGTGATGGGGACAAGGTGTCAGATGTAACTGGAGTCACAGAAGGTTATGTGTGTGAGTACGGGGAATCAAACTCAGATCCTCTGGAAGAGTATTCAGTGCTCTTAACCACCAAACCATCTCTCTAGCCCACATATATCTGGTTTTCAACTCATGAAGTCTAACCTCATAGCACAAAGGCTTCAGACACTAAAAGCACTGGAAAGAACGTTTGATAAATAATAATAGAGCCCAGCTGAAACAAAATTCTAGAATAAACAATGTTTCAGCCATCCTTTTCTCTCTGAAATAAAAGCTCTCCCTTAAGCCCAGAAGAACATTTATGGGTGCCTACCCGACCGCATGCAGCTTTTCCCATCCCCTGCTTTGCTTAGCTTCTCTCCCCTGCAATATGTTCTCTCTCACTGCCTGGTGCTGTTCTCACCTGAGCGTCACTATAATGGCTGATGGTTGTGCACACGCTGTGATGAAGGTAACTATGAAGAGGAAGACCAGGAAGGGGATGAGGGTATTGCAGGTGCGTTTGCACTTCCCAGACACAGCGTAGCCATTCTCATTGAGATAGGTTTTCACGATGACCACTCGGAGCTGGCTGCGCTGTCCCACCGTGGGCGGGGTGATCACTTGTCGACTTTGGACGCAGGTGCACTCCGTGTAATTTCGGACCTGAGTAGCAAATAAAGATAAGTTGTATGCTGATCAAATATAAAGCCTTGTGTTAGAATATTGACAAAGTTAGAATGCTTAAAAATAACTATAGGATTTTGAAGAACGTGAAATATTTCACATAAAACACTTTCTTACCAGCACTAATAGGTCAGTGTCTGCCTTGATACTATCAAAACCTGTTAGCTAGACTGTTTAACCCTAAACTTCCCTAAGAAGTTTCAAACCCATTCTGTGGCACGCCTCACGCTCAACTGGAGTCAGAAATACACATGGCTTTGATGGCTGTTGAGCTTGCAGTCTCCAGTTGAAGCCCTTAAAACAGAAACCAGCTTGATTTTTGTGTGTGCTCACCAGAGTGGCTAGCACACATTTGAGCACGCAGTGAGTCATGAAATAAGCATCTGTTAAACTCCTAACACACACATGATGGCTTCCGGTGTGCACAGAAGCATGGCCTAGGGATGCCGGCTTCAGTCCCCGTGATGAGGAACTTCCCACTCGTTACTCCAGTTTGCCACTCTTTCAGTCCCCTAAGCAGGCTGGTGACCTCCACGTGGAAGGATAGAGTTGTCATCACTTCAGTCTGTACTGTAGGCTTGGCCCACTTCTCTGGACTCTGACAGACTCCAGCTGTCTGAAAACCCTACTGTGCTCCACAGTGATGGTTCGTTTTCTCCAACACATATCTGAGCCCGACTGATGTGGGGCATGCTGTTACAGAGCACTGAAGACAGAGAGGTAAAGGAGACCAAGTCTTCTCTAGTAACTACCCATTGTGTCTACTGAGCACAGACACAATGATCAGAACCGAACGCTTCTTGAAGTTACTTGATGTTACCAAAACAAGATAAGAAATATTAAATGGACCAATTAACCCTTTGCCAATTGTGTTACTTTTTACGAAATGAAACTTAGCTGAACTAGTTCTCATGGTGACTGCTTAAAACAGTGGTAAGAGCAGGTTGGGCATGGAGTGCTTGGTCATTTAGGCCATTAAGGAATCCAGTCCTTAATAATAGAACAACGTGTCCACAAGGTCTCATTCACTGCCATGCAACAGGGGGATCACTGCAAAGAAATGATCTTGTGACTTCAATAGGATCACACTCCAGAGCTTGTCAGCTATGTCATTGGGAACCAGAAATAATAATTTCCAAGTTACTCTCTGGTTTCAAATTCAGAATAGAAAGTAGCACCCCTAAACTCTAGGTCAATGGTATGGTCTCTAGATTTGCACAGAAAAAGCAAATGCATTTTAACCTTTAAATTAGGGCAATCACCTCTTGTCTGTCCTCATGCTAACAGCCAAATTGGGCTCAGTAAAGAATAGAGTAGAATATAAAAACCTTCTCCCACAGTATTAAAGTCTATTTATAATCCACAGGAGAGAGAATTCTCAAAATAGACTATTCTTCAGCTGACAAAAATATCTTTACTCTGGAAGTTTAGGAGTGGAGGAGAAAGTTAACTGACAGGCTTATGAAAAATGGTCATGGCCTATCTGCACAGCCTCCACTTATCAGACCAGCCTCCACAGCCTCTAGTCTCTTTTTTCAGTGCCAACTGTGGTAACCTTGACCTTCAGATCCATTACAACGATCCTGGCAGAGGAACAAATGGGAAGCCCGGAGTCCAACCTTATCAAGTTTCCCTGAGTTGGCATGAGTGCAAAGTAGGAGCCAGCTAATGAGGACCAGAACTCCACACCCAGATCCTACCAGCACATTTGACAAAAGTGATAGCCCTGCACAATTTGCCTCTCAGGAGGTGTTTTTCAGAGGTGCCCGCAGGGCTATTTGGAGCCTCCTGAACAAGGGAAACTGAAGTCATCGTGGGTCCCTGGGGTTCCTTCACCTGTCTCAAGATACTGGACTCACAATAAAAGAGGAACTTACGGAGTCTACTCACCCCGGTGGTAAGATTACCACTGCTAACACAGCCAGCCAGACATGGGTTGAAGTATGTGATCCCATCTGATCCACAGACTGGCTCATATTCATGTATTTTACAACCACAATTAACATTACAGCTTCCTGTCAGATTCCTGTGGGGCATGGTCAGAGAAGGTCTGAGAGAAACAGAAAGTGAAAAACTTAAGCAAGACTGAGAACAGAATTATAAGGAAACAGTCCTGATAGCAAGCAAATTGTCTATTTTAGAGATAGTATATTCCCATGAATCAAATGTATGATAGCATGAAGTAGCCACCTTCTATAGTTATTTCCACAAATTTACAACAAAGCATAAGGAAAAAATGGTTTTTCTTTTCATCAGCATAGATGAAATTGATTTAAAAATAATTATCTGTGCTGCCCCAACCACAGTGGCCACCTTCATCAACAGATCTATCTCATGTTTGAGTCCAGTGACTTGAATCCTCATAGATCCTTGCTGGGAAACACTTGGCTCTGCGCCTTACCAAGTCTAGATGACGATTTATTACATTTGATTTGATTTGGGTTCCATTGGGGATTAAACCCAGCAATTGATGCACACAAAACATGAATTCTAGCACTGAGACACACACCTACCTTAGTTTATTTTATATATATAAAATACTCATATACATTTGTGGAGTACTGCGCTATTTCAATATACATTACATGATGATCCAATCAAATTAATTATCATATTTTTCAACTCAAACATTGACCTTTTGAACTATGAAATAGAAAAAGTACATTTCATTACTGAATCTTTAAAATCATTGTGAGCACATAGACATGAAATCCACCTATCAGTTATAGTTACCAGTGTAGGTTTTATTCATCAAAAACTTGAATTGTTCTAGAATAATTTACAAAGGAACACAGTAATCTTGGAAAACATTTGCAATGGTGACTGGTTAGGAATTTTGTCACTAGCTTGACAGAAATAACTAAGGAAGATTAAACAGAAATCACTAGAAATGCCTAAATGCAATTCACAGTCAAATATGGCTGGCCTTGTTTCCCAATAGAGTCACTGTGCCAGATATAAAGAAGTGACGGAACATGTACGTTCAAGAAACTCCACTCAAGGGAAATCCATTCAAACCATAGCTATAAAGAGAGAGATGACATATAAAGGCACAACATGGGGAGAGGGCGTAAACTGGCAGTATATGAGGGACAGGCAGGGTCCAGGGGGACGCTGAAGAATGGGAGTGTTTCTGAAGGATCCAAACCGAGACGGTGTCTCTCACGTCACTTTGTCACCATTCCTATGCAGTACTGATAAAATGCTGTTCCTAAAGCCAAATAGATCAGCAGAGTAGGTGCTTCATGCATCTGTCCCGTAATCTACTGTCCATCCAGCCAACAAATACTGGGGAATGTCTGTTGTGTCAGGACTTAGCTTCAGTGACTGTTAGACTAACCTAGCATAGCCCACGCCAATCACATGTATTGATCACATGCTGCCTATTCTAGGGCTTCTCAAACTCAAATTGGATAGAGAACCAAATCCAAAGCTGTGCTACAGTTGCATCAAGAAAGCTCCCTCCCAAAGCAAACACCAAATAAGTCTGCTCCTCCTTCCAGTCACTCCACAGAAGAAATCTAACTCAAGACACAATCATCATTATAAACTCTTAGTATCAAGAATTTCAATGTTTAAATACACACCAAAATAATTCTAAAGGAGTGGTTCTCAACAGGGACAATTTTGTTCTTCAACCCAGGGGACTTTTGGCAATGGGTGGGAGATAGCTTTGGTTGTCGTAACTGAGGGGTGTTGTGGACATCTGTTAGGGGTTATACAAGCGTTCCTCCAAACACAGCACAATGCTCAGGAAAGCTCCACCTTCCACAGCAAGGGACAGGTACCTAGTCCAAGTGTCAATGGTGCTTGAAAATGAGATGCCCAAACAATAAGCACATTCTGAAGATAATAAAGTAGGGGTTTCAAAGCCCAGTGCCATGTTAACTATAGACATGTGGAAGTGTGCAGTATGGTATAGACTCACCTCACCAACACTTCAAGAACTAAACTGCAAGCCACGACAAAAGAGAGGAGCTTTTATTAGTCTGTGCTTAGTCACTAAAAATGACAGACTTTAATTCCCGGTTAACAGTTGATATTGCTGCTGTTAAGAAACTGCTTGGCATTTTCCTTCTGACAGCCAACTCTGCCTTCATGTGTAAAAGCCAAACATTACAAGTGCCTGCCACTTATGAGACTGTCCACTCAAGAGGCACAACCTGAACCCAACATCAAGGTATATTTAAATCATAAGACAAGAGCGTCCCCCTCAGGGCTGTCTTGTTGGTGTCTATTGCAAGGAAATATTACAATAGTAAAAACTCCATGAAAAGTGATTTAGGGGCCTGGAGCGGTGGCTCAGAAGTTAAGTGCACTTGCTGTTCTTCCAGAGGACCCAAGCTTAGGTCTCAGCACCCACACCAGGCAGCTAGAACCGCCTCAAATTCCTACCAAGGAAGAAGATGTCTACTGTCCTCTGCAGGAACCCCACCTATTGGATATGTGCCCAAGCACTCGAACGCACGCGTGCTCACACACAAACCACACACACACACACACACACACACACACAAGTGAAAAATCCTAGCACTCAGAAGACATGGGTGGTGAGTTCAAGGCAAACCTGGTCTACATACTTTCCAGGATTGCCAGGACTATGTACTAAAATCCTTTCTCAAATAACAATAATAATAATAGCAGCAGCAGCAGCAGCAATACTTTTAAGAAGGAAAATGTAATTAAATGAATGCAACAAGTAGAATTAGCAGGAAAGGAGGTAGATATTCATAAAGAGGTCATTAAGAGGAAAAGTCGCTATGGAAGGAAATAGAAGGCAGCCAGCAAGGATCACCTCTGCAGGGATGATTTGCAAAGAATCTTTTTTTTTCTTATTGAAAATAGAAATTTTCCTCACATAATATCCTGATTATGGTTTCCCTTCCTCTATTCCTCTCAGTTTCTCCCCACATCTCCTCCCATCAGGATCTGTCTTTCATTAGAAAATAAACAGGCTTCTAAGGGACAACTGAAAATAAAATAATAAAGCAAAGTCAGCACATCTGAATAGGACAAAACAACCAAGCAGAAGGGAAAGGGCCCAAGAAAAGGCACAAGAAACAGATGGAGGTACAGAGAGACCCACTCGTTCGCACATTTAGGTATTCCATAAAATCTTTAAACTGGAAGCCAGAATATTCCCACAGAACCTGTACAGTAAAAAGAGAGAAAAGATGAAATAAAAATAAAAAGGAATAATTTTAAAGAATGTCTTGTGTGATTGACATTAACCCACCAGAACCCAGGCTGTTCCCCCATGCAAGGTCCCACCCCACTTCACTTCTAAACCATATGCCACACTGAATTCTCAGGGTAGTGCAAGGACGCATCTCAAAGCACTAAGAAATCCCTCATTTGTCAGGAGCAAAGCGTGATGGGAAGGGAAGATACACAGGGACATTGAACTTACCAACACAAAGAGAACAGTTACCATCTTTCAAAACTGTAAAATATTCCAGGCAAGGAAGCCTTCTAAATGAGCTGCCCCTGTTAATTCATGAATCAAGGTAGTGAATCTCATTTTGTTTTTTGAGATTGTATCTCATGTAGCCCTGGCCTCGAACTCACTATGGTGCTGAGAATGACACCTTGACCTCCTTTCTCCATCTCCCAAGAACTGAAAGAAGAGTACAATGTCTCCGTGCCCAATGAGTCAATGTGACTTAATTTCAAGTGATTCTCAGGAACTTATTATCAAATATTTTACAATTGGATGCTCCAAACTGCTAGCATGAGCTAGAAAAATGGAAGAGGTCTCCGATATTGTCTAGCAATGTTGCTAAATTTAAAGACTAAGAAACTGTGTGAGATATAGTGATCTGCCCAGTAATCACCAAGGCTGTCTTTAGCCCTAAAGAGTCAATAATAAAATAAATATAAATATAAATATAATATTAATACAAATATAAATAACCACACCAGCTAATCTTTATCAATTAATGCCCAGGGGAAAATGTTTATTTAAAGTGATATACAACAACAAAGCATATCATTGTGTAACACAACTTGAAAACAAAGCTCGGCCACTAGTATGTAGGAAGACAGTTAGACTCAGTACATCACACTATATAGGCCTTTGTACCATAGCAGGCTACCTCAAGCTCTGAAGGCCACTAGGCCTTCCAGTTGTCATTGCACAAACAGAAACCTGTCCTTTCTTAGACATTTGGTAGCTCAAGAAGACACCTCTGGAAACAGTTTCATCCAGACACTGAAGTCACAAGAAGATGGCAATAGTAGGTTTAACTGCAAGCACAAAAAGATGACATCTGATAGACAGAAGAGCTATCACCTCTCACACTGTAGCTATTAAATGATATGTCAAGAGACAGCATTGGTTGGAAGTACAGTTGGACATCAGATTTAAATCAACTTTTGGGAAGTATTTGAATGTAGAGGGAGCAGGGAGGTCTCATTGTGCAACGTGCTTACTTAAAGTCTTACTTAACCGTGGCTGTTGTAAGAAATGCCTACTTGACTGTAAGATGATTAGGATACACCTGTGCTAAGTACAAGTCCCTAGCCCCCTGGTGGAGGGGATCCCAAACACACTAATTAATTAAAGTGCATGGAAAATCCAGGTGGATTTGCTTGAAGTAGAAACGGATCCAGCTATCAACTATAGTCCTGGAATCTTCATGCTGAGAACACATCAACTTCTCAAACCTGAACTTCCCTTTACATTTTATTTTTCGCTTTATTAAGGTTGGAACTCTTTAACAGATCTAGGTGCTGAACTGAAGGGGCTGATTATTGGACATATAATATGTACGTCACTGGGCTATACCCACAGGGGATCATTTAAAATGTTAAGCCTCCTCTCCCTTATTTATCTCTTTCTTGACTTTATAGGATAAAACATTACACTGTGGGCCGGGTCCAGTGGTACTCCTCTTTAAACCTAGCAGTGAGTAGTCAGAGGAGAGCAGGCCTCTGTGAGTGCATGGTCAGCTGGGTCTACAGAGCAAGTTCCACACCACTCAGAGCTACACAAAGAAACCCCGTCTTTGAAAAAGGAAGACCTATAATTTAATAACAGGCAGAAAACTAAAGTTACTAAGGTAGGCAGCCACATGCCATTGAGCAGCCTGTACACTAAGGAAGAAAATCCAGCCAATAAGAATCCCACTTTACCTACACTCTGAAAGTGGCATGCCAGAGAGGCTCTGCTGTTCAAAACTGCCTGTTCTAATCCATTCTTGGAGTATCCTCCTAGAAACAGGTAGAAAGCCAGAGAAGTTACCCATGAAAACTGATGATTTCTTTTGCTAATCCACAAATGTCACTAAAATCATGTGTATAGTGCCAGGACACCTGGACTCCTGCTACAGTATCCGGCACTCCAAGACAAGATGATCCTTCTCAAATGATCACAGTCAGATGTGGTGTACCTCAAGATGCATTTCTGTTTGGTTGGGTTTTGGCTTTTGGCTTTTCAAGACAAGGTTTCTCTGTGTAGCTCTAGTTACCCTAGAACTTACTCTATGGACCAGAACTCAGAGATCTGCCTGCCTCTGCCTCGTGAGTGCAGGGACTTAAGGTGTGTGCCACCACCACTCAGCTCTAAGATGCATATTTACATGGAGATCTACTGAGGTTCAGCAAAATGAATAACATTCTTGTGTACAAGCAGAGGCCTGGCATCCTCTTGCATTCTAGAATGAATGGAGTTGCGTTGCATGATCTCAAGGAAAGAGAACAGGGACAAGAAGGAAATGTATACTAAGTCCACCTTCATGTAAGGAAACATGAGTCTTAAATAATCTTCATAATAAAGACAATTAGCATTTGTTTAACAATAGCCAGATGCTCTAAGCTGGAGGCTGGATATAGGAGGAGGTGGTGTCTCACTTTCTCCCCTCTGATATTTTAACTTCTCAGCATGCTGAGATTGATGGTTTCATCACTTGTACACAGAAGATAGCCAAGTTACACCAATAGCAGATTGTTAGTGTATGTGGTGGGGGGTGAGAGGGTTACACAGCTAGAAAACGATAAAGTTAACACTTGCTTATGAGAATAATACTGTTTTAGACAAGATGGCTTGGGAGCAAACCAGGGTAGAAACCTTACTTTCTCACTAACATGGAGCTGGTTGCCCACTAAGAAAAACAAAACTAAGGTAAGATTTAAAAGACTTGAGAAAAGGGATTACAAAGCAAAAATAAAAGGAACCATTATGAGTTTGAAGAAGAAAGCTGACTGTGGCTACAAAAATGGATTGTTCGGCAAAGATGAGGGCCTGCTAGCATTGGAACTCATAAATTTGTTATGGAGTCAATCAGCACAATTACATAATTTCCCCTGGCAATGCTAGGGGACTAAGAAGCAATTGATTCGGGGTTGGCAGGACACAATGGTATTAAGCAAAGGCTCTAGAAGACTTGAGGGGACCTGTAGTTCCAAAGCAGGTAAGATACAGATCTGGCTTCCAGATTTTCTAAAAAATACATTTGAAATAAATATGGATTAGAGTAAAAGGAATAAAATCATGTACTATCGAAGAAAAATACTAGCAGCAAGCTTCATGACAGTTGCAAGCACGACCATGCCTGTGGAGGAGAACACAATGGAGCCCACTGAGGGATAAGCCATGAGTGGTCCCTTCCACTCTCACCTCTTTCTCACCACCAGATCAATTCATAGCCCAGAAAATCATCAAAAAGCTGCGAGAAAAACTGTAAGAAACCAAACTTCTCCTCTAGATGTTGACCACAGAGACTAACCCTTTCATTCTTGTATGAGGATGGCATATGCTGAGAGGGCTAGCCTGAGTGCTCTCAGTCTGGAAAGATAATTGTCAGTGGCATAGGAAAAAAAAAAAAAACCTTTAAAACCAAAAGATTTATGCAAGGCACAAAGTAGAGATAAAAGTCCTAATTGTAAGAGATCTAAGGAGACCTTACTCTCTAAAATACAGGATGCTAATAAAAGGGGGGCAATCAAGAGTTAACAAGAAAAAATGATCCTCAAAATTTTAAAAACTATATAAGAATTTAAAACAAGGCTTTTGTTAAAAAAAAAAGAAAAAGAAAAAGAAAAGAAAAATGTACAAAATTATGAGATATGCCAGAGAAAGTTAACACAGAGAAAGCCATTCCATAGTTCTAACAGAAGAATAACAAGTGCCTTGGAAATCACAGGAAAAATGAAGAGGCTGTGAAGATTTGAGTAAGGATGGCCACCATAGCCTCATTTATTTGAATGCATAGTTGCCAGAAAGAGATACTATTTGAAAGGATTAGAAGGATTAAGAGGTGTGGCTTTGTTGAAGGAAGTGTGTCACTTGGGGTGGGCTTTGAGGTTTCAACCTTATGCTGAGATCAGAGTCTTTCTCTCAATCTACTTATGGATCAAGATGGAGTTCTCAGCTACTGCTTCTGTGTCTGCCTGTGTGCCATCACCATGATGATAATAAACTAATAAGTGTTTTCTCTTATAGTAGCTGTTGGTCCTACTGTCCCTTTACGTCAATAGAACAGTAACTAAGACAGAAGTTGGTACCATAGAGTGGGGAATTGCTGTAACTTGCCTTACCATGTTGTTGTAGGAATATGAAAGCTTCATGAATTTGGACAAAAAATAGCAGTTGAACATTTTAAGCAGGATTGTCGGGCCATCCTAGTAGGATCATGAAAGACAGTGGTGCTGAAAACAATGTAGATTATACTGACTCAAGAGGGATGAGAATTAGTAAGAGGCCTGTACAACTAATAATTAATAAATCCAGTGGTGGGTTCTCTACCAACCTCAATGCTTTAGGTTCCTGAATGAAATACGCACATATAGCATTTATATTTCAATATTCCTTAAACAGCAAAATCACTGGACCATGTGGCTAACCCAAGTTATCACTTACTAATTCTGGGTTCTATCTTGGCAGCCCTGGAACCAGTTGGTACAGTCCTCTGGGCTAAGCTCCTCTCTCTCTCTCTCTCTCTCTCTCTCTCCTCTCTCTCCTCTCTCTCTCCTCACTCTCTCTCTCTCTCTCCCTCCCTCACTCCTCTCTCTCTCTCCCTCACTTCTCTCTCTCTCTCCCTCCCTCACTTCTCTCTCTCTCTCCCCTCACTTCCTCTCCTCTCCTCCCACTCCTCTCTCTCTCTCTCTCCTCCCCACTCCTCTCTCTCTCTCTCTCTCTCTCTCTCTCCTCTCTCTCTCTCTGTCTCTCTTCCTCTCCCTCTCTCTCAGCTCCTTTACATGGTGGCTATGCCTCTCTGCCTTGCACTCTTCTCAGGTATGGCACCTCTCCTCTCCTCCACACTCTCCTGGCATGGAGAATCTTTTCCTTCTTCCTCCTCCCTGTCCCAAGTCCAGGAGATCCTAAAATCCCACCTGTGTTTGTCCTCCCCAGCTACTGGCTGTTGGCATCTTTATTTACCAATCAGAACCAAGTGGGGGAGGTTCCCAGTAGCTACATGTAGATGCTCTCATGTAAGCAGTATTTGGGGAACATAATTAGCATTTGTAATACAAGCAGCTACAGTGATCTATGACCATTCTTGTGATATTTTGGAGAAAAAAGGAAGGAAAGAAGCAAGGAAGGAAGAAAAATCTGTCTGAGGAAAATTGAAGATCTTGGATTAATGACATTGGCAGAGATTCAAGACAGCCTAGTACTGATTCTGTCCTGTGGTTATTAGTGCTCACTCCTATGCAGATCTGTAATGAAAAGGAACAAGTTGAGCAAGAAAAATTGCAAAACGTATAGTTTGAGGAGAAAAAGAACATCAGGGACTATAATTGAAGACAAAGTTCCAGTGCTCAAGGAGATTAAAAAGTTTAAAGAAAAGCCTGATGCTAAATGCAATAAAGGGAGTAGTGACCTCAGATCAAGACCCCACCCAGCTATGTTTCCAGTTTCTGAAAAAAAATTAAAGTTTAAGTGGTGAAGAAAGCCATAAATAATAGAAAACTGATACAAATGTAATTGAACTAAGATGCCAAATTCCAGTCCCAGCAAGTAGCAGAACTTGGCAGCTTCAGCCATATGGTTTTGGCTTTAGAGTCAAGGATATAAGAAAAGGATTGTGGAATCTCCCTCCATGGCTAAGGAGAGCTGCTGAGGCCAGGATGTGGTCAGGGGTGTCTCTGCATGGAGCCCTGAGAGGCCATTTCATGAAGCTATGAAGGTGAAGCCTGGATTGTACTGGAAATTCCAAGATGTTGTTGATGCCAGAGTTGTGTGATGCTCGTCAAGGAAAGCTGCAGACTGGATGTGGAACCAGCCCAAGAGAGAGATGTATGTTACAGCAAACAAAGCTAAAAAGAGTTGGATATCTCTTTTTAAAGAATTCTTTGACATCAGTCATGGAAATGTACAATTTGGAGTTTGCCCAGCCAGTTTTCAGTCTTGCTTGGTCCAGTATTTCCTCACTGTACTTCTTTTCCTTCCTTTTAAGAAGTT
The DNA here is from genome assembly GCA_021653895.1 of Mastomys natalensis. NCBI lineage: Eukaryota > Metazoa > Chordata > Mammalia > Rodentia > Muridae > Mastomys > Mastomys natalensis. Next base: position 424,707 of record JAJTUV010001318.1, on the reverse strand, counting down.
AATGTACATCCTGTGCCGCTGTGTGTTGGAAGTATGTGTCTGCTTTCACTTTGATTTTACAGGGGATGTAGTTGAGAGATTGCCATGAGTCAAAGAAGAGACTCTGAACTTTGGACTTTTAAACAGTATTGATACTGCAATAGACTATGGAACTTTTGCTGTTAGACTGAACACATTTTTACATTATGATATTGCTATAAGTCTATGGGGGTCAGGCAATGGAATGTGGAGATTTGAATAAGAATGAGCCCCATAAGCTCATATATGTAAATGCTTAGTCACCAGGAAGTGTACTATTTGAAAAGATAGAAGAGATTAAAAGGAATGGTCTTGTTGGAGCAAGTGTTTCTAGAGGTAGTCTTTGAGGTTTCAAAAGCCCATGCCAAGCCCAAGTCTATCTCCCTGTCAATCAGGATGTAGTTCTCAGCTCCTGCTCCAGTGCCTGCTTGAATATAGCCATGCTTCCTGCCACAATGATAATGGGCTAAATATCTGAAACTGTAAATAAGCCCCAGTTAAGTGCTTTCTCTTATAATAGTTGCTTGGTCATGTTATCTCTTAACAGCAATAGGGCAGTGACTAAGACAGACCAAAAAAAAAAAAAAAAAAAAAAGGTACAGGTATAGTAGGAGGAATATTTCTTAGTTAAAGGGGGAAAAGATCTATTTAATTAAAAGGGTTCATTAAGTGGGCAGCATATCAAATGAACAAAATCCTTTGGAGATATTTAGCTCTTCACACACTACCATCCAACCTCCCAGCTATCCACCCAACCACTCAACCATCCACTCATCCATCCATCCATCTCATCCATCCATCATCCACCAACCATCCATCCACTCCACATCATCCATCCATCCATCATCCATCCACTCCATCCATCCACTCATCCATCCACTCATCTATCCACTCATCCATATCCACCATCATCCATCCACTCATCCATCCACTCATCCATCCACTCATCTATCCATCCATCCATCCACTCATCCATCCATCCATCCATCCATTCATCCATCCCTCATCCATCCATCCATCCATTCCATCCACTCATCCATCCATCCACTCATCCATCCATCCACTCATCCATCCACTCATCCATCCATCCACTCATCCATCTCATTCATCCCATCCATCCACTCATCCATCCATTCCATCCATCCATCCACAACAACAAATCTTCATGATTGCTTTAGATGTAAGAGGCACAGCTATTGTTAGTCAAGAAAAGTGCTTATCTCTAGGACCTAGGGCAAGAAGATAATCGAAAAGGAACCAGTTAAACACAATAGCTTCAAATGTGTTAAATGCTATGGCTAAATGAGGAGGAGTAATCTACCCGAAGTGAAGAGGGGAAGTCTTGGTGAGAAAGTGACATGGCGAAAACTGAACAAATTATCAGTCACCTATAAATTCAGGATAATAGTATTTATATAAGAGTACTATGCGTTCTCACAAGTTAGTAACTTATGTAAGCCACGTAGAAGAATGTTTAACATGTTCTGGGTTGAGAGCTGGCTATGTTTCATATTTTTGCTAATGGTATAGAAATATCCAAACATATTGCTACATAATAACAAAGTTCAGAAAAGCAATTGTCAAATGTTATAGTTTAAGTATAAAATAGTAAAAAAAAAAAAAATCAAAGCAGATATCCTTAAGTGTTGTATATAAAGAAATTTTGGAAAGATACACAAAACTGACTGAAACCATTAGCCAGGTGATTATACACACCTATAATCCAGCAGGTGGAAGGCAGAACAGAGAGAGGGTCTCTGAGAGTTTGAGGCCATCCTCATCTACAAATGAGTTACAGGCCAACTATCGCTATATAGTGAGACCTTGTCTCAAGAAGGGACAGGAGAAGGAAGGAGGAACAGGGAAAGGGAAGGGAAGGGAAGGGGAAGGGAAGGAAGGGAAGGGAAGGGAAGGGAAGGGAAGGGAAGGGAAGGAAAGGAAAGGAAAAAGGAAAGAGAAAGGAAAAAGAAAGAAAGGGAAAAGGAAAGAAAGGAAGAAGAAAACAATATAGAATACTAAAAAGGGCCGGGCGGTGGTGGCGCACGCCTTTAATCCCAGCACTTGGGAGGCAGAGGCAGGTGGATTTCTGAGTTCGAGGCCAGCCTGGTCTACAGAGTGAGTTCCAGGACAGCCCGGGCTACATAGAGAAACCCTGTCTCGAAACCCACCACCAAAAAAAAAAAAAAGAATACTAAAAAGGAAGAAACTAAACTAAGAGGATTAAATAATGAGGGGGTTGGAGGACAAGTTAAAAAGGAAATATGGGGGAAGCAATTAACACTAAAGGTCTTTTGAAAAAAAACACCAGAAGCTGACTACTGTAGAAGCTCCCTAAAGTCTGTACATAAATGAGAATTTAAGTGAAATTACCATAAAATGAGGTAGACAACGCCCCAACTAAACACCTTATACCACCAGTGAAATTTCCAGTTCCACAGCTACATCTGTGGAGTCATTCCTCCCTCAAATGTCACAGGCATTGTCAAGGCTATTGGTCTCCAAGACCTGACAGCACGATTGCTGAAGACAGCACTTATTGAGTTTGGGAAGACATAGCTGGTGCCCACCTACAAGCTTCACACCTGCTAACTACTGTTCATGATGCTGGAAGGTACTCTGTCTGCTACCTAAGGAGAAAGTAATCATTAATAAACCCTATGACCTAAACCACAACCTGCCTGTAACATCCTCTGGTGCAATAGTGGTACAAATGTTATAGGAGCAATCAACCACTTTTCAAAATTAGATTCGGAGCTGGAGAGATGGCTCAGTGGCTAAGCGTACTGGCTGCTCTTCAGCAAGTCCTGAGTTCAATTCCCAGCAACCACGTGGCAGCTCTTAACTTTGGTTATGTGATAACGTGATCTAATATCGTCTTCTGGCATACAGGCATACATGCAGACAGAGCTTTTATATGAAAAACAAAAATAAATTTTTAAACATTTAAAATAAACGTTTAAGGCCCACTTCATGAGAGGGAACCCATTCCTGACACTGCTAAACTGCCCAGACACTAGATAGAACAGAGACCTGAGGGAAAACTTGCTACTATTACTCTGCTAAAGGAAAATTGCAATAAAATTATTCCAAATGATATATTGCTATACCCATTGATCAATGTTTTGGTCAACCCTCAGCAGAGATAAGTTAATTACTGTCTTGCAATAGATGGCAATTAACACAGAGACCCTCAAATGGACAGTGTGCAGAGAGTGAGAGACTTCAGAGCACTCAATCTAAGGTGAGATGTCTATACCAAACCCTCCCCTCAAGACTCTGGAATCTATGTAAAAAGAAAAGGCAAAAAAGACTTTAAGGGCCAAAAGTTAATGGATTACTCCAAGTAACTAGCATCTTCCCAACACAGCAGGCTGACACACCTATAATCACACAGAAACATATTGCATACACAAAACCTGCACAGGTTCAAACAGACAAAATTCTCAGCACTGAGAAGAAGAAGAGGACACAAAGTCCCATCCCTAACCAAGAAGCTATGTGCAATTGCTACCTGCTGGGAGAGGGAACTCAGTCCTCCCAGTGAAGTCTCTCCAGGTCTATCAGGCACAGTCCAGGGCAGCCCCATGCTTAGGACCAGTTGGACACCGTAAATCAAACTCCATAGTTTTTGTTTTGTATGAGATTTTTGTTTTGCTCTGGGATTTTGTCTTACTGTTTGTTTGGTTTGATTTTTTTAAGAGCAAGAACATGAATTTGGCTGAGTAGAAAGATGAGAGGGTCTGGGAGGGGTTGGGGAGGGAAAACAAAGAAAATGTATTCTATGAATAAGCATTAAATGAAAGGAAAGAAAAGGCATTATCCAGTCTAGTTTGGAAATGTGGGAGTGGGGACTCAGGACTTCCACAGTGCATTGTACTTCACACATTTGATGGGTTTCAGTGGCAGTGCAGGTTCGTGTGGGTACATGTATGTACACTTGTGTGTACACATGAGTACATGTATGTACACATGCATGCACACACTTGCTCAGGTGCTGCTCCTCAAGAGCTTTCCATCTTGATTTTTGAAATGGTCTCGCATTAGCCAGGGGCCCACAGAGAGGCTTGCTGGCCAGCCACGGCATCCTCTCGCATCTGGCTCCCAGTCCAGGGACTACAAGTGTGTGCCACTGCATCTGCCATTTGTACATGGGTTCTGGGGATCCAACTTATTTCCTGGTGACTGACTGAGCTACCTCTCCACTCATTATGAACAGCACACTTTAAAAAACAGTTTAACAAATACAATAAGCATCTCTTCCTAGTCTCGTGTAATTAAAATGTCATGGGGTCACCCTGTGAGGATCAAAGATGACACCCTCTGGCCTCCACCCTCTAGGCTCGTGAGCTCCAGCTCCAGAGACAGAGCACATAAAGAGAAGGATGGGCGAGAGAGACAGTCCGGCCCATGTGTGGGACACCCAGAGCTTGCACTTCACTCCCACTAACGCAGGGTGGATGATTCAGGGTGCTCCTAAAAGGCACTTACCCCGTTGTGTAAGGGATGTTTATACCTCCTAGATTAATGCTTTCACATCCAACAATAAACAGAGTTGAGAAGCACAGCAAAGACACCCCACTGCAGATCATTGCTAATTTTGCAGATTCTCTTGCACCAAGCTTCAGTTTTTTTTATGATGTAGCCTCCCAGGACAATGCCAACACCAGCGCTGGGGACAATGATGACACCTGAGAAGAGGAGGAAGAAAGGGTTAACTTGTGCTACCTTGGACTGTCAACTGTTATTGTCTCCTCTAGTTGTTCTGTCTCTGTTTGCTCATCAGTCCTAAGGTAAAGAATCAGAATTATTCTAATTCATAAATATTGAATGTATAATTTTACAGTATACTACCTTCAACAAACACTGACAAGGGATTTAAATCCAAAAGATACAACAAATACCTTTGCAAAGGACAAATAATTCATGAAAAAGGTGAAGAAAATTGAAATTGGCCCTTCACCAAAGAGAACATCCAAAAGTCCTATGCACATGAAAAGGTACCCTTCACTTCTGAATGAGAAGCACAAGTTAAAACCACATGCCAGTCAGAAGGGAAACATTTTAAAGTTCGGTAATGTCACGTGTTGGTCAAAGTGCTGGAAACTCTCGGCAGTGGAGGACTAGAAACAGTAGGACCAACTTTGAGAAGCAGTTTGTCATTACCTGATACAACACACCCTGCCACAGGTAGTTCCAGTCCAGATTTTTACCCCCAAAGAAACTCATGGTGTATACTAACCATCCTGGTAGTCCTCAACTGAAAATAAGCCAAATATCCCATCACAGAACAGTGTATGAGGAATACTCCTAACACAAGTTACTACTCTAGAGTAATACAAAGGAAGACCTGCAACCACATGTAACGTGGACGACTCTCACAAAGACAACACAAGAAAAATGAAAAGAGTACAACAAAATATGCACATGTTCACACCTGCGTCAGCTTCAAGAACCAGGAGAAACTAAGCTGTCATGTCCTAGGATTCTCACATGGTAACGTGAGTATAAAGGAAGAGTAGTTACCATAGAAACCAAGATAGGTTGGCAATGAGCAGTTCAGGAAGGGGGGTGGGGGTAAGTCCTGCAGAACTGAACATGCTCTACTCCGTAAAGTGGGCCATGGTTACTGCCGTTGAATGCTCATGTCTCCCCAAGTTCATTTGTTAGAATCCTAACCCCTCACGTGTTGGCCTTAGGAAAGTGGGCACCACACAAACAAGATTAGTGCCCTAATTAAGGAGACCTGAGCATTCCCTTTTCTCTCCATCATATAATGGGCATGGTGAAAATGTCCCATCTATGAGAAACAGACCTTCACCAGACACCAAATCTGCCAATACCTTGATCGTGGAATCCTTACTTCTAGAACTGTGAGAAACCAGATCCTCACACTCATGAACCACTCTGTGAGTGGTAATCTTGGTACATGAGCCTGAAGAGACTTGGTAAGCTGTGTGCTTATTACTCATTTCTAAAGTCTGACCCGTGCCCTACCGGATGAGTTATTTGACACTGTAGAAAAAATAAAGACATGGAGTTGGAGAGATGGCTCAGCGGTTAAGAATGGATACTCTTCTTGCAGAGGACTCAAGTTCAACTCCCAGTACTCACAATAAGCAGCCCACCACTCTAGCTCCAGGGAGACCTGGCCCTCCTGGCCTCCATAGTCATCTGCATTCACATGCATGCATGAATAAGCACACTTTGAAACTAATAAAAAAAAAACATTTTTTACAAAATGAAGAACAGCTGGGTAGTGGTGGCACATGCCTTTAATCTCAATACTCAGGAGACAGGCAGGTGGATTTCTTTGAGTTCAAGGCCAGCCTGGTTTAAAGAGTAAGTTCCAGGACAGCCAGAGATATGCAGAGAAAATATGTCTTGAAAAAGAAGAGGAGGAGGAAGAGGAAGAGGAAGAGGAAGAGGAAGAGGAGGATGGGGGAGGAGGAGGGGGAGGGAGAGGAAGAGGAGAAGGAGGGGGAAAGGGGGAGAGGAGGAAAGACATAGACAGAATACCTGCCCACCTCCTCTGTGTGCACCTTACAAAGTGAAAGATAGACATACAGGCTAATAGAGAATCTGAATAAAACAATTCTATAAGTTACTGGGGAAACACAGGGAAAGAGGAAGCTCAGTGTTCCCTGGAAGAGATCTTATAATGGCTATTTTCAGCTGACATTCAATAGAAGAGGCAGAATGTATCAAATGGACCGGCACAGAGAGACCATTCTGAAGAAAGGAAATGCACGTGAAGGTGTGAGGTCATGGTATTGAGTATTCACAGCGCTTCAAATACCAAGGCTGTGCAATGCAAGATGATGTGAGGTGGTGGGGTGCAGGAGGGGTAAGAGAGGAGGGAAAGAAACTCAGATTGTATCTCTGAGCAATGAGAGGCCACTGGAGACTTCTGAGCTGGATCAGATGAGAGTTATGCGTTATGAAGAGCATTGCTCAAGTTAGTATATGTGATAACAAAGATGGAGAGATAACTTGAGTCTGAAGTGGTCAGAAGGGTAGTTGCAAGGGTCCAGGTGAGCTGCGGGAAATCACCACACTGACAGCACAATAAATTAAGTGAGGCGAGCAGGAAAGCTAGTGTGTGATACTCGAGTAGAATGAGGATCTGGATAGGAGGCAACTTCGCAATCTCTACCACAGACAGGACCTGAAGTGTGGAGGACCTGAAGAAGAGACCGATGGAGACCTCTCACTGGGGCACTGGGGGCTGTAAGCTCTCAAAAAAGAGCCATGCTGAGAGGTTTATAAGTTACAGTTGAATCTGAGAGGTGGGATGTTCTCTGAGCACAGAGTGAGAAAAAGAAGAAGCCATCTGAAGAGAATGAGTGTTAATGGGATATGACAAAGAGATGAAGCCATAACAAAAGCTAAAAGCAGAGAAACACAAGAGGACAGCCAAGGATGAAGTGTTATAAATGGATTGAGTTGAGCAAGCAGCCAGGTCATTAATTACACACATGCAGGTGGCCACATTTCATGTGAGAATGGCCCACAGACTTCTAAGTAGATATGGTTCTGGATTGTCTTGGGGCTGGTGGCCCAGCTTCCCCGGCACCACTACACTATCTTGGTCTCTAATGGTGCTACTCCCTTGTGAAGGGGATCCAGAAAAGGATACTCCAGGCTGAAGTTACTGCTACCAGCCCTGTCTGACCCTAATTTCATGTTCTTTCTTGGCACCGTCCTTCCTCTTCCTGAGACACCAGACCCCAAAGAGCCAACAACCTATCCCCCAGTGCCCCAGGCTTACCCTCTGCTGACATCACCTCTTGTCTAGCCCTCAAGGAGACAGTTCTATGGTCCCTAAGCTCCTGATCCAAGCACTCCCCAGGAGGCATAATACCTAGAAGTCAGGGTACGACAGCATATGTGTGGGGTGCATCAATATACACTAAAGAACACCTGTGGCATCACTGCAGGAGAGTGGGGAAGGATGAAATGGGGGGGATAGAATGGAAATGCTGCTTGCTCGTAGCCCAGGATCCGAAGGCCTAAGGGTCTGATTGGTAGAAGGAAGATTCATCATTTGCTGGCTCCTGAAAAGTGCAAAGAAGACAAACCCTGCCCTGCCACCTGCAAAGTGTGTGTCCTTGGTAAGTTTCTGATCACTTCCAGGACTAGGATTTCCTCCTCCTGTGCACAGTGCTGATACCATCATTGTATAATTGTAAGAAGCAAATGAGTTAAGACACTGGAAGAGGTTAGAATGGAGTCTGACCCACCACATGCATTCAGTAAACATTGGGATGTCATTACCATCACTGTTTCTTACGATAATTGTATTGTATTTGTGTGTTTGTGTGTGTATGTGTGTCCAAGTGTTTCACAGTGTATATGTGGAGGACTAAGGACAACTTGTGGAAGTTGCTTCTCTCCTTCCACTATATGGGTCCCAGGAATCAAACTTAGGTCCTTAGTCTTGGTGACAAGCACCTTTGCAATACAGCCATTTCACTGGACCATCATCATCATCATCACCACCACCACCACCATCATCATCACTTTAACTATGGTGAATATCAGACAGGGTTTCTCTGTGTAGTCCTGGCTGTCCTTGAACTCATTCTGTAGACCAGGCTGGCCTCGAACTCAGAAATCCGCCTGCCTCTGCTTCCTAAGTGCTGGGATTAAAGGCATGTGCCACCACCATTATGTGCTCTTAATTATAACACAAACTAAGTTGTACAGTTATATTTTATTTTATATTATATTAATATAGTCTAAATATAAAGAGCTTACTAAATAAGATTCTGCTTCCGGCATAAGAGTTCTAGGAATGCTCTGCCATCTTTAGGTGGAAATCTTTGGGATACTCATTTTTCTAGGAAAGTGATGTATTGCATCCTGCTCCCTTTTTTCCTTGGACATCAGGTATACTCATCCACAAACAGACCTTGAAGCTTTTACTTAGATTACAATCTCGATGGCCCTTTTGTGAAGAATGGTAGTTACTTAATCATCAAGGGTCTTAGGAACTAGATGAACTTCTTCTCTTGACCTCACTTTGTGCTAGACACAGGCATTGCCAGTGCTGTAAATAGATACATAATATATGCCTAAGCTGAAAGCTTGCTTAACATCCCAGAAAACTTTGAACGGAAGGAAAGATGGAGAAAAGGAGGCCATCACTCCTCACTAAGAATGTCCCAGACTCAGAGACCTTCAATGCGTTGTCACAGTTGTGAGTATTAAGAATGATGGGCTTGAGGCCTGGAGAGATGGTTCAAAATTTAAGAGCACTGGCTGCTCTTCCAGAGGTCCTGAGTTCAATTCCCAGGAGCCACATGGTGGTTCACAACCATCTGTGATGGAATCTGATGCCCTCTTCTGGGCTTTTCCAGCACTTGTGCTAGCCTTTATATACTTGCCCCTGGCTACTGTGTCTATTTCTGTCTTTACAGCAGGACACACACACACACACACACACACACACACACTACCTGTTTAGGGGGTTAGGAGGTGCAGTGTGTGGGAGGAAGTGTGTCACTGGAGGTGAACACTGGGAGTTTAGAACTTCACACCATCCCCAGTGTACCCTCTCTGCCTCATGCCCCTGCTGCATGGCCACTGCTTGTTGCCCTGGTTACATCTGATACCATGGACTTATCCCTTTGGAGTGATAAGCCAAAATAAACTCTCTTCCTTAAGCTGCTTTGCTTGTAGTATTTTAACACAGCAAGAGAAAAGTAACCAATGTATCAAGTATCCCATTATTCACAGTTGCTCAAATGGGAAGAAACACGGTATTGTCTACGTACCACACTTGTGGTGTGGCAGAGCAGACAACTCAGCTAAGACTGACTTACCGCTATAAAAGCACGTGTTCCCAAGTTTGTAATACAAAATAAAACAAACATCCTCTTATAACATCTTCCTCTTGCAAACATCTTCTCTTATAGAATAGGTATCCATTACTATCAAAATAGAACTCCTTAAAGAATCCACACCTCAATGCTAGCAAATATTAAAATGATCCAAGAATAAAGGACACTGTAAGTTCATCTCCCTAACTGCACATCAGTCTACAAATAATAGCAGTGTAAGATACCCACATCTCTTTCATGTTTCAGGAGCCCCTTCAAAGGTAATTAAGTAGTTGCATGTGGTATCTGAATTACTCGATGGAATCCTTCCCTTGGAATTCTGTGACTATTTTAAGACAGAGAACAAAATATTTCTTTCTATCCACCATATTCCATGATATGACTTCAAACCTCTTAGATTTCAGACAAAAAGGGGTTCTGTGTGTGTGTTTGTATGTGTGAGTGTGTATGTGTGTGTGTTTGTATGTGTGAGTGTGTGTGTGTATGTTTGTATGTGTGAATGTGTGTGTGAGTCTGTGTGTGTTTGTATGTGTGAGTATGTGTATGTGTGTGTATGTTTGTATGTGTGAGTGTCTGTGAATGTGTGTATGTATATGTTTGTATATGTGAGTGTGTGAATGTGTGTGTGTATGTTTGTATGTGTGGGTGTGTGGGTGTGTGTGTGTGTCTGTGTGTATGTGTGTGTGTGTGTAAGTGTATGTGGGGCACAGTCGAAGCTTCCTTTAGGAACTTTCTTGAGGACTTAGGGTGGTCGATTAGCACTTGGCACACGGCTGCTCCTAAGCTGACTTAGTTCCCCTCTGGATCTCCAGTCTGAGAAGACAGTGTTTGAAGGAGTCTTCATGGACCTCTACTTTCTGCTGTGTGGTAACCCGTGACAGCTTCTGCATAGCTCAGACAGGAGCACTGAATCAAAGCAACACACAAGGCTCTTGAATTCCAACATGGCCTTGCTGGAATGATTTTAAAAGGCTCTCAGAAATCTTAACTCCACACTGCTTTCAGGTTGAATATCCTTATATGTAGCTCATATGTTACTCCTCATAGGCCCAACGGATCTCATGAACCATCACCCATTTCAGCCATGCTAATATAGGGAGAACTGTACAGCAGGAGAGAAATATGAGAAGCCCAATCTCAGGGATTCAAAGACTTAGACACTGGAGGAGAGGTGAACAAAGGAACATTCAGGGAGAAAAGAACACTGTTTTCATTGCGGGTCTCTGACGAATTCAGCTGAAATGACATAAGAGTTTGCGTGCTCAGTTGTGTGGTGACAGGGACTCCAAAATCAAATTGAATAAATAGAGTTCATCTTTTATACCTTACCTAGAGCATCTTTTATACACCTAGACCAGCCTTCTGCATCCATGCAAGGAAACCAGAGAGCAACAGCACATGCAATGGGGAAATGCTGAGCTCTGGGAAACAGGAGGGGAAAGAACCTTAAGCAAACTATCCTTGCAGAGATGGGGGCTGACCCGGGCTTTTGTAGAGGAAATCTCACAGGAGCTCATTAACGTTTTCAGTTATCAAAAATAAGCTGCGAGCACAGACATTAGCATTGGGTTACCGCACTCAGTTCCTGCTCATGGTACAGGCTTGGGCCTGTGCCAAACACAAAGCCCTCTGTGGAGGCCCTCTCAGGCAAGAGCTACTTTCTGTCAGCAATTTTCAGCTGTTCTCTGTTCATTGTTGTCCAAGTCCTGCAGCTCTCAGAGACTTCCCTTCCAGAAAACTGGTCACCTCCCCACACACCAGGAGCTCAGCTGATGAGGTCTTCCTTCGCCCAGGAAAAATAGACTCTTAAAACTCTGTCCATCAAGGGCAGCGGGGTGGAGTTTAAAACAAGTTGGCACACCTAAACGATACTCATTTGAATGCCCTGTCTCTCACAAAGACCTGATAGAATATTTTTTCTTTCAAAAGTGTATTATTGTATTTATTCTATCAGGTCCATATGGGAGACCAGAGTTGCCATTTGGGGATAAAGTCCAATCACTAATTTGAATGCATTTTAATTTTTCTTTCACGTTTTATTAACTCTTATTTTATATGTATGAATGTTTTGCCCTCTGGTATATTCTGCCTACTTATTTACTTCCCTTTATCCCCTGACTCTAGGAAACAGAAGGGAGGAGTCTTCAGCACGTTATTGCAGCTGAGCTGTGCCTTTTGTCGTTAGTGGTCAAGTGTTTTTCTGCTGCCAACCAAGATCAGCATGGGGCATCAAATCCCTTGGAACTGGAAGTACAAGCAGTTGTGAGCCACCAGATGGGTGCTGGGAAACAAACCTGGATCCTCTGAAGAGCAGCCAGTGCTGTTAAATGCCGAGCCATCTCTCCAACTCTTCATTTTTAAAAAAGTGACAATTTCACTGAGCGTAAATCACACACTATAGAGTTTGCCTATGGAACATACAGTTCCACACAATGGAGGGTGCCGGGACTTGAACACAAGGCCTCAGGCGTGCTAGGCCAGCTCTTGACCACGGAACTCCAGCCATATAGCCCCTAGCCCAGCACATACACCATACACCCCAGAGATACGCAGCACTGTCATTTCGTAACACTTTCCCATCACTCCACAAAGAACCCAGGTGTCCATCAACTGTCCCGTTCATTTTCTCCCAACTTCCCTACATCCACCAATAATCACTGATCTGTTTCATTTCACAGGCTCCCATTTGTCTGAATGGAGCACATAACACCCCATGTCCTGCCACGTTGCTGGTTTGCAAGGCATTGTTCTCCTTAGGGCCAAACTACACTGTACTCTAATCATATCTTCTTCTTTATTCATGCATCACATGATGGAATCTGGGGCTATGTCCACACTGGGGATACTATGACTAACACGGTTGTGAGCGTTCATGGTTTATCTTGTTTATTGTGGCCATACGTTTCATTTCTTTAGAAGCAGCCTAGGAATGGAGTTTCCAGGTCATGTGTTTGAAGATGCACTGAACTGTTGTCCAGAGGGCTAGAGCACTTGATGTTCCCCCCAACAGTGGATAACGATTCCATTCTATTCTTCCACATTTGTACCAACAGTTTTAAAAGGTAGTATTTGATGTAGCCAAACACATGGGTGTGCTTTAGGGTCTCATAGTAACTCATTGTGGTTTTGATCTGCATTGCTCTGGATCAAGTGTCTTTCTCTGGTCTTGCTTTGGGCATTTGTATATCTTCTCTGGACAAATGTCTATTCATAGCTTCACCACATTTCTTAAAGATGGCTTATTTTTCTGGAAGTTTTGAACTATTGTAGACATAGCTGATATATGTTTTGAAATATTTTCCTTTGTCCTATGGGGTATCTGTTTCTACTTTCTTGATGGTGTCCTTTGATACAAAAGTTTTTAACACTAATGAAACCCAACTTCTTTTTTTTCCCCATGGCGTACATTGCTTAGTCTAAGACCACAATGATTCATGTGCATGTTTATTTCTAGAAATATTATAAGCCTTTTATGTTATACTTTGAGTCACCTTGCACTTATTTAATTCGATATGGGGGTAAATGTAATTCTTTTGCATGAAGCTCCCTGCTTGTTCCAGAATCAGTTGTAAAAAAAGGCTATTCACTCCTTCTATTGAATAGTGTTGGTGCCCTGATCAGCATGTTGATCGTGGTTGAGCAAATAGTTCAGTGGCATTACTTGTCACACAAACCCAAGGGCTGGAGTTCAGATCCCCTGCCCCCACATAAATGGTAGGTAAGCATGGCAGCCCACGAATAATTCCTCAGGAGACACGGGATCTCCAGGAAAAGATGACAACAGGTTCTCAACCTGTGGGTTGTGAGCCTTCTAGCAACCCTTTAGCTCCAAAACATACTTACATTACAATTCATAACAGTAGCAAAATTGCAGTTCTGAAGCAGCAATGAAAATAATTGTGTGCGGGGATCACCACAGCATGAGGAGCTGTATTAAAGGGTCGCAGCGTTAGGAAAGTGGAGAGTCTCTTAACTAGACTATCCAATCAGCAAGCTCTAGGTTCAGTGAGAGAACTTGCCTCAGTAAACAAAGTGGAGAATGATTAGGAAAGACACACAAAAAACCAACTTCCAGCCAACATGCACATGTACATGCATGCATGTGCACCATACATGTGAACACACATGAACATACACAACACATGGAAATGATCTGTTGATCATAGGTATGTAAATTTGTTTCTGGGTTCTCAATTCTATTCCCTTAATATTTCTGTCTTCTCTAAGTCAGTACCACACCATTTTATTAGGAAATTTTGATGGGATCTGCACTGAATCTAGAGATCACTTTGAGGAGTATTGACACCTGAACAATACCGAGTCCTCCAATCCTTGAGTATAAAGTGGATTTCTCCTAAGATGTATTTTCTGTAACTTTTAAACAGTCATTATTTGTCTAGCTTACTAAATTGTATACATTTATTATGTATAGCATCTTGCCTCAAAATATGTATATACTCCTCAATGGCTAAATTAAGCCAATTGAGATACATTATGTGGCATGCATTTTGTGGTGAGAACACAATTCTACATCCCAACTTTCAGAATCGGGTGTGTTGTTGTAACTATGGTCAACTTCTGTTTTGCATGAAAATCTTTTCTAGTAGCTCCTCCACACACATGACATCTTTCCTCTGACAAGCGGTTTCTTAAATAATATTTTATACTTTCAAAATGCAAGCTTTGGATTCATCTGTTAAGTACTATTCCTAAGAACTTCATTTATTCCTGCTAGTGTTTATGGGACCCTTTCCTTTGTTTTGGGATCGTTGTCGATACACAAAAGCAAAGGTAACTAGGATCTCTTTCTCTTCTGCCGTGCACCTCTGCTGAGCACACTCTATAGCACCGTTAGGCAGCTTTTCTGATGAATGCCTTGGGATTTTCTCCATAAAAATATTTGAAACCTGTAAACAGAGGCCCTTTCCCTTCTTCATTTCCTTTTCCTTCCAGTGACCTGATGAGAATCTCTAGTGGAGTAAAATAACAAGTGCAGACTTACGTGTTATTGTCTGATCTTAGGTGGAGGGTGTCCTTAGCAAGTTAGCTATAGTTACTTCCATACACCCCCTTTATCACCACGTGTCTCTAATCTCTAAACTATTTAAGCAAAACTTTACCAAAAATGAATTATTTGTGCACTATTGTTAAGTGTAGCTTTTGGAGAACTTACAAGATTGTAACTTTTAGACTCAATCTCACAAAACCCAGGGGAAGTAGGTAAGGAGACAGCAACACCCGCCCTAAACAGGGAATAACTGGGACCCCCCCCTGGCCCGGAGCACTGGTTCCTTCCAGTATGGGCCCGAGCACTGACCAGATCCTGGGTGGCAGCTCTGCACCGAATCTCACAAAACCCAGAGGAAGTGGACTTCCCAGGAGCTCTAACCCGGGAAGTATCTTAGGTAAGGAGACAGGAACACCCATCCCAAACAGGGAGTAACTGGGACCCACTAGGACCCAGGAATTCACTCTTTGCCCAGAGCACTGGTTCCTTCTGGTCTGGGCCCGAGCACTCAGCAGATCTTGGGCCCCAGCTCTAACCCCAGTAGTAACACCCACCCTACACAGTTCTGAAACAACCAAGATAATAGGAAAGACAGGCTCCAGTCAGAGACAAAGCAGGTAGCACTAAGGAGATCCAGATGGTGAAAGGCAAGCGCAAGAACATAAGCATCAGCAACCCAGGTACTTAGCATCATTAGAACCTAGTTCTCCCACACTAGAAAGTCCTGAATTCTCCATATCACCAGGAAAGCAAGATTCAGATTTAAAATCACTTCTAATGATGATGATATAGGACTTTAAGAAGGACATAAATAACACTCCCAAAGAATTTGAACAGAACACAGGTAAACAGGTAGAAGCCCTTAAACAGGAAGCACAAAAATCCCTTAAAGAATTACAAGAGAACACAATCAAACAGGTGAAGGAATTGAACAAATCCATCCAGGACATAAAAATGGAAGTAGAAACAATAAAGAAATCACAAAGGGAGACTACCCTGGAGATAGAAAACCTAGGAAAAAAATCAAGAGTCATAGATAAAAGCATCACCAACAGAATACAAGAGATAGAAGAGAGAATCTCAGGTGCAGAAGATATCATAGAAAATATTGACACAACTGTCAAAGAAAACACAAAATGCAAAAAATTCTTAACACAAAACATACAGGAAATCCAGAACACAATGAGAAGACCAAATCTAAGGACAATAGGTATAGATGAGAGTGAAGATTCACAACTTAAAGGGCCAATAAACATCTTCAACAAAATTATAGAAGAAAACTTCCCTAACCTAAAGAATGAGAAGCCCATAAACATACAAGAAGCCTACAGAATGCCAAATAGACTAGACAAGAAAAGAAATACCTCCCATCACATAATAATCAAAATACCAAATGCAGAAAACAAAGAAAGAATATTAAAAGCAATAAGGGGAAAAGTCCAAGTAACATATGAAGGCAGACCTATCAGAATTACACCAGACTTCTCATCAGATACTATAAAAGTGAGAAGATCCTGGGCAGATGTCATACAGACCCTAAGAGAACACAAATGCCATCCCAGGCTACTATACCCAGCAAAACTCTTAATTACCATAGATGGAGAAACCAAGATATTCCACGACAAAACCAAATTTACACAATATCTTTCCACAAACTCAGCATTACAAAGGATAATAGCGGGAAAGCTCCAATACAAGGAAGGAAATTATACCCTAGACAGAGCAAGAAAGTAATCCTCTTCCAACAAATCCAAAAGAAGATAGCCACACAAAGATAATTCCACCTCTAATAACAAAAATAACAGGAAGCAACAATCACTGTTCCTTAATATCTCTTAACATCAATGGACTCAATTCCCCAATAAAAAGACATAGGCTAATGGACTGGATATGTAAACAGGACCCAGCATTTTGCTGCATACAGGAAACCCACCTCAGTGACAAAGACAGACACTACCTTAGAGTAAAAGGCTGGAAAACAATTTTTCAAGCAAATGGTCCGAAGAAACAAGCTGGAGTAGCCATTCTAAAACCTCCAGCCCAAGAACACAAAGGGAGGGACTCATGGCTCCACCTGTATAGGTAGTTGAGGAGGCCTTGTCAGGCATCATTGAAGTGGAGGGCTCTTGGTACCCAATAGTTTGGATTCCCTAGTGTTGGGGAATTTGAGAGCAGGGAGGCGGGAATGGGAGGATGGTGGGAGCACACCCTCATAGAAACTCCCAGAATTATATGGATTAGATATGATAGAGACAGACCACCAGAAGACTAGATTCCAGAATTCAAACAAAATATATCTTGATACTAAAATTTGTTTTAAGAATTGTATATTGCAGAATACACAGTCTTGGTATATCTACTCATCAAGCAAGCTGAGCAGACCTGCTCGAACCTCTAAGGTCCTGGAATCTCAGCTGAATTCAGTGAAGACACAGACGTCAGAGGCTTATTAATTTACTCTTCCCCCTGCCCCTCTTCTAATATCTCAATGCCCACAATTAGCTTGAAGAAGTTAATGAAGAGTCGGTGCCCCTATTCCCTGGGTTGGGGACTGAGGTGGTTAATATTGGGCTGTCTTTCTAGGGAAAAGTAGTGGTTTTGTTGGAATAGGGAGGAATAGCTAGGATTTATTGCATAACCATAACGTATTGGTAGAAATCTGTATAATTGTTATTAAGCTGAAGTTATAATTTCTTAAATGGTACAAAATTTACTTTGATTTCAAATTTAACGTTTTCATTGGCACGAGTTTCTTATTGATATAGGAGTGACATTAATATTGTTACTCTCATAGGCATTGTGGCTATATAATACATTTAGGAATACAAGGCTTAGACCCAGTCCATCTTTAACTTTTTTAACTGATATGAGATGGTTAGCCTGTGAGTTAAGGGCCTATAGTAAATTCATGCTCTGAGTTTATTGTTAGGGTGTTTTCTATATTTTAGTTAGAAATAGCTGAGAGGAGTTAACAGACAACAGTCCAGATTGCCTTACATGGATAGTTGGTTTTCAAAACATCAGAAGTCTCCAGAATTGACATTACAAACATTTCTGTATTAAAGTTCATTTTGATTAGAGACCTGTCTGCTCCTGACAGCTTCCTATCTTGGATTGTAAGAAGAAATTGAGCATCTTTGGAGTTACTCCAATTGTGGTGAGACAGCCACTAGGCAAGAATTGCCTCTTTTCATCTACAGACAAATTACTGTCCTGAAAAGGACACACTTGCAGAATAGTCATATAATTATATCTGCCAAGACAGAGTAATCAGCCCTTAATAATTCTGCATCACTAGGTCTGTCAGATGACCCTGGGTCAGAAGACTGAAGATCGGATGCTCCAACGTTTTGTAGTATAGGGACTGTCCAGGTGTTCAGTGGTCTCTATAAATCGGCTAAATTTTAGAAGCTATGTTTTGTGCTTCCCATAATTTCCGTTAATTCAGTCATTCTGGATTTCTGACAGGGTTGAAGACTTATAGTCTCATAGCCAATCCTGGCTATTTACTTTGAGAGAAAAGACTTGAGAGGGTGGTTTTCAGCTGACATTCATTCTAAAGCCAAGAAAAAGGCCAGGTTCAGAGCTAAGTCTTTTAGTTAAGAGAGATGACAGAGGTTCTGGTTAGTCAACAAAGTGATGGACTGGGTATTAGGTCTATCTTGTACCTTACTGATACAAATTGGTATAGTTATGCTCTAATTGTATTTTGAGAGAAATGTTTTATCTTAACAGGAAGGGTGATATGTAGGAGGAGTAAGGAGAAGAAGAGGAGGAGTTAGGAGAGGAGGAGGAGAAGGAGAGGAGGAGCTAGGAAAGGAGATGCGGGAGGGGAACATGGAGGCAGATGTTCACATGTCTCCACCAGTCAAAGATAGTTGGTATATCTAGGTTGGGTATTGGGTTACGCTTCTGATTGTATGGGCATCTTGTTATCGAGCATTACCAAACTTATAAAGCCTTTGATTAACATTTTTTAAAAAGTTACTAAAAAAAAAAAAAAGATTGTAACTTTTAATTTAGTCACCTAATAAACTTAACAAAGTGTTTGGTATTTGAATATTTACTAGAAATTCTTTCTTGAGCACCAACTATGCAGCAGGAACTATTCTAAACTGGAGATACATGGTGAATAAAACTAGCAAGATTCTTGCTCACATTGTCTTTACAGTCTAATGTGGCAAAATAATAAATTAATAACTAACAAGTTGTCCCAAATGATACAAGGTGAAAAGAATTTCAGTGAAAATTATTCTCAGCAGAGTAAGAGAAATGAGTGTGTAGAGAGCAGAGGCGCGTTTCGTTTCAACAAGTCAAGTCTATCTGTCCAGAGCAAAGGAGGGAGGGAGGATACCACTCATGAGGACTAAGTCACACCCCACTCATACACTGATCTTACCCGTCCCTGAACAGAATCCAGAGGTACCACAACTCAGAAAATGTTATAACTAAAAGAAACCTCAAAAAAAACCACTCATCTTTCTTTGTTCTAATGAAACAATCCAAACTAGAACACCTAAGAATCAGAACAAGGCAGAATCTGATGGGAAAAAACAGACCCAATGAGTACTCATTGAACTGTTTATTCCAAGATGTAGTTTTGCTTGCCATGCATAATTGCACCAGATAATGAAAGCTTCACTCTAAGGTTTCTAATAAACAAAGCTGATTCAGGACAAAAAAGCATTCTAGAAACCCCATGATCTGAGCACCCATCCATAAAGAACAGCCACCCTGTGAGAACATAGGTTGCAGGTAATAATGAATTAGTCAGTTGTACAGACAGTAGCCATTGACAGAAAGCATCAGAACCCATTTGCAATTTCTCAGCTAATCACTTTCTCTTTCCTTCCCTTCCCATCCCTCCCCTCCTCTTCTCTCTTCTTTTCCCTCCCCCTTCTCTTCTCTCCTCTCCTCCTCCCTTCCCATCCTTTCTGTTCCCTACCTTACCCTCCTCCTCTCCTCTCCCCTCCTCTTCTCTTTTCTTTTCCCTCCCCCTTCTCTTCTCTTCTCTTCTCTTCTCTTCTCTTCTCTTCTTCTTCTCTTCTCTTCTCTTCTCTCCTCTCCTCTCCTCTCCTCTCCTCTCCTCTCTTCTCTTCTCTTCTCTTCTCTCCTCTCCTCCTCCCTTCCCATCCCTTCTGTTCCCTACCTTACCCTCCTCTTCTCTCTCTTCTCTCTCCCCTCCTCTCTCCTTTCCTCCACTTCCCTCCTCTCCTCTTCTCTTTTCCTTGGTTTCCTTCCACCATTGCTCTGACTTTGTCTATCCTTAGGTTTGGAGTAGACAAGCCATAGCCTCATCTTCAGTGTTTGATCTTTGTAAAGTCATTCTTTCATCAGGTAACTGCTCAGGGTTTTTTATTCGTTTAATTTGGTTTTTATTGTTTGTATACTGTTTCCTTATTTATCTTTTCTTTAAAATGATTATGTATGGGAGTGTTTTGCCTGTGTTCATGTCTGTGGATCATGTTGCACTCCTGTGAATCACTCTGTTGCCCTCAGAGGCCAGAAGAGGGTATTGGATGCCCTGGACCTGGAGTTGCAGACAGTTGTGAGCTACTATGTAGGTACCGAGAATCACACCCAGGGCCTCTGGAAGAGCATCCAGTGTTCTTAACTGCTGAGCCATCTCTCCTGCTCCTCTTGTTTGCTTTTAATCATATAATTTGGAAGGAAGCTAGGACAAAGATCATATCTTAACCTCTAATGACTACTCTTCTTTCTTCTAGAGCAGGACTCAGCAAGCCAGGTGTAGACTTTGCTATCTACCTCAGCTGCTACAGAGCTAAAGCAGTCATGGGCATGTGCACATGGGAGCATAACTGCATTCTAATAAAGTCTGGTTCACAAAAACAGGCAGAAGGCTGAATGTGGCACTAGACGTGTTATAGAACAATAAGCTTGACTTATAGTTGCCTGCAATGCTGGCTTTATCTCCCAGACTCCCTTGCAACTGGATGTGTTTTTAAGTTTTGATCAGTATGATATAAAGAAAAGTATTTATCCACGGATATTTGTTAGCCTGATTGTTTTTCAAGGCAGGGTTTTTCCGTGTATCCTGACTGACCTGGAACTCACTCTGTAGGCCAGGCCAGCCTCAAACTCATAGAGATCCACCTGCCTCTGCCTCCTGAATCCTGAGATTAAACGTGTGTGCCACCATTACCACTACCACCCAGCTCCATAGCTTCTTCAGTTGTCCCAATCTGCTACTGAGAATACAAATACAATCCTGAACCACTAGTTTATGAGACCAACAGTCCCCAAGGGAGCAGGTACGGGGAGCAGTTTGTGGCAGCATGGTACTCACTTAGTTGAAATCTCTCCTGTTCCACTTTTCTAATGCTCAAAAATAAGCAAACAAATGAACCTATGATCCTAACACAGGACCATCTCTCCAATGTGCTCAGTTTGCAGAGTATAAAACAAAAAGTGGCATCAGTCAATAGCTGGATAATGCCACAGATAAACTCCCAAGTGTTCTAACTCTAACCGGAAAGGGAAGTGCCAGATCCGTCTGTGTAACTCAAACTGGCCTGGAGCTTGGGAGCCTCCTGCCTGGCATCCCAGGAGCTAAGCTTACAGGACTTCAAACCCTGGCTCCCCAGGGTTAAGATTCTAAATCCAGTATGTATTCTGCATCACAGGGATTACACTCGCATAACCAGAGGTATAAATCATGTCATTTGGCTGATTTTATTGATGATATTTTCCGAATATTTCAAGCTGTAGAAATATGTATTCAGTTTTACTAGTGAAAGGAAAATATTTTTATCAAAGAAATTTAATGTACAATCAATTCTTCTAAGTTCCATTTATCTGAAAAACTGAAAGGAATTTAGACTACTTTTCCAACTATGGCTCAAAATTCCTTTCAAAATGTACAACTTATATTTTCAACCATGTAAGGTACATATGGAAAAATAAATGCTGTCATAGAAAGGTTAAATATGTTTATATCATTGTTGAAGTGATGGTCCATAGCAAGTCCCAGGTCAGCCAGACCTATATAATGAGAAGTTACCTCATTAAAATAAGATTCATGCTATAACAGTATCCATACAACCTTGTGTATCTCCTAAAGAATTTGATATTTATGATAGTACATATTTTACATAATTTTTAAAAAGATGTTACTACTGCTCTATATAAAACAAAATGTACTAAGTGTCCTACAAGAGAAATTTATACCTGTAATGTTTCTAAAAGTCACTTAAGTCAAAACACAAACAAATTAAATCATGTTTCTGCAAATAGAGTTCTGAGAGGACTTTCAGTACAGTGACTTGAAGAATCTCATAAGTAACATTGCTACAGACTTCTGTGCTTTGCCTCTGGCTGATGGAAAAACACAGCCTGAGCAGAAACCGAGCCTGCCAGCAAAGCGATTTTCCTGTGGTCCACCCTGCAATGGTTCAGGTTACAAAAGGGCATTGCTTCACTTTCTAATAATGGCTTATCATGCTTTATTATTTATATAAAGAGTAAGGTACTTCCTGTCTGTGGGGTAACAAGCATTTCTTGTCTACTCTTAAGAGCTAATGTATTCATTCGCCTTGGACATGGTCTTTATGTGTTAACAAATATCACTTCTGAATGAGAGATGATGGAATGAGCTGGAAGTGAGAACAATTTGTCTTTGGCCCTGTACAGCTGGCAATGTACGCTATCAATGCTTGAATGAGCACCTGCTTCTTTATCGACATGTCTATAACTGGGATATTCCACTGTATCCTCTACCACTTCTTTTTCTCTAATCTGTGTGTGTTAGATGAAAGTAGAAAGGGAACCGTGGGAAGATAGAAAGAAACCCTGAGGGAAGGGAAGCAGGGATCAGCAAGAGGGGGACAGAAAAAATGGAAAAAGAGTGGGGCCAGGGTGGATGAAAACAAAGTAAAATGAAGAATGAATGAAAAGGCCATCCTGAAACCCACTGCTTTGTATCTTAAGTATCAAAAAATGATGTACGTTCAAGCTTCCAAAGGAGGAATGCAACCAACAGTCCTACTCAGCTGTGACCCCTGGGAACCACGACAATGACCAGTATGGTGCAATCCTAAGGGTACAATAGTGGCATGCACGCTTTGGCAGTAACCAACAATTCTCTCATAGGATTTAAGACTTGTTCCACAAGAGGAAACTCTTCCTGGTTCTGGAAACCTAACCAACTACCCAGAGCTAACAAAGTAATGGGTCTTGGAGGAGAACATACATCTATATCACTAAAACTGCATAATTCCTAACTACATTCTAAATATTTATTCTTATAACCCCAGATAAGTGTAGTCCTCACCCCTCATCAAGGAAACTCCTCTTTACAATAGACAGAGACCACCACATAAACCACAACCAATCAGACTGCAGAGTTGTCGAGCTCAGTACCACCAAAACACCTACAAAACAATGACTAGACTTCAGGCAACATTGCAGACGAGGCAGATAGATTTTAAGAGCCAAAAGACCGGAGAGTTAAAGGTGAGATTGTAACATCAGAAGCTACACCCATAAAGTCTCACCAACACAGCTGCCTAAGACTGAGCTTAACAAGGGTAGCACCAATAGGAATGCCAAACTGGACAGGGAAAGCTCATGAGGCCTCAACCCTACACAACTAAGGGATAGTGTAGGTGACGAAGGACTGCTTAGAGTGGAAGAAATAGTCTTCCTCAGGGAAGAGCGCACTGAATGGTTATCCAATACCAAACAATCAGGCCTAAGAACATGCAAATGAGTGACATTATACAGAATGATCAGTGTATATTTAGGAATATTATATATTCCCAATTAATATATATATATAAATTAATGAAAAAAGAGGCCATGAGTTTGAAAGAGAGCAAGGAGGGAAACTGTTGGAGGAAGGAAAGGGAAAATAATGAATTATAATCTCAAAAAAAAAAAAAAAGAATAAAATGATGCATATGTTGTAGTACATTTATGCATATTTATTAATAATTTATATATAGGTAAATCTATGTATTCAAACAGAAACAAAGGAAGGATAAACCAGTATAAGTGGCTTCTGAGGAGGGAAAGAATGGGAGGGAACCACAATGGACTCAAAGTTTCTCCGAGTGGCCTTTGTTGTAGGGCTTTTATTTTTAAATCATAAAAGATTTTTTTGCAGTTTAAAACATAAAAAAGAATGTCTTCTCTGAAAGCTGGAAACAAACTGTCACAATATGTCAGACATAACCAACAAAACAGGATTAGTTCAAGCAAAATTAAGACACAGTGTGCTGTGTGTCCACACTAAGAGCTGTCAGAATCCAAATAACTAGTGGAGTCCCAAAGCTTCTTCTGGTTTTCCACTGTTCATTGTACTGAGAGTTGGCGCTTGCCTGCTGCATACATGTGCACGTGTGGGTGTCAGACCTGCTGCATACATGTGCACTGTGGGTGTCAGACCTGCTGCATACATGTGCACTTTGTGTGCTCTCATACAGCAAGGCCACACGCACTTGGACAAAGTGACTGTGTTAAATTCATTGGGGAAAGTGACTTTCTGTATAGAGCAAAGACATTGCAATGTAATACTTTATTAGCTAATATAGAATCATAATTCAATGTAAACACGAGCATCTTTCCACAGACTCCTTGTCTCCCACCGCCGATGGTATCTGCTGCTCTACTCTAACCATCAAGTTTTTTTTTTTTTTTAAGGAAGGATAGCTCAGTGGTTTAAAGCACTGACTGCTCTTCTAGAGAAGCTGGGTTTAGTTCCCAGCACTCATTTATGGTTCACAATCATTCGTAACACCAGTTTCAGAGGATGAAACATGTCTGGCCTCCATGGGCACCAAATACACATGGTGCATAGACATACATGCAGGAAAAGCACCAATACACATAAAACAAAATTAAAACAAATAATATTCAGCCATGCCGAAAGCCCTAAATTCCCTCCCTGGCATACACACGACAATTAACGCATTTCTTTTTTACAGTTTAATTGGCATGTGCTGCTTTCCTACTTGACTAGGGATACGATTTTTATTTGTTTTTGTTTTTTTTTTTTTTTTAAATTTTTATTTTCAGCAAATCAAAAAAAATTAAATTAAAAAGCATTCAAACAGAATAAATGAAAATAAACAAACAAGCAAAATACCAAGGGTCAGATATACTTATACAAGAATTCTATAGGCCTTCAAACAAGCAACACTTTTTGAGTATGTTTAAAAAAATTCAGAACCACAATAAGCTCCTTCACAAAGCAAATAATTTGAAATAGTGAAATCAAGTGTAGACCCAACACAAATATAATAAATTATAGTCCAATATCCCTCATGAATATACATACAAAAATTCTCATTGAAGTAGTTGCAAACTGAAACAAGAGATATAAAAAAAAATAATATTCCATGAATAACTGAACAACTGTTTTTTTTTTTTTTTTTTGAAGACCGTACTCCATATACAGGCTGCATGTTTTGGGATAGCCCCACTCCAGATGATTGAGACCTACATGAAAACCAAGCTGCAAATTTACAACATATTGCAGGGAGGCCTAGTTCAGCCCATGGAGGTAGATCTGTGTAGACTAGGTATGCTCCACGGTTGGTATTCAGTCTCTGAGAGCTACCAAGGTTCAGGTTGGTTTACTCTGTTTGATCTTCCTGTGCAGTTCCTATCTCCTTAGGGCCCTCAATCCTTCCACCTATCTTCTTTAAGAGTCCTCAAGCTCCATCCACTGTTTGGCTCTGGATATCTGGGGATACGATTTTAAAACATCTACAAAAGCCAGCACTGTGGCACTGAGAAGGTTGAGGCAAGAGAATTGCCCGCAGTTTGAGACTAGCTTGGGCCGTGGAGATGCAAGCTATCCAGGACACATAGTGAGACCCTGTCTCGAACACATTCACTTCACTACTTTATGTAACTACAATTGTTTGAAATTAGAAAACCAATAACAACTTCCACTGGAAATTTAAACATAATAAAAGTGACAGAATAGAATAGATAAACAAGTTTTCCTGAGAGTATACTATATACCAACTTGTGAGGATTGATCATCGTATTTGACTCTTTATAGAAACCCTAGAGAACAGAACTCACAGTTTTACAATGGGAGTGTTTATCAGGATCCAGAAGGGTCTGTCTACAGACAATGTAGGACTACCCACAACAGACAGAAGCCACTCACAGCCGCAGTGTGTAGGTGGTGACATTACCATCGAGGCCAGAGTGATGACTCAGTTAATAAAGCCACTTGTACGGTAGCAATATAATGTTCTGAGAAATGGGCGAGCAACGTCTATATAGTACACACATTTTAACCTGGTGGACTTAGAGAAATTATTGCATCTACATTTTTACAGTAAAAAAACAATTATATAGTTCATTCCATCTCCCATTGTTGTGTTCTATGTTATAAAATAAACCCTGAGTAAAATTCTCCTAGTCCAGGCAGATCAGCGTGTCTCCTCTGGTTTGGATCTCTAATAGTCCCCGGATTTTCACATGTTGAAGGCTCCCAGTCTATGGTACTGTTGGGAGGTGGCAGAATATTTAAGACACTGAGTCTGGTAGAAGGACAAGGGCAGTGTGTCCCTTAGGGGACGTTGGGACCCTGTTCTGCTCCTGTTTCTCTGTTTGCTACTGGGCTTCCACAGGCAAACAAGCTGTGCTCACCACATGTTTCTACCTCAATATTCCCCTCACCACACACAAGCCATGGCCCACACCAGAACTGAGGCCTTTGAAAGCAGGAGCCTGGAAAAAGCCTTCCTCCTTAAGAGGCATTTATCTCCAGCATTTCCACAGAAACACAACACCACCTCCCGCAGGCCTGCTGTACGGTCATTATGCTGATGAATTTTCACACCATGTATGGTAGTTTGCCAGCAGTGCATACTGGCACGTCCTAAGATGCACGGACAGCCCTGTTGTTGAGGCTTAATGTATAGAAGAGATCTGGGCGACCAACAAAAGAAAGAGTAAAATAGTTCACAATTCAACAAATATTTTAAAAATATAAAATATTTCAGTCAGGACACCTCTTTGGACTCTGTGGTTGCTAGATGTTCCATGCAGTGGTGCTTCAAGTGGGCCGGTTGGAAGTAGGCTTTTACTAGGCAGTAGGAGGGGCTGACAGGTACACATAGTTCATAGCTGTCACCATCATTTCCTCCACTCAACATGACCATGCCTGCATGCACTTCGGCACCACGACCATGCCTACATGCACTTCGGCACCACGACCATGCCTGCATGCACTTCGGCACCATGACCAGGTCTGCATGCACTTCAGTACCATGACCAGGTCTGCATGCACTTCGGTACCATGACAAGGTCTGCATGCACTTCAGTACCATGACCAGGTCTGCATGCCACTTTGGCCTCCCGAGTCATTTCTAGCAAACCACATATATGGAGCTGCCATCATCTGTGAACCAGCCGAGTACCTGCCACATGATTTGCCATGTGGTAAGCAAACGCTCCCTCCTTTAACTGACTTATGAGAAAGTAAGAAGAATGAATATCTTAGTATTTTTCACTATAACCTTTTACAAAAACCCTCCTGAAGCCAGTGAGATAGCTCAGCAGATAAAAGCACTTCCTATGTGTGCCTATTTCAGGATCAACCTGAGTTTGATCCCTGAAATTCACATGAAGATAGAAAGAAATAACCAGCTCCAAAAAGTTGTCCTCTAACCTCACACACATGAATCATGATATTCATACATTCATAATCATACACACACACAGACACACACATTCATCCATGCATGCACACATACAGACGTACACATACTCCCGCACACACATAGACACACAGATACACACATATATCCACACAAACATACACACATGCACACAATCACACACAGACACACACACACAAACACTTCACATATGCATGCATACACACACACACACACACACACACACACAAGAACAATAATAATATTTAAATTTTAAAACTTCCTTGAACATTAAAGATAGACAAATATATCTTGGTGTCATGAGTATCTCTCTACCCAAAAGACAAAGCACCTATAACTGTCATTTATAGCTCTTGGCAGCTCACACTCTTCACAACACGGACTGGACTGGTATTAGTGAGCAGACTCCAGCCCTGCTCCGGGACGCTGGTTTGTGAGCACTAGCCCCTTCCTTCTCTCTTGGCGCGCAGAGCGGCAAAGATCTCTGAGTCAATGCCATTTCTTAACCTTGGAAATGGGAAGGCTTATGGAGTATTTGCTTACAAAGAAAATATATGCCGATGTTTATGAAAATGACAGCAGTCCTGAATTTTCAGGTGTCTTGAGAACATAAAAGATCTGGTTTTAAAAATGCTACAACTGCTCACAGAAACATGAACCAAGTCCACGCAGGTTCAAGTTGCCCTGCATCTAAACATGTGCTGACTGTCCAAGGCTTCAGTCTAAGCTTTGGGGCGCTGCCTTATTTCAGCCAGTAAACTGTAAATCTATAACTAAAATGCACAGCAAAGTTAAAAAAAAAACAAAAACAAAAAAAACAAAACTCATATCACTCATATCCTAACCTAATCCTCTTCCCACAGAAGAGGATTTGATCACTCTAGACGGGAGAGACAAAACAATTTTCCAAGGCCATTTGTAACATGCCTTTGTGTCTCAACTGTTTGTCACTATGTACATATAAGGGTAGGATCCCAGGCAAAGGTGACACAGAAAGGTCACAGTGCTTTGAAGACAAATGCCACTGACCCAGTTCAGCAGCACGGGCTCCAGCATAATGGGACAGACGTAAGACTCCATCAGAACATGTCAGACTAGTGAAAAATTGAATGATCAGAAAGAATGACAAAACACAGGTGCCTCTCCTACTGCTCCAGTTAAGACAATGGATGATAATTGCAGTCTCCGAGAAATACACAACTCTAGCAAGTACACAACTTTAAGCAAGTTAGTTAAACCTCCCAGAGGTTGTTTCCTTCTTTGGAAAAATGGGCATAATTAACAATGTCTACAACACAGGCTTCAATTACATGGATTAAACAATGCCATTCCTGTGGAAAATGCCTAGTACTTTGTATGCAGCAAATGCATGTGTGGGTTGTGAAAGTGGAAGGGAACATAGAGTAAAGGAAGAGCTCTCAGGGCAGGATCAGGAAGCTGAAGATGTGTGTGACATGAAAATAGAAGGGGAGAGGTTATTAAAAGGTCACGGTGTCCAACTGGCGGTTCTTCCCACCAAAATATCAACTTCATCATATTTTATCCAAGTAATGTGACTCTGATTGGGTTATCAAGGAGGCTGAGTACATAGAAAGTGCGTTCTGAAGCACCATCCTGCCCCTGAATAGAGGCCCACACAGGACTGCTATGAGACTGAGTGCCATGCTATGGCGACACTCTCATCAGGGACTGACTCTCTGCCTGGACACAGGAGTCCTCCAGGGTAACTATAGTGAAGTTAGGTAGTGCTGACGCTCCCTGAGAAAACCATCAGGCCCCATGCCCTGCCTGCCTGCCTGCCGCTGCCTGCCTGCCTGCCTGCCTGCCTGCTGCCTGCTGCCTGCTGCCTGCTGCTGCTGCCTGCTGCCTGCTGCCTGCTGCCTGCTGCCTGCTGCTGCCTGCTGCCTGCTGCCTGCTGCCTGCTGCCTGCTGCCTGCTGCCTGCTGCCTGCTGCCTGCTGCCTGCTGCCTGCTGCCTGCCTGCCTGCTGCCTGCCTGCCTGCTGCCTGCCTGCCTGCCTGTCTGCCTGCCTGCCTGCTGCCTGCCTGCTGCCTGCCTGCCTGCCTGCCTGCTGCCTGCCTGCCTGCCTGTCTGCCTGCCTGCCTGCTGCCTGCCTGCTGCCTGCCTGCCTGCTGCCTGCCTGCCTGCTGCCTGCCTGCCTGCCTGTCTGCCTGTCTGCCTGCTGCCTGCCTGCCTGTCTGCCTGCCTGCCTGCCTGCCTGCTGCCTGCCTGCCTGCCTGCTGCCTGCTGCCTGCTGCCTGCCTGCCTGCCTGCTGCCTGCCTGCTGCTGCCTGCCTGCTGCGCTGCCTGCCTGCCTGCCTGCCTCCTCTATTTCTAACCTTCCCAAGATCTGCTCCCATTTTCTTCCCTCTTCATTTTTCTCCCACTAGAACCAGCCTTATCCCCTCCCCAACCCCCATCAACCTGCCTTACTCATTCTGTTCCTCCGATTCTAAATAGACAATTTTGACTGTAAGATAGACAATCAGTAAATGATAATAGATAAATTAGATACATGATAAAGATAGATAATAGATATATGATAAAAATAGATGATAGATATAGATAAGATGATAGAATAATAGATAGATAAAATGATACAGATAGATGATAGGTAGATAGATGATAGATAAATATATAGATGATAGATAGATGATAGGTAGGTAGATAGATTGAAAAATGGTAGACAGATCAATCAATAGATAGATAGATAGATACATAGCTTAATTATATTTTGCCATGAAAGCAACTCAAACACCATTATCTTACCAGCCAAAATAATCTCTGGAGCCAAAATCTTCTATCAAAGCAGCCTGTGGAGTGGGAGAGGGGTGTCTATTTTTAATTATTTACTTTTAACTAACAAAAATTATATAACAATGTGATTTGTCCAAATATGTATATATTGTATACATATATTAAATGAAATATAATATCCATCACCCTACAGTGTTCTTTTTGTAATGTAAGGTATAAAGTTTACTTAGAGCATGGGGAGCCTGGTTGGGTCTTTATATTTCCGTATCCTGTCCAAGGCACAAAGCCCTGTCCAGAGTTGGTACAGGGGGACAATATGAATAAGCCAGTGTTCACAGACTCATCTCCAGGACATGTCTGGCACATTTTTTTTCCCTATGACATAACACAAGAAATTGTCTTGAGATAATTGGGTTAAGATAGTTATTTAAACAATTTTTGAAAAATAAATGATAAGTCTGGGGTGGAGGGCATTCCAGCATACATGACACCCTGGGTCCAATGAAAAAAAAAAAAACTATGAAAGAATAATTTAAATTTGGAAAATTTGTCAGTTAAGAAATTAACACTAAGGGTAGGGAGGTGGCTCAGCAGTTAAGAGCACTGGCTGCTCTTCCAGAGGTCCTGAGTTCAATTCCCAGCAACCACATTGTAGCTCACAATCATCTGTAATGGAATCTGGTGCCCTCTTCTGCAGGCATACACACAGGCAGAACACTGTCTGTATACATAATAAATAAATAAATCTCAAAAAAAAAAAGAAAAGAAAGAAAAAAAGAAATTAACGCTATTGTAAAATAATTTTTTCCCAGAAAAAAACCTCCTGATTCTCCATTTCACTTTGCATCTATAGGAAGGGCTTCAGAGAGCAACAACAACAAGAAGGAACCCTCAAAGTCTTTCAAAAAATTAAAATCTGTGTTCAGAGGGTAAGAAGGAAGTGATTCATAGCAAGGCAAAGGCCCAAGAAGAGCTTTAAAGAAATTACTCTGCTTTTAATCTTACTGTGACTTAATAAAGCTCCTCTGCTCTTGGTCAACCTGAATTTTTCTTGAATTTACTTCTCGTCTCTGAGTCAAACGATGATAACAAGAGAAAGTACCTTCTTTTTCCAAAGCCACTGGGAAACACAGGAGAAAGACTGTGAGCTCGGAAACGCATGAGCTGTCATTTTAAAACAGATGACAAAGGACAGACGCTGATGGATGCTGTGACCAGAATGGAGCTGCGCTTGGTCACGTGGCTTCTCTCATCCTGGCGTTGTGTCATGGAGGAGGGGTAAACAGCCTCATTTAGACAAGTGTCTCTTTCTGCCGCTGGGGACTCCATACCCAATCTGCTGGATCGCACTGAACGTTTTCCTCCATTTTACCTCAGAGAATCAACTATCTAGCCTCTTCTCTACCTGCACTTAAGAGATGGCCCATTCGGCCCGCATTCAATTGTCTACACCTGCAAACTGCCCTGGAGCCCGGGAGTGAAAACTGTACATAGAAGGATGACCCAGATAGCTCTGTACTTCCTAGTGTGTCTGAAATAGACACACATGACTGAGTCCCACATTTTACCAGAGAAAAAACAGAAAGACAAGTTTCTGTGAGATGCGACGGTTCACATAGATATAATCTCTGCACATAGAGGCTGAGGCAGTGGGATCACGAGCCCCAGGCCATCCTAGGCTGCACAGTGAGATCAGTTTCAAAATAAGTGGAATGAAATATTGAGACACTGTCACACATAGAAACAAAAAATACATAAATAACAATATCCTATCGTAATGAGTAAACAAAAGATTGAGTTTCATAGGCAAATAAGCCTGGAGAAAAACACCATGTGAGTCTCCTCGGGGAGTCGCACAGAGCATGCAGAGTGATTGGAGGAGAGCCGGAGTAACCAGCTCTGCAGCACTCTGTGTAACATAGCAAGCACTAGATTCGCTCGGCTATGAACCTTCTTCCTAGTCACACCTTTTATACTGAAGCTTAGTCTGGGCAATGTGTGTAAGTATCCTTCAGCCTTGAATCCAGTCGCAGAAGCCCTTGGATCCCCTGTCCATGAATCACTGTTCAACAAAGGCCAGTGTAAGAACTAAACTAGGAACGGGGCCTTTGATTTTCTGTTAGCCATGCTGAAACATGATCTGGGGATGACACATCAACAGAGGAAAGCATTTTTGAAAGCTAGAAGAGCAAAACAGATTTTAACTCACAAATTATAGCAGTCTGCAGCCATACACTATTTATTACATAGTTTAGAACCATGGACACATGACCAATTTGGATGCCTTTTTATACACAAGATGAAGCAGATATTTCAGATCAACTTCTCTTCTTACAGAATATACTTTTTTCTGTTTATTTTTAGATAATTCAAGCATGCTAGGTTTAAATGTAGGAATACGAAACCAAGTTATATAAAAAATACTACTTATTCAAACTTACTATTATTCAAAAATATTTAATTATCTGCTATTGGTAAATTAAGCTCTCTGTAGACAGAGCCATTGGCCATTTCTATTACCACTAAGGGAGGCTTTATGATTTTACATAACATTGTAATTCTCCCAAAACTGAGAACTGGTTTTCCTACATTACTAAGTATCACATTTACTATCCAATAAGGTTTGAGCATTAAGTCCTACAAGTACACATATCAAAGACTTCTAAAAAGTCAGCTTGACTGGACATAAAACAACTAAAATAAAGCTCACAAAGCATCTCTTTAAATGTCATGCATCTTCAGTACCTCAAGTGAAATCTATTCAGGTTTATGAATGGAAAACCCTGAAACCATGTAACTAGTCTGGATTTTAAATCACCAATGTATTCACTTAACACTTAAAGATTCATGCTAATCCACAAGATGATCAATACAAATCTAAATTTGAACCTTGCCTCTTATTTTATTCTGTTTAATCAAAATCCACAAAAAAAAATTCCCATAAATATCCAATATTCTCCCCTTTCAAAACAAAGATAATGAATATATCCCATGAATACAATCAGAATCAAAGAAACCACATCCCGTCACAAGCTCCGGGGCAGCACACACGTGTGAGCGACGCTAGACCGGTCACCACTCCCTTGGACACATTGACGGTGCTTACAAGCAGCCTTAGCGGCAGTGCCTTACCAGTGTAGATGCTGGCATTGGAAGCTGGGATACCAAACTGTGACTCGATGAACTTGGGGATGAAGGTAATGAAAGCGGTGACAATGGCACTCTCAGCTGTGTATGACAGACTCACAAAAAGGAATGTCATGTTGCTTAAGATCCTGACAGCTGCTCTCGGTAGGTCTACAAAATGAAGGAAGTGATACATGAGTGTTACAAAGGAGAGATGGGAAACAAAAGAAAACTGAGGTTCTCTGCTTTTAATGAACTGAAAATCGTCCTTGGGCAACCTTCTCTGCAAGAAAGTAACAACAGAAAGCACTGATGGCTGGTTTTGATTTGGGTTTGGTTTGATTTTTGTGAGTGTGGGGTGGTGGGTAAGACATGGTTTCTCTGTGTAGCCCTGGATGTCCAGGAATTCACTCTGTAGACCAGGCTGGCCTCAAACTCAGAGATCTGCCTACCTATGCCTGCCTTTGCCCACCTATGCCTGCCTGTGCCTGCCTGTGCCTACCTATGCCTGTGCCTGCCTGTGCCTGTGCCTGCCTGTGCCTGCCTGTACCTGCCTGTGTCTGCTTGTGCCTGCCTGTGACTGCCTATGCCTGCCTATGCCTGCCTGTGACTGCCTGTGACTGCCTGTGCCTGGCTCTGCCTGCCTGTGACTGCCTATGCCTGCCTGTGACTGCCTATGCCTGCCTATGCCTGCCTGTGCCTGCCTGTACCTGCCTCTGCCTGCCTCTGCCTGCCTCTGCCTGCTTGCCTGCCTCTGCCTGCCTCTGCCTGCCTCTGCTGCCTATGCCTGCCTATGCCTACCTATGCCTGCCTCTGCCTGCCTATGTCTGCCTAGCCTGCCTAGCCTGCCTATGCCTGCCTATGCCTGCCTATGCCTGCCTATGCCTGCCTATGCTGCCTATGCCTGCCAAGTGTTGGGATTAAAGGTGTCTGCCACCACTACCCTGCTTCTGATGATACTTGAAACCATCCTGGTTCTTCTCATTCAAAACCAGAATAATGAAGGAAATGGCATCTAAAAGAATACCCAGATACAAACATCTTCATAAACATCATATAGCATATAATTCCTATTTTTTTTTAAAAAAAGTTTCAGTTAATTATTTGCCTTTTTCATTAAGTAAGACACATTTTCTGTTAAGACCCTAAAGCTCTTTTAATATACAAAGTAGTTGTGAGCTAGTCCGACATTATAGTTTCCAGTTCACCAGCTACCTCTCCTGAAAAGAGACATTTCTCGTTTTCAAATTCAATTTCTTATTTACTTGTGTGTATATGTGTGTGCAAGAGGAGAGAGAGGAAGAGAGAGGGAGAGAGAAAGAGAGAAATGGGAGAGGAGAGAAGAGAGAGAAGAGAGAGAGAGACAGGAGAGAGAGGAGAGACGAGAGAGAGAGAGAGAGAGAGAGAGAGAGAGGAGAGAGAGAAGAGAGAGAGAGAGTTCATGTATGCATAGGTATATGTGGTTGCTCTAGGAATCCAGAAAAGTATAACAGATCCCCTGGAGCTGGAGTTACTGGTGGGCGTGAGTCACCCAAAATGAGAGCAGGGAACTGAACTTGGTCCTCAGAAAAAAGCAGCAAGCACTCTTAACAGCTGAACCATCTCTTAAGTCCAAGATGCATTTCAGAGTTGGAAAGTCTTTGGTCCCACACTGCAGAGGCCCAGAGCAGAGCAGCAGGTAGATGATGCTGGGCGCCTGGCTTTCAGCCTTGTTTATGAAACAGGAAGTGTTCATAGTTAAAGCAGTGGCGAGGCATGAGGACATCGGGTCACCACTCCCAGGTACCTTGGATTGAAGAACAAAAGGCCATGAAGTCCTAAAGGGAAAGAGAACCCGGAGATGAGGCTCAGCACCTACTGGGCAGCCTCTCAAGAAGACAGATCTCATCCTTAGGCCCAGGTATTTACTTAACAGAGTGTGCTACAGATGCACAGCACTTACGCTATGAAAATGTGAGACAGCTAAACAGCCATCCACGGGAAATGCTCAAACAAATTATGGTATAGTCCTACAATTTAACATGAAGTGGTCATTAAAATTGAAACAGCTGTATGGGCTAGCACAAAAGAATTGCAAAAAGTATTATACTGATGAGTAAAGCGAGCTACAGAAACACATAAATATGTGCATATCATCACATTTAAGTAAAAATGAAACAAGCCAAAAGAATGCGTTCGTAGATCAAATGAGGACTTCTTAATACATTAATACCATATTCCTAAGGGCTTAAGTTGTAGAACCATGATGAAAGATGGAAGTGCGATATGTTCCGTATCTTATAAATGTCTGTGTCTTTTCATTTTTGCAGAATGAATGGATATACATTTGCATAATTGTTATACCTCCATGGAAAAGATAATCTTGGAAAACACTTATCGCTTACATTACAACATAGTAAAGTCATTCCGTTACGATTGGTTGGCTTTTATTGACACTATAATTCATAGCCTCCCACTAACCAGGATCTAAGACTTAGGAAGTAGACAGTATTAGCTAACATCAAGTAGTAATTGGTTAAATGTAATGTTCTGGTCTTAGCTAACTCTATAAGGTTTAGGACTTTAGGGAAGCTAACATGCACACTTGACATTTACCATAGATAAACACATCAAAGAAAAACAACTAAACCATTTCATAAGTCTTCCCTGTAAACCTTACATTAAAACATCATATTGTAAGTTAAGATTATCAACATTCAAAGATTGTAGTGAAGTTTAGCTGGCATGCTAAAAGGCAAATATTGAATCTAAAACATCTAGGAAAAGGGAAGTTTAAAATACAGGATGAAAACATTTGTATCACAAGAATATTTTAAGTCATTTTCATCATCTCAAATTTGTTCTTAATTTTGTGATATAGTTATTTTAAATTGTGTATGTCTTTGTGTAAGTATACGCACAGGAGTCCCGGTGCCCTTGGAGACCAGCAGTATCAAGGTCCCCTGGAGCTGGAGTTACAGGCACATGTTTGCACAGAGGCTGGGAACAGAATGCTGGTCTTCTGCGGGAGCTATGTATGCTTGTATAACCCACTGAGCCATCTTTCCACCTGAATATGCTTGCAACCTACTGAGCCATATATCCATCTAAGTGTCTTTTAGCAACATTTGGTTTGATAAAACAGTCTTTTAGCTTCAAGGGTAAGAAAAAAAATATATGTGTGTCTCTGTGTGTGTCTCTGTGTGTGTGTGTCTGTGTGTGTGTGTGTGTGTGTGTATGTGTATATAAACATTCTCTCACCTCATTAAAAATGTACTGGATGGATAAATAAATAAATAAATCTAAAGTTGGTTGTTACTTAAAAAGATCTGATGGAGTTTAGACTTCCAATAACTCTTCCTTTCACCCTCCATACCCACTGACTTGGACTTAGTGTTTTGCCCAAATGCCCTGAAGGAGCCAAAGGATTTAGAGTTGTCTTGGGCTGGTACTATTGAGTATTTTTTACATATAGAAACTGAGCTAATAATTACATTGAAGAATGATAGAAATCAGATCACTAACTGCCAGAAACGGAGTTTGAAGTGTAGAAAGAAGGAGCGGATAGGTACTGAAGGTACTCATATGAACCAATTAGATGAGCAGATATATACAGAGGAGATATATTAGATGATAAGAGATGGATAGGTAAATAAATATGATAGATAGATGATAGAGATAGATAGATGATAGAGATAGATAGATAGATAGATAGATAAATAGATAGATAGATGATAGATAGATAGATAGATAATAGACAGATATGATAGAACAGATTGATAGACGATTTATAACAGATAAATAAAAGCTATAATAGGCTGACTGACAGGTCACAGACAGATGCACACACACACACACACACACACACAGGTGCATGCATGTGTTTGGATGTGTCCATGTTATTTGCAACATTGTTGCAAACAAGATTGACATAATGATACTGCAGTAGGAATGGGTCCATCCATCACACAGTTCTTGGTTTGTAAAAGTCATTTTCTACTAAAAGGAACAGAGAAATGTCGGACTTCAGAGTTGGGAAACAGAATACACAAAATATAATCAGAAAAAACTGACAAAGAGTGGAAAATCACTTCAATGAACAGGGATCTTCGGAGCTCAATGGATGCCAAAAGAATTTGGTGAAAATCCAACAGAAACAACATACATCCAGTCCTCCTTATTTATGGATTGTACTGGCAGATTTAACTTTTTGATAAAATTTACTTGTAAGCCTAAAACTAACACTTGATGCATGTTCACAACCGCACTCAAGGTGGCAAGTCGTCCACACCCCACTTCCTGTCGTCCACACCCCACTTGCTGTCGTCCACACCCCCTTCCTGGAAGAAGCTGAAAACATGTTCAGCTCTGACATGGTAAAGTTGAATCTTTGTCACAGTAGTTTGTCACAGTTTTCTCATTATATGTTCTGCTGGTGATTTTGCTTATTTAAAAGGTCCCTAATATCAAGCACGAAGAAGGCATTATACACCTGTAATCCCAGTACTTAGGAGGCTAAGACACAAGAACTATTAGTTGAGGGCCAACCTTATCTATACAGCAAGACTTTACATCCAAAGCTTAAAGGGTCAAATAAGCTGCCAAGGGGGTCTCCTGTGGTACCCCTAACTGCAGGTGGTTGTGATAAATGAGCTGAGGAGAAAATTAATACAGCAAAGATCTTACTGTAGGCATGATTACAGGT
Source organism: Mastomys natalensis (assembly GCA_021653895.1). Taxonomy (NCBI): domain Eukaryota; kingdom Metazoa; phylum Chordata; class Mammalia; order Rodentia; family Muridae; genus Mastomys; species Mastomys natalensis. Next base: position 386,611 of record JAJTUV010001318.1, on the reverse strand, counting down.
ATCTGGCATGATCTCAAAGTTAATGAATAACAGTAGCCATTATATGCAGATATTCAAACATAAAATGAAATCACATATAGTTGATCACATTATGACAAAACCAACCCCGTGTATCTTCCAGAAACTATTTCCATGTTTGCTGATGTTACATTGTGACGTCACAAAGCATACTGTCTATGAAGAATGGGAGTTCACAGATCTTATGTAGCCTCAAAATATTACCTTACAAGGCATTTATAAATTGTGTATTGATTTATTGCACTCTACTAACTTTTGCATGGAGAAACCTAGCAAATGCAACCTTATCCAGGGATCAAAGGGTTTATCAACCAGAATAATGGTTAAATTAATACTATGTGCCCAGTTTGGGTATACTTAGCATAACATTGTTTCTGTGCAAAACCTTTAAAAGTACATATATCAGAAGACAACATCACACCCCAACTAAGGAATATGCTACAAAGATAATAGCATATGCTTTTGAGAAAAGGTTAAGATCATGAAGAACAGGAAGATGAGAATTTGACCAAGATGGAGAGAGACCCAAAAACTAAATATACATGCCCCTGGGTTAGACTTTGAACATAAAGGGCATCACTAGGAAGACAGGCCTGTGGTATAGATACTGAAAATTGTTCGCTGCATATTTCTAAGTTTTGATGTCTGCCCTGTGGTCATGTGGGAAACTGTCCTGGCACTTAAGAAAAACATGAGAGAATGAAGAGCCAGCAAGCACATGTCTGTGACTTCCAAGGAATGTTAATTATTGGAGAATCATCACTGGTCACCAAGTCACCAGGACTCTGTGTGCCTGCCTGAAGCCTTTGTGTATATACGAAACTACTTCAAAAGCATAACTTTAATAAGTGAATTGGACAAGAAGTTGCTAAATCTATGGATTTACAATTCAGTATTTATTGTTTAATTCTACAGAGTAATTCTAGAGTCATTCCTTGGTGCCACGTGTAATGTGTCATCATACAATTGTAGATGCCGTGAAGATAGACAGGGGTGTAGAGTGATAATGACGGTGATTAGGCTTTTGATCATTTGATACTAAGAAAGATTTTCAAATTCAGGGCTGACGAGACAACCTAGCAGATAAAGAGATGTGGTTACCACCAAGCCAAATCCAGTGTTAAAGAGATGCCAACACTAAAACCAAGAGACATCCTCTACATTACAAAGAAGTCATGTTGGAAGAAGCATGTAATGTAAAGTACCCAAACTCAAGAGAATGTAGCATGAAGTGGATAATACTCAGAAAACACCTGTGGCCAGGCCGGGGATATACGCCTTGCAGCCCAATGCTCAGGGGACAAAGTGGATCTCTGTGAATTCAGGATCAGCCTGGTCTACATATTGAGTTCCAAGTCAGCCAGGGATATATAGTGAAACCCTGCTTTGGTTTTGTTCTCTAAAAAAAAGAAAATAAAACACATGGAAAAGCCATGTTAACAGTGTTGTCAGGTCCTTTGCTTCAGGCAGACAGATGCCAATGGCGGTTCAGGTGGCCCCGCCACACTTATAGACAAAGAGATCAATGGCATTCTACTCACAAAAGGAAGACGCTGTAATCTATTTACTGGTCTCTTCTCAATGGCCGTGAGGCTCTTCAAAGTTTCAGAAAATCTGAGATATGGAATGAGGGCGTTCTTGTGGAAATTGACAAGGGACATATATTTATGAAAGATTGATCAGTCTCAGGCAAGTGGGACCACAGCTAGTTCTGAGCAGTCCCAGAACAGGTGGAGCTAGTGCTGGTTCTTACCAGTCCCAGAGAGAGTAGGGCTACAACTGGTTCTGACCAGTCCTGGTGTAGGCAGGACTATAGCTGGCTCTTCTATGAAGCCTTGTAGACAACAGATATTGTCATGCTTGTCATGACCCAGCCATTAGGCAAGCAACTCCAACACATGAATGTTTGAAGTAAGACTGTGGTCTGACGCATCTGTCAGACTAACATGTTAGGAAGCAGCAAGCATCGAATCAGAGTCATCTGAAGCAAAGACAAAGGTACAGCCATCTTTCAAGGGAAGAGAAGTACTTATAGAGAGTTTACTCTCAGTGAGAAATATGTCCCCTGTTGAGAGAACTGTGAACACATGTCACCCTGAAATCCCTCAGTGTAGCTGCTCCTGCTGAGGCTGCAGAAGTTTTTATCATGCGCCTACAGAGGCACTAAAAACATCCTTAGAATGTATTTATTCGCTAGCATTCCTTACTACATCACAATAACCATGTATACAGAAAACAACATCTGTGTGTTAGAAAATGCAATGAATGGCGTGGGTACTCCATTTCCTTACGGGAATGGCTAAGTTCACAGAGCATGAGTCCCAAGGTGAAGGGGTCCAAGATGCAGACACATGGGACACGCTGAGAGCTAAGCACGGCTGATCCATACGCATCTGAATGACAGCTCTTCCAAGCTAAAGAAACCTAACCACTTTCTATGCTAAACTACAAAATTAATTTTAAAAAGTCAGAAAAAAATAAATGCAAACAATTCCTAGCAGATTCAGATAAGATTACAAGTTAAAAGTCCATTAAAGAATAATTAGCATGCTATTAAGAGAATACAGTATTCACGAATACAGTATTTTGTTGATACAGCACAAGAAATGGGGTGGGGTCTCTCGAAAGCTTCATTGGTAAGTAACGGAGGAATCGCCTTGTAAAGCAGCAGCCCGAGGATTTTGATATGCTAGCTCATATTACTAGAGCAGACCTAATTTAATTTGACATTTTCCTCAAGATTCCAATTCATGTGCATGAATGCTAATCACTTCATGCAACTTCCAGCGTACTTCAACCTTCCATCTACATTCTGATTTTTTTTTCTTTTAGTTGCAAGAAAATTCCTCCCCTATGACTTCCCTGTGTGTGTTTGTTTCCCTTGACATTCAGCCTTCAGGTCAATGTTCCTCTGTCCCATTTTTCTAAAAGTAAATATAACCCATCAATTTTATTCTTTCAATAACTTTTTAAATTTTCACTTTCCCAAAGAAATCCCAATGACATCTCTGATCCAGCTTCCGGCCTCACTCCTATTTCTGCCTCTTGGTCAAGCCCACTGCCTTCCCCACCCAAGAGCTCTGCAAGGTGCGACATCGGTCTCTCTGTTGTCATTCAGTATCTGTATATACTAAAGTCACTTTAGAGTTGCTTTGTTGAGCATCCCTTCATGAAAACTCCTAGCTCCATCTTTGGCAAGTACTGTATGTATGACTGTTTCACCTGATTTCACCTGGACTGAGCTAAAAGAGAAGCAACAACAAACCTGGCATTACTGTACTTCTAAATCCATGGGTGAGTCAAAAATGTGGTGGAGAAACCAACCAGCATGATTTACCTCAGTCTGAGACAAATATTATCCCTATTTCCTGTGCATTATCCTTGAAACCAATGACCCCAGGGGCTCCCCAAAGATGAGACCCTCACAAAAATATTCTACGTCCTGAACCCCCACCCTCCCACAGGCACTGTGTGCGGCATCCCCTGCTTCATTGGAGTGATCTTCTAGCCTAGCCACAGAATTTGTGAGCCACTCAGCTCCAGACACATGGACAGAAATTCAAATGGCGGGCCCAAATGGCGTCAGTAAGAATCGGCAGGTCATGGGGCGGCCTTGCACTCGTGAGCATTGTGATCCATCTTTGTGAATGGAGACTCCTCATGTGAGTAGCGCCACAGTTTGCACTGGGTATATAATGTAGAGCTCTCTCTCACTCCTAGGGACTCGGCTGGGCCTATTGTTACTTGTCTTTTAGTTCACCATCTAGATGCCCAAATAAAAAAGAGATGGCCTACCACAAGAAAACAAAGAAAGGCTCAAGGAAATGAAGGCAAATTAGAATTGAAACAAAGAATTAGAAATGGAGAGAACTTAAACAGAGCAGAACATGAAGAGCGAAGAAGGGGGAAAACATGGCCATAGAATGAGTCTCCTGGTCAGCAAGTTTTCCTCCTCCTCCTCCTCCTCCTCCTCCTCCTCCTCCTCCTCCTCCTCCTCCTCCTCCTCCTCCTCCTCCATCATCATCACCACCACCTGTGGCCCTTCCCAGCCTTGAGCAGGCTAAGCAGACCTTGAACATTTGCCACGCCAGGTCTTATCAACCTGGACAAAGACATCTATCTGCCTTGGCTGCAGTTGCAGGTTCCCATGGAAACAGCTGCTTTGGCTGCCTGCGCTGACCTTGCTCTACAACATACTCCAGCTGGAGCAGGGGATGGGTTTTGTGGTTTTCCCCTTTATATACACTGTGCTTATTATTAAACTTTGGAGCCTTGCTCAGAACGTAGACTTGGCTTCATTCTTTTATTGCCCCCCTTACCCTTTTTATTTCCAGATCCCTTTTCAGGTAAACCCAGTTTTCCCATGGCTATAACCACCACCACCATCACTGCTGCCACCACCACTACCATCACCACCACCATCGCCGCAGCCACAACCATCACTGCCGCCACCAACAACAACAACAGCATCAGAAGCACTCTAATTTCTTTGTAGAAAACAAAGCTTTTCTCATTATTTTATATCATAGGAAACAATGGGTGTTTTGTGTGGTTCCTCAACCTATAACATCAGTGAAACTTGGATGACTGTTTAAAACGCTGAGTTGGGAATCCTGGAGCTTCCTAATGATGCTGACGGAGGATAAATTTGAGAGCCACTGTGCCAAAGAAGGCTTATGAAAAAAGCATTGGGAAACCATCCTTGGGCAAGTTCTGAGAACCTAACAACAGCCTTCAATAAAAGGTACAAAGCATAGACGTACAATGCAGCCCAGCGAAGCTCAAACACAAGAGCGCCAAGGCAGTGCAGCTCACAACCACAGCTTTTGGGACCCACATTGCTGAGTCAACACCTTGTCTTGACATTCTAATGCTTTACTTCCTTAGCAACACTTAAAGGCCACATACGCTAAGGATCGGTAGGTTTTGGAAATTCCAAGTCGATTCTGTCCTTGTGCCTCTCTCTGCTAATTCCTGTGCCTGTTATCTGAGCTTCACACCCTAGTACATCTCCGTCTCTATATTTGATGGTCAACCATCACGGCCAGCATGACTGGATTTAGACTGAACCTGGAAGACAAAGACATACCCCAAGCTTATCATGATGCTGTTTCTAGAGAGGCTTAACAGAGATGAAAAGACCCATCCTGAATGAGATCCATTTTGATGAGTCTGGATGTTTTTAGACCTTAAAACAAACGCTAAGTTGAGCAATCATCCATCACATCTTTACTGAGTTCCACTTGGTGGAGTTAACTCAGCGATGTACTTGATGAGCAGGGTGGGTGTGGGGATCCTAACCTCGACTTCAGTGGGGCTGCACTGGGGAGGGAGACATCAAAGATTTAAGGACTTTCCAGTCCACCCTGAGTCACCCCTGGCTCTGCATCTGTGATCTCAATCAACCACAGACCAAAATAACAGAAAAATCTTCATCTGCCCAGAGCATGTGGGGATTTTTCCTGACCTTGATCATAAACCAAACCATATAGCCTATTCACATAGCCTTTGTACTGTGAAGAATGTCATCGGAAATCTAGAGGTGATCCAAAGTCTAAAAGAGGGTGCCAAATGTATCTGCAAACACTGTGTATAAAGGCACCTTGAGTCCTCTTGGAGGTGCCAAGGGACAACTGTGCATCCTGGGTGTGTGAGCAGAGCTGAGGGGGAGACGGGAGGGTGGGAGCTCAGAAGCATTAGAAGGGCAACTGGAGATGTTTTTACGTAGGTTGAGGAAGGCCTCAGTGAGAAACATGTTGAAGCAAATGAGGAGTTGTGGGAAGGAACAGCCTTAGCATAGGAATGGCAGCTACAAAGGCCTTGGGGTCAGCAAATGTCTGCACGGCTGTGAGCACGATGCGATTGAAGCATGGTTTGTAAAAGAGGCTGAAAAGGAGAGATGGAATGGAAATACAGCCATGGATTAGATCCGGGAAGTCCTATAGGCGAGGATAGAGTTACATTTACCAGACTTCTCTGGCAGCTGAGTGAAAAGCACTCCTAGGCAGGCTGGGGAGATGAGGGGCTCATGGAGCAGACTGACTCCTTTGTGTTCTGGGCAAACTTCACCTGGGCTCTATCCACAACTTTCACATGGGCCCCTCCCTCCGTCCCACTTTTCCCTCTACCTGATCTCTCAGAATGTTTTTGGTAGTTCCCTGGGAGGGGAGAATTCCAAGAAAGGCTGGGGTCCCTGCAGCCAAGTGCTCCACAATATAACCCAACGCACATGCACGTGCACCCACGCACGCACACATTCAGGCATGCTCATGCACACACACACCTCCCAAGCCTTACCATCCAGGAATCCACCAAATATACTCAACAATGCCAAACACAAGAAATCTATTCACTATTTCCAAACCCGTCTACACTTCACACTTGATTCTCTCTACCTGGGACTCTTGGCTATCCCACCTCTACAGGATCAGGTGATCTGCCTTGTATCACCTTTCCTGATTCTTCATAAGTGCTCAGTCTCCTGCCCTCACTCAGTCATAGTCTTTCTTTATGGTTCTTTTGTGGTGCTAGGGATCAAATCCAGAGCCTTGTGTATGTCAAGCAGACATTCCACGGCTGGGGCGCATCCTAGCCTTCTGTGGTTCACAATATCCTCTCTTTTGCTTCTCTAGTCTCCCCAGAGAATTCTGCAAAATACAGCTCACTCATAAGAGCTACAACCAAGTCTGAAACCTTCTATGGAATCTACCCCATCTTTATCCCAACCTCACCACAGCCTGCCCCACCGCCAGCACTGTGACACTGAGTTTTATAGATTCTGGGGGTCCAAACCCAGATCCTCCTGCTCACTCCGATGGCCCTTTACTGGCTGAGCTGTCTCCTCAGACCCTGACACTATCCTTTAATGACAATGACTACAACAACAATTATAAAATAACTTTGCTATTTGGTTATGATTATAAACATATTGCACACAAATCCTAGTTAGAAGAAATTCTATTTTATGTTAAATTAATAATAGGAAACAATTAAAAGTAAGCACAAAGGAAAGTCAACTGCCACCTTTTTTTTTTTCTATGCAGAAAGATGCTCAGTTAATGGGAAAGGTCTTAAAATTCTGGGCCTCAAACCACAGGAACATTGATCCACTTAGATATTCTACGTGTTTATTTTTGTTAAGATTTTGGTGGAATCAATGTTAATCTCTTTGTTGAAAGGCAGTGCAGACACACTTAAGTTTCGACTTTCTTCTTTGTGGTGTTTTACAACAACCTCATTCTACATAATTTATTAGACTCTAGAAACCTGAGTCAGATTTTCCCAACATCTGTATCAAAATGGGGAAGCAAAACATTGAACATGCAATGGATTTTCTTCTAGCAGCCTCAGCGAGAGGGAAAGGCCTCTAACCAGGTGTGGTGGCATGCCGTGCTAGTCCCAGTTATGTGGGAGGCTTAGCAAAGGGTCACTTAAACCCAGAGGTTCAAAGCCAGCTTGGGTGACACAGCAAGACCCTGTCTACAAATAAAACAAACCAAAAAGGCACCATTCTGTAAAGTTGAAACCTTTTTTTTTTTTTTCTTTTTAAGGAAGTACAAATCGATAGCTGAGCTATCAATTTCCTCTTTAAAAGGGCTGGTATTGATGGATACACACAAAAAATAAAGATGAAAGGAAACCTGCTCCAGACAACGAGAGAAAAAAAGTGCTCAGGACTCAAGCTCCCACTTCCCACTTAACTCAGAATGAAATCTAAACCATTCTGTAATGCAAGACCTTCACCAGGAGCCTCGGCTCCATGATGCACATCATACCAAGCCTGAATTTGTACCCAGAGGTTTCATTTGACCCTTTCCAAGCTGGATTAGATATTAGAATGTTCCTTCCAACAGCTGCTTTGCAGTAAGTACTGTAAGGAATATCGGTGTGTACCAGAAAAATGAACTGATTTAAATACTTCAGTGAAACCTCGTTCCAATACCACCAGTATAGTTTAAGACATTTTTAGCAAGAGGATTTTCAGTATATCCTATTAAAACATGTTTCTGTTTAACAAGTAAACCAGGTTGGGTGTGATGGAATGTGCCCATAATCTGAACATTCTAAGACTGAGGCAAGAGGATCAGATCCAAGGCCAGTTTCAGCTACATAATGAGTTTAAGGCCAGCCTATGCTACACAAGATTCTGTCTTGAACTTCCATTCTACAGCCATCTAGAGAATCCGTTTTGCATAAGTAGAGTTAAGAATTAACAGTGTGTCCCACCTAAGAGGTTTACACATTATAATCCAGAAAGAGAGTAAACATGAGAATTTATCAGAAATATGAGCAAGAAAATCAGACTGGAAACTTATTTCATAAACCAACTATACAACATAGTCAGACTCCTCTCATTCACACACACACACTGTGCAGAAAAGTCAGAAACCCACAATTCCTGCAGTGTAAGAAAACTAATGAATTAGTATGTAAAATTCCATAAACAAGTCTTAAATTCAGAATAGATTCTTCCCATTTTGATATGATGGTAGAAAGCCCCACCCCCTCCCCCACCCCTATTGCTCTGGAAGTTTCAAGAAGCATTGGGAAGAGAACATGGCAGAGATTTATGAAAAGAAAGGGCAGCTGAAGAAGTTAGAAAAAGCCTCAGGGCCTGGAGAAATGGCTCAGCAGGGAAGGGCACTTTCAGCTCTTGCAGGGGTCCTGGGTTTGTTTCCCAGCACTCTCACACCAGGCAGGTAACAACCTGGAATTTCCATTCCAGGGGATCTGGCGCCCTCTACTGGCTTCTTCAGGTGGCAAGCATGCAAGTGGTGTACAGATAAGCATGCAGGCAAATGCTCATACAAGTAAGATATAATGAATACATCTTCAGAAAAAACATCAGCAGTTGTATGGACTTTAGCACTTGATATCTATACACCCCCCTTCTACTGTCCAGTTGATCTATTTCACATTGAAGTCCTAATTTATAAAATATAAATACTTCTTCTCTTAAGTCTACTTTGTATTCCCCCAAATTGAGATTCCAAATATATTTCTATGTTTTAAATTACTTAATACCAACTTCATCTTAGTTAAGTTGTAAAACCAATTGTGGGAGCTGGGAGATGGCTCAGTGGTTAGGTGGTACTGATCTTGTAGAGGTCCCAAGAGTCCCCAGCACCAGCATCAAACATTTCACCACCACTTGTAACCTGAACTCCAGGAGATCCAGAGCCCTCTTCCGGACTCCAAAGGTACCTGCACCTACACAGGCACACGCACACACATACATAATTAAAAGTGAAATAAATCTCTAGGAGAAATCAGTTTGTGTGACCATCTTGATGGTCCATTATGAAGCTGGGAAACGGTGGGCTGACCTACATGGAAGAGCTCAGGCCAGAGAATCCTTTTGTGCCACAATAGTAACTGCAGTCATTTCAGCAGTTACAAAAGAACACATTGTCACAAGGTCATGGGGAGGAAAGAGATTGGATCTACAGCTTAAATGGAAAGAAACAGCTTTCTTCCAAATACTGATACTTGGTTTTAACAAGTAGTATTTAGCAATGTTCTAGTGTATCATCCTTCTTAGGTTGTAGGGACAACTCTGTGGCATATTAGTAACCTTCTGTCTCACTATGTGCATAGCCAAAATGCTGAGTCATTTTGTCCTGAGCATTTGATAAACACCATGCTCTACAATTTATATAAAAGTTAATTCAAAGAATTCAGGAAGTAAAACGGAAAACAATGAATGGGCATCATTGTTTAAGAATTCATAGGCTCCTTAAACAATGGGGACTAACTGCCATTTGATAGGCCAAAGACTGCCTACTTAGAAGCCATTTAACTTGTTTAGGTTTTTACACTGTTTAACCTACTTTAATGAACCATTATCATTATTTATTACTACTACCACTACCACCACCACAATCACAATCCTTTTTGAAACCCAATCTCACTAGATCTGACTGGCTTAGAACTCCCTGTATATCAAGCTGGCCTCAATTTCACAGAAACTTCCCTGCCCTGGACCCACCCTAGGATTAAAGGTGTGCTAATCTCATTACGTTTTAAGAGAAATAAAGATGAAAAAAACAGGATAGTCCCTTCTACAAATGTTCTTCTGCCAGGACAGCCACACAGGTGAGTCCATAACTGATGGAGTCACCAAAGAATAGTATTCCTTTCTAGTGAATTTTTCATACTACCTTACTGCTTCCCTAGAATGAATTCTGCTTTATACAATGTAATCATGATGTTAGAAGTCAGACATCAGAAATTGCAGTAAATGCTACATCTAGTTCTGGGTATCTTTGTGACCTAAAGAAGTGACCCTCAAACTTCCTGCAGGGTGGGCCATTTCTTATATTATTTAATCTATCATCTACTAGTAATTTTTTGCAAAACACACTCAAAATGAATTGTAAGGATTTTTATCTGTTTGTTTTTATGCTTCGTTTTTATTTTTCACTATTAGTGTGTGTAAGTGTGTATGATGTGTGCACATGAATGTCAAGCTCATGTCACCTCACGTGCGTTGAGGAAAGAGGACATTCCTTGAGAGTGTTTCTCTTCGGCTACCATGGGATCCAGAATTGGATCTCTGGTCCTCAGGCTATCCCTCCTTTTAAAGACTTGCAAAATAAAAGCCTAACATTTTATTAGTTATCAAATTCAACAGATAAAATCATTCACTTAAGTTTCTTTTATAAAAACTAGCTCACAGAGCCATTGGTTCTGTTGCAGCTCTCTATACATATGTGCCATCTTGTTTTGTTCTTATTTGTCCCTCTTCTCAACTCCTCACTCAGTGTCACTGCCCCACCCTGCTTTTGCTCTCCCACACTGTCCCTCAGAGAGGTCATTCTCTCAAATTTCTAAAGTGACATTTGTAGCCCTTCCTCTCCAATGCAGTCCTTATCTGGCCAGCAAGCATCAAACACCTGTGGGGGAACCTGGTGTGGAGTCACAGGGTTCGTATTTTGGGGCCCTGCTGAGCGTCAAACTCAAGACCCCAGCACTCTACCTCTGAGCCACACCTCCTTGGACCCACACTTGCCAGAGCACCGGCCTGAAGAACCATACATGAATTCCTGTAAGAGATATACTTTACCTCTGACATTCTTTCCAAAGCCCATTGAAGAAACTTTTTTGTTCACTTGCTCGCTCGTGTTTGATTTCTCCTTGATTATGTCATCGTCACTAACGACATCGGCAGAAAACTTTTTCTTTTTCTTGTGTCGAGGCGGAAGCTTTTTTGGAAAAGTAAACATTGGGAATATCACAAGAAACATTGCAATGGCACAAAGAAGGAATCCACTCCACCTAGAAAATTGGGAAATGTCAGTTGTATTTATGGCTTCAGTTCAGGAGTAAGAACAAAGCACAGAATGAGATTCGTCAGGATAAAAGTGCAGAGAAATCATTTTACCTTCATCTATGATAAGGTAGAAGAAAACTGAACAAACTGAGAAAGCAAAGGGAACTTGCCTTTTTGTGGTATGAATGGAAAATTCATAATTATACTAGGACCATAGTGGCTAATATATTCAACAACTTGATTAGGATCTCATCAGTAATCCTGGGCAGCTATGGATCCGCTGACACAACTATCTCTACTACAGTGTGCATTTCATAATAGTTTTTGTTTTATTTTGTTTGCCTTTGTTTAAGCCTGAGTCTCATGTAACCCAAACTAGCCTCAGTTGGTTATTATTTCAGGGTGACCATGACACCTGCCTTCCTCTGGCCCCTGAGTGCTGGGATGGCACATGCCTGGCTCACCTTTTTTTTTTTTTTTCTTAAAAGAACACAAAAGTGAATGTGAAATGTGGTTTGTTTTTCATCTTTTTGATGCTGGCGATTGAAGCTTTACCCCCAGCTCTGTCCAGCGTGTGTTTTTCTTGCTGACGGATCAAATACTTTGCAAGTACTTAAGCGCGCATTGCTCGTCCTTACTCAGTCCTCACGCCTTTCACAAACATGATGGACATCAGGACACTCAGAGTTCACCTTTTTCTGTGAAGAACTCAAGTCAGCCAGAGATGCAAGAAACAACCACCTAGGAGTACTACAATGTACACAGCTGAACTTGCATCTCATTTTGGGGTTTGTGTGCCAGAGAGCTTCCAAGGGGTGTATAATCATCAATCTAGTGCTTGCTAGGGATTCAAAAGTTTATTCAATACATAAATTGAAAGAAATAGGTTGAAAATGGGTGATGGGTTTCAGTGTTGGGAAACATAGCTGGATCAACATGGCTCCTTCAGAGCCGGGCTGATTACAGGCCTGTATCAGTCACTGCCCGCAGCACACCCCGTTTGCCCTCTGGCCTCTCCAAGCCTCCCCACTGTCTGTCTCATGTCCTCCCTCGAGACAGGCAGTAGACTCAGGGAAGTCATGAGTTGTGGCTTAGATACATCTGGGTTTGGACCCTGTCTTCACCACCTATTAACTAAGGAATCTCAACTGGGGAACGCCTCTATCAGACTGGTGTGTGGGCAAGTCTGTGGCCATTTTCTTGATAAATGGTGGATGTGAGAGGACCCAGCCCACTGCCGATGGTTTCACCCCTGGACATGTTAATGAGGGAATGAGTTTACTTTCCCAGCTGAGTTTCTCATTTGAAAAGAAGGCTTAAAAAATGCTTTTGAGAGTCGTCAAATGTAAATAAATGGTGCTTATAACAGACCTAATGAAACACCCACTCCAGACCAGCAGGGAAGGGCAGCAGCAGCTTTGGGTTTGTTTGTAATGTAGATATATTCTCGGACTAGATTCCCAACCTTCGCTAGCCTGGGGTGATGCTACTCTTGATGGTACTCTTGTTTCTAAATCTTGAGATGTTTATTTAATACTAATGTGTTGATATGGCAGTCGTGTGCGTGTGTGGGAACAGTCCTCTCCTTCGCCTTTACACAGGTTCCCAGGAGTAAATTCGGGTAACCAGGCTTGTGCATCAAGCACCTATCCCACTGAGCTATTTTGCCCATCCTCGAGATGCAGTCTCAGAGGAAGGGAAGAATTACAGCAAGCAAATAAAAATGGGAGAGCTTGGGGTCAACTAGAAGCAAAGTAAAGCAGCTCGTGTTCTTCAATAGCCTCAAGAAATAACCATGTGAAGCATGCAATAATGGTAGCCTCTAAGCACACAGCTGAAGGGGATGCTGGGAGGAGCCGTGGCAAGAGGAGATGCAGCATGGGTTGGAAGAAGACACCTCCATAGCAGTTAACTTCAAGGGGACCAGATATCCAAGTCCTTCTCAGGAACCCTTCTTCAAACCAGCCATAGGTGGACAGGAGACTGACAAATCGCTCCACTCCTGTCAGTTCCTTAACCCAGCACGCCACACAGAGGCTTTATTCAAGTAATTCAACTCCCTGGATATTAGTTGCCTGACCTATAAAATGGGCATGATGTTAAAAGCTCCATTTGATTGTTAAAAGGCTTAAATGAATACGTGTATAAAGCTCTATTATAATGCTTGACACACGAAAAAAAAAAAAAGAAGAAGAAGAAAAAAATGCTTGACACACAGTAGGTGTCTAATAAATACCAGCATAATGTCTCTCTTCACTCCTTCAACCTCTGTTCAATAAAATGTATCTTTGGTTCTAAATATTGCATTCAGTGAGAAACCTATTACCAGCAAGACTATCCGAATAGGAAAAAAAGAAAACACTCTGATTCATTTTTTAAAAAAAAAACCTCAGTTCTAAACTGATGGTCATTTATAAAATTAGGATTAAACTGTCAGGTGGGTAGATAAAATTATCTGACTACTGTTAAATTCAAAGCATTTAAGATGCCTTGGTCTGGTGCTGCAGGTCCATAATCCCAGCTACTCAGAAGGCTAAGACTGGAGGAATGCAAGTTCAAGGCCAGCCTTGGCTACGAGTGAGTTCAAGGCCAGCCTGAGCAGCTTGGAGAAACTGGGAGTGAAAACACAAAGGTAGAAGAGAAGACTGGGATGTATCATAGGGACAGAGCGCCTGCTGGCTGTGCCCATGACCAGCACTCAACCCCCTACTGAACTGAAAAAAAAAAAAAAACCAAACAAACAAAAAACACTCACCGAAGGCCATGACATACAGGAAAGCCAAAGCAAGAGGAGCTAAGAGCTCTCCATAGTCAACTCGTTCCTCAAAACAACCTTAACAACCTAGGCACAGAGAAGCAACGTCCAGAAACCCACACAGCTCTTAGGCGCACACTACAGGAATTCAACTTGACGTTCTGTGCTCCACACAGACCCACCCACTCTGCCACCAGCTGATGCCTGTCAACAGAACACTGGTTAATGACAGCATCAGACACGGGGTAGACTAAAGCCCCTGCGGTCCTTCCTACACCTTGCCCTTCTGTTGGTGCGGCCGGCCATCTTTCCCTCCCCGAGTTCCCTTCCTACTGAGCTGGCCTCAGGATATCTAAGTAGGATACAGAGTGTACACTGGACATTCATGAGTAGATTTTAGGAATCTGTTTTCTAACGATGAAAAACAATTTTTTACTCTGACTCATTCCAGAACTACAATGAAAACAGCTGAGATCAAAATCTTCACTCTCTATCTAGAACTCAAAGTCCTTGCTATTCCCCCACTGCTGGCGAGCCCCCACCCCCACCCCGCCTTTGTATGACTCAAACACTCTGCAGGCCAAGTCCACTGGGTCTTAGTCCATCTACCTTCAATGAGGGTTACAGTAAAAATCAAAACTATCAAATGCCCTCTTCTGTTAACTGCTTAGAAATTTGTGTATTTGCATTTCCCACCAACCACAGAGTCACATGACTCTTGTCCTATAATAAAATAGGATAAAACATTCTATATTTTCAGCTACTGGCTTTGCTGTCATAAAGGAAGAACTTGTTTTACTCAAGTTGAGGTCCATGAAAAATTAAAACACAAGTCTGGCTCTGCAGATAAATAGTACAGCGCCTGATGTTGAAACTGCCGTGAGTCTGGAGCATCCCTTACGTGGCAGAACTCTCTACCAAGGAGAAAACAGCTAAATGTACAGCACATACGGGAGAAAACTGTTTCCAAAAAGAAAATATGTGCTCAGAGTGGAGAAATGGAAAAGTAAGTCTACAGATCTGAGCCCGAGAGGACAGGCACACACTTCACCGTTCTTTGTCATCTCCATACCAACAACTGTCACCAGGAAAGGACTCTCAACAGGGGAACTCCTCCATCAGACTGGTGTGTGGGCAAGTCTTCAGGCATTTTCTCGATTAACGATGGCTGTGGGAGGACCCAGTCCACTGCGGGTGGTTCCAGCCCTAGGCAGGATGCAAGCTGAGCAGCCATGAAAAGCATGTCAGCACGCATCATTCCTCTGCGGTTTCTGCTTAAGGGTTTCTGCCTTAACTCCC
Organism: Mastomys natalensis; assembly: GCA_021653895.1. NCBI lineage: Eukaryota > Metazoa > Chordata > Mammalia > Rodentia > Muridae > Mastomys > Mastomys natalensis. The sequence goes on along the minus strand of JAJTUV010001318.1, from coordinate 371,267 downwards.
TCTCGGTGATGCAAACTGACATAAATCCTTTGTTCCCCCAAATTAGGTTTGGTCAGTGTTTTATCACAGCAACAAAACTCCAAGTAGAACAGAAAGTATATTTCTTCTCTACAGCACAGAAAAAGTAATGGGACATGAGATTAAAACAATCTTCCCAGAAAGTCCTCTCTGGATCATGGATAACCTCCTCCTGCACTGTGCTTTGGACACAGTGATCCAGACACATCTGTTTTAGCTTCTTCTTGCTGTCCTGACAAGCTATCACACATGGAATGACTCGCACACAGACAAGTGCATCAGCTCCAACACACACTCATCGGCTCCGGGTTCTGGGCTTTGGGTACCTACTGCACATCTGCATGAAAATGTTGGCTGAAAAAGAACCTGTCTTCCCTCCAACTTTTAGAGGTCCTGCCTGCATTGCTTTGCTACACCTTCATAAATGAATTGCCAGGATCTCGTCTTTAATCAGCAGACATCCTGAATCTGGCCACCTCCCACCCCCTTCACCTAAGATACCCTCCCCCCAAAATCCTTAATGTGACCTCCCCCTCAAAGTCCCCTCACCACATAAGGTCCCATATTCATAAGCTCTGGGGATAAGAAAATGTCTATATGGGGGAAAAATTATTCTCCCTACCATCTATTACAGGCAATGCCTAGCTAGCTACCTTTTCCCTTTTCGCTGGGGAAATTGTAACTGCAGAGTAGTAGTGCTTGATTATCTCTAGTAAAAAGCAAAATAGAAAATGTGGAAAATACTCACCAGTTTCCCGATGAACCGAGGGTCGTTCTGATCAAGGTGAACAGGATTTCTGGGATCCACATAAAAGCCAATGAGCAGCCCACCTAGTAAGTATCCTACTGCAGGACCAAGTGCTCCCATGACGTACATGATGGCTGAGGAGACAGAGGGGACAGGGGACAGATAGCACCGTTACACAAGACATATGCTGAGGAGACAAAGGGGAAAGGGGACAGACAACATGTTACACAGGACCTTATATACTACAGCCAGGCTAGTTAATGAGGCCATATTGACTAACCAAAAGAAAGGAAAGGAGAAGGTAGGTGAGAGGAGGGGAGGGAAGGGAAGAGGAGGGAAGAAAGGGGGGGAAGGAAAGGAAGAGGAAAGATAAGAGAGAGAGGAGAGAAAGAGAGGAGGGGAGGGAGGGGGGAGGGGAGGAGGGAGGGGAGGGAGGGGAGGGGAGGGGAGAGGACCATGTCATTTGTCACAGCTGGAACATTCTAGAAAGAAGACAAATCTGGGGGGGCAGAGTTATTGTGAAGGCTGGATTCAGTTGAACTAGCAGGCAACAGGCAGCCCAACACCTACTGTTTTTACTAACTACCATTTTAGAATCAAATGAAGTTTTAGAATGCATTTGGCTCATTGCCAATTGAGGAAACTTACTTTAAACAGAGTAAATGTCCCTAAATGACATTATTCAGAAGGTCTATGTGGAAATCTCAACCACTGATGGACCAGAAATAGTTTATTCAAACCTGTCTAAAGACTGGTGAGGGTGACTCACTGCACAGGTCAGAAGGCAGTCCCTGGATTCTAAAAACTTTTGCCATCAAAATGAATTCGTGTCCAAAAAAAAGAGGATAAAGTTACTAGCATTATTTTGTTAGATTTTTGAGGCAGGGAGGTACCCAGGCTAGCCCTGACCTTGGGATGTTCTTGCATTAGCTTTCAGGTTTTGAAGGCACAGGTACACACCGCCATTTCTGCCTCTATTTCATTTATCCACATTTCTATTTCCATCTCTATAATTCTGAAAATTCTGAAATGCAAATTGGAAATCTTGAGGTGGGATATGAAATTCCTTGAAAGTCATTGAAAAACTCCTGACCCATTTTCTCCTACTAAACTCCGTCTTTGGGGGCAGATCCATAGACATATTCAAGTCACTGCTGCATACACACAGGCATGAAGAGCAGACACCGGTGTTAAGCATTTCTCATTTTTCCTGTCATTCACTTGTAACCACCAAATAGATGTTTGAGCACCTAGCCTTCAAACAGTGTACTGCTACCAGAAAATTATCAGAATGGCTTCACTCAACTTCATTGTCTACACCTGAATAAATTTTTATCCCAACCTTATTCTTAAAATCACAGACAAAACCAAGACTGCAATTTAATCCTTTCACTCACCTTTCACAGCATTACAATTATAAGTCACAGTGCTCGATTTACAGAAGCGTCCACTGTTACAGTAGAACTGTGCTTCTATTGCCCACAGAAGTCCAGAACAGAGGCAAGTCCTATACGTGGTGCCCTTCCAGAAGTGTGTTGCTCATGTATAAAATTAGGACTTTGACAAATTCCTTGAAAACCTGTCTACAGCCTCCTCTGTCAACCAAAGTTAGAGCACTTCTTTAAGATATAGGTATTCCTGTATGCACAGGAAGATAAAATTAAGGTTTACAATACCAGGCAAGCCACACCCACTTAGAACTTAACACTATAAAGAGGCAAAAGTGGACATGAGTCCTCGTCCCAGACAGTTCTTCTGGTGTGAAAGCGGTTTCTTATTCACATAGATCTGGAAAGGGTGCGGTGGTCCCTCTGTTTACACTGGGCACAATGGCATGTGTGTACAGCAACCCCACACAATTACCCAGCAGATGGAGAACCCACCAAATAACAGTCACCCAGAAAACCTCAGCTACTTCATAAACTAGAGATGAAATTTTCAAAATTCGGTGATGTAATGTCTCTCTGCCCCTCTTCCACAATGGTTCCTGAGTCTTGGGGGGAGGGGTGGTGCACACATTTGTTTGTGGCTAAGCACTCTGAAACCTTCCTGTAAGCTTCCATAACCCTGTCTACACGACTTCAAGCCAAGTACTACATGGGAGATGACCCCAAGTTCTCCTATCAACACAAGCTGTGGCCTGGTCTCTTTCACCACAATTGCTGTGGACTTAGAGTGTCAAGGCAGAAGACACTGAGTAAACACTGTTGTAGGTGTGGTCTTATTGGGACATGGAGGCCCTGAACTCCCTACTTAGGCCTCTGCTTTTCAAGCACTTTTTTCCTAAATGAAAGTATTCCAAATGAGTTTGTGTTGTCACAGGCTGTTTCCCATGAGAGAGGTCTTGCCCTTTAGGTACTTCTCCTACTGCTCCAGTACAAAGGCAAGGTTTCTCTTCAATTGTGCAAATGTCTTTTGTAATTACCTTGATCTTGTTCTCAGCTACCTGCCAACTTTAGATTAGCTCATGTTGCTTTCTTTGCCAAACTCTACATTTTTCACATCTCTCTGCTCTATTCTTGGCTCACTGTAAGGTTGGATTGAAAGAGTGTCACCATGCCAGATTCTAATGTTATGTTGTCTTAAAACTTCCTCTGTGGGAGGTAGAGCGGAGTGTCAGCAGTTAGCTGTTCACGTGGCATAGAGGCTAAGTAGGATGGTGATTCTCTCCATGTTACCCCATTAGGGCAACAGGTAACTTCTAAAGCTAAGGTCTCTAAAGAGCAACCACTGGTACTAGACAAACCAGGACAGTGGTTCATGTGCTCCTAAGTGGCTCTGGAGACCTCAGTGGAGACTAGGACAAGAGGCAAGATCACCTGTGGCCATACCCTCCCGAATTTCCTCAACCCCTATCAAGTTGTCATTCCCATTTCAAGAAGAATTAAAAGATATTTCTCCTTCATCACAAAACCCCTGGGCTGCATTGAAGGAGTCACAGATAAGGTTGTTCAGGTGAGTTGATTCCAACTCTATAGTGTAGCTTTTTTAATTCTACAGTCCCTGTCAAATTCTTCATCCTGCCTCTCTACCCAGTCCTGAATCACAGGAAGTGATTCCAGAATTCCTGACAGCAGTTAGCTATCCAGCCATATGCCTCATGGGATATGGGAAACTGAGTGGCTCAAGCACAATAAAAAAAGAGTCCAGTATCATGTCGGCCTACAGAGGAAGGCCTACGGAAGCCTTTCTGGCTTCACACCCTAGCACCGAGTAAGTCACTCCTTCAGCTGCGTCTTCTTTGAGAAGGTACTGGGGAAAGCTAGGGCCATTGCAAAGGTAAATATGACTGACAAGGGGTCTCCCAGAGAAGAAACACAGAAAACTATGATTCAAGGTGCATTAACTAGATGGGACATCAACAATATGTTGAGGACTGGAAGGGAGGAGGGATTTGTTGTAGTAAGTCAAGGGAGAAGGTCTTGTGAAAGGATGACTTTTGGTGTAAGCTTCTCAGGATGCAGGCAGAGCAACCTGCATGGGCAAAGGCATGGAAGTCTGGAAGTGCGTTCAGGAAGCTGCAACTATTTGTGGTACTTTATTTGTGGTAGCTAAAACTGGTAACACCTAGAAGATCTGGGAATAAGTGGACTGAAACTGGAGTGAGTTCATGCACTAGAGTACTGCTCATCAGTCGTAAAGAACACATCAATGATACATGTTAAAACATGGAGACATTTCAAAATCTCAAACGCAAGATAGAGGAAGGTGAACACTACTGCCTATCGGGCCTCATTCTTAGACCTCAATGCACAGGCAACTGGGTGAGGTCCTCTCCCCTGAGGGCAGTGAGACCTGCAGGTGTCAGTGGTAGTTTCTTCCGCTGTGCAGTGTCCAGTGGAAATTTTGACTGTAAAGGAAAAAGTCACCTTCTCTGAGCAATGAGGGTAGATGCCAACACCTAGGTTGGGGAGTCAATTATAGTCCATGAAGTCTCCATCTTTCCCTGCTTTGCTGTGTCTCTCCTGGAAAAGTCTGTGGGATTCTGAGAATCCATAGTACCATGTGACTTCCAGAGATCTCTCTGTCCAACCCACCCCTGCCATGTCCAGAGCCTGGGGACTCTCCCTTTCCCTCGCCTTCTGCTTGTTTGTGGGCAGAATTCACCGAGAGAACTGATACCCTCAGCTAGGGTGGACATCCTTTTCCTGCTTATTGAGTCTGTATGGCCTCTTCTAGTCAAAGCAAGCCCATTTCCTTTTGGCACATACTCCCTGCTCATCCATCCTGTTCTCCATTGGAATATGTCCCACATGATTCACTGGTAGGTGACCAGACCAGGCCAGTCAGACGCTGTTCTCAGCCCAAAGATTCCCATGCGAATATGGCCCAGTCCCAGATTTCTCCAGAACTCTGCTCAAACACCACTCTACAGAGCAGTCATGGCTCCTCGTAGGTTCTATGTAGAGAGAGATTCCCTAATTGTTTGATTGAGTAAATAAAGACAGTAAAAGCCAATTGCTGAGCAAAGATATAGAAGTGAATTTCCCAGGTCCCAGGAGGAAGAGGAGGAGATGCTATAGAGAATGGGTTTGGTTTGTTTGTTTGTTTGTTTGTTTGTTTTCCGGCCAGGTTGTGGAGCCGAGAAAAAAAAACGGACACCATGTTTGCCTGGGGGCTATTAGATTCGGTGGCGGCCACTGGTTGAGTTCTAATATAGAATAGCTGATGAGTTTAGGACAATAGATTCTGAAACCAGCAGTTGTGTCATTTAGCTAATTTTAAAATATTAATATTGTCTGGTGTTCTCCATTTGCAACGATTCAGGTGGGTGAGAGAGAGGGAATAACTGCTGAGCAGTCATTGGTGGTCGACAGAGCCAACTGTGGGGGCAGTCGGTAGGTGGAACTCGAGTGGTGGCTCCATGCATTCTCAGGAGAGACAGATGTTGGGCAGCTTAGCTGGCCAGCCATGGGAGTTGGGTGAGATGGCCATTTCTAGCATTGGGCAAGGAGCAAGCGGAGATCTACACACTGAGTCCAAAACCAGCCATCACCACTCCCTGTTGCCCTGCCTGTTGGAATTTCCATCAGCACATATATGTGGCATGTACTTGTTGGTCTCTAGGCATCTGCCTCTCTCATGGAAATGTCAGTTCTATGAGACCAGGGACTATTCTTCATTGCCTCGTTACCAATGACTGAGGAGTGCTGACCATAAACTGATAAAGATGTGTTGAATGGAGACAAGATGAAGACTCTAGCTGTGACTCTTGAGTAAATAAACAAAAGCAGTTGGACCCTCATCCTTATGACAGTATAAACAGCAGTCTCCTGGCTCTCTGGGGACCCCCATCTATCCTTAAGAGCTTTCTATTCCTCCTCTCATCCCAGAGTCTGTGACTTACAACGTTGGTCCCTGTTGTTTACAGTCACAATGCCCTCAACTTTGCCTTTGCCAGGCACGGGCTGTCACCCTCCTTAGCTGGAGTTTCTTGGGATTTCACAGCCTCCTTGTAACTGGACTGGATTGCCAGCCACACAAACATCTAAACTTGATCTTTCACTTATCGGCATCTACATCTAAGCTGACCTCTGCCCCCAGCTTCTCTCTACTCTGCATAGAGCTCTCTACGTCCCCATAGGACGAGGACTCATCTTCTCAGCTGCCCCATGAGAACATCACTAACCTCAGGAACTGAGTCCGACAGTGGATTAGCTATAAATGTGATTTGGGTCCAGGCTCAGAATCTGGGTCTGCGCCTAAAACCATGCCATGGACTTATGTTCTATATACATGTCTGAGGTCCTCAAACACCTATTGACCCTAGCATGGGACACATCAACAGGAGGACATGTGTCATACGTGCTTAGTGACACAGCTGCTGAAGATTAGAGGCATGAAAAGCAATCCACACTTCACTGCAATATCACAGTAGTGATATCAACTCTCGTTCCAATTTCAGTCAGGTTCCTGGAAGACTGCCAACCTACTTCATTGTACCAGAGTACCAGATTTAAAGAGAATATCCCTTCCCTCATTCCTTCCCTCACCAATACAGGGATAAGGGTTCTTTATTCTCAGTTATTTTCAGAAGTGATTCTTTTTTCCTTTTAGAAGATTCAATTACTTTGACACAGACCTGACAGCAAAAGACCAGCAGTCACAGCAGTCGGGGAACAGTCTGTCACCTGCTAAGACATCCAGGGATCATCTCAGGTCATGAAGGAGAGGGCTAGCCCTTAAATAGATCCCTCGCTGTTCCTCTTAGCAGCAACCACTGATTTGCGTTAAGAACCATCCCATATGCATTTCTCCTACTGGGTTCCCCGTCCAGCCTTGATATGAGGGGAGGTGCCAAGTCTTAATGCAACATGTTATGCCATGTTTCGTTGGCATCCCTGGGAGGCCTGACCTTTTCTGAAGAGAAACAGAGGAGAAGATGGTGGGGGTTGGGGAGGCCAGGGGAAAGGAACTGAGAGAGAACTGTGGTCAGGATGTAATAAACAGACAGAGAGACAGAGGACAGATAGGAAGAAAGAAAAGAAGAGAAAGAAAGAAGGGAGGGAGAGAGGGAGAAAGGAAAGAAGAACCATCCTATAGGAATATTCTCAAAGAAATCTGAAAATTATTTAGGGTATAATTTGTCCTCTCAAAAAGAATGTACAAGTGCATACAGAAGGATCCATTTGTCCTTAATTACTACCTGGGGTCTAGAAGGAGGCTATTTCATACACTGTGACTTAGAGCATGTCAGACTTGACTTTAAAGTATCAATGTGACCACCTGTGAGTGTGCACAATTAGTGCCGCAGGACAGCCCTCAAGAATGGCTGTCAGGAAGACCTGCTATGAAGTTAATCAAAACACTAGTGAGAAACTTGAACCTCTACACATTACCAAAGGAAGAGAAAAATCAAACAACAAACTGTGAGGCTAGTCAGTAGCCAGCAAAGGGTGGGATGAAAAAGTGTTGGGGCATGTATAAACCTCAGTGGACTAGTGATTCCTACAGCTTACTGGTGCAGACTTGCAGACTTGCATAGACAGGCTTTTAATGTATTTATACACATAGGTAAAGATATATGGATGATGATGGATGGATGGATAGATAGATAGATAGATAGATAGATAGATGATGATAGATCATTTGTGGTTTTGAGATAGGTCTCGTGTATTCTAAGCTGTCTTTCAATTTACTGAAGAGTTGAAGATAGCTTTGCAGTTCTGATGTTTGTGCTTGATTCATGCAGAGCTGGGGATTGAACCCAGAGTTTCATGCATGCTAAACAAGCATTTACCGACTGAGATCCATTCCCAGCCCAAAGACAATATTTATTAGTACATACTATATATAAGAAAAAACAGAGCCGGGCGGTGGTGGTGCACGCCTTTAATCCCAGCACTTGGGAGGCAGAGGCAGGGGATTTCTGAGTTCGAGGCAGCCTGGTCTACAGAGTGAGTTCCAGGACAGCCAGGACTACACAGAGAAACCCTGTCTCAAAAAAAAAAAAAAACAGAGATGGCGGTAATAACAGAGAGACCAACAAAATATAGAGACATAGTGTGGCTATTAATTTTAATACTTATGAAAAAAAAGCTTTATACCTTGGGAAAATGCTTCCCTCTAAAGTGTGAATGAAAATAAAAAATACTTTGACAATGGGACCATAATTTTGACAAAAACATAAATTTAAATAAGAAAAACTGCATTAAAAAAGCTCATAGAACTAATAAGCAAGTTTGGAAAGTGCGAAAGATCTGAGTATTAAAATCAACTATATTCAGACCTGCTCTCCTCCGCTCAGCATGGGCGACCATAGACACACAGAACCCCACCTCCTGCTCTGCAGCACAGTGCGGAAGAAGAAAGACAGCCAGAGACCTGACAAGCAGCAGACACCACAGCACAGCACAGCAGAGGACACACAGAGCCACGCCTGTCCCCACACAAAGCTGTGTGTGGTGTGGGAGGGGAAAAATGTCCACAGACCTGCCACCTGCCATGCCACACCATTGTCATGCCACACTGGCAGGCAGTAGACACTCAGAAGCCCACTTGACACCATGTCATGAGGCACAGACAGAGGAGTTCAAGTCTGCCAGCCACATGGCCTGCCTGTACTGGGAGCCACTACAGTGTGCAAGTATGTGGTGGACTGATGGGAGGAGAAAGAAGTGGAACAGTTTGAGCATTATGAAGAGAGATGGAACTGGAGAGGAGAGGCTGGAGAGGCCTGTTGTCAGTAGCCGGCCTACCACCTCAGGCCATGGTGAAGCCCCAACCCTCCAAGGGCCATATCTAGGTTGATGGCTATGCAGCCGCAGGGCTCAGTGCCATGGCTTATATTACCACTACAGAACATGGGGATGTCCCTGGTCTAGGCAGCCACCAGGGACATCCAGGTGCTGTGCAGAACTGTCTCTGCCCCTCACTGGCTGCAGCACTCAGGAGAGTGGGCCCAGACCCTGGCCTAGGCAACACAGTGGAGCTGGCCCTGATAGCAAAGGTGCTAGTGAGGTTATGAGAGCGGGAGACCTGGCCCAGCTCCTCCCGCTGCCCGCTCCCGGCTCCAGCTCCTCCCCGGCTGCCCAGCTCCTCCCCGCTGCCAGCTCTCCGCTGCCAGCTCCTCCCGGCTGCAGCCTCCCGCTGAGCACGTGAACATGGACCCTACACCTTAACTGGGCAGCACAGTGGAGCTGACTCTGGAGGCGTGGGTTCAGGGGAGCCAGCCCCAAGAGCACGAGAGCAGAGAGCTGTCCCTGCGCTGATGGCACTGGGTGGCCCAGCAGGAGCAGTGCTGAAGAGCTCAGGTGCTGCAGGTAAAAAAGAGCTGGTGAGCTGACCGTTGGGACACATGAAAGGGCTGGCCTTAGCCATCCAAAACCGCAGACTCCCCATGACACAGGGCAACAATAGGATAATCGGGAGGAATCCAGGTGAGGAGCCAATATTGATGGTGCCACAGAATCCAGAGACCTCTGATTCTCTGATCAGACCAGTGGCTCATTGCAATGAAAAGGTAAAGATGTGTGGACATAGTGTGACACACTGCAGCCTCTATGACAAAAGATTATGTATACTTGTTTTGTCCTGTTTGTGTGTGTTTGGTGTGTGTGCGTGTGTGTGCGTGTGTGTGTGTGTGTGTGTGTGTTTATTTTGGGGGGCAGGTTGCAAGGGCAAAGGGCAGACAAGGGATGGGGAGATGAGTGAAACTGGGATCATGATGTGATTAAACTCACAAAGAATCAATTAAAAGTTTAAAAAAACAACAACTCTATTTCTATATATACACAATGGTTAGGAGTTAGAAACAATACCATGGACAAAAGTATCAAAGATATCAATGTGCAAAGTATATTGGCAAATATGTATGTATACATATATAATGGTATGCACATACACACAATATATAATGATATATACACACATATATATGTATACACAGACATACACGTGAGGGGGTGACAAGATGGTTTGATGAGTAAAATAACATTCTACACAAGCCTGCGGACCTGAATATTAATCCCTGAAACATGAAAAGGTCAGACATAGTAGCATGATTTTGTAATCCCGGACTCTATTGTGAGGTGGGAAACAGAGAAAGAAGCCTGGAGACTTGTGACCTGGCCTGAATTACATGGCAAACAGAACCAGAGATATTCTGCTCAAAACCAAGGTGGAAAGAGAGAAACAACTTCTGACCTCTGACCTCTGACCTCCATGTACCTACACTGATATGCACACATCATATATACATAGAATAATAATAATTATAGGAAATCTATAAATACAGACATACATATAATGTGGAGATAAAACATTTGCAACATCTTTGTGCTGAAATGTGAAAACTGTTAAGACAATTTAAAGACTCAGTCAAGTGGAAAAGATGTACACCTTATTCATGGCTTGGAAAGTTCAATGTTGTTAAGCCACTGACTCTCACAAAATTGGTTTGTAAATGCAATGAGATTCCAGTCAAAATCCCAACAGGGTTTTTGCAGGTACTCCCAAACTCATCCTAAAATTTGTATAAAATCCAAAAGACTGGCTGTCCAGCAATTCAAGTGGAGAATAGACATTTCAGACTTGTAAATGTCACTCTTGGGCCAGTGGGATGCTGGCTCTCATTGAGACAGATAAAGCAATGGAAAATAAAACGTAGACGCTGAACAACACGGTCATGTAAATAACTGGCTTTTTTGACCAAGGCACAACATAGGACAGACTGTATTCTTGAGAAACGGTGCTGAAAGCATAGAAAACCTGAAATGTCCTAAGTGTAGGAGATCGCTGTGGGAAATATACTTGAACAGAGACTTTACAAAGAAGATCTGTGCATGGCAAATAAGAACCTGGAAATGTTAGAATCTTCAGTCGGGAAAATGCATGTGCACTGTTTACTTTTCCATTGTGTGATAAAACAACTTACAGATGCTTACGGTCCCAGAGGGAACATGGATCCCAGCCTTGGAAAGGCTGCTTCTGTGGCAGCCCATAGGGCAGAACACAAAGCTGAGCGCACAGCCACAAGAACAAAGCAGAGAAGCGGGGAGAGGCTGGAGCCCCTCAAAGCCCAGTGATGCACTTCCTCCAGAAGTCTTCACCTCCTGAACCCAAATAGCACCTCCATTCTCAACCAAGTGTTCCTGCATAAGCCTATAGGGGAGAGCTCTCATTCAACCTACAACACATTAAGACTGCAATTAAACACTGCCAAATACCTATTCATACAGTTAACTCCCAGGAGAGTAAAGTGATTAGAATCCCCACACACTGCTGAGAGGGACCTACAATGGTACAGTTGCTCTAACATTTCGGTAGAGTCCTAATGAACTAATATGTGCCTATGTATGACGACTCCTAGGTATGTCATACAAGAGACGAATGCCATGCACATGTATGTGCAGAATATGCACACTTGCTCCATAGTAGTAAAGCTAGAAACAGTCTAAGAATGTCTACCTCAGAGGGGACAGAAACACTATGTTTTTCTTATACCAGAATGCTGGTTATCAACACAAAGAAATGAATTAATGATACACAAAGAATGAATTAATAATACACATTAAAACCTGGATAAACTTCCAAGTAAGCAAAAGAAAGACATTCTAAAAACACAGCTTAGGTGATTTGACATATGAAATTCCAGATAATGCAAACCGTACTTAGTAATAAAGGCAAATCTGCGGCTACCTAGGGTCTATGTTAAAAGGTGCTCAAGGAAGGCCTCATGCCACTGGATATGTTCACAGATATTTCGTGAGCATGAGGCTGCCGAGTCCTTTCCAACAGTCTGTGCAATTATACGTTTATTTTATCTCTATTTTAAAACTTTTTTTTTCTGTTTTCTTTCACTTGACTTATGTGTGGGTGTTTTTGACAGTATGTATGTCTGTGCACCACATGGGTACAGTAACTAAGGAGACCAGAGAGGGCATAGGATTTCCTGGAACTAGTTATAGAGAGTTGTAAGCCACCAAGTGGGTGCTGGCTTTTGAACTCGAGTCCTCTGGAAGAGCAGCCAGTGCTCTTAATTGTTGAGCCTTCCTTATTTTGTGCCAGTTTCACTTTAGAAGGAATAAAACGAATGTTCTAAAAAGAGATTCTGGTGAAGACTGCACACTTTTATAAATTCACACCCCTCTCTCCCCCCCCAAAAAAAAATCACTGAATTATGTACACAGAGTGGAATGAATTTTCTGGTATGTAAAGTATTTTTTAAAAAACTAGATGGAAAGCTCATCACTTGTTCAAACTTGTTATCTTGTCTATGGCAAAAGCGCAGCTCTCACCTCTAGGAAATTAAGAGATGGGTTATTCGGAAGCAGATATAAGCATCATGGATTACTTACCCAAGTTCTATGCTCCAACATTAATTAACAGTAAAGAACAAAGAAATCCGTAAATCAAGACACCTTTCAGACTATGTATGTAGTGTGTGTGTGTGTGTGTGTGTGTGTTGTGTTGGTGTGTTGTGTAATGTGTGTATGTGTATATGTGTGTGTATATGTGTGTGTGTGTGTATGTATGTATATGTGTATGTGTATAAGTAGGAGGCCTATAGAAAGATGGGGAGAGCTCTGCTATAGGGTTGGGTGTGTCTGACAAAACTCTATCCCTTTGATTAGTGGGAAACTAGGCTTTTGCTAAGTCAATACATTCCAAAATGTTTTTTAAAAAAACTATGTTAGTCATAATAATGTTCAGCAGAATTTTAGGCCCAACACAAAGTGGGACAAGTCATGGCTAGGTTAAAGATGGCCGAAGATCACTTGTATTTAAGCTCTGGAGCTGCAACATTCCAACCTCCCCACATCACTGCCGTCTGACCAGCCAAACACCCTTGCGGACAGCTTCTCCCTGGGAATTCTCACTCACAGGTAGTACAACCTTAGTGGGATTTGTGGTGTGTCCTTTATATTTTTCATATTTTTAGTTTTTCAATAAAAAAAAACCCCAAAGACCCCAGAACTGTTTTATTTTTCAGCCACGTGAAATGCAGCATCATCTCTGCATATGAAGTCTGTCAACTTAGTGGCCTCGTTTAACCTGCATCCTGGCCGAGGCATCTGACACACAGTGGGCATGCGTCTGCTCACTGGGAAGCGAGCAGACAGTATTTGGAAAGCAATCCTCTAAGTTTCCATATTCACCTAATAGTAAGGGGACTTCTCTCCGGCCAAGCTATTACCCTAAAGCAGGAGCTGGCAAACAATCAGACAAATACAGTAAGTAGAGTTGTACTGGGATGCAGCTATACAAATTCATTTGCATACTGGGTTTTCATATCACAGCAGCAGAACTGCTGTGACAGAAATGGGGTAGCCCACAAAGCCTAAAATAGTCGCTGTCTGTCCCACGATAGAAAACGCGTGCCGTCCTTTATAGGGAAGACTAGCATTCATTGAGCATCTGTGGTGTTCTCAATATTAGCTATGCTTGCGCTTAGTGCTTCTTTTAAAGTTTGCCTCCAACATACTTGTAAGTTGTAGTTATAACTCACAGAGGTTTGAGTGAACTTCCGTTACATGCATTTCTCAAAAAAAAAAAAACACTTTTCTGTTTTCAAAAATGTTTTAAGACAAAGTCTCACTACAAATATCCCTAGCCTGGAATTCAATATGTAGATGAGAGTGGCCTTGAATCACAGAAAGATCCACTTGCTTCTGCCTCCAGAGTACTGGGGTTAAAGGGCTATTCCCCCACACCTAGCTTCTTTGTTACATTTTTAATAGGCAAGCTCATGTAAGATAAAAATTTATACATGTGGCCTGGCATGGTGGTGTAAGTCTAAAAGCCCAGTATTCAGGAAGGGGGATTACACAGAGTACATGGCTAGCTTAGGCTGCATTTAAGAGCCTGCCTCCAAAAATAATTATAATTGTAAAATGAAAGACAATTTACATAAAAAGAAAATTCATTTGTTAATTCAGTATTTACAGGGACAACAATTTCTCTAACATTCAAACTTAGAAGGATATAAAGTTCACACAATATTTTAGTTGATTAAATAACAGTTCATAAAGTATAATTTCTGTAGGAGTAATATGATAACATAATTATTATTGGAGATTGTCTTCAGAAATTATACTACACACATCACCATGCCATCCAACACCTACAACTTTTATGGAAAGAAATTATTTTTCACAACTTAAATATTTAGAAGATCGGTTCCTGTCTGGGGGTATAACTCAGCTAACATCAGCCTTGCACACATGAGGCCCTGGATTCCATCCCCAGCACCACATAAAACTGGGCATGGTGATGTGTGCCTGTAATCCCAGCACGAAGAGGTAGGGGCTGGACAATCAGAAGGTCAGAAGAGCAGATCATGATGCCAAGTCCCTGGGACATTGAGGAGACAGCGTATAGTAAGTGGTACAGCGTTAGAGCTTGGACAACGCCTGTCCGGATTCCATTTAGGATCCAGTACCTTCAAACTCCAAAGACAGTGACAGAAACTTAATGGAAAGCAGCATGTGTGTACGACTGAAGAAAACATAATAGCTGGCATTTTCTAAATAATTTTGCAACTGCGAACTGAAGAAATACTAAGAGCAATGAAAAGGAAGTTCACTCAGGTTCCCATCCCCACTCCCCATTTGATTGGCTGCCACGGGAGGCCAGGAAAAGACACATTAACTGAAAAATGCATTCTAAGTATGTTGTGTGACATTTTCCCCAGTAATTACAGGGAAGACTCAGTGACTCGCACCAGCTGTTTAATTTATCTCTTGGGGAAACTAAGCCACTGCCAGGAAGCACCTTCCAGGTAAACAGGCACAGAGTGACACAGCAGCCTCCTTGGCACTGAAGTAGCACCATCTCCATGGGAACACCTAAGCACCAGTGGAGTGAGGTCATAGTGAGGTCATATGCAAATGTTGGTCCCTAAGGCTGGTAGTCAAAGTTTACAGTTACTGTAGGACAGCAATGTAATTCTAAAGGTAACACAGGGCTTTTACAACTGTAAGATAATAAGACTTTCAGTGCATCTTCTCAGTTAATCTTCAGAACAACACATGTGAATGGTGCTTCAACTATTCCAAACTGAAGCATTTTCCTGTGTAAGCATTTCCCCTTGTTAGGACCTTTAACAATAAGATTATTTTTAATTACAAATTTGCCTAGGCTAATGCACCCAATTTTTGTGGGTTTTTTTTTTTTTTTTTTTTTTTTGCATTTCTTAGTGAAACAGTAAAGGAAATATGGCAAATGAGCCAAACTAATACCTGGGATTTTATTTTAAAGTAAAAGATAAGGATGTGGAGATAGCTCTGCTGGGAGAGGGCTTGCCTAGCATGTGCAAAGCTCTGAGTTCAATCTCCAAGTTCATTGTTGAACACACAGTCAGTTCCCAGCCAGCCTGGGATACGTTCTCAAAAATGTGATTAAAATAATGTTCAGTATTCTAGGGTCAATGACCACAGCCACGCAATATTCACGCGGCTCATAAGAACCAGACGACCATATCCGACGTCTGTGAGGGTCTGAGATATCCATGTAGGTCTCTTTGGGAGACTGGCTCTGTGATCCCAGAGAAGTTACCCAGTCTCACTGATGTCCCTCCTGGTCTATTGACAGAGGATTATGATTTATCTGCTTCTGTTTGAAACAAAGCATACTTTCGTAGCAGCGCCTTGGAGGTCCGTGGATCTGTGTCTTGCTTCAACAGTGTTTGGACGGAACAGACCCGGGGACTCCCGCTTTGTTAGCTTCCAGCCGCCTCACACACAGTCTCTCCAGCCGCAGCCTCCGGGACCATCTCCTCGCCGCCATCGGCTCCTAGGACCAGCCAGCCCCATCTCTTCGCGGTTAGCTCCAAACTCCGGATCAGCCATGACCTCTCAGATTCGTCAGAATTATTCCACGAAGTGAAGCTGCCATGAACCGCCTGGTCAACTTGCACCTGCGGGCCTCCTACACCTACCTCTCTCTGGGCTTCTTTTTTGACCGGGATGACGTGGCTTTGGAGGGTAGGCCACTTCTTCCGCGAACTGGCGGAGGAGAAGCGCGAGGGCGCCGAGCGTCTCCTCAAGTTGCAGAACGACCGCGGGGGCCGTGCACTCTTCCAGGATGTGCAGAAGCCATCTCAAGATGAATGGGGTAAAACCCAGGAGGCCATGGAAGTTGCCTTGGCCCTGGAGAAGAACCTGAACCAGGCCCTCTTGGATCTGCATGCCCTGGGGTCTGCCCGTACAGACCCTCATCTCTGTGACTTCTTGGAAAGCCACTTCCTGGATAAGGAGGTGAAGCTCATCAAGAAGATGGGCAACCACCTGACCAACCTCCGTAGGCTGGCAGGGCCACAGCCAGTGCAGGCTGGCGTGCCCTAGACATCTCTGGGAGAGTATCTCTTTGAGCGCCTCACTCTCAAGCACGACTAGGAGGCCTCTGCTCCTTCAAGGGCTCCCTCCTCTGCTCTGCACCAGCCCGCCTCAGGACCTCCACCTGAATGACCCTCTCAAGCCACTAGGCAACTTTGTAACCGCCCTGGAGCCTCTCCCAAGTCTTGGACCAAGTGAAAATAAAGCTTTTTGAAACAGCAAAAAAAAAAAAAAAAAAAGCATACTTTCTGTGTCACACAAAGGGATACACAAAGTGACAGTGACCTGGCAAGGCCATTCTTTTTGTAAAAAGGGTATGCCAGAACTCACGTGAAGCTATCAATACTCATTGCCCAACATAGTCCCCATCGTTTATTCTTGCTATTGGTGGTGAACTTGGTCACATCCTGTTGGTAGAAGGTTGACTTCAGAGCCTAATGTGACTGGCTAATCAGTGCGAAGGGAAAGGTTTAGGAAATATGAGTTAGTTGGGCTTACTACCTTAAATTTTAAAAGCAAGACCATTTCTCACCCTTCCAACAGTTACTGATACAAGAAAATGAGATAACGCAAAGAGGGCACCGACCGCTCACTGTGAGCTCAGGCAGTATCAGCTGCAACAATTGTCATTATTACGACTTCTATTATCACAGTCACAGTCCGGGTCTGTAAACAACCTTAGAGTATTCTCAAAGCCATCAAGAATGATGACAACCATGGCACTTTGAATAGGTAGCCCCCATAGACTCATGTGTTTGAACGGTTAGCCCATAGAGAATAGCACTATTAGGAGGTGAGCCTTATTGGAGGAAGTGTGTCACTATGGGTGTGGCTTTGAGGTCCCTAATGCTCGAGCTGTGTTGAGTGTGGCTCATTTTGGCCACCTGCAGATCAAGATGTAGAACACTGGCTCCTCAGCACCATGTCTGCCTGCACACTGCCATGCTTCCGGCCATGATGATAATGGACTGAACTCTGAACTATAGGCAGCCCCAATTAAATGTTTTCCTTTATAAGAGTTGTCGTGGTCATGGTGTCTCTTCACAGCAATAGACACCTGACTAAGACAACAATAAACAATGGCATATGCACATTTCAGGGTCAAGTGATTTCACCATTACATGAAGCCTGTGAATGTGGAATTCATATCTGACTGTCGCTAGTAACCGAATTATTCAATTAACCCTACTCCCTAATCACTAGTCATCAGTATTATTTACAACTATCGTGTTTGTGTGTGTAGCTTTTTGCTCTGGTCATAACAGAGATGCCAGTTCACAGACTATGTCCTGTTGCCTAACAACCAGACTGGGATAATAGAGTAGTAGTCGGCGTCTTTGATAAATGGGAGTACGAGCTATAGACTCTCCCTCGGGAACTCAGAAGAGCCTGCCTGCGATTCCAGCTGTGGCTCTCCCGGCCCACTGCAAATGATCCTGCACATACAAGTAGAAGGCAGATTAAAAGCTGGATTCCCTGAGGCAGTTCCCACCCAACCACAGTCTCTAAGGGTGAGACTTTACCATGACATGCTCTGTAAGTAACCCTTCGCCCATGATACGTAAGAAAAACTCACCAAGAAATTTGGCTTAAAAAATGTTTTTTGGTCAGGTGTTGGAGCCCATCTGACATGACATTTGCTTGTGTCCACTCAGGAAAAGTTAGTGCAACACTGTGTCAAACATCATGTGTGATAAAGTCATGCTTTTTCATGGTCTATGTACGCATTCACAAAATGATTATCAGCCAAGTCTTGGGAGACGGTTCAGTCTGTAAAGTGCTTGGATGCAAGTGTGAGAGCCTGAGTTCAGATCCCCAAGACACACGCATACACACACACACACACACACACACACACACACACACGCACGCGCACACACACAAAGTGTCCAACACACCCTGAAATGAATGCCATCAGGAGTTATAAACCGTGTTCTCTGGATAATTGTTAAAACACGAGCCTGCACCTCTGGCATGATCCCAGTGCCTGAATCAAGTCACGTGTCCCTACAGCTCTCTCTGGTACAGAGAGTCAGCAAGCAGTCTGTGTTGGGACTTAACATGTCTCAGTGTATAATACCTGACTACTCCATGTTCCTTGTCACATGCATCATGCTGAGCTAAATCACACAATGTAAAACTTTAATCCAACCTTAAAAGGTTATAAAAAATAAACTATATTTAAAAAAAAAAAAAAAACACTAGACATTCTTTTGTTTGTGAGATCAGTCTGCAGTTCTTCAGGGAGACCCACTCGGAGATTTGATTCAGAAATGAAGGCTATTCATTGAAGAGGCTCCTCTGGCTTAGCCCTCCAACTCTCTCTTTGCAGCCAGCTGTCTATTTACCTTTCTCTCCCCTACCCCACACCTAACTCTCTCATTTTCAGTCTTTATTTTTTTTTTTATCTTATGTTTAGAAGTTTTTCCTGTACATGTATGCTTGTGTCCCATATGCACGCCTGCTGCCTGTAAGGGCCAGAAACCCCCTGGAACTGGAATTACAGATGGCTGTAAACTGTCATCTTGGTGCTGAGAACTGAATCTGGGTTCCCTGGAAGGACAGCCAATGATCTGACCATTGAGCCGCCCTTCCAGCCCTCATTATCACTCTTAATGAAGTTTCTCTCCAGGCTTTAAGGGAAAGCATGCGGTGTCAGAGTCCTCCTCATCATCATCGTCAAGTCTCTGCATACACTCACTCTGTAGACCAGGCTGGCCTCTGGGATTAAAGTCGTGCAGCACTCTCCCCAACTCCCCAACCCCCACCTGCTCCTTTTCTTGAAAAGTCCATCCTGTTTATCTCTCCAAGTGTTGTGTTGTTTCTTCAGATGCACTCCTCCTACCTGTAAGGGCCACTCATGGCCTTGAGGCTCTCCCACCGTAATGAACGTCATTCCAGGGGTTATTTATGTCTCACACAGCTGACGAATGAACTCTGGACAAAGTGCTGCTGTTTCTCTTCTACTTAGCAGTGCTATGGTTGTAAGATACGGGTCCGTCGATGATAACAAACCTCCCACAATGGTGGAAGGTGTCGGTGGGGAAGCTGGATTTGGGAGTAAGAAAAACGTGGATAATCTCAGTGCCCTTCTCCCAGCTTGCAGGAACCTAAGATTTATTGTGAATTTTGCTCTTAACTGCTGAACTCTTAACTCCAGCTCCAAAAATATTTTGTAAAGAGTAGACCACAGTTTAAGAGAAAATACATGTAAATTATGTTTGGCAAAAGACTTATACTTGACGGGTGTGGTGGCGGCGGTGCATGCCTTTAATCCCAGCACTTGAGGCAGAGACAGGCGGATTTCTGAGTTCGAGGCCAGCCTGGTCTACAGAGTGAGTTCCAGGACAGCTAGGGCTACACAGAGAAACTCTGTCTCGAAAAACTAAAAACTAAAAAAAAAAAAAAAAAAAAAAGACATACTCATGATACATATAATACAATTCTTACAATACAGTTTAGGATTTAGCTCAGTGGTAATATACTTGCCTAGGTTCAGTTACACACACACACCCCAACAGACTGCCACCTCAATGGCTAAAATTCAAATCATTGACCATACCCTGAAACTCTCACATGTTGCTTCTGGGAATATAAAATGGTACAGCCACATTGGGGGAAATGGGGTTTATTAAAGATAAACACGTATTTATCATGTAATAGTGGGCAATTCCATCCTTGGGTATCCAAGAGGAACAAACACATATGCTGACATGATCTTTGATAGAGACCATGTCAAAGGTTGTCAGGGGCAGTAGGAGTTACATAATGATTCATGTAAATTGTTGGTGGTGATAGAAGCTTCCTATACCCCGACTGTAAACATTGTCAGAACATAGCAACGGTATCTGTAGTTAAGAAGCCCTGCTATATATTGAAACTCACTCCCCAGTATGTTGATGCAAGCACTGTGATGCAATGGTTAGGCTGCACTGTCAACTGGATTTGAAATCACCTAGAGAGATACACTCCTGGCATATCTATGAGGGTATTTCCAGAGAGGTTTAACTCAGGAGGGGGGACCATCCCTAACGTGGTAAAGTCATCCCATGGACGGGGGTCATATTCTGTCTAAAAGGGGAAAATCAGAAGACAAGCTGAGTACGAGAGTTAATCCTTCTTTGTTCCCTGAGTGTCAACACATGACCTCACACCTCCTGCTCCTGTGTTCTCCATGCCGCTGCCGAAGCCAAGCAGACTCTTTCTGAAGTAGTTTTAGTCACAGAAACAAGAAAAGCAACGAATATATAAAATTGTTAATGAGGAGTGAGGCTACTTCTGTGGTCAACCTGACTGTGGGGCTCCTGGGTCTGCAGAGTTGGTTTGCAGGAATATTCTGGTAGAGCTTTGAAACTGTGGACTAGAGAAGCCCTAGAGTGCTGTGAACAGGGTTTCAGTGGCCATTCTTGTGGGAGTTTGGAAGTCCAGAGAAATGGAGACAGAGGAAGAGCAGGTTTTGAGGTTTCAGAGGCAGCAAGGACTATAGGGAGCTGAGCTGGAAGCTGCTCACACTACATTCTGGTGAAGAATATAATTGTGTTCTTCTTGTGCTCCAAAAGTCTGAGCAAGGCTGAATTCAAAGCAATGCACTAAGTAGTTTAGCAGAAGAGATTTTAAAGTGTGCTTGGGCATGATTACCTTTCACCGCATTATTGACGTTAATAATGAGAAGCTACGAAAAGTGTGTACTTGGCAAGGAAAGAGCTGTGAGCAAGTTTAAAGCTGCAAACAAGGCAGATGTGTCAAAGCAGCTATAACTGTAAAAAAACAAACAAACAAAACACAGTGCAGTTAGAAATACACTCTTCACTGAGACAACAGGAAAGGTGGCCTGAGAGCAAGACCCCAGTCAATGAAGTATGCCTTCTTGTTTGTTTGTTTGCTTGCTTGCTTGCTTGCTTGTCAAGACAGGTTTCTCTGTGTAATATCCCTGTACTCACTCTGCAGACCAGGCAGGTCTTGAACTCAGATCAGTCAGCCTCTGCCACCAGAGTGCTGGAATTAAAGGTGTGAGCCACCCACTCAAGCTGCAACTTCTGAAAATGCAATTTTTCATGAAAAGAGAGGGAGGGAAGGAGGGGGAGAGAGAGAGAGCAGAGACAGAGACAGACAGAGACAGAGAACCCAGGCCAAGAATGCCACTGAAGGGGTTCCTTGCTTGAAAGTCAAAGGCACTCTGCTGCGGCAGAGTATTCTCCAGCTGGCAGCAGGGCTCCATTGTCGACAAAATTCTGCAGACATATAAAGTGCAAGAGTTAGAGGGTCGTGGAGATTTATATCAGGGTTCCAGAAAGCTGCTGAAGTCAGGCATTGTGTAACAGGGTTGAGTTCCCTGGCAGACACTGCACGCAGCTGTGAATGGGGAAACCTAAATTGCTGTAGAAACCCCAGGATACTGGACATACCAGACCATGGACTATCACTGAGGAAACTTCAAGCACAGACTGGAACAACTGAGCAGAGAGGTTGCGTGTGCTATAATCTGTAGAATTGGAGAAACAGGGCTACCGATGACCACTGGAGCACATCGATGCCACAAGTGCCAGATGTTGGGTTTGGTATTTTGCCTGCTGGGTTT
The DNA here is from genome assembly GCA_021653895.1 of Mastomys natalensis. Classification (NCBI taxonomy): domain Eukaryota; kingdom Metazoa; phylum Chordata; class Mammalia; order Rodentia; family Muridae; genus Mastomys; species Mastomys natalensis. The sequence goes on along the minus strand of JAJTUV010001318.1, from coordinate 349,147 downwards.
GGTATTGCTTTGGTCCAGTTTTTGGTATCCTTTTCTCCATCCTGTTTACTGAGAATGTCTGTTTCATACCAATGTATATTAGAAGTATGGAACTTATATTTTGGTTTTGTTCTGCCCACCCCCAAGGGCTCATAGCTAATAGATTGCCTTCAGTATCAGAAAATCATATGAATTTGGGGATTTTAAACAGTTTTAGAACTATTAAATTTGGGAGGACTCATAAATGAAATGCATTTTGCATTAAGAATGGTCAAGAATATTTGAGGACCAGTGGGTGGAATTTCACAGTTAAAAAGAACATATTTGGGCATCAAGTTGCTTTCAAGGTTTTTTTCTTGTTTATACTTTTATTATTTTATGGGGTGGGGGTTGCCTGCGTGTGTGGGCATGGCTTTGCCTTCATGGATGTCTATGTCTGTGTAGACAATGAGCACCGTGCTAGCTGAGGCCAGAAGAGAGCATCAAATATCCTGGAACTGGAATTACAGATGCTTCTGAGTGACCAGCCTAGTGCTAGGAATTGAACCTGCATCCTCTGGAAAAGCAACCAATACTCTTAACCACTGAGCCATCTCTCCAGCCCCTCACGTTGATTTTTGATGGTCAATCTTCATTGTCAGTTTTACAGGACTCAGAATCACCTGGGAGACATGCCTCTGGGAATGTTTCCAGAGAGGTTTAACTAAGAGAGAAGTCTCACCCTGAATTCGGTGGTATCATCCCCAGGATGGGATCCCAACCTAATAACAAGGAGAAAAGGAGACTGGTGGAGTCCAGTGTTCACCTCTCTCTGCTTCCTAACCACAGATGTAGCATGGCCAGTCACTTCATGGTCTGACCACTATACTTTCCAACTCTCAAACTGTGAACGAAAATAAACTGCTACTTCCTCTTTTCATCACGACAACAAGAAAAACAACTGACATACTGGAACACTGGCGACATAAAGCATACTGTGGTCATTGCCAAATACTGGTTCTAATGATAACTAAAGGCAGACTTAAGTGCCTTCACCACCGCTTATAATTTTTCTTTATTTTATATGTTTTTAATTTTTATGTCACATTTATTTATTCAATGTGTGTGTGAGAGAGAGAGAGTGAGTGAGTGTGTAGGTGCACATGTATCATCATGTATGTATGGAAGACAGAAGACAGCTCTGAAGAGTCAGTTCTTTCACTATGTGAGTATTGGTGATCAATCACTTTACCCTGAGCCATTGTACTGAAGATAGATATAGATATATTGATATAGATAGATAATATAGTATATATCAGTTCTGTCATTGTTCTTAAAAGGTAAGCTTAGTTCTCACTTTATACAGGAACTGACCTTTGAAATGCTAAGGAATATATTCCCAAGTCCCAAGATTAATAAGACATGGAAGCAACCCATTATCTGTTTAAGATTCACACTTCACCATGTAGCCTCCTGTGTGGTCTGAATACATCCATGAATGAGCTAATACCTGAAACCCAACAAATATCAAATCAAACCATAAAAAAAAAAAAAAACCACCAACTAACCTCCCAACAGGAAGACAACAATCTGTACAAATGGACAAATCTCGCATGAGGAATGTCAACACTGAGCCACTGTACTCTATAAAGAAAATCCTAAATTATCACAGAAGCAGTTTTAATCTTCATAGCAAAATCATCTTAGGGGTGTTTTGTGAATTTGTGATGTTAATCATAGGCTTTATCAAGCTCTTGGCAACATTTCCAGAATAGACTGACTGCAAAACATTAATTCTGCAAACTGGTTAGAGTGAATAGAGCTGTCATGTAATATTTAACAATTCAAAATGGAACATTAACAGTTCTAAAAGTACCTAGGGAGCATGTAAAACTGGGAGCAGAGTTTGCTCCTGGAAAGAAGCACCAAGAATGGGCTGAACCAGGTGACATCACTGACTAAGGTAGCACCTCTAGCCATCTTAATGCTCTCTGCTGTAGTAACTCCTCAGTCCAGACAATTCCCTTCAGCTACTGTCAACAAACCTCAACAATGGCAAATATGGTGCCAAAGGGTAGAGAAATACTTATTACAAGGATTTAAAAATAATTCTAAGCTAAACATGATGGGAGGCAGAGGCAAGCAGATGTCTGTGAATTCAAGACCAGCCTGGTCTACATACTGAGTTCTAGGACAGACCCTTTCTCAGGAAATAATAATAATAATAATAATAATAATAATTCTAACCTGTACCTGGCAGTGTTCAGTGCTTAAAGCCACATTTAACTCATGTCTGCACCAACTCTTTATAGCTGTCATGTGTCATGACAGCTCAATGAAAGGAGTTTTAGTAATGTACTCATCAGGAAGAAATTCTGGAAACAACCAACTATTCATTCCCCCTTCCCCAAAGTAGCCTTGGGACAGCAAAACTGCCCAGCAGCTAAAAGTACTTGCTGCCATGCCCAACAAGCTGAGTTATGGTGTCGATTCTCCACAAGTTGTCTTCTGATCTCCCCATGCATGGATGGTGGAATACACAAACTCACAGACCCACACATGTATATAGACCCACTAAATAAATAAGTGTGTGAGAGAGAGAGAGAGAAAGAGAGAGAAAGGGAGGGAGGGAGGAGGGAGGGAGGGAGGGAGGGAGGGAGAAGAAGGAAGGAAGGAAGGAAGGAAGGAAGGAAGGAAGGAAGGAAGGAAGGAAGGAAGGAGGTCAATCGGACATATCAACAGGTAAAGGGACCTTGTCAAGCCTTAGACTAAGATGATGACCTTAGTTAGACTCCCTAGCCTTACACGGCGGAAGAGAGCTCCAGCTCCCTCAGGATGTCCTCTGACATACACACATGTGCATTTATAATACATAAATACACATACAAATAGCTAAATAAATGTACAAAAATATGTTGAAAGCAAATGACCTTTTCATAAGTTTCCAAGTTTTCACACAGACACACAACAGCAAAAAAAAAAAAAAAAAAAAAAATAGAAAAGAGAAGAGAGAGTCCTGGTGTGCTGTTGATAGGAACTTAAATTAATGTAGCTATTATGGAAAACAGTACAGAGATCTCTCAGCAAACTCAAATAGAATAACTATATGATTTGGTAATCACAATACAGGATATGTCTCCAAAGGATTTACAATCTCTATGACGGGTGGATTATTATGCTCAGAGCAGCATCATTCATAAAAGACAAGAATTGCATTAACCTAAGTGTCCATTAGTGGCTTAAAGAGGACAGACAGAATTCTTTTTCCTCAGTGTCAGAGATTTCGGTTTAAGGCCAGTGGGCTCCATTGCCTTTGAGGACATTGTGAAGCAGAATGCCACAGTGGGGAATGGGGAGAGCAAGGCTGCTCAATCTGACAGCTGGGAAGCAGGAGAGGAGAAGAGAGAAGGAGAAAGGAGGAGAGGTTCCTAAAGAGCACAACTGCGCTGAACTAATTTCCTCCGTTCAACTCGACCTCCTAAAAGGTCCATCACCTTTCCAAATGGCACAGGCTGATGGGCAAGCCTTCACACAAGGCCTTGCTTGGGAAGACATCAAAGAACAAGTCCTAGCCCTTTTGACTGAGTTGTGCCCAGCCCCTGACCATTAGCTTCTCAGACAGCATTCCGTGTGCCATGTGCTTATACACCACCCGAACTGACTACACAGCTGCCTAAACTACGTAATAACATGAAGTCATGTCTACAGTCCCTTAGCCTAAAACTTTAGAGCCAAATGCGTCCTGGAATTCATATTTTCTCCCATTTTACAAGTGTAATGATTTAGTGAGCCATCCTGGTGGGAACTTGAAAGACAAGGATGCTGAAAGAAATGCAGACAACAGCAGCCAAGTTCCTGAGATTTCAGACTGAAAGAAAAACTCTACCAAGAACATGGCTTGGGGTTGTTTATGTGATATTTTATCCAAGAATCCAGCTTCATTTGCCCATGTCCTGAGAATTTAACTGAAGTCGAATTTAAAGCAAATGGACTAATTTGTCTGGCAGAGGACATTTCAAGGCTAGAGAGAATGCAGGCTGCTGCTGAGAAAGCAGCTGCAATGGTTAAGGAGATCAGAACCACCGAAGGCCCGAACTCACTGCAGGGAGAGAGCGCCGACTGTCAGGATAAACAACTGCATAAATAGAAAAGTCAAAAATAAAGTCAAGACGGGAAGCATCCAGAGCAAGAGCTTCTCTCCTCACTTCTTTTTAAACAAAACAAAACAGAGTGGGTTTCGTTGGGCTATTTTTATCAAACACCCATCTATTGCCTCTCTCCAAGCACTTGCGTGTTCGTAAAGGTAAGCCTCATCAGAAACACTGTAATTTAGCTAAGGAAAGAAGGCAGGCATGAAAAGCATGGATTAGTGTCATTTAGATGCCAGAAAATCACAAGCTTGCGTGTGCTCATTGGCCAACTGAAACAGGCTAATGTTTTTGCAATTTGCCAAGAAAGAAAAATCATGAATACTTCAACAAGCATGTTCCTAAGCAAGATCTTGAAGGATGAGTAATATTTGGATACGAAGTGTTAGGAAAGCAAAGACAGTCATACAAAAAAATATATAGTAGGAAAAGACGGGATAAAGAGAGGGCTACTCAGGAGAGCAGAGAAAGATAAAAGTGTAGGAGTCTTCAAAGCAAGACAGGAAGCTGAGTTTGATCCACAGTGATGCAGAGCCCAAAGATCCCCAGAAAAGGCTTAGATACACACACACACACACATACACACACTCACACACATACACACACTCACACACACAAACACACACTCACACACACATACACACCCACACACACATACACACACTCACCACACAAACACACACTCACACACACATACACACTCACACACACACAAACACACACTCACACACACATACACACTCACACACACAAACACACACTCACACACACATACACACACTCACACACACACAAACACACATACACACACACAACACACATACACACATACACCACTCACACACACATACACACACTCACACACACATACACACACTCACACACACAAACACACCACCATCACACACACAAACACAACACACACACACCAAACACACTCACACACACATACACACACTCACACACACAACATACACACACTCACACAACCACACACACATAACACACACTCACACTCCACGCACCACTCATACACACACTTCACACACACTCACACACACATACACACACTCACACACTCACACACACTCACACACACACAGAGCAGAATGTAAGTGATATGAAAGAGGAAATGTAGAAAAGAAGAGGGTTAGCTAGGGAGGAGAGAATGAGGTCAGTGCCGAGGAAGGACAGAAGAATAGAAAGTCACACTTCGGATATTTGAAAAGTCACAAGAAATTACATCATTCTTCTTTTCATATAATACATATAAGTTGATGTGTACACATATGTATACATACACACACACACACACACACCACACACGCATACATACGTATAATGAAGTTATGCCATTTGGGCCAACAATGCTCTCAACAAGAGCCATTAATTATCTAGGAAAAACCCCAGTACTAAACATGAAAAAAAGAACCTTTTGAGTGGTTGATCAGGGAATCAAAAGGATTCCCAAAACAATATAGGCTATTGCTACTGCCCTTGGTTGCTGTCTTAGGGTTTTACTGCTGTGAACACAGACCATGACCAAGGCAACTCTTATAACCAACAACATTTAACTGGGGCTGGCTTACAGGTTCATTAAGGCAGGAGCATGACAGCATCCATGCAGGCATGGTACAGGCAGAGTCAAAAGTTCTACATCTTCATCTGAAGGCTGCTGGCAAAATACTGGCTTCCAGGCAGCTAGGATGAGATTCTTTTTTTGGTTTTTTTTCGAGACAGGGTTTCTCTGTGTAGCCCTGGCTGTCCTGAACTCACTCTGTAGACCAGGCTGGCCTCGAACTCAGAAATCCACCTGCCTCTGCCTCCCAAGTGCTGGGATTAAGGCGTGCGCCGCTGCTGCTGCTGCTGCCGCCGCCGCCGCCGCCGCCGCCACCACCGCCCGGCTAGGATGAGATTCTTACAGCCCACACCCACAGTAACACACTTACTCCAACAGGCCACACCTTCTAATAGTGCCACTCCCTGGGCCAAGCATATACAAACCATCACAGTTGCCTTCCAGAGATTAAAGGTAAGTCCCTATAGCTGAAGATAAGCATGTACTTAAGACATAGGACTTGGAACATCAGACATAGATCTGATCTGAGGTCTACTCCCCTAGGACTAGCTTCCATACCACGGAAAAGATACTAGAAGACACTACCCAAGCTGCCAAGGAGCTGTGATGCCTATAAACCACAACAATGACCAGCATGGCAAGATATCCCTAAAGGAGCAATAGTGGCGCTTACATCCTGGTGGTACCCAACAGCTGTCTAACTAGACTGAAGTCTCACTGAGCAGAAGGGAAAATCATGCCTGGGGCTGGAAAGCTACCCAATTATCCAGGGCTAGTGAGGCTATAAATCTTAGAGAACTTTCTAACACCGCCTTACCACAGCAGCACACTTCCTAACTGCATTCTTAATAACCTTAAAACCAAAGACAAGTTTAGCTCTTATCTCACCAAAGAAGCTTCTGTTATCAACAGATGAAGACCTTCTCAAAATCCCACAACTGGTCAAAATACAAAGAACAACTGACTCTAGGTGAAGACTGTAAGAGTCAGAAGACCAAGAATCTGCTATGAGATTGTGTCTCCTAGACATGAAAGAAAGTTTTACCCATGATACTTCAACAATATGGCTGCCTAACAATGTTCAGTACCTGAACAATGACACCAGCAATAAACAGGCATGCTAATGCTGAAGAGGAAATCTCATGGAACCACAGGCCTAAACAAAGAACTACAGGAAACTAACACTTATTAAAAGACAGAGAATTAGTCCTCCTGGGGGATGACGCCCTAACTGGTTATCCGATACCGGATGCATAGCCCTGAAGTCATAGACAGAGAAGCAACACTAAATGGACTCAACAGGTTTATTTACAGACCTATGTATGCATTTATACATATATGCAATATTACAAAGCAAAGGAAGCTGTGAGCCTGAGAGGAAGCTAGGAGATGGTACATGAAGGAGGGGAGGGGAAGAAGAAAAGGGAAGAAGTAACAGGGTAAGTTATTTTAATTAAAAACATTATATATACACACACACGCACACAGGCAACACACAATACACATATTAAAAAAAAAAAAAAAAAACAGGCAAAAAAGCCTGTGAAGTGGTAAGATCAGAGCTTAGCTGGAGTGGTGGGTGGGTGTGCAAGAGAGATTTAGAAGAAAGTGTAAAACTTTATACGTTATGAGACCAAGAAATTACATGACCTATCTTTATCATCTTTTTGTTCTTTATCTAGAGTAGCCTACACACAAAATCCCCACTATATGTCCTTTTTTTTTCCACCTCCACTTTAAATTTTGTTTTTGTCTATGTATATGTGTGTGTGTGGTGTGGTTCATATGGAGGCAGAAGACACTTCAGGTGTCAATTCTTGGGTCCGTTCACAGTGTGTGTGTGTGTGTGTGTGTGTGTGTGTGTAGGATGTGTGTTAGTGTGTGTGTAGGTGTGTGTGTAGGTATGTGTGTAGGTGTGTGTGTAGATGGTGTGTGTGTTAGGTGTGTGTGTAGGTGTGTGTGTTGTATGTGTGTAGGTGGTGTGTAGAGTGGTGTAGGTGTGTGTGTGATGTTGAGGTGGTGTGTGTGTGTGTAGTGTGTGTGTGTAGAGGGGTGTGTGTGTGTGTAGGTATGTGTGTAGGTGTGTGTGTAGGTGTGTGTGTGTATGGGTGTGTGTGTGTGTGTGGTAGGTGTGTAGGTGTGTGTGTGTAGGGTGTGTGTGTATGGTGTGTGTGTGTGTAGGTTGTGTGTGTAGGTGTTGTGGTAGTGTGTGTGTAGTGTGTGTAGTGTGTGTGTATGATATGTGGTGTAGGTGTGTGTGTGTGGTGTGTGTGTTGTGTAGTGGATGTGTGTATGGGTTGTGTGTGTAGGTTGTGTGCTTGTGAGAACTAAAGTTCACTTTAAGCATCTTTCTTGTGATTCTTCATGTTAGATTTTGAGACAGAGAACCCAGAGCTCTCTTATCAACTAGATTCACTCTTGCTCAGGATGTCTCCAGCCCTGACGGTGGGGAGATCAGGGCTGTGCAGGTCAGCGAACAAGAAGTAGAGGTAAGCAAGTGCCAAGTGCCAGGCTTTCTCTTTTCCTCCTCTGGAATGGTGCTGGCCTCCTTCTGGTCAGATCTCTCCTGCGTAGATAACCCTCGTGGGTGTTGTTTACTTGACCTGCCAGGTACTTCTCAAACTAATCAAGATGATGGAGGCAGACCTGTGAGCCATTCTGACTCAGGTTATCTGTATGAGCCACCCTTGCCCCCTTAGGTCCCAACCACATTTGAACAGGATTCTATTGCCAACATCCCTTAAGGTGTAGACTGTCAACTACAGCTGCCTGAAATTGAAATCATTAACAACCACCCCTGTGTCCTCCTTCTCTCCCACCTGTAGTAGGAGCAAACAGGACCAGAAAATACCAATTTAAAGTAACTCTAGCTGGTAAAACACTGACATCCAATAGTTTTGTGATTGTTTTATTTTATCTAATATTGTTTTTATGCTTTCAAAAAAAGTTCCTCCAAGATCACTGGGTGTAGTCCCAGCACTGATGAGGTAGAGGTAGGAAGATCAGGTGTTCAGGGTTGTCCTTAACTACACAATGAGTTTGAGGCTAGCCTTGGCTACATGAGACCCTAAGCTACCCCCTCACTCCAAAAAAAAGGAAAGGGAAAAGGAAAAAAGAAAGTCTGCAGGAAGCACAGAGGAAAATGATAGATGTCACTTCTATGAGCATTATTCTTTGTATTCAGGTTGGCTCTGAGTTTCATGAGAATGGAAATCGATTACAACATCTTCCCACACGGTTTTGTTACCATAGAATTTAGTCTTTATATGTTTCTTATTTTCTTTATCAGCTATCTTATGATCTAGAGTTCCATACCCACTGACAGATTTTATTTTAATTGCTTGTCTGGAAGTATTCGTTTGCAAGCAACAAATAATCTCCATGGAGACAGATGATGTGTGTGCTTTTATACGCCTCTCCCAGTGTTTCCTCTGTAGCCTAGCTAACTCAAAGCCACAAAGAGATGAAAAACTCAGTGGTCATTGTTCATAGTGCCCTGAGGGTCTCCAAAGTGTTCACAGTACACAAAGCCCAAGTCCACAGTAGCAAAACATCAGAGCACAGCTCCAAGTCTAGCCTAGCCTTACCATCCCGGGGCCTTACTATCCACCATCACCCAGATCTCTTAAATGGCACACCCATTAATATTGAGCCACCAGATCAAAACTTCCCACATGGAGTTCAAAGAACATGGTCTCTGAGTGGTTGTGGGACTGAAAATTTCATGGTCATACAAATTTGAGAAAATTAAATATCTTAGTGTTCTTCAGTAGATTGAAGTGACATCAGTGCAGCAATGATGCTACAGTTTAGATAAGGGGTGTCCCCACAGTCCCCAGTGCAGTGATCTAAAGAAGTATTGGTGGCTGGAAAGACGGCTCAGAGGTTAAGAGCACTGGCTGCTCCTCCAGTGGTCCTGAGTTCAATTTCCAGCAACCACATGGCGGCTCACAGCCATCTATAAGGGGATGCCTCTTCTGGCATACATGCATCCATGCAGACAGAGCACTCATACATAAAATACGTTAATAAGTCTTTAAAAAATGTTGGGATAGTTATGAGTGGGAGTGGAAGGATTTTAAGTCATGTGGGACATGGTCCTCAGAGGGAATCCACATAGCTCTGTGGGACTTGGCTCCTTCTGGCTTTCTGACTCACACACAGTCCCAGAGTGACTCTGTCCACCAAGGGGTGACAAGCCAAGGACACCCTTGCCTGAGCCATGCTGTGTGGATTTTTCTTCCACTAAAACTGTCAGTTAAGCTGAAAAATTATCACCTATAAATTATCCAGCTTTGAGTACTTTATGATAGACTGAATATATCTGGCTCAATAAAAACTGGATGTTAATGAAACCAGCATTTATTTCATCAATTTTTTTGGCCAGGGAACTGTTTACAAGAGTGGGTCTTAGTCTTCTGTTGCCTTCTCTGTCCCCTCTCCTGCCACTTCCTACTTCAAGATTAGACTTCTTTCTGCAGAGTTCAAACACACCCAGGCTGTGTAGTCTCAGGCTCCCAGACCAAGACACAGACAAGACAGCTTACTTCCCCCATGAGATCTTCCCTGGCCTCTGCTCTCTACAAAGTGTCCCCTTGCTTTTCTTTCCTTCATAACCTTCCCCTGCAGAACACGCTACATGCACCTGTTCTTGTGTTGTGAGTGAGTGGCTAAGAAGAGAAAATGGTGTTGGCAAAATAAAAATGAACCCTGTTTCCTGGAAAACTTTAAAATCAAGCACACTTTGACAAAGATTCTCCATAACTTCACATACACATTTACCATCTGCCAACTGCAATAAAATTAGGGTTTCTGGAGACAGGACCTCTCTGCCTTTGTGTCCCGGTAATCCGAGCTATTTAACCGCTGTCTGCAGACAGCAGGATTGGCTTGGTAAGTGCTGGGGACATGAAGACTGGATGCTGCATGCCCTCGTGCTCAGGCCTCCCGTCTCTAGTCTCTCATTAGGCAGCTTCTCAGGTCCCACCCTTGGTCTGCTGTCAGAACCTCCAGGGATCTCAGTGTTTGCTGATGTCAGAGCTCTTGTCCTCAGACATCTTCAGGATAAAGCAGCCACCAACTGTAAACTTCTGTTGTGCATGAGCAATTCTCTTCTGCTACTCTGAATATCTGACAGAGGAAGGAGCAAATTTCTAGTTTCATTTGTCCTAGGATTATCATATACAGCAACATACTGCTTTCCCTGCTGATAGAAATAATGCTTTAATTAGCACAAAACATCCCTCTGAGAATTAATCAGCTGCCCAGCTACCCCCAAACACTCGAGGGCCAGTTTACCATCTGCTATACCAACAACAAAAAATGTATTACCTGAGAACAATTAAAGCCTAACAAGGCTATGTTACTCCAAAATAAGAAACATTCAACACACACACACAAACAAACACACACAACACATACAATTCACACACAAACACACACACACATTGCAAACACATGGACCCAATCTTTCTCATCATAACCAATCATTTGGTTATATGTCCACAGGTAACACAGACAACTCAGTTAAAACGCTGCAGTCACTTTTGCTTATTTTCATTTTCTATCAACTGCAAGCTAGCAACAGCTCAATCTTTTATTCTCTCTCTCTCTCTCTCTCTCTCCTCTCTCTCTCTCTCTCTCTCTTTTTTTTTTTTTTTTTTTTACTGAAAGACACCAAATATCTGTTATAACAAACCTTAATGTCTTCTAGAGCATTCTATATCCTGACAGACGTACAGACCAAGCATGCCCATAAGTCCTGCTTTCAGCCTCTTCTCCCAATTACCATCACATGACCCTCTCTTCCTTCTGGCTCAGCTTCACTCTTCAATCTAGGTGGACCTCAGGAGCAGCAACTGCCATCCCAGGCTACAAGGCTCCTTCCATCTTGGAAGTTCCACAGCATCCAGCAGCAGGCCTGGCCACCAGCCACAGAGGCAGCCCTGCATTGCATGGTCCTCCTACCCTGTGTACTTCATATCCTTGAGAAACCTCTAATTACAAAAAAGGGATAGTGGGATAGTAGGACCCAGATCTTTCTTTATCCTCCCTCTCCAGCACTCCCAAACAGGAAACACATCTCTGGGAGACTGTGAGGGTGACTAGAAAGGGTTAACAGAAAGGCATCATCATGAACGGGTCTGACACCATCCTATGGGATGGGGTCCTGATCCCAAAAACACTGAGAAAGCAAGCTGATTGCCAGCAGTCGTCTTTCTGCTTCCAGATTATGGAACACCACATGACCAGGACACCTCACACTCCACCTGTCATGCTTTCCCACATAGATCGTCTGATCCTCAAACCATGAGGCACCACACACACACCACACACACACACACACACACACACACACACACACGCCGTTATAGCTCAGGCTAGCCTCACCCTGCCCCTCCTGTCTCAGTTTCCCAAGTGCGAGGTTACAGGCTGTGTTGGCATCAGCCAAGAAGGATCTGAGTGAGCGCTGTGAAGAGAATCTCGCCATGAAGGGACACTGACAGGTCAGAAATCGGGGAGGAGGAGGGACGAAGGTTAGAAGATACACTAGCACCTTCGTTGGGGAAGTAGGTCACGTATGCAGGTGGTATTTAAGATTGTCAAGGTTCCATGTGCCTTTTAAGTACTCTGGGTTTCTGAGTTTAGAGATTAAAATTCCCAAGAAAATACACAATACAACCAAGCCAAGAACCAAGCCATCTTTTGATAGGCTCTAAGACCTATACCTTAAAAATCAACCAAATAGAGAATTTCCCTGTATCATCATAATGTGTTTCCTGACATCCCTCTGGGTATCTATCAATGATTTTCTCAAGGCACAAGCTGCTCATGGTGGGGAAAAAAGGTTAACTTGTTTCACAGCCGTTAGCTCTCTAAGGTAGGAGTCTACTCAACGTCAGCAAAGTGACCAGGCTGCAATAAAAGTAAAGCGTCACCCCCAAATGGACAGTGAGCCCCACCAGAGCACTAATCCTGAGTCCCTCACCAGACTCAAACACACATCAGCACCAGGAAAGCATGATTCTAGACTCCACTGCATTGGAGGTGGCAAGTCCTTAATCATGTATAGCTTTCAAGAATAAATGTACCCAGTGGGCTAGGAGCTCAGCTGAGTTGGTAAAGTGTGTGCCACACAAGTATGAGGATCTGTTTGAACCCCAGCATCCATATAAGATAATAATGTAATAATAATAATAATACAACCATAGTGGCACATGATAATAATCCTAGCATTGGAAGAAGTTGGGGACATGTTGGTCTCTGGTACTCACTGGCCAGTCAGACTTATTTATCAAGTCCATAAACCCAATGAGAGGACTTATCTCAAAAAACAAAGTAGATGGCTCCTCATAATAACACCTGAGGTTGACCTCTGACCTCCTGTGGTGATTTGAATATGCTTGGCCCACGGGCTCTATTAGGAGGTGTGGCCTTGTTAAAGGAAGTGTGTCACTGTGGGGTGGGCTTTGAGCTCTCAGTACTCAAGCTCCATCCAGTGTAGAAGAGACCTCCTCCTGGCTGCCTGCAGAAAACAGTCTCCTTTTGGATCCCTGCGGGTCAAGAGGTAGACTTTCAGTTCCTTCTCCAGCACCATGCCTGCCTGCATGCTGCCATGCTTCCTTCTGCGTCCATAATGGACTGAACCTGATGAAACTGTAAGCAGCAGCAATTAAATGTTTGACTTTATAAGAGTTGCCTTGGTCAGGGAGTCTCTCACAGCAGTAAAACCCTAACTAAGACACTTCCATATGAATGCACACACACAATGCACAGACACAAATGTGAAGACATACACATGTAAGTAGTTCAATGAGGATGAATGGATGGATAGATAGATAGATAGATAGATAGATAGATAGATAGATACTGCGTCTCATGAATGGCAGTTGTCATTCAAGCTCTGGTCAGTCTTTGCAACAGTCTTTGGGCTTACAAGGTGTAGGTCAGTGATAGAGCGCTTGCCTGCCGCATGGGAGTCCTTCACTTCCACCCAAAGGTTTGCCCAAGTAAGAGGGGGTGACTGTGAGCACCACAGAGTACCAAGAACTGTTGCTTGGAATCCTTCCACGGATCTTAAGCCTGGTGACTGGATTTCCACGTGGTGGTGTGAGCTGTGCTCCCAACAGTCCTTGTCAGCACATCAGTGCATTACCCAGCTCATGTGGGAAAAGGAGAAGGAATACCTACAGACCATTGTCCCCTGAAGCATGAGCTGAGTTTCAAAAAGATTATTCATGTCTAGCTGCACCTTCCCACTACTAAACTGCTAGCAACCAATCTTTTTTAAAGTACACCTTGAAGTAAGAGAGAATTGCTCAAATACACACAGGAGCACAAAATCCTCTCATGGGCAAGTCCCAGCAGCTAGACTTTGTTCCCAAAGGCACTGCTCCCAAGCTTCGTAGACGCCCCAGGAGAAGAGACAAGATGGAGCTGTCTCCAGGGCTCACACTGGGCTTTTCTAGACCCTGAGATACCAGGAGAAAAGCTTTTGTTGTTATCATATCATAACTTAAACCACTCAGTCTACTAAATATGTGCAAAATAAATTAAAACTAGAAAGAAGGCAGAAGTATAAGAAAAAAGCTGCACACCCTAAACTTTCACAGAATGACAAGCTCGATAAATGTAAAGTTCCAAAATGGGGGCACGGAAGATGCTTGCATGTGCAAGCATGAGGGCCTGAGTTCAAATCCCCAGCACCTATGGGAAAAACAGGCATGACTACCTTTACACCTGTAACCCCAACACTGTGGACATAGAGACAGGAAGATCAGTAGGGTGTGCTGGCCAAAACCTAGCTCTAGGTTAAGTGAGAAATGCTGTCTCAAGGAAATAAGGCAGGGAGTGATACAGCAAGATGCTGGACATCCTCTTCTGGATTCCACAAGGCCACAAATGGGCACATGCACCCACACACACATGTATTTACATCTCTCTCTCTTTCACACACACACACACTTTAAAGATGCATTTAGCTTCCCAAACCAGCTCACAATGTTCATGGTAGCAGTGTTACAAGCCAAAAATCCCAACACTTGCACCAAAAATAAAGTGCCCTCCCATCATCCAAACAGTCCACAGTGGCTTCCCATCATGCAGCATGCTTGCTGGGGAGTTAAAGCCTGGTCCACAGCAGGAGTTGAAGACCAGGGCTCCACATCACACGAGTGTCAGAAATGAGGGAGCTGGAATGTGAACCTCTGTGACAGGTGAATGCAGAATTAGAGACAAAGCCATACACATTCCTTCGAAGGAATTTTTTTTCTGCCTTGTTTTATAGGATGGCAGTCTCCATCATCTGGGAAGATATCAAAGATGACACATTATATTTTCAGTGGGAACGTACTACTAAATTAGTTTGACAGGGGCAGGGGCAAAAGTCTACATTTTAAAGGATATTTGTCAAGTAATTTGATTCACACACATTTGTGAGTCCTCCTATGGCTGGTGATGTTGCTCAGTTGTTAATGTGCTTGCTTAGCGTACACAAAACACTGGATTTGAGACCAGCACCAACATAAATGAAGTGTGTTAGTGTATGTTTTTAATCCCAGCACTCAGGTGGCAGAGGCAGGAGAATCAGAAACCCAAGGTCATACTGAGCCACATAGAGAATTTGATACCAGCCTGGATGTTGGAACTATTTGGGAAGGATTAGGAAGTGTGGCCTTGTTGGAGGAGGTGTGTCACTGGACTTTGATGTTTCAAAAGCCCACTCCATTCCCAATTATCCTTGTATGTTTCGCTTTCTTTCTCTCTCTCTCTTTCTCTCTCTCTCGTCTTTCTCTCTTTTTCTGTGTGTGTGGTCTTGTGTCTCTCTCTCTCTCTCTCTTCTCTCTCTCTCTCTCTCTCTCTCTCTCTCTTCTTCTCCCTTTGTGTGTTGTGTCACTTCCAGATAAGGAATGGGCTCTCAGCTGTATCAGGACCCGCTGCCTGCTGCCCTCTCTGCCTGCCTGCCTGCCTCCTGCTCCTGCTGCTCTGCCTGCCTGTGCTTCCTGCCTCTGTTGCTGCCTGCCTGCTGCTGTGCCTGCCTGCCTGCTGCCTGCTCCGCTGCCTGCCTGCTCTGCCTGCTCTGCCTGCCTGCCTGCTGCCTCTGCTGCTGCCTGCCTGCTGCTCCTGCCTGCTAAAAGAGCTCACCCCTAGAGCACCAAGACCCGTTAAACTCTTCTTCTATAAGCTTTCTTGCTCTTGTGTCTCTTCACAGAAATAAAAAGTGCTAAGACAGCAAGCAGCCAGCCTGGCTCTAAGCAGGCAAGACCCATCTTAAAAAATATTTCATTCTATTTTTAACAGCAGTAAGATTAAAAATTTTCCCATTAAGGAGAAGTGATACCAGTGAACTGAGCCTTGTGACATGACTGTTCTCTATGTAAGGAAACATATCTAATCGAAACAGCAGCACGTCGGGCGGTGGTGGCGCACGCCTTAATTTCCCAGCACTTGGGAGGAGAGGCAGGGGTTCTGAGTTCGAGCCACCTGTACTGACCGAGCAAGTTCCAGACAGCCCGGACTAATAGAGAAACCCTGTCTGGAAAAAAAACAAAAAAAAAAAAAAAAAAAGAAACAGCATGCACAAGATGCACATAAGTACAAGTCATTGCTAAGCCCATTAGCACACTGCCAATTCATTTGGTCTTTGGTTTTTCCAGACAGGGTTGGTTTCTCCATGCTGCTCTGGTTGTCCTGGAACTCGCTCGGTAGATCAGTCTAGTCTTGAACTGAGAGATCTCCTATGGCCTGCAGCCTGCCTTACCCTCCCAAGTTAAAGGTGTTGTGCCACCACTGCCTGGCCAATAAATTTTTTAAAGAAATTAATGAGTTTTTAAATGATATTGACTCTAAAATGTATATCTAATCAAAATTCCCAACAAAAGGGTAGCACGTTAGAGATGAAAGATTGGGTAGTAATGTTGACAATAAAGTATTTAGCCATTTTAGGGGGAAATGGGGTTTTTACTAACTATTTAGAAGATAGTCACCTAAGAAAGCAGTTGGCAGTGGCCTGCTAGGGTATGCTCTGAAACAGTAATTCAGATGGACTCACATCTGAGCACTCAGAAGGCTCTAAATCAGTAGGAGTAAATTAAAGCAAAGGGTATAATCAACCAATAATGTCCAAGGAGGAACAGGAGATCCCCTTGAAGCCCTCAGAGTCAGCAGTAAGACTGTACTGTGGCTTTGATAAAAGGATTAACAACCCTCAAATTAAAGCCCCAGACGATGAAGAAAAGGAGGAAACTCAAAAATGAAAGAGCCAATCATTACAAGATTTTGTGATTGGCAAGAAATAAAGCCCTAGATCAACTTAGTGAATGGACACACTCCTAGAAGCTATATGCAAAGTGTAATTGTCGAATTGTCTTAGCTAAAGGAATCCATACCAAAGCAACGAACCTAAGTCCCATTCCATGTACAGTTATTTATGTTTATGTTATTTACTAATATTTATAAGAAGTTCACCTTTCTCTCTGAAAATATGTACCCTGAGTTTTCATTTTGCTATCTGTTTCTCTCAAAACAAGGCAAATATGTGGAAGTTCAAAAATGGGCGGCATACTCTAAAATCTAATGTTTAAAGAGAATATATTGTAATGGCCTTGGATGTTTTCATAATCCAGGTGGATTGGCAGCTCATCATTTAAAAGTGTCTGAAATATGCCAACACCAAAGAAAATGGAACGTTTAAGATCTCTTTAACCTAAAACATCGTCCACCAAAGACAGTGTAACAATGTTTGCTACACAATTGTGGGTTGTTTTCATTTTTCTGAGGCAATACCTTGCTATCTACCCAAGACTGCCCTCAAGATCTTCCTGCCTCAGCTTCCTGAGAAGCAAAGGCCGGTGACACTGTGCCCAGATCTTGCAGGTAAACTTTAAAATATGAAGACAAGCAAGCTAGCCAAATGTAGACAACTTTGCCAAACAAAATGTGAAAAAGACATAGAATCACCTGAGTAGTTTAAAACCAGCCTGGTCGAATGTTACAAAGCCCTGCTTCTCCAGGGACGCTTACAAGATGACAGTGTATCTGTATTTACGTATCATCTGTATGATACCAGTTGATTATTTTATTATTATTATTATTAATATATTTGCTATCTTCCATGTACCGAGATAACAACAACCACTGACCCAGGCTGGGTGCAGGAGAATGGCAGTACAGCTTGTATCTGTGTTTCCGTTTTTACCTTTACAGCTGGATGGGGGAGCCTGGCTCCTCTTTCCTATCCTCCTGGAGATAAGCAGAGCCATCTATAAGCTGAGGACAAGGCCAAAACAGTGCGCTGGAGAGCTGACTCACAAGGTCACACCCAGGATCACAAGCCTCATTTATACCTGCTCTGCCTGATCCAGTGAGTTCGCCAGCCACTGGCACAAGACGGCCCCCAACGGAGAACCAGAGCTGCCTATGTCGAAGCACCTGAGTGTGCTTTTCCTATCTGAAATCCAGACCAAGGGTACACCAGTGTCCTAGCTCCAGGTGAATTTCAGAGAGCTTGAAGAGGTCACACACAGTGGCACTGGCCTAGCTGAAGATGGTGGCAATAGAAACTAAAGTCTGCAGTCTGGAAAAGTCACTGATTAGATTCGAGGGAACCGTCTTGTGGAATCCACGGGGACCCAGCTGAGAGCAGAATCTGAAGCCCTGGGCCGTGAGCACAGGGAGATGCATCGGGCAGAGCGTGTTGGTAGAAAGTTTGGGGTAGAAAGGGTAGACTTAGAAAGAGCCTGGGAGACAGCTGAAAGGTGTTGCCGCAGACAGATGTGGACAGGACAGAAGCTGGTGGCATCTGTACCAGGGAAGAAAACAGAAAATGTCTCTGGAGTTGTGTGTGTAGCGGAATGACCAGGAGTTATCCCAGCACAGATTGTTTGGATCACCGATGAACGTCATCCCAGATAGCACTCTCAACATTCACGGTACGCCTCAGGAGAGGACTTACACAGAAAAACCAAGTAGTCTGGCCTACAGTCCTTTGATTTGCCATAGCAAACTCTGAATGGAGCACCACAACATGGCAAACTCAATAATGTTAGGTAGAGGAGGCATGAAAGGACTTGACAGTAATCCATAAGCTATAAATTGATCCTGGAGAAAGATGGTTTGAAGCCCCCAGAAAGTGTTCCATAGCCATTTCCCCCACTGGTTTTGTTTTGCCTCTACTCCCTCACCTGCCTCCATGCTTCACGCAGAGACAAGTGACTCTGTCAGGGCAGTGAAACCAGAAGGCTCAAGTCTGTCCCCAGGGCCCTGTCTGCTACTTTGTATTGTCTGTCTCACCTTGCCACTTAAACAAAGCTCCTGAGGCAATGTATCATCCAGTGGACCACCCCTGAGATCAAAGGCCCATCCCAGAAACCACAAAAACTGACTAGAGACCCAATCATAGATATTTAAATATGGTATAAGATAGAAAAGGAATAAGAACAGCCTGTGAGTTTTTGTATTTAGGAATGCCTCCCTGTGATCCTTAGCAATTAAACTTGATTATAGGCAACAGCTCACGACATAATTATCAGAAGCCCATAGCCAGAGCATCTCTCCTTAGGAAGCTATTTATAATCTCTCTTTACCTTATAGAAAGGATATCAACAATCACCCCTAACACAGGGTAGCAGATCCCAGGCATCACTAGAGATAGTGTGATAGATACCTATGAAGGGCACCTGCCCTTCAAAAAACCACTTTGACAGACAAAAGGCAGAACTCAAACAGTCAGTCAACACGTATGCAGTGTGAGGCAAGCATCCAGTTCAAAGAAACCAGTTGCCTCTGCCAGCTACAACACAGCTCACACCGCTCTCCTCCCAAACAGAAGTTTGTTGTGTTTTTTACATTCTAGTCCTTGGTAAAGTTCACGTATGTGTTTATTTGCATATATCATGAGGAAGGAGAATGGGAATACACATGTGAAGATCAAAAATTCCTTCTCTCCTTCCTCTATATGGATCCCAGAGATTGAACTCGGGCCATCAGGCTTGGTGCTGTCACCTTTACTGCTGGCCCATCTTGCTGGCTCTAATTTTTTTCTCTGAATCTTCAATCCCTTGCCAGAGTCTAGCCTTGTCTTAAGTGAGTCACGTATCTTAACATCCAAGGGCAAATTACTACTCGTGTATTTTAAAGGGGGGAAGAGAGATTATGGCATCTACCCCCAGTTAAACTACTGGCCAAGACAGAGCTGGGCTTGATTTGAACCCAGGCAGCCAAGTTACATCAAACACAAGTGACAAGTACCTTACATCTGCCTCACGGGGTCTATAGCACAGTAGGTGTGGGGGAAACAGAGAGAGAGTTCTGCCTCTAATTCAGTTCTAACCCACTTACAAATGTCCAAACTGAAACCAGTGTATCACGTGATTTGCTGGAGTCCATACAGCCAACAATCACGTCAATCCTCCAGCTAATGCTGCCAAAGAAATCATCAGACTAGATTGCAGATTCCTCACGCATCAGAAACTCATCCCAGGGCTAATTTTAGAAGCAACACACAGTACGTCCCACTGTCCCCACTCAGACCTTACAAAACCACAGATTAGATTAGAAGGTGACTGAGGAAAAAACCCAACTGCCAAAGGGTTACGTAATTTGGTCGGTCAGACATGGAACTGAGTACAGTTGAGTTTCTGTCAAATTACAAGCCAGCTACCTATGTAGAGCCGACCATTGCTACTGAACTGAATGACCAACAAAGGTCATATCTTCAATAAACCATTCCCAAGGTGCAGTGAGCCTCACAGAAGGGTGTGTGTGGTGTCTGTGTGTGTGTGTCCCACCAGAATCTTGTGGGGGTCCTGAGGGCCTCTCTCTAGCAAAGGTCACACTAAGGCTACCAGGAAAAAAAAAACATTACATACCCAGAACCCTGAGTCCAGTGACTCAGAAAAGTGCTGTCTTGGGTGTTTATGTGCACTTGTGTGCACGTATAGACCAGAAACTCACCTTGGATGTTATTTCTCACATCTCTCATTGGCCTGGAATGCACCACTTAAGCTAAGGTCGCTGGCCAACATGCAGCAGGAATGGTGTGTGTCTCTGCCTCTGTGGCAGTCACCATGTGCTGCTCATTATTGTCTCTCTCTCTCTCTCTCTCTCTCTCTCTCTCCTCTCTCTCTCTCTCTTTCTCTCTCTCTCTCTCTCTCTCTTTCTTTTTTAAGCAAGGCTCTGGGGCTGTGCTCATGCTTGCAAGGCAAGCACTCTGCCTCCTGAGCGTTGCCTACACAGCCCTGCCACTACTGAATCCTGCATTTGGTTGCTGCTGCTCTTCCCCAGTCCTAATTAAAGAAAAGAAATCAAAATGTATTTCTCTTTGAATGTTTTGCAAGATGGGAGAAAAGAATGATAGAGGGAAAAAAATTGCAGAACCATTATTCTAAGACTCATTTTTCTTTTGAGTTTGTTCTTCTTTTCTTTCCTTTTTTAACTTTAGACTTTCCCATAGGTATTTTATCAACTGTTCTCTCTAAAAGTTTTTTGCATCTGTTTAAAAGTTGCTGTTTCTCTTCCATCATAAGGGAAGCCATTAATATGCAGCTCAAATAAGGACACAGGAGAAATTAAACATACGTGCTATAAACATATTTCTAAACAAATAAAGACACTTCTAAATTGGGACTTTTGCTCTGTCAATATGCAAAATTGATTATAAATTGGTTAACAACTAGGACATTCAAGATCTGGGATTCATTCCACCCAATCTTCTTCATTGAAACCCCTCCCTTTTCTTACTCAAATAAAGACATCTTTAAAAAAACAATCTCTGGCCTTCACCAGAATTCAAGTTTGGAAGCATAAGAAAATACCTAATAAGACCCAAATCTACTGTTATCATCATCAAAACATCATAGCTAAAAAGTCTCCAATCCAGGAATACCAGGGACAGTACAATTCTATTTCAAGCTCTTGCCGATTATTTAATTTCATCCTGCTATGATATATTAATTACATGAGCATGCTCTTTACTTTTAAGAGAGAATAACCTGCACCTGCCTTTCAAAGTTATATTTGGTACCAGGGATTAGTGGTTTTGCAGGGTGAGAGTTTCACAAGGAATCACAACTCCAGGAGGGGAAATAGTCTGAATTTACCATCAGGTGATACACAGCTGCTGGAAAAAGAACCAAAAGGAATGTCTGCGTCCAGAGGACAGCTGTCACTCGGCAACTTCGATAAAGTCAAGTCACGTGGCTTGAAAAGTACTCAAAGGACAGCTCACGGAAAAGCAGCAGGCTGCCCCCCAGTCCTTCAGACCAGAGTCCCAGGTTCCAAGAGGTGGGGATGGGAGTGGGGGGGATTGTAACTAAATGGTTTTGGTATTTTGGTTTGGTTTGAAGGCACTAGAGAATTTAAGGGGTAACAGCAAACAAAGTTATTTTAGCTCCCTCCCTTGTGAATGATGAAAAGGCAGTCATCTGATATTTGTGGTTCCTCTCTCAGGTCAGAGGTCGCAGCCTCTGCAGCTTCGTATGATAGTTTTTGATAGTTTTTGGGTGACTCTGAACACATGAGTTAACCTTGATTTCTTTGACTGTTAAATGGGCTGTGGGTTGGGTAGCTGTGATCCAGAGCTCTTTTATAAATAAAATGTACTGGTTACACATACACAATGCTGGCATGTTTTAAACACCAGAAATGTTTGCTGTGAAAATAGCCCTTGTTAGACATCCCCACTGGAGTCTACATCAAAGTTGTTTTGTTGTTGTTGCTCATTTGATGTTTTGTCATTTTGTTTTTCCATAATCTCAGCATTCAGTTATTTTAAGAGAAAGTAGGTCTATTACCCCTCATTACATCCATCCATCCTGCATCTCCAGGGTCTGACCATTAGGGATGAACTCTCTTTAGATGCTAATTAATTGCTTTATGGTTTTACAGAATCCCTTGCCTGGATGTTTTCTTTAATTGAAGTCACCATCCCTAAAAGAGAGCTTGAAAATGGGGAATGCTCCTCCTCCTTTTCTGTTAAAAATGACAAACACACACACACACACAGAGAGAAAGAGAGAGAGAGAGAGAGAGAGAGCGCCCAACATTACATCATCCAAGAATATGGTCCAGAAAGTCAAAAGTTACCATAGAAATCATGAAAGCCTCAATATTTTTGCATCCACTAGCTATACCCCACTACAGAGACTGGAGAGATGGCTCAGCAGTTACGAGCTCCTCCTGCCCTTGCAGTATGAACTAAGTTCAGTTCCCAGCACCCACACCAGGTAGTTCACAAAGTCCTTGTTGGAGACCAGCCTGTTCTACATGCCAGTCAGGGGTACGAAGTGAGAGAGACCTTGACTATAACAACAATAACAACAACAATATCAACAATAACAATAATAATGAGAAAAAGAAAATGATGACAAAAGCTTTTAGCCTTTTAAAAGTTTTATGCCTTAGATATGTGTGTTTCATTCAGAATACCACAGAGGTTAGGTATAGTAAGGGACCAGAGGGAGGAGGGGATCTTCCAAGAAAAGGAAAATAGAATATAGTGTTATAGAGAAATAAAGGAAGAGCTAGAACAGAAAATTTAAAGGGGCTGGGGTGGGGGATGAGGTAGAAGAGGAAATATGGGGAGAGATAACCAATGCTAAAGTCCTTCTAAAAAGCCATATGGAAATGTTCTATTATAGGAACGTCCTAAAATATATACATGTATAAAATGAACTGAAACAGAGTCACCATATAGTGGGGGGACAATACCCCCAATAACATCATCTGCTACCAAATACAACTCTGAGTTTTCAGTTGAGTTTCTCATTTTGTTTTGTTTTTTTTGTTTTGTTTTAAGAGAGAAAAAGGACCATGAAGTTGTGTAGGGAGGGAAGAGAGGAAGGTCTGGGAGGAGCTCAAAGATGGGAAAGAACATGATAGAAAAAATAATATATGAAAATCTCAAAAAAATAAAATAATAACACAATAAATATTTTAAAATAACCCACTATCAAGCACTGTCTCTCAGCACAATACAGTATAGACCTACATGCAGCAGTGAATAAGATGAATAATTTCTGCTTCCTCTCTCCCTTGCTAGAACATCTTCCTGTTTACATGCTTCCTCTTCTTGATGCTTTTTCAACAAGCAAGTCCATCGGTTTTTTTGAGCCTATGTCCTTTTTTATGACTATGACCCAGAGGTCTGAGGACCCCAGGAAAGCATACATAACCTGAAAGGTTTTTTTTTTTTTTT
This sequence comes from Mastomys natalensis, assembly GCA_021653895.1. NCBI lineage: Eukaryota > Metazoa > Chordata > Mammalia > Rodentia > Muridae > Mastomys > Mastomys natalensis. The sequence continues at coordinate 325,269 of JAJTUV010001318.1, read as the reverse complement.
TTAATGTATTACTATTGACAATTCTCTGCTGGCTAATTCATTGAAGTGAGTACCTCTGGGGCATTGTACCATATTTAGCAGCATCTGTCTGTGGCCTAAACATCACTAAATGCCAGTGGGCCTCCTCCATGTTGTGACAATCAAAAGTGACTCCCAACATTGTCACATGTCCCTAGAAGATGGGTGAAGTCACCTAGATTGAGAACCACTGGTTTGGAATGAGCTAAAACCCTTGAAGTTTTCTCTGGGAAAAGAACTTCAGAACTGGTAATTCTTTTTTGTTTTGTTTTGTTTTGTTTTGTTTTTTCAAGACAGGGTTTCTCTGTATAGCCATGGCTGTCCTGGAACTCACTCTGTCGACCAGGCTGGCCTCGAACTCAGAAATCCGCCTGCCTCTGCCTCCCAAGTGCTGGGATTAAAGGCGTGTGCCACTACCGCCCGGCTCAGAACTGGTAATTCTTGATAGTGACAAAATTGCCTGTACCAGGCAGCTGTGGGATCCTAGTATGTTTTACTGTGGAATCCCCTACCTGGTTGTTTTTTGTTTTTTGTTTGTTTGTTTTTCTGACAATGAGAAACTGAAAACACATGGTCCCAACACAAGCTGGGCTGCAGGAGCAAGGGGCACAGCAGCGCCTACTGACATCAGTGTCACAATCACAAAAAGACCCACTGGACCAACCCTGGACGCTCATGTTGCCTCTCATGCTCTCTCCCTGAGTGCCTCCCTAAAATACCTGCTCTACAATCCACCTGTCCTTCTTCTAAAACACTTCTTCTCTTCTTCTTCTTCTTCTTCTTCTTCTTCTTCTTCTTCTTCTTCTTCTTCTTCTTCTTCTTCTTCTTCTTCTTCTTCTTCTTCCTCCTCCTCCTCCTCCTCCTCCTCCTCCTCCTCCTTCTTTTCCTCTTCCTCCTTCTTTTCCTCCTCCTCCTCTTCTTCTTTCTCTTTTCCTCTTCCTCCTCTTCTTTTTAAAATTATGCCCAGAAGCAATGCACACACTTCGAAAAATAATTCTCAGAGTTGAACTAGAGATGTCCAGTAACCGAGAAGTGTGAGAAGGTCGCACAGACTCCCAGGTAATCCTCACCTCCCAGTACTTGGAATCTTCAGAATTTCTATGCAAACAGTAATAAGTACTTTTGGAAAGACACCCGGGTTTATAATCCATACATCAAGTCATTCTGTTTCTAGAAATTAACTACTTTAGACAGTGTATTAATTGAATCATACGGTTTTAGGCTTTGTGTGAATGGCTAATTTCACTCATCAATAAAGACTTTGAGGCTATCAATGTCGTGGTAGGTGTCTGAATTCCCTTCCTTTTTATGGCTGAATATCTCATTGTCTGCTCATAAGACATTTTGTTTAGCTTCTCTCTTGCTGGTAGACATTGATTTCCAACTCTAGGCTACTGTGAATAGTGCTGCTATAAACAAGAGTGTATAAGTATTTCAAAACATTGTTTTCAATAGTTTTGTTTTAAATCTATACCAGAAGCAGGGCTGTTGGATAGTGTTGAGGAAACACACTATTCATAGCACTAATATTTTAATCTTTGAAAGCTTGGTTTCTTTGCCCATTTAATAATAATTTTTACAAATTGGGACTGAATAGGATGAACACATCTTGGCTTGAATCTCTGTATGGGGCCAACATGTCTGCCTTTCTGTCTGTCCCTTGTTGTTCAAAACCTCATGCAATACAGACCTCACAGGTATCTGCCCCACAGGCTCAATGAACAGTTACTGTTTCTAGATTACCAACAAAGAAGGAAGCGGTCCAGACAGACAGAATACCTGTAATCCAGCACTTGGGAAATGTGCCAGGAAGATCAGGAGTTTAAGGCCAGCTTTAGCCACATGAGACCTTGTTCAAAAGTTTAAAAAAGGAAAACACGGAAAAGAAGCAGAAAGGAGTTGTGAGTGTGTTGGTATTCCCCACCTGCAGCCGCAAAGCTTGGTGAGCTTCTCACACCGTGAATCTCCACCCGCAGAGGGAAATGCAACTGTGCACACAGGCCTTGGCTGAGGAGAGAGAAAGTGCGGCTTGCCTTGCTTCTGACATACAAGCAGCATTATATGAGCTGAGCAGATTGTGTTTATGTATTTATATATTTAGTAACTTACACATGTGAAAATAGCAATTTGAAAGCTCCGTGAATTTGAAAGAGCAAGAAATACTGACTCTAAAAAGAATGCTCTCTTTACCAGCAGTTGGGCTGAAAAAGAAATCAGCACCACCCAACCACTGACTTCTCCCTAAGATCAGAAACTCATTCCGTTCTACTGGATGTTGAAGTCATTTGCTTCTCAGACTCATGGTCTGATAACTTGCCTTAGGGTTCAAACCAACAAACCACCAGCATACCAGCACAGCAGACAAGCCCAGCCCCTGCTAGACAGGCAGAAGACACACATGGTCTAACATGGACGTAGCTATCCCAGGTATGCGGGGAGCTTTTGCACAGCCTCCCACAGAGCTCTTACCTGGCCCTGTCCCTGACTGCCCCACACTATTCCAGTGGATTTTCTCCACGAGCCTGAATTTGTTTCCTGAAATTCCCTAATATTCATTCTGTCTCACATTCATTGTTGGTGGAAATTATTTTTTTCATTTACTCAAGCTTTGCACAAAGCCTACTTCCAAAAGGATTTTAGATGGCTTACAAAGATAAACACATTGTAAAGAGGACACACGAATTTAAAGCAGAATTTTAAAACAACTCGAAAGTCTTCTGGGAAAATAAACGCCTACTCTGATGCTTCCCTTCTTGACTCCTGCTCCTGCTTCCTCTGCCGCTCTTCAAGATATTCAGGGGCATTAATGCACCTCCTATTGCTTTTGGGGATTAGGACACTCAGAAGTAAACTCTCAGCCTGGCTCCTTCCTAGATCCCAGGTTGCTGCAAGTCTGTTGAATTCTGTCACTATTAGAATGTCCTTTGGTCAAAGTGTAGTCCATATATTTAAAAAAAAGAACCACAGTCATGAAATGGGGCCACCACAAACCCCTCACACTTAAAAGAGCTTGCGTTGCATTGCGCAAGCCATAAGCACCCTTTGTGACATACATTAAAGAGAGCTAGTCATCCAAGGTTGACAAACAGAATGTTCTAATGGCAAGACTTTGAGGCCTCATAAAATGCAATTAGGAAACAACATTGCTGAGTGCTGACCAAGACTTTCCTGTGTCCTGTTTTGAGGGAGTGATTCCCTACATAATCCTTTGATTTCTTGCACAATATTTCTTTCCCATTTCTGGTTATTAAAGGAGAAGACAAACAGTGGTAAACCATCACGTACACCCCTCCTGCCCATGTCTAGGATGAGCTTGAGTTCTGCTTTGACAATGAAGTATCACCCATGCCATTCACAGACTCTTATATACAATACACACAAAATCACTTAGCCTACAAAATACTGAGGGAAAGCTGCCATCATCGCATTGGAGACAGAGGCCGGGTGAAGGGAAGGAGTTGTGAAAATGCCCCACGGGCATCAGGATGGAATGGGGGCCATTGCCTCCAACTCCACTGCTTTGTCTATGGTTTAGGCCACTCCAGTCCTTCCTGAGATGTGAGTCAGGACTCATGCTAAGTGGTTGCTCCAGGGATGCGGCAAAGCTGGGGCCTGCACTGCTTGACAGACAGACAGCCCATCACAATCATCATTTATCATGAATGCCCTCCACGTGGACACTAGCTTCTAAAAGGGTTTTATTGCACCTCATTTACTTTGGTGAGGGAGGAAGCATATGACACAACATGTGTGTGGAAGTCACATGACAACTTTTAAAAGTAACTCTTCTCCTTCCACAAAGTGAGTCCTAGGAATCAGACCCAGGTCATCAGACTTGGCAACAAGTGCCTTTAACCACTGAGCCATCTTGCCAGTCCCACCAGTGACTCTTTATTCTAGAAATGCATCCATTCTTTCTATTCCATTGGGTGTCCATTTTTCTCCTTTCCCTGTGGTTCATAATTATATATATATAGCCAACATAGTATTACATACACATATACCCTTCTCTGAAATATATTTACAAATCATGGGCTAGTTTCCCACCCAACTTATTACTAATGCCGACAAAGCTTTCTCTATACTCAAAGCCTCAGTTTCTAAGGGGCTACCTGGTAGCAGGTTTCTTATTGCTGTTTGCTGGAAAGACTGACTAGGAAGGTCAGCAAAGAGAGGAAGGAGGTAGATAATATAAACATCAGCTTTGTGAAAGAATAACATGAGATGTTTTGCTGTCATTACTGACTAGAAAGGAATTCCCACATTCTGCTGGTTAACATTGCTTGTATTCTAGGATACTTGTATTCTGTATACTGTTTAGTAGTCTCCTGATCTTAATTCATTCGAAAGAGCCTATGAAGCCAATTTTAAAGGTTTTGATCAAGTGTGTTGGTATGTGCCTGTTACCTTAGCACTCAAGAAATCAAGGCAGAAGGATTGAACATTTAAAGCCAGCCTGAACTACATACTTAATGAATCTTGGCCAGCCCAGATTACACTGTGAGCCCCTTTCTAAGAAAAAAAATCTTATTTTGATTACTAAAATTCATTTCATGTAAGTCAGAATTATGGTGGGGCTTCCTTAAGAATGTATCCTAAGGCGGTCATCAATTTATAATTATTTTTAAAAATGTCAAAAGATCTACTTCATACCCAAACACACACACAACACACACACACAGAACAACACACCACACAAGAGACTGAGACACTGTTCTGCATTACGAAAGCTACAGTGGCAAATAGCCAAATGTAATTATATCAATAAGTGACCTTTGAGGAATTCCTGATTTTAACATTAGTAATTATAAACGAATTTGGGTGGCAAATGAAATTTGAATTTGAGATAGGTAATTTGATGGTATTATGGTACTAGTTCTTAACTTTCTTATCATGTGGGTTCATCTGCCAGTGTGGGAAAGAATGCATTTATTTGCTTCCCTGTTTGTTTATCTACTGACTGGTAGTTCTAGACAGCAATTCCAGAGCATCTTCCATGAGACAAGTACCTACAGCTCAGCTACATTCCAATCCCAGAATAGCCTTCTTTCTAGAAAAGGTATGCTGAGCTCCCCACATCAAACATACACACACATACGGGGATGCTTGTAAGCATGACAAAGGAAAGTTTTGGTTGTTGTTCGAGACAGTATCTCACCATGTAGCCCTGGTTGGCCTAGTACTCACCATGTAGCCCAGGGTGGACCTTAAACTCATAGCAATCCTCTTACCTCGCCCTCCCAAGTGCTGGAATTACAGGGCGGTCATGATACACAGCTGATGAAATGAAGAATTATCAAGTCTGGTGAGTGGGTATATTGATACTCATTTCACCATTGTTTAAGCGTTGTTTAAGTGTTAGAAGACATGGAGGTGCTGTAACTAGTCTCCTCCATCCACAGGAAAAAAATCTTGTGGGTATATTTACTAATGAAGTTACGTTAGAAACTCTCCCAGGGCAGTGGGTGAACTGAAGACAAAGTATAGCCCTCCTACACTATCTTTTCCACTCTCATGGAAAATCCCATTCAGACACAAGGAACCTACCAACACATAGCCACGAAGTTACTAAGTACAAATAAGAACTTTTATGCTGGCCTGCTAGACGAGCCCCTTAGTCAGTTCTAAACCAGGAACTCAGTCTTAGCAAGGTGGGGGGTGGGGGTGGGGAGAAACAACACCCAAGGTTGTCCTGTGGGATACACACAGATGTACACACACACACACAGTGCCTATAAGTGTTTTAGGATTTAGGTGGACTGCAGCAAAACAGGAAACAGAGCACTTAGCTGGTCCTTTCCAGGGTTCAAATCCATCTTTTAGTGCACTGTTGAAGGAGCAGTTTACTAACTACAGAAGATGCTGACAACCACCAAAGTTACTTCTAGGAAGTCAGTTAGCCCTGTCCCTTACCTGGCTGAACTTATCCCAAACACCTCTGTCTACTGTGCTCTTCAGTGAAAGTCAAGGAATGAAACCCAAGAGCCTGTGTTCTTAGAAGACAGTAATGACAGTAATGAACTCTCACAAACTCCAGTCAGTGAGGTCTTCCAATCCCGGTGAGAACAGCCTTGGATAAACCCATGGCCATGCTGTTGCTTCCTCATGGCAAACAGAACTTAGTCATCTGCTGGTTTTCATGCATGCTTTGTTGGTGCGGTGATGCAGACATGTTCAGAATACAGTTGTGGAAGCGACACAGCATATGTGGTCTGGCTACCCAAGCGTCTGCTTTTGGAGATGAGAAACAGAGGTAGCAATGAAAAGCGATGACTCAAAACTGCTAATGAGCTCTCCTCCTTTCTGGTCATTTCTAGGAAAGAAAGCTTAGAAGATAAACTTGACAAATAGAGATTTCCCAAAGGTGGGCAGCAAGAGAAAAAGTTCCTATCCTACCCTATTGTTCAGCCTTTGTATTGGGTGGGAAAAGACAACTGTGAAATTTATCTGAAAATTAGTTCAAAGAACTCTTTATCCCAAACTGAAAACATACCATACTAGAAACAGAATTCAAAAGGAGTGAACCATAATGCTCAATATATTTGAAAATACAAAAGACTGTGCTCCTTTGTATTTGGGGAAGAAAAGGAACATCGATGTGAGTCAACGACATGCCTGAGAATTGCAAGTCTTACCTAGATACAAGGATGCATTGTCTTTCTTGACGTTGTCATCTAAATAGGTTGGTCCCAGGGTGTAAATCGGTGTGGAGCCCATTCCAATGAGAACCTGTGCACAAACGAATAAAGCCACGTAGATCCAGTGACTATTTCCTCCCGAGTCCTTGGGACAGGGAGGAGGCTCCAAGATGGCCGTGGAGTTGCCATTCTGACAAAGGCCATCGTTGGAGGCCGAAGCGTTCAACTCTTGGATTTGATAGGGAGGCGAGATGAAATGAGGTAAAGTGAAGAGCGCAGCCCCGATGGCGATAAGAAGTCCACCCACCGCCAGCCATAGGGCCTTCGCCCACGGCCACCAAAGTAGCTGAACGAACACCACCACCACCAGGTTTCCTATATCAAAGCAGCTGACCAGCAGCCCTGACTCAGAACTTTTCAGGCTATAGCGCCTTTCGATGGTGGTGATGACACTGCTCAGGTACCCAGAGACCATTAACGCCTGGATGAAAGTCAGAAAACACATGCACACTAAGAAGCAGCGAGAATCCGTAAGGACCACGTAGAGACACCTTCTCTCCTGGAGCGTGGCCAAAGTGGAAGATACTGACACAGTTTTGCTGGGGTCCATCCTGTGGTTACAGTCCATAAGTTCCGTTGTAGTGCCTGCCGAAGTGGATGGAGCAGAAGGGCTGGGGACTATCAAGTTCCGACCTAGATGCACCTCCTGGCGACCTGAAACTTCAGTGCAGCCCAAGGCCATTTGCCATCTGCATTCCCAGCACTGAGATTCTGCCGGCAGGAGGCGCTGTGCAGGACCGGTAAACTCTTAGACCTGAAGGACTCTGACTCGCACTTCTCTTGGACAGCTCCTACTGAGGAAGGTGCCTCTAGCTGCTCTTGGGCCCGGGACTGCGCAGTCCCTTCGTCCATGGCTCTTAAATTGTGATCGCTGATCCCATACAAGGCCTCCGGCACTTTTCATCCACCTGCATGAGGGGCTGATGCCGGGCCCACTCAGTCCTCCCCTCCTGAGACCCGGGCTGCGGATGGCAGAGACTGGAAGCAGAACATCTCAGCAGCAGGGAGATGCCCAGAGCATCCTGACCCGAGGCGCAACAGGAAGCTTTCGCCACCTTGTACCGGGGGAGGTAAAGGTCCGCGCGGTCCTTCGAGGAGCCCTGCTTGGTGTCCACCTCCCGGGGATAGCTCGCGGTAGGCGCTTTGCGCGTCTGGTGCTCATCCCCTCTGCCGCCGCCTCTCAGACGGTGGCCAGAAGCTAGAGCGACCTAGGCCCAGTGTGGAGTCACTTAGCGCAATTGTCGGAACAACATCTCACTTTGTGGTCCCAGACGTGTTCGGTGCCCACCGAAAGGCTTGTGACACACAGGATCGTGAAGCTGCTGAGCTGTAAAGCAGAGAATGGATGGTCAGAGAAGGATGGCTGCAGTTGGGGCTGGCACCCCCGCGTCCGGGGGCTAGTGCTAAGTAACCCCGTGGTCCCCAGAGGGACCGAGGTGCAAGCCAAGAGCTGAACCGTGCAAGAGGAACCCGCAGAGACTGCAGCCTCAAGTCCCGGAACAATGAGCAGCAGGCGGTCCGCCAAGACTCTCGCTCATTGTCTGCGGCGGGTCTGCCCCCGCCCCGCCCCTTTTGCCTTAAACAGTGCATTTGCTTTTATATGTTAATAATTATCAACCTAGCAGCTCTGACTCAGAAGGCCCTGTCTTTTTATTCCAGTGAACTAATTGCAACCTTTTGGTACTCCTACTCCATGACTCAAAATAGAAGATTCTCAGAAGAACAAAAGAAAGTTGTTTTTTTTTTTTTCTTTTACAAGCACACAATACATTCCTGATCTCAAATTTTAAAATACAGTTTTTAAGCGGTAGAAAGAAAATTACGTGTAGAAATGTGTGTGCACACTTGTACGCTGGCACGTGTGCGCGACAAGATGTGAATGCGTCTCTTCCATCAAACACCTACTTATTCAAAGCCATGGGGGGCGGGGAGGCAACATGTTTGCGAGGTTATTCTCTACACTAAAAATAGCCCCTTGCCGGAAAGAACTATATTCAATTACAAGTAACAAGGGCATTAGAGGCTGTGGCCCACGTTAAGTCCCAGAGCGCGATGTTGAGCGAAACCGAAAATCAATTTGCTTTGCAAATGGTTGGGTGAAGCCACAACCAAACAAAGAGACGCTGGCAAGCTGGCACAGCGTGCGCGAGGAGCCCACCGAAACGGTTCAGCACGGGCGCGCCGGCCTGGAGGTGTGCTATTTACCAAGCGCACCCCGAGAACGTGAGGTGTGCAAAGGCCTGAAGTAACACACACACACACACACACACCAAAGAGTTCACGTTGGAACTGCTTGTGCGATCCAGCACTTGGTTTGAATTCAGCGAGCGCTAACACAGGTGCGCCCCAGCTGTAAACCCCATCCCTAATCTTGGGGAACCCTATACTCCTCCCGCCCTCGCGGCGAAGTGCACCAGATGGGAGGCATTGGGGTTCTGCTGCGTTGGGTTTCGTTCTGAGCTTTTGTGATGCTGCTGAGAAAAGAAAAGGATAAGAGAGGCGGAGGGGCTGACCGAGGGGTGGCGGCCACTGTATCTCCCAGGATTGTTCCGGACCGTACTCGCTCGCAGATCCCCGACCTGCCAGTGGCTTGCAAGCCGGGTCTTGGGCTCCGCCCGCTCACCCCTGCGCCTTCCCGGGGAAATCCACCCGTGGCTGCACGCCGAGCTGGGGAATCCCGGCGTCGAGACCCTGGCTGAGGGAGCAGCCGCATCGCGGCGCAGACTCGGATGGTATGGACACGCGGATCCCCGCCCCGAGCTCTCCCAACCAACGCGGAATCCCAGGGACAACCCCTGCGCGCGCGCGCGCACACACACACACACACACACACCACACACACACACACACGCAGTCCGTAGGAGGACAGAGCCGCCGGAGACAGCTCGCCGCTCTACTGGGCGCACAAGCTTTCTCAACTCACTAGCGAGAGTGACGACCAATCTCCTGGGCTGAGAGAAGAGCTGCGGCGGTAGGACGGCTGTGTGGGAAGACGAGCCAGCCGCCTGCGGAGGCGGTCTCGGTCCCGCCGCCGAGAAATCAGGGAGTGAGACTGCCAGTCGAGCTGGCTAACTCTTTCCCCAACCTCTGGCCTGTCACCCAAGCCTCTTCTCCCGAGACAGACACACGCGCAGAGAGACGCGCCAGGACAGGAGCAGCAGAGGGCGCAGGCGCGCGGGCAGCCACCCAGCCCAGCCCTCAGGCAACCAGCCACCCTGCTGCCCTTCATCTGCACAGGGGAAGACAACTCGTACTGAAGCCCCAAGGGTACGGGTGTCTTAAAAAGTCACCAACTTGTACAGACAGAGAGGCCATTTCGTGTAAAGCACTTCTATGCATTTCTACCATGCTCACCACACACCATGTCTTTTCTACCATATGCAGATTCTGAGGACCAAAGTGGAACAAGATCCCTGATGTTAGGGAAACTTGTCTTGCCCCCCCCCCGCCCCAGATTATCCACGTAAAAGGATTCTATAAGTGTATACAGTGCATTCTATACAGTGTGCTACTGCAGAACTAAACATCCATTAACCTTCCTGTCCAGATCAGACAAAGGCACAGAGGTGTGGCACTACAAGTAAATCAGTTTTCTCGTTGCTGAAAAATTGGAGACATGGGGCAGAGGACTGGACTGCAAGAGTGGCAGAGAACAGGACACGGGAGTTTCGTGACTTGTGTATTGTCAGTCCCGAGGGGCCATGACATTCTGCCTCTCTTAACAGAAATAGCTTTGTCAATGGTGGTAGACTGTTGTGAGTACAGCCAAGCTAGGTGGGAGTACTGATGTGTGATGAGGCAGGGAGACAAGTTGAAAAGGCAGAAGTACTGGCCTAGCTATGTTGATGCGGGTTGAGGGTGGGGGGCGGGGGACTCGGGATCTCAACTTGAGTGAGGAACAACGTTTAATCAAAACATAAGAGAAGCATACTGCTTGATTTCATTTTATGTGGGTTGAGTTTGAAATGCCATTAGACCATCCAAGGATGCACACCCCATAAGCTACTGCATATAAGATGCTCAGGAGGTTTGGACTGAGTGTGTAGATTAGTAGTTATTAGCCGTTAAGACAGCATGAGAAAGGATTAACGAATAGGGCAGATTCCAAACTGAGAAGAGGTGAAGGCTAAAGTGGGGCCCTGAATCACTAATATCTGCGAAAGAGGAGGAGGAAAGAAAGAGGAGGAAGAAGGAAGGAAGGAAGGAAGGTAAGGAAGGAAGGAAGGAAGGAAGGAAGGAAGAAAATAAGACTAGAAGCAGGAACCAGAGAAGTACAGAAAAGTAGAGAAGAAAACGGGTGTTACTGAGACCAAAGACACAGACAGATGAAAGAAGGGAACAGAAGGAGAAGGCCCTGCTTGCTCACAAGTACTAGCATACTGGCTGTACCAGTATGAGATTTTATCTCAACAAGAAAAAGAAAGAGAGAGAGGAGAGGAGAGAGGAGAGGAGAGGAGAGGAGAGGAGAGGAGAGGAGAGGAGAGGAGAGGAGAGGAGAGGAAGAGGAAGGAGAGGAGAGAGAGAGAGAGAGAGGAGAGAGAGAGAGAGAGAGAGATCTGGAGGCTCACTTCAGAGAACCTAGGTTTGATTCCCAGAACCCACATGCTGGTTACAATCATCTGTAACTCCAGTACCAGAGGACTTGACACCATCTGCTCTCCATGGGTTACTGCATGAAGCAACCTATTTCATGGCTGTTGCTTTTCCTTCTCTTCCTCTCACTGGATGGTATCTCAATTTGTGGTTCTTAAACATCCCATTTCAGTCAAACAACTGCCAAGTCTACAGATGACCTTTAAAGAGCAAGGGAGAGCAGAGACACCTAAGAAGAACCCAGGTGTGCCCGCAGCCACAAGAGACAGCAAAACGTGGACTGGCCAGGCTAACTAATCATTATTTCCTCCTTCCCTGTCATTGTCCATTCAAACCTGTGGTCATTCATCCCCAACAGACAGTGTAACCCTTATTAGACTCTAATTCCCTCTGCTGGTAAAATAACAAAACTCTGTGGTTATTTCCTGTACATAACTGGTTTCCAGAGGTCATTCGGATCCAAACTGAATGATCTACACCTTGTGTCAGCCTCTAAGCTCCTGTCCCGTTCTCTCATTTCACCCTTGACTCCAGACACCAGCTGTTCTGTAGCAAATCTGATCTCTTACATCAGATGCCAAGGTTTCCCTATGCAGAGCTGAACAGTCAGTCATGTTCCTGGAACTTACTGCGTTTAACATGGTCAATTACCAGACTAAAACTAGAAATGATTCTAAGAGCCTATAGGAGTGTGTTATTGTTTAGCCACAAACATAAAGTCATAAACTATAGACAGATTTTAAAAGGTTCAATTAGCTGCTCACATAAGGGTCGATGCTCCACTAGGATCCCTAACATTCAGTGCAGTCACCTCCAAGCTAAGAAAGACTTTCTATGGGCTCAAACCCATCTCAGTCTCTTCTGGTAACACTCACAACAGGAACAACCAAGACGATAACTAATCTGGCCATTTGACATAGGGCCCAGCGTGAGGCAAGAAGGAAGGAGGGAGGCCTCTCCCTTTCCTTCCAGTCATTCAGTGCTGCTTTGGAGGGACTTCCAAGACAGGAGAACTGAGTTTTACTAAAGAATACTTTCTGAGCATAAAGTAGAACTTGAACGTATTAGTTAATCTTCATAGAGGTAACTTAATTAGCTCCTCACGTGCCCAAGACACAAGCCTCTGAGTGTGTCCATGGGGGCATTTCCAGAGACACTTAACTGAAGAGGGAAGACTACCATGAATACAGCCCACCATTCCATGGTCTGGGAGCATGGACTGAATACAAAGCATCAGCATTCGTCTCTCTGCTTCCTAACAATAGACGAAATGTGACCAGCTGCCTCATATGTCAGCCATCAAGGCTCCCCTGCCATGATGGACTGTATCCTCTCACTGAGCCACAGTAAACCCTTAAGTCATTTGTCATCACATTTGCTAACAGCAACAACAAAGCCACTAATACACTTGATAGAAAGTAATATATATATATATGTATATATATATATATACACACACACATATATTATATGCATACATACATATATACATGAATACATATATACATGGAATTATAGGTGCTCCAGCATCGGGAAGTAGAGGCAGGAAAATTAGTCCTTCACATTTATCCTCAGCTGCATAGCAAGTGTGCTGGCTGGTTTTATGTCAACTTGACACAAGTTAGAGTCATCGGAAAGAAAGGAGCCCCAGTTGAGGAAGTGATTCAGCCTTATGTTAATCCGGCCTTACAGATCCAGCTGTAAGGCATTTTCTCAATGAATCATCAATGCGGGAGCCCAGCCCATGGTGGGTGGTGCTATCCCTGAACCAGTGGTCCTGGGTTCTATAAGAAAGTAGACTGAACAAGCCATGGAAAGCAAGCCAGTAAGCAGCACCCCTCCATTACCTCTGCAACAGCTCCTGCCTTCAGGTTCCTGCCCTCCTTTGAGTTCCCGTCCTGACTTCCTCCAATGATGGAAGTATAAGCCAAATAAACTCTTTTCTCCCCAACTTGCTTTTTGGTCATGGTGTTTTTGTCAAAGCAATAGAAACCCTAACTAAGACAGCAAGTTACAAGTCAGCCTGGGCTACATGAAATTCTGACTTTAAATGAAAAAACACAGTGTTTCCTGGCTACCACCATTTCCCCTAGGCCTGGGAAGTACAGAGGCAGAGCAGATCAAGTTAGGAAAGAGGTTGGGAGAGAGAGATTGGGGTATGCCCAGAGGATACAGCCTTGAGTGTTCTTTGCCCAGGCCATTCCTCAAGCATATTTGATGCCAACAATCTTGAGTGATGACCAAGACTTGCCAGTCCATTATCAAATAGCAGTCTTCCTCTGTATCTTGGTATTGTATGGATGTATCACCTGTCAATTAAAAAAACCTATGGCCTATAGGAAAGGGTAGAATAGAAGAAGGGGGCCTTCCAGGAGGCAGAAAGAATTCATGGCAGAATGTAGGTTAAAGTAAATGGGTTATAGTAAGTTAGGATCTGTCAGGGAAGAGCCTAGCTGTATGGCTAAGGCATTTGTACAGAGATTTGAGAGCATGGGACTGGGAGGAAGAACCAGGACCAGGACCAATTTCTATATTTCTCACTCCATTGGACATGAAGTACAAGGTCTCTCTCTTTTTAAAAAAGATTTATTTATTTTATGTATATCAATACACTTTAGCTGTCTTCAGACATACCAGAAGAGGGCATCAGATCCCATTACAGATGGTTGTAAGCCACTGTGTAGTTGCTGGGTATTGAACTCGGGACCTCTGGAAGAGCAGTCAGCACTTTTAACCTCTGAGCCATTCTCCAGTCCATTGTAGGGTCTCTTGATGCTGTAATATTCTCCCCAGTACCAGGAAGCAGTAGCAGCCAGACTTACTCAACTATTTCTGGGGTCAAGTTTCAGACCCTAGACCATTCTTAAAAGACACTGTCCAATAGAACACACCCCACCAACGTAGTTAATTACTTTATCCTGGGCAATGTAGCTAGCTCAAGACCTGGGATTTAAAACAAGTCTTTCTTTGGCCTTAAATGCATATTCCCTGTTTTCTTTCTTAAACTACAAAATATGAAAAGCAGCTTTAAAAAAAAATCAAGTAATCAAACAAACAAAAAACCTACACATCTTCTGGACCTGCCTGCGGATGAATCTCTGTCTAAGAACTTCCAACACGGTGAAGTTGGAAGGTGAGATGAGCCACTGCCACCTTTTCAGATAACAAACACCCCATGGAGACAAGGTCCTTTTCTGCTTCAACATCCTTTAGTCCAGAGTCTGACTTCTCAGTGTGAAGAGGCCAACCATTAACCACTTATGATCTCTGTTCCCTGGCCGCAGGGAGAGTCCTATGAGACCTCTACTTCCCTGCCCTCCAGGCTGTAGAAGAGATACTGGCTTCCCCAGCAGGAAGTCTCTGTGTATGCTAACAGTCCTTCCTAGATACGTTTGTCAGGCGCTTCTAGACATTTTGTGATTCTCTTTCTACCTAAAAATACAGGGTGGTTTCTATAACCAGCACAGGCAAAGATCGACACACTGGACAAAGGCTAGTAAATTCTGTCTCTCTTACCTGCAGTTTGAGGGCTCTCAGTCCAACTCTTAGTTTCCCTGTCTGTAGCACAGGTATTTTGAATCTTTATTAGGACCTCCCCCAGAGCCATCAGGAACTCCTCCAGTTGGAGATTCTAAGTCTACAATCACAAGACAAAGCCCAAGGTCAGCTGGGATTCCTCTGCCGGCCTCTCTTAGGACTTCCCACTGCCAGAGCAGATGACAAGGAAGAGTCTGTCACATTTCAGTGTGAACTAACAGTCATGACCTCAACCTAGTGCATAGAACAATGAACTGAGGAGTTAAAAAAGTAACACTATCCTGATAACACATGCTAGTGAGCCCATTCAGTGTAGGAAGGACACATGAACGCTACTGTCTCCTAATACTTATTCAAAGTAATGATGGCCATTACCAACCATGTTTTGGCTTTAGTCCAGAAGTTCCTTTTCACTTGTGGGCCAAAATAGAGTGGTTAGGAATTAGGGTTCTGGGACAAACCATCTAGTACCATCTACTTACATCCACATACAGCATAGTTCACAAGAGGAACCCCGGTGCTAATGTGGTCTCTTAGTAGATCCCACTAAGGAGGAAAAATGTTCCTGGTGTCACTAGAGTGTCCCTTCATGATGAAGGAGATAAAGAGGGCCCTGTTTCCAAACTTCCTGCACTGAACCTCAGTGTTGTCACTTACAGCTGTGTAGCTATGGGCAATTCAGTAAGCCTTACTGCCTCAGTTTCCAAGTCAAGCTTACATCCAGTATCAATGTTGTAATGCTGTTGAAAGCACCGATGAGTTACCAGATATAGAATATATCGTCATACAGTCATATAGATATAGTCATATAGTGTGCATAGTCCATACAGAATGGGATCTGGACTTAGTCGATGTCTTATGGATGTTAGTCACCACCATATCTGGGAGATATAGTTCATGTTTCTCTGTATTGTGTGTGTCCCCTGATTTTGGAGGGCAGGAGGCTCATATGTTTTGGAAGGAGAGAAGTCAAAGATGACATGGGCAGAGAAGAGAGCGAGGGCAGAGAAGAGAACCTGTTTCTCTTTCAGGCTCCTTTATCAGCTACTGGGCTGTCTGTGCTAGTCGGCTTGCCCTGCCTGAGACAAATACTCAAGGTAATTAACTAGTATAACAAGAGGTTGGGTTTTGGCTCTTCAGCCATGTGGATGTTAAGAATTGAACTCAGATCCTCTAGAAGAGCATCCAGTGTATTGATCCACTGACTCATCTGTCCAACCCCAGTATCGTGGTATTTATGGCCATGATTCCCTTGGACCTCCCAAAACAACTGAAGGTGGATTTGATCTGACACTTCATTTTAAATTTCTACAGAATACAATCTATGCCAAATTTTGATTATTTCAATCTCTGATAACACTTTTTAAAAATTGTATCAAAGTCTAAACCTCTATTAAAAGATTCCCAGTAAACTTTTGGAAAACAGTGGTAGTATTAGAAATGACATGTAACATTCCCAGTGTTCTATTTCAGAAGGAGCCGCCACCTCGGGTAGAAGACATTTTAAAATGGCTGCTTTCAATTAATCCTCTTGGTGTCCCACACCTGACAGGGACTTTGTTTGGTCACACTGCTGTTTGGTCTTTTGTTTGTTTGTTAGTTTGTTTTTCAGTTACTGTTGAAATGGAGCCTCATTGTTTAGCCAAGAATGGCCTTGAACTTAAGAATCCTCCTCTCCCTTCCCACTTGCTGAGGTTACAGGCATAGATTACCCTCTCCTGCTTGACACATGGCATTAAGGTCATTCCCCAGCTTCCTCCCAGGAAAAGCCAGAACACCTAACCAGCAAAGCACACAAAGCACACTAAACACACAACCACACTGCCACTTTGGATTCTACTATAGTTCTTGCAACCAGCAACTTTCCAGAGGCCTCTGGGTGATGTACCTTGCAAACCCTAATGGCTCACTGCCTAGAAGCAGAAACTCTCATGAAGCATGCGTGCTTTGAACAGACCTTCTTGCCAGCACTTAGGAGGCAGAGGCAAGCAGATCTCTGAGTCTGAGGCCAGCTTAGTCTATTATATAGAGTTCCAGGTCAACCAGGATTCTATAGTGAGATCTTGTCTCAAAAAAAAAAAAAAAAAACAGAAAATCATATAACCGGAACCATTAAGCATTCCACCCTTTGGTTTAGTTGGCTTGTTTCTGAGATTTTAATGTATAAACTGTATCGCATATTTTAAGACAATGTTCGGAGCTTGTATACTTTTTCTTGCCAAGAAAACTGGACAAAACCCACAAAATAAGTCAAAGTTCAGACACAGTACTCCTTTCAGAATATGGAAATCTTTTTACAGATGAGAAAGAATTAATCAACATTACCCATAGTGAATACTTTTTTTCTCAGCACTAAAGATTGCACCCAGGGCCTCAAGCATGCTGGGTAAATGCTCCAACCACTGAAGCACATTCTTTTCTGCCCCACTTATTCATGCTCATAGGAAGTATCATATTTATATTTAGGAAAAAACTGGAAAGAATGTTGGACATTTTTAATCACACTGCCTTAAATAATTTGAAGGACATTGCGCAAATGTGAACTTACTGTTTAAGTGGCAGACTGACTCTAGATTGCAAGTCATCTTTCTAGCTTAGAAAAGAATCCATGAGGGTCCACTGCTCTCTGAATCTTGGGGATAGATGCTTGAAATATAGTGTGAGGGGTAAGCTTCAAAGTGATATCCGCTGCATCATCACCTAAGAGGCATGCCTCTGGTGGCTCCAGAAAGGTTAAATGGAGGAAGGAAGGTCCACCCGAGTGAGTGGCCCTATCACATGGTGGGGATCCTGGACTAAGGAAAAGAGGGAAAGGGGTGGAGCCGTGCATGCATCAGTAATTAAGAGCACTGGCTGGTGTTCCAGAAGACCCATGTTCACAAGCATCTACAACTCCAGTTCTACAAATCCAGTACCTTCTTCTGGCCTCCACAGGCACCAGGCACACAAATTGGGCACAGACATACATGCAGGCAAACATGAATTCACATAAGATAAAAAAATAACTTAAAAATAAAAAGAAGAAGAGAGAAGAAGAAGAAGAAGAAGAAGAAGAAGAAGAAGAAAGAAGAAGAAGAAGAAAAGAAGAAGAAGAAGCCGCCAGACATGGGGACACAACTAAAACAAACCCTTCCTTCCTCAAGTTGCTTTGTCTGGTGCTTTTCCACAGCAATGAGAAAAGCAACTAACGTATACAGTAACTACTAGTAAGGCACACGCAACGAGTGAGTTGTTGGCCAAAGACGAATGCTTTAAGATCCTAATGTAGAAAGTGTACTATTTATATTCAATTTTCCTTCTGCTGTGGCAGAGCAGTTAAGCCAGCGGAGTGGTTTAGAGACAAAAGGGAGGACATGAGGGGTTACAATCAGCCTAAAAGACAACTGTGTTGATGTAAATGTCAAGGTCAAGCTAGACTAAAAGCTTCTAAATATAGCTGTTCTATTCTAGGTAAAACAGTCCGCTCTGTTTCCATAGCTTTATGTAAAGTATGTCCCACATTTATTCTTAAAGCTCAACTATTTAAGTGAACACGAGTCAGTAGCACATTCTAGAACTGCACATGTGGCAGTCAGAAAACAACTTCTGAAATCAGTCGTACCTTTCTCCCTGCTGAGACAGGGACTCCCCCTTGTCCCCACTGCTGTACTGTAGCCTCCAGACCAGTGAGCTTCTGAGCAGTTCTTGTCTCCACCAAAGGAGAGCTGGATTCCAGATGTGTGCTACCACATCTGGGCTTTAATGTAGGTTCCAGGGAACAGATCCCATATGGGTCATCAGGTGTGCACAGAACACCTACCCTCTCAGCCATCTCCTAGCCCACAAGTTCCTTTTATAATTTTTTAATATACAGCTGTCCCTCGGTGTTCACAGAAGACTGGCTCCAGGATACACAATTGAAGGATTGGTCTCCAGCCCCAGCTAGTGGATCTATTCATTGAAAGATGTTTGCATCTTGAAGGCTCTGACCTAATCAATTGATCAGTTGATCAATGAATTCATAATTTGGTGACATGATGGGAGATTGTGAGAGGAGCCTACTGGGGGTCTGTCTTTGAAGGAGGGTATATCCTGTCCTTGAACTCTTGTCACTCACTGCTTCCTGGTTAAGGTGAAACAAGCATCTTTTGTGCTCCATGCCCTTCCCCTATGGTAATTTTGTTCATTCACAGATTAAAAAGCAGTGGATCCAGTTGACTGTGGACCAAATCTCTGAAACTGAGGTCAAAAGAAAGCGTCCCTCCCTCAATTTGATTCTCTGCCACATCTCATTATAGCGATGGAAAACTAATACATGCAGATGGTTATATCCCAGGATGTAGAAACTAATAGTACAAAGGTCTGATTGCACACTGCAGTTTGAGAGTATTTTGAGACAGAGTCTTGGGTAGGCCTAGCTAGCCTTGAACTCCATATGTAGCAGGAGATGGCTTTGAACTCCTGATCCTCCTGCTTCAATCTCCCAAATTATAGGCATCTACCATCCATCACGCTGGCCTTGTATATGGCATTTTAATAGTTAACGCATTACTTTCTCATTTCACTATCTTAGAAATCTTACATATGCATGTTTCCATAATGAGATTACAATTCTTAATCTTGAAGTACCTGCTGTTCTTTATGTATGTGCTAGATTGAGTGAATGCAAACCAAAAAAATAAAAATAAAAATAAATCTCCCAATGAAGGTCTTTCTGCAGGCTACTATCTAAGACCCTTACCACAGAGTAGTCATGGGCGTGAGTGCAGTCATCAGCATACTTGAGGTGAGGCTCACTTTAATTGTTTAAGCCCTGTTTCCTACTTCTACATCAACATGTAATCTCTTTTCTCAATTGCTTTGTTCTGCTTTCCCATAATAATATCTCTCTCTGTCTCTCTGTCTCTGTCTCTCTCTGCCTCTCTCTCTCTTTCTCTTTCTCTCTCTCTCTCTCTCTCTTACACACACACATCCTCCCCATCATAACAGTTGCTTCCTAAACCTCCCTTCTCCTTGGATTGACCTCCAACCATCCTTCATGCTACTAGAAAATTCTCCCTGAAGCTTTCCCTACTCATCACTCTTCCTAACCCTCCATATTTCCCTGACAGCTCTGGTGCTGCCCGCAGTACCGTTTTCAGGCGTAGGCCTGGGGATTAAAGAAAGACTCAAACTTGGGTCATCCGTTATGAGAGAATGCCAATGCCTTTACTGGGCAGGTTCAATATATACACCAAGCCAGGGAAAGAAAAATACAAACTCAGGAAAAAACAGGAACTCAACTGGGGGGCAATGAGCTGTCAAGTGTAAATTCCCTTCTTGGGGCACCATGCCTTAGTCAGGATGTTTTTGATCTTAGAGGAACCGCAGAACGCTACTTAGTAGACAGCAGCACACGGAAAGTCTCAGCCAGGGCATGGCAGCCCTTTGGGGTCCTACATTTCCCCAACATGGTCTATAATAGGACAACCCTATTTTCTCATTAGTTTGTCCATTTCCTTTTTCTGGAGGGAATGTTGCTTGAGCACAAAGATTGAGTCTTCTGCCTTACTTTCCTCTGCGATCTATCTAACTCAGGACTTAGCACACACTTAGACCTAAAAAAAAAAAAAAAAAAAAAACAGAAAGAAAGAAAGAAACAAGATTCCAAGGAAATTGTATGGAATGAGAAGAAAGACTTTAACTTGTGAAGGGTTTTTTGGGCATGGAGAAGAGCCAGTTCTGAATGGGACACCAGAGCTCAAAGCCAGGACAACTAGGAACTAGCTGGAGGTCTCAGGTGAGTCCAGGTGAGCTCTAACCAAAAGGGAGGCGCATTAAAGTAGGAGATAAAAGCAGGCAAGCAGAGTCAGTTGCTAGAGACCGTTCTTAATCTACAGTAACAGATCCTCTTGTCCTAACTCCTGCAGAATAGCAAGGAGATTAAGGAGCCCCTGGGATTTTCAACTACTAGGTCCCTGACCAAGGAAACTTTGATAAAAATAGACGCTGTAGCTGCCAGAAGTATAAAATGGAAACTGGTTTTTTTAATAAGTCCTAAAGGATCAGAACAGAGGAGGAAGAAAAAAACTTGTGGAAAAAACACATCATATTTTAAGTGAATCGGAGAGAAACATGAAAAAAGACAGTTTGAATTTGTTCGGTGTGAGAGCAGGGGCGATGGAAGAGATTAAACTGTGCTTCATTGAGCATGCACCATTCTTGTGAGCTGTGTTCAGAAGAGACTTAAGGGGAGCGAACGCTGAACTGGCTGCCTAACTGGACCCTGGGGAATCTCGGTTAACATTCATTAGCATGGAAGCTCCAGAGCCTGGGGACAAGGCACAATGAGCAGTGAAGTCATGTACTGTCTTGAACATTTTCCTGTGGCAGGTGGATGGTCCATGCAGCTGTGAAGATCTGCCTTGGAGTCTGGTGAGGAGAAAATGGCAAGACCTCACAGTAACAAGGAAACAACAAACGAAAGCCGATCCAGCTTCTCCCATGGTTTTGAAAGGCTAAGTGGCCTTTAGCTCCGTCTAGCTCCAGACATTGTACACTCTGATAACTGCTAGGCAGCCTCAAACAAAGGAGACCTGCTTTTTCCTTTCTTCATCTACTCTTACTCCAATCCTCTGGGGCAAAAATAGGATGCCGTCGTAATACTGGTCATAACCAGGAAGGGAATGCCTCGGGCAAACACATCAATGGACAAAACGTATTCTCTTCAGATAGAAAAGCCACAGTCACAGTTTATACAGCATTATCAGAAATAAAATGATAGCTACATATTGACAGGAAGGCCTAACCGTACCAACAGTAAGGCGTCATAGAAACATCTCATCATTTGCTCTTCATTTTAATTAAAGAGCACTGTAAGCAAATTAAAAGTCTTCACTGATTGTCTTTAGTGTGTTGATGTGGGTGTGGAGGGTGCACTGTGAGTGTGCCCATGAACAGCTTGTCACCCATGTAGAAGTCGGAAGACAACTTGCTGGGGTCTGTTGTCTGCTTACACTATGTGGCTCTTAGGGACCAGACACAGGGCATCAGGCTTCCCCCTCCCCCATCTGCACTAATTTGTCAGGACAATGGTTATGGATTGTCATTATCATCTCCTAAGCGAAAGTCTAAACAGTGGTTAAGTGCTTGCTGTTCTCCCTGGAGATCTACGTTGAATGATCAGAGCCCAACAGCCTTCAGCAGCCTACAACTACAGCTTCAGGGGTCCGACACCTCCCCTAACTTCTGCGGGTATCATAGACTGGATCACATACATATGAATAAAAATAAAATATTTTTAAAAGAAAACTATAAAAAGAAACCAAGGCAGACATTTAAAAGAAAGCAGTCTTTAAAATGCATTTATTAATTATTTATTTATTTTTATTTCATGTGCATTGGTGTTTTGCGTGCATGTATACCTGTGTGAAGACATTGGATCCACTGGAACTGGAGTTACAGATGGTGGTGAGCTGCCATGTGAGTGCTGGGAATTGAACCTGGGTCCTCTGGAAGAGCAACCAGAGCTCATAACCACTGAGCCATCTCTCCAGCCCCCAAGAAAAAAAGTTTTTAAATCATAAGCGAGGGTGGGTGGGATGGTGTATAGCTGTAACCCCAGCATGTAAGAAGTAGAGGCAAGACGGTCTGGAGTTCAAAGCCAGCATCAGTTGTATCTAGAGTTACGGGATAGTCTGGGCTACATAAAACATGGTTCAAAACAAACAAATGAACTAAAAACCCAGGCTAGAGAGATGGCTCGATGCTTAAGAGTTCTTAATGCTCTTGCAAAGGACCCAGTTCCTAGTATCCACATGGTGGCTCACAACCATCTGTAACTTCAAGGCCAGGGAATCTGATGCCTTCTTCTGATTTCTGTGGGCGTCACAAACATGTGAAACATGTGAAACATGTGAAACATGTGTGTGTGTGCGTGCGTGTGTGTGTGTTGTGTGTATACACATATATACATATACATATGTGATATATATAAATGTGTACATGTATATATATATATGTATGTGTATTATATGTGTGTATATACAAACATATATGTACTCATACATCCATACACATAAAAAATAAAATAAACAAATATCTTTAAATGTTAAAAAACACAAGTAATTGTCAGTAAAAGGCTATGTACATAATAATTATCGGAAAAAATGGTTATCTTCAGTTAATAATAGCAGAAGTGAACAGTAAAATGCACTGAGATATAATTTCTTTTCTTTCTTTCTTTTTTTTTTTTTTTTTTGAGACAGGGTTTCTCTGTGTAGCTCAGGCTGTCCTGGAACTCACTCTGTAGACCAGGTTGGCCTCGAACTCAGAAATCCACTGCCTCTGTCTCCCAAGTGCTGGGATTAAAGGCGTGCGCCACCACTGCCCGGCTTGAGATATAATTTCAAAGATAGGTAAATCCCAGAGCTTGTGAGTTCACTGTGACAGTGAGGCTTGGATGCCTGTTTCCCTCCTCTGGTCTGATGAGAGTAAATGACATATGGTTTACTGTGAGCCCCTGGGACCTCATTTCCAGGAATCCATCCTCCTTCTAGGAAAGCACCGAACAAGATACAAGATTAGTCAGGCAGGATGGTCTGTAATAGCACAAGTTTGGAAACAACCCAAATGTCCACCGAAAAGGAATTGAGTAGCTGGAAAACCCATTTAGGAGACTTCAAAAAAATCTAAGAAGTTCTCAGATTTAACTTCTTCTGGAAAATGAATTTATTGTTTGCAATTTGGATTCCCAATGTTTAACAAGTTACGTGGCCCATGCTGTCCATTTGGTACAGGAAACTGAAAAAGATAGAATAGATAGATAGATAGATAGATAAGATAGATAGATAGATAGATAATTAGACACTTCCTCCCACAAGTCTCTCTCTTCCGTAGCACTAAATATCAAAGTTTTAGTTTAAGAGACAAATTCACAGAATCAACATGACATTTCCCAAGCCCACTTTGATTGGATTAGATGCAACCATATCAGGAAGTTCTGACTGATGGTATAGGACAGAAATATCATCCTCCAATTGCTTCACTGTTCCCTTCATCTTAGTAGCTAGGATGAAAACAGAAAGGCTGGGACTCCACCAACATCCTGTACAAGGCACAGTTATCAGGAATAAAAGCAGCCTCTAGTGGAGACACGGAAGGGGTAGAGCCTGAATTCCTGACCCATGGGGTTGATAATAATCCAAGGGAGACAAGCTTCCACATTCTTACACATAAGTAAACTGCTTTCCGTAAGTTGCCAATACATGTGCCAAGAGGCTTCATTTATAGCTGAGTGTAACCTTAACTGTTATTATTCCTTTCCTCCTCTGTGCTTAGCTGACATCTAATTGTCAGCATCTTCAGTAGTAGGTCTATGAACTCACTACCTTAAGTTTCCTGTATTTCAAAAGAAACTAAGCCCCAGCATGGTGACACATGTCTTTAATTCTAGCACTTGGGACACAAAGGCAGGCAAATCTATATGAGTTCCAGGTTACCCTGGTTCACATGGCAAGTTCTATGCCAGCCAAGGATAGTGAGACCCATAAAAAGAGACACTGTGCAGATGGACAGAAGACACACAGAGGGCCACCTGCCACTAGGCCTACCTGCATCAGGAGCTACTACAATGTACAGGTATGTAATGGAGAGATGGAAGAGAAATAGAATGATTTAAGCATTATGAAGAAATGCAGAACTGGAGACTCCAGGGTAGAGAGGAATAGCCTGATATGAATAGCCTGCCCTGTCACCTGAGGCCATGGTAAAGTCCTGGCCCACGTTGCCACTGAGGACCATGTCTGAGTCCATGGCAATGCAGGAGAAGGGTCTGTGTTAATGTCAATGGCTCATATTACCACCAAAGGCCATGAGGATGTCCCTGGTGTGTGCTGCCTCCAGGAACCATGTTAATGTCCAAGGACTGTACAGAGCTGGCCCTGCCTCTCACTGGTTGTGGCACTCAACAGAACTGGTCCCAACCCTCACTGGCTGCAGCACTTGAGAAAGCAAGCCCTGCTCCTCACCTGGGTAGCACAGTAGAGCTGGACCTAGTAGCAGGGTGAGCTGACCCTGAGAGGCTGAGAACTCCCTGCTCCTCGCCTGCTTGAGGCACTGGGGCAGTGCTGGAGAGCTCACCCTGGTGGTGTAGGTGCAAGAGAGAGTTGGCAGGCTGACGGCCTCAGCTATCACCCAGGCCCAGATCCAGGGCTTTGAGTTGGCCCACTCCAACATCTACTCCATCTATGACCTGCTGGAGTGAATGAAGGGGCCAGTCCTACAGATCCAAAGCTGCAGGATCTCCATGACACAGAGCAATGACAGGATATCTGAGAGCAGTCCTGGTGAGGATCCTGTGTTGATAGTGTAGGAAAAGCCAGAGGCCTCGAACCAGAACAATGACTCATTGCAACGGATATTTGCAAGTAAAGAAGTGTGGACAAAAGGGTGTCCTGTGTGACACACTGTGACGCACGGCAGCTTCTATGATGAGATTTTTGATTGTTTTTGTTGGTTGGTTTTATTCTCTGTATCTTTATTTTCTTTTGTGGAGAGGTTGCAAAGGTGGGACACGTCCATGCAGAGGGCCAGGACGGGGAACGGGGTGCATGGTGGGACATTCACAAAAACATCAACAAAAGGCTAAAAGAACAAAAAATTGAAGAAGGAAGAGGAGGAGGAGGAAGAGGGGGGAGGAGGAGGAAGAGGGGGAGGAGGAGGAAGAGAGGGAGGAGGAGGAGGAGGAGGAGGAAATTAGGAAACAAAAATTGATGAAGATAAATGGAGTTACTTCAAACCAGGAGAAAGTCTTCTAATTTTAAGAATTAATATTTGAAAATGACCTGTCCTACCCAATCCAAACTACATATTCAATTTAATCCCCAACAAAATTCTAAACCCATTCTTCCCAGAATGAGAAAAATAATATTAAAGTTCATAGGGAACCATAAAAGACCTAGAACAGCGAAGGCAACTCTGGACAAGGGAATACTGATTTCAAGTTGTACTACAGACCCATTGTAATAAAAACAGCAAGGTGCTGACCCAAAACAGGCTCACAGACCGAAAGAACAAGTAGAGGACCTGGATACAAGCCCACACAACAACAGTAACCTGACAAAGAATAAAAATATGTGTGGAAGAAAAGACAGCCTCTTGAACAAATGGTGCTGGGGAGAGTGGAGTGTGGAAGAATAAAAACAGATTTTTATTACTCGCCCTGAACATAAACCAATTCCAAGTGAGTCAAGGGTCTTCATTGACCCTTGATAGAATGTAAGGAAAGTGGGAAACAATGTGAGATGTTGGAATAAGCAGAGACTTTCTGATCACTCAGGAAATGAGACTTCATGACATTAAAATGCTTTCGTAAAGCCAACGAGTAACCTGAAGAGACAGCATATAAAACAGGATAGAATCCACTAACTGTACATTTGACAAAAAGGACTAATATCAAGAATATACAAAGAACTGAAAAACAAAAACAAGGAAACAACTTGATCAAGACAAAATGCCAGGCAGTGGTGGTGCACGCCTTTAATCCCAGCACTTGGGAGGCAGAGGCAGGCGGATTTCTGAGTTCGAGGCCAAGGCCAAGGACCTGAATAGAGTTCTCCAAGAAGAAACGCAAATGTCGAGTAAATATTTGAAGTAGTATCAATGTAGCAATAATAATCAAAGAAAAAGAAGTCTGAAAAGAGGTACACATGTGGGTGGGCAAAGCTACTTCCAGAAATTGTAGGTTAGGCAGCCAAAATCCCATGCAACGATGGCTTCTTCCTTACAAATTGTTTGGGTTGGTGCTTGAAGCCCTCAAAACAATACAGGAAGTAAGTTGACAATAATGTTGAGCCTCTCCCAGAAGATCCTATTGCTGAAGATGCCATATGCCTTCATTGCAGAGCATGGAATTTCACTGGAACTTGGGTGGAAGCTTCCTTCCTGGTACTAATCTTCATGCATTCAGAAAGTGCTATGCAGACTGCTGGAGAATTGCCATCAACAGTATTGCTCAGCTGTTAACACGAAGTGCAAGAAAAAGTGCAAGATGAGCCAACTGGTCAACAGTGGCAAGCCTGGGGGAGGGTAGCCAACTACTTTCTGATTGGGCTTAACGTACATTCCATGGGAGAGGATTCACATCTGGGACTGTAAAGAAAGCTGCAAATCCAGGGAAGGAAGGTTACAGGCCTACATAGGAAGCTATTGCTGTTGTTTTCCTGAATGGATAAGATGTGCCCATCAATCTACATTCTGAATAACTATTTGTGTCCATAGTGTAGTGACACAGTTAGATTTGGTCAGAGAAGTTCGTTTTTGAAGAGGTCAGCAGTGACTATAGAGACTCAAAGCTAGTCAAAATACTGAGAGTAAATAATTTCAAACGCCAAATCAAAAGGACATCTGTATCCAAGGCTCAGGAAACATCTTGGAAGAAAGGGGCAGAAAGAAGGTAGGAGATGGAGAGATGGTGGGAGAGGGCAGACCATCGACTTTCTGCAATGATGCAGCTGCCACAACCCTGGGCTCACAAGACGCTTTGAGCGTTTGATGTGCATAAGATTGGCCACTAACAAACAACCTATCATAGAAAGTGGAGTTACATGTCCTCCCTGAGGGTTCAGGAAGAGAGACATTTCCTTCAGTGATGTAGCCACTGATGTTGTGTTTTATAAAAAGAGCCAACAATATGCTTTGTGGAGCAGGGTATGATGAGGTGGGAGGGGTGGCTCTGCGGGCCCATACTGGGGCATCCCTTCCCCCTGAGGTACCAGCTTACAACAGATATAGTGTAGAATAGAGTTTATTTAGTACGTGAGACTTGAGAAGGGAGTAGAGACAGGGAGGGAGAGAGAGAGAGAGAAAGAGAGAAAGAGAGAGAGAGAGAGAGAGAGAGAGAGAGAGAGAGAGAGAGAGAGAGAAGAAGAAGAAGAAGAGAGGAGGAGGAGGAGGAGGAGGAGGAGGAGGAGGAGGAGGAGGAGGGGGGGGAGAGAGAGAGGCCAGGAATGTGTAAGGAGGTGGGGGAAGGAGAAAGAGGGAGAAAGGGGTCAGGGAGAGAAGAGAGTTGTGAGGAGGGCAGAGAGAGGAGTAGGGGCCAAACAACCCCTTTTATAGCAAGCCAGGCCTACCTGGCTGTTATTGGGCATAGTTTAGATGGAATGCTAACAACTGATACAGTTCCAGTGACCCTATAAATAAACCCTCAACCTGTAGACAAAGCTAATGAAACTCACTAGATCACAGAAAAGAAAAGGAAAAAAAAAAGACATAAAAGTGGAAGGTGGAGGCAGCAGTTGGGAAGAAGAAGGGAATTAGCAAGAACTGAAGAGGACAAAGAGGCTGTGGTGGAAATATATTATGTATAGGAATGAAAACATCGTAATGAAACTCATTACTATGTACATATTTCGAAACTTACTATTACTGTGTGTGTGTGGTGTGTGTGTGTGTGTGTGTGTGTGTGTGTGTTATGATTATGAGCACGTGCATGCGTGGGTACAATCTGCAGAGCAGAGAGCAATTTTCAGGAGCTGGTTCCCTCCTTCCTCCATCGGTTTTAGGGACTGACCTGGGGGTCAGGTTTGCCAGGCAAGTGCTTTTATTTGCTAAGCCATCTGGAAGGCTCTATCATGTTAATTATTATATGCTAATGAAAAGCAAATCTAGTTTCTATCACTCCCATACCAGTTATAGAAGATATAGAAAAAAATCTAGGAAATGAACATATATTAATTAAGCTTTGAGAAAAAAAATGTCAGAATTCCACGATAACTCTTCCTAGGAGGCCACTTGCTCCTCCAGTATTACCTCCAGCTTTGCGCTCTCAGCACAGGTTTCGAGTGGCATTTGATTTGCCTGAAGGTTTAGGTCCCTACTGCAATCCCTAGTCTTGTTCGTTCCTCAGATCCAAGTGATTTCAGAGATACTGTGGCATTTATGGAAATGTGAGAAATCCCAGAGATGTGTCTGGGCCTGAAGAATGTCCTGAGTAGACTGCAGACAGGAGCCCAGTTAGAAGACAGTCTGTTCACATCAGGTAGCCTGAGGTCCTTCCCCCTCAGGCCCTCCGGCCTTTACCTTTAAGAGGAAAGGCCAGTGACGTGAGCATCTCAAGCTAAACCGACAGCTTCCTCCCTTGTCTCCAGACAGTTTTCTCTGAAGATGGCACTGATTAATCACCCCCCCCCCAGGTCAGTTTTAACGATTCATCATCCAGGATGACATGACTCTTTTTCCTGGTTGATCCAATCCTACAGTAGGAGGGAAATGGCAGGCAGGCAGGCAGTACTAAAGTCCCTTTCCTTGGCCAGTTAAGCAAGGAGCAGTCTAGAAAAGGAAGGCTGTGTTTACTTGGAGTCTATTACATTTTTAAGAATAGTATGAGTCTCCGTGGAGAGACCTGTTCTTTCTGCACTGGGCTGAGTCCTTTGTTTCTGGTTCATTTACCTTTCCTTTGACAGGTAATATATAATGCAAACATTATATATTAATTAAAAATATAACTTCTGGGGTGTGAAAGTCAAAGACTGTTTGTTCCTGCATCTTTTTATCTAGAGATATTTGGCAACATAGACATTTTTGTCATGCAGAGTTAGTGAGCTGGTTCACACACATCTGTAAACCACCAAAAAACAATTTAACAAACTTCTGGTAACATTTGGATCATGTTGCATCTGCCAGACTCGCTTGCACACACCATGCTCTAGATTATCTGTAGCAGATATGCTGCATTGTATTACACACATTATAAACACATCTTCTATCACAAGCATAAAGATTGAATCCAATGATCTAATGAGCATAGATGATCTAATTCTAATGTCACATTTTTGTGCACAATCCTAGTGTTTTTGTCTTAATAATTTTTCAGTCTCTTAATGTGCTGGGCAGGGCAGTGGTGGTGCATGCCTTTAATCCCAGTATTTAGGAGGCAGATGCAGCTTGAAGCCAGTCTGGTGTGAAGAATGAGTTCTAGGATGGCCAAGGCTACACAGAAAACCCTTTCTCCAAAAACCAAAAAAAATAACATAGCATTACTATAATGTACATTTTAACAAAATGTAATTTTTATAGTGAATTAATATTGAGTAGCAACTTTATTATCGCAATATAATAACCTAAAGATAGATCAGATAGATAGATAGATAGATAGATAGATAGATAGATAGATAGATAGATAGATAGATAAAAATACACATATATTGGGCTGAAGGAGACGGTTCAGAGGTTAAGAGCACTGACTGCTCTTCCAAAGGTCCTAAGTTCAATTCCCAGCAACCACATAGTGGTTCACAACTACCAGTAATGAGATCCGATGCCCTCTTCTGATGTGTCTGAAGACAGGTACAATGTACTCACATACATAAAGTAAATAAATCTTTTCTAAAAAAATACGCACATATTTCATATGAGACAAAGTCCAGTAGCTATGAAAATTTTTCTCCACACACAGGATAATTTTTTCTTATTATTTATTATGTATGGGTACATATGTTAACACACTGTGCATATAGAAGTCAGAGGCTAACTGGCGGGACTCAGTTCTCTCCCTCTCTCATGGCAACTCAAGGGTTAAACTCAGGTCTTTAGGCTTGACAGCAAGTGCCTTCATCTGCTAAGTAGCCTTGTGGCCTGTTAGAAAGCTCTCTTCTAGGTAAGACCTGATAACACTGTCTTTTTGCCCATTATAGAGATCTGAAGGCTTCCCCAGAGCTTGGATGTCACTGCTTGTATGGGCTGGCATCTTCTATAACCTCATCATGAAACAGAACGAACAGAAAGATTTATCATAATACACATCCATGATTTTGTGATTATCACAGCTTTAACAAAAATCTTATATTTACCAATTATACAGCAAAAAGTATTCCTATCAGGCATAGCGGCACATGCCTTTAATACGAGCACTCAGGAGGCAAACGCAGGTAGCTGTGTGTTCCAGGACAGATTGGTCTACATATCAAGTCCAGCACATCCAGGGCTACATAGTGAGACCCTGGCTTTAGAAGAGGAGACGTGGGGAGGATGGACCTCAGGCAGTTAAAAGCACCAGCTCATCTTGCAGAGGACCCAGATTCAGTTCCTAACACCCTCATCACCACTCACAATCATCTGTAACTCCAGTTCCAGGGGATCCAACACCCTCTTCAGACCTCTTTAAGACCCATGCATGCATGCATGCATGCACAAATGTTTGCAGGCAAATCACTCACACATTGATTATTCATATGCTTTTCTTTTTCAGAATAATTAAAGTTAGTAATTCTTTAAACTTACTTATGCACCTGTGTACTTGTCTGTAGCGGTTAGAGGGCGCTGGATGGGAGTCAAGTCTCTCCTTCCAACACAAGCCTATTGTTTTACTATGTGTCACTTAAAGGTATTTGCGGGCGTGGTGGCGCACGCCTTTAATCCCACACTTGGGAGGCAGAGGCAGGCAGATTTCTGAGTTCGAGGCCAGCCTGGTCTACAGAGTGAGTTCCAGGACAGCCGGGCTACACAGAGAAACCCTGTCTCGAAAAACCAAAAAAATTAAAAAAATAAAAATAAATAAAAAAATTAAAAAAAAAAGGTATTTTACTTTATTTCTCTAATTATTTAGTAAGATATCTGTATGTCACTGAAAACCCATGACTGACACCCTCCATGACATCAAAAAAGTGCCACAAAGCAGTTATACTTGGACTATTAACATGTCAGACTTTCTGGAGGGTGGTTTGTTGGTTGGTTGGTTAAGACAGAGTCTCCTGCGGCCTAGGCTAGCCTCAAACTTACAATGTAGCTAAAGACGACCTTGACCCCTATCTCCTGCCCCTGTCTCCCAAATGCCAGGACCACAGATGTGTGCCACCTGCAATCTTTGGTTCTTTCAAAGACTACCCAAGTTTCTCTTCTTCATTTTGACACTTGTTTTAAAGATTTATTTATTTATGTGAGTACATTGTAGTCTTCAGACACACCAGAAGAGGGCATCAGATCCCATTACAGATGGTTGTGAGCCACCATGTGTTGCTGGGAATTGAACTCAAGACCTCTGGAAGAGCAGTCAGTACTCTTAACCACTGAGACAACTCTCCAGCCCCACTGACACTGTTTTTAAACGAAGTGCTTCCGTTCTCAATGTCCTCACTCTTTAACCTTTCATAATCTCACGTTCTAGGCCTCTCTATTTCAGTAGCTCTAGACAGTCATTGTTTTAATCTGAGATCTTGAAGACATTTCTAATTTTTAAAGCTTCTTACTTTTTCAGTTATTGTAAATGATCAGTCTCTTGATTATTGTATTCTTTCAAAAAACTTGTTTTTTCTTTTGTTGAGGCATGGACTCATGTAGCCCAGGTTAATGTCACACTGCCTGTAGCCAAGGTTGGCCTTGAGCTCCTGAGCCTCCCTAAACTAGGATGTGGGCATGCTTCGACAGGCCCAGTTCTCTCAGCCCATGCAATCCCTTCAGCCTCCACTTCTATCCTAGCACATGCTCGTTCCTTGTCTTAACTCTCTTCGGGAAGTGTGTACAGTGTTCCTGCCTATAATTCCAACATTTGGGCAACAGAGAAGGCCAGCTGAGCAGTAGAGACCAGCCTGGGCTCCATCTTGGGATCCTGTCTTAACTTTCAAAAAGTAATAATCTTTTCAAGGTACTACAACCAATTCACTTTAAAATTAAAAATACTTTAAAATTCCTAGACACTTGCTATCTGTCAGACACCAGGGAAACTGCTAACTTGAAACGGTTCACAGTTTCAACATTAATAGCTACACTCCTTTTTGAAAGTGTCATGTCTTTACAAACCTAGG
This sequence comes from Mastomys natalensis, assembly GCA_021653895.1. Taxonomy (NCBI): domain Eukaryota; kingdom Metazoa; phylum Chordata; class Mammalia; order Rodentia; family Muridae; genus Mastomys; species Mastomys natalensis. The sequence continues at coordinate 292,667 of JAJTUV010001318.1, read as the reverse complement.
TTTTTGGCAGTTTCTTTGGTAAAAAGCAAAACTACAGAGAACTGAGCATAGAATAGGAATCAAGGGCATCAGAGGCCAATCTATTCTAACGCAGAGCCTAAGATGCATCCTATTTGGGGTTTTTTGAAGGTATTTTTATTACGTTTATTTGTTGGGGTGGGGGTTCCTCACATGTGCAGCATTCATATGGAGGTTCTTTTTCCACCACGTGGGTTCCAGGAATCAAACTCAGGCTGTCAACCTTAGTGCCAAAGGCTGGTGAAGGGGATGAGAGGCCCCACCAGGCCTGTGCACAGATCTTAAGTACAATGCAATTTCTTTCTTTCAACTTAGCCACATAAATATTTTTGAAGGAACGTCAAATATCATCATGTGTAACTAGGGAATTCCTCCTGCCATGAGTTTCTCCTGAGATGGAACGTCAGTTTTGTGTGACAGTGTATATGTTAGCAATATTCCTAGGACAGAATCCATGCTATGTATGTGTGGATACAAAACCCACAGCTCTCATTCTTTTCTTCTTTCTTTTTTTTTTTTCCTTTGTTTTCGAGACAGGGTTTTCTGTGTAGCCTGGCTGTCCTGGACTCACTCTGTAGACCAGCTGGCTCGAACTCAGAAATCCACCTGCCTGCCTCCCAAGTGCTAGGATTAAAGGCGTGCACCACCACGCCCGGCTCACACTCTCATTCTTAAGGAAAACATGAAATGGTTTATTCTGGACCCATGTTGTATGACCATAGCCTGGAAATACAGGTTTAAGTTACTCCTAATTCCATGTTCAATGTGAATATTACGTTTTACAGAAACAACAAAAAATATCATAAGTCAAGGCTATATTTAAAATACATCAGAGAGACAGGTATAGAAAGAAGAGGCTTTTCTACAGGCCTAAGATGCTATATGGTGACATTGTTAGCTTTTGGTTGATAGAAACTGGTGATCTGCTAAGTTCATACATTCCAAAACGCTGTTATCGAATAGTCACAAGATGTTAGTTCAGATTCAGAGGCCAGCAGACAAGGGCTGTTCCAGCAGGCTAGAACTAGCCAAAGATAAGGTAATTAGCTCTGGATCCAACATTCTAACACAGTTCTGAAATTCTAATTAAGTCTCTGCAGTGCAGATACAACTTCTTTCCCAGGAATAATTCCCATATGCGAATTATGATGCATAATTAGATGTGAGACTTCTTAAGCTGTTTTAGAAGTTTGTTGATATCAAACTAATTTTGAGGAGTTGATTACGGACTGAATGTTTGCTTCACTATTTACACATTACAGTCCTCAGCCCCAGTGCATTTTAAACACGAGGCCTTTGAGGGTAATCAAGTTTAAGACAGGCCATAAGGGCAGGGCCTATGATGAGATTAACGCCATTCCTATCTCCATCTCTCCAATCAAAAGCAAGAAATGAGTTTCTTTCACTTATACTTTCCAGGTCACAGACCGACATTGACGGAAGCCAGGGCAGGAACTAAAGCAGAAGCTATGGAGAAGCTCTACTTGCTGGCTCACTTACAGGGACTAGCTCTCTATACAGCCAGGACCACTTGCCCAGGAAATGGTGGGCTGAGCCCTCCTTCATCACTCGACACAAAAGTTCCACACAGACAGTGCCACTGATGGTCCAGCCTCTGAATGATGTAAATACCTACCTTCCACCTTTAATCCACATGAGACTCGTTCTACACGTGACTCTAGGTTGTGCAAACGTTAAACCATAAAGCCAACTATGGTGGCAGCCTTACTCAGAAAAACACCAGAGCATTCTTGCTCTCTTCCCACCTCCCCTAATGTCTCTCTCTTTCCTTCTCTTCCAGTATTCTATAAGCTATGATCCGCCTCAGAAAACAAACCCTGCGGGACCCTGGTCTTGACCTTAGAAGTACCTGGCCCGTGGTCCTTTGTTAGAGCATCCTGATCTGACATAGGGCATTTCAAAAGACTATACAAGGACAAGGACAGAAATAGAGGTTACTTTGAGGTAGAAGTTGTTTGGAAATAAAAGGATCCCTGTAGCCAAAGTGAGTTATCACTCTAGTTCCTCATATGCTTGAGAGCAGACCTGGATAGAACCCTTCAGACTTCATCTGTGATGCCTGATCCTGGTTGTCAAGTTGCCACTCCTGGCAAGAAAGAACTACAACTGAGAGGTTGCCACCATCAGATTAGCCTGTGGACATGTCTGAGGAGCATTTTGATTGCTAATTGATGGAAGAGGGTCCAGCCAGTGTGGGCAATGCCATCCCTGAGCAGGTGGGACTGAGCCGTCTAAAGGTTGCAAAGCATTCCAGGAGAGGCAAGCCACTGAGCAGTGTTCTGTGGCCTCTGCTTCAGTTCTTGCCCTCAGATTCCTGTCTTGAATTTCTGCTTTTGCTTCATTTGATGACAGACTGGTAGCCTATAAGCCAAAATGTTAAGTAGAAATTTGATCCAAAAATGTTAAGTAGAAAATTAAAGAGATAAACTTAATTTATATGTTTTAAATAGATGATCAAGGTGATGCACATCTTTAACTCCAACACACAGGAGCTAAGGCAGGGCAATCAAAAGTTCAGAGCTAGCCTGGACTACATGGTGAAACCCTGTCTCAAACAAGCAATCAAACAAAAGGCTACACATAGCTATTATTCTAACATGGTGTTCTGATTGTTCTGTTGCTAGTTATTAATCACTCACTGTGACCAATTTATAAATAACCTCTGTCTCTTATTTATGAGGAGACATTATAGTCACATGACTAGCAATGTAGCTCAGTGGTAAAGAATATGCCTAACATGCAACCACTCCTGTGGGGGGCGGGGGGTCTATCACCAGCACCATAGCAATTAAAAAAATGGTGCATGTGTGACCAGCACAAGACCCCATATTCAATCAAAAGCACCAAGATTGACACACATACCCAAATAGTCCCAACTTAGAAAGATTTGACTTATATTGTATAAATCTGATGATGGAAGTAGTCAATTCATTTTATTTATTTATTTTTTTTTTTTTACTTTGAAGAGTGTTATTAGGATGCAATCCCATGGCCAATCATGTTCAGTACCCCTTGTCTCAGACTAACACTGAGACACTACTTTGTATGTCTGCTACTGGCTTTTTCCATGTGCAGTGTTGTGTTTTACAGACGGGGTCCATGACGAACAACACAGCGTCATCTTGGCTTCCGGTACCCTTGATGACCTCTCCAGTCAGACCTGGGCCCAGCTCCAGAGTCCTTGAACTGCCAAGCCCATGAGTCGCTCTCTAAACAGTTTATGTTCCATTTAGACAGTTTAGACATGTCATCCAGGTTTTCTGTAAACTAAGTGTTTCTAGTTCACACAAATCATTAATACATTAGTGTGTTCTGGCAAAGAGTAGGGATACCTGGAAAATCTTTTTAAACTCCTTTATTACCCCTGAGTATATGTTTCATAGTGGGAAGGGGAACTAAGAAGCAGTAGAAAGACAAAACCACGCAGAAGTTGCCATTACTAACTCAGAGCAGCCCTGGACGCCTGCACTAGACCCTGGGAGACCTACTGCTTACTACCGGATTGTTTGCGACAGATGATTCAGACGAGGGGGACTCATTGTCCTCAGGTTAGTGCCCACTGATGACTCCACTGGGCTCCAAAGGATGCTTCCAATCCAGTGTTCACACAGCTGGCCCTGGTTAAAATATATGAATCACAAAAAATTAAATTATTAAATTAAATTAAAAATCAAAAGTTATGAGTCTGGTTGGGTGCAGGGCTGTAAGCCTTTAATTTCTAGAACTTGAGAGATGGAAATAGGAGGGTGGATCTCTATGAGTTTGAGACCAGTCTGATCTATAGATCAAGTTCAAGGCTATTCAGGGCTACATGGGGAGAATCAGTCAAAAAAAGAAAAAAGAAGAAATCTAAACTGTAGAGATCTGCACATCGTAGCACATGTTTTAATCTCAGTATTTAAGGGACCGAGGCAGAATTGCCTTCCTGGGCTTTAGAGGGAGGGAAAGTGTAAGGGAGAATACTGAACATAGGTTATATGCAGATAGTACATCATTTTACATAAAAGACTAGGTTTTGGTATCCTTAACCAATTCCCCAGGGACATCATGAATCAACCATAATGACAAATTCCTTAAGGGTGGCTGTGGAGTCTGATGTTGAAGGACTCGACAGAGAAAACATGGAAGTTCAAAGAGTGTTCTGATCCAGTGTGGAACACAGCTTCCTGTGCTCTTTATACAAAATCCGTCATCAAGGAGCTGGAAACTCTTGAGTGGGAGACAGGATGTCCAGAGTTAAATGTATCCACTCACGAAGCATCCAGGGATAGTGACAATACAGCAAAGGGTGTTCAGTGGCTAGAGGGGAAACTGAGTCACAGACAAGAAAGCTTTCCTAGAAGAATGGTCTGTGGGCCTGGCCACTGTGCCTAGCCCAAGGCCACCTTCTCTTCATTATCCAAACAGGCCTCTGACAAGGATAGCACTGCAGCCAGTTGAGCCAGGGCACTGCCAACAAGGAAGGGGGTACTCAAGGGAACCTCCAAATGTAGCTTAAGCACACAGGCCCAAGGCATACAATGTCTGTATGGAACATATAGATGTCACTGTATGACTTTCAACAATTAACAATACATCTTCAAAGGGAAAGGGTCTCCAGAAGGACTGGGAAATCTCCCAGAAGGCTGCACGTGTCACTCAGTGAGTAGAGAGCTTGCTGACCATGGGTAATGCTCACAATTCAATCCCCAACGCCACACATGCAGACAGAGAGGAGCATGGGGAGGGCGGGGAGGGGGAGACAGAGGAGAGGAGGAGGGAGAAAGGGAAGGGGAAGGGAAGGGGAGAGGGGGAGATGGAAAGGAAAGCTAAGACACACTCTTATACCTTAGGAGAGCTACCTGTGTCTCATGCTTGGGAAGCTTTTAATTATTAAAACTGTATTTAGGATTCCTGATGTCCAATACATGTGAAACCTAGAAAATAGTATTCATAGAGGACCAGTCTCTTCATAGGGTCTGTTTTTGTTTTGAAGTACATGAAGGCCAATGCTGATGCTCGCCTCAAATCCCAGCACTCTAGAGGCAGAGATCCTGGGATTGCCAGTTTGAAGTCCACTTGAGGCCACAGAGTGAAACTTTCTCTCAGAACGGGCACTGAAGTCTAGTCTCACACTGTTACCTGCAGAGCTCGGGAGGAGGGCCTGGAATGTCAGTATCTTGGTACAGTGTGATTCTGAAATGTTCCCATAGACCCTGTAGGGCTTGAGGGATGGCTCAGTGGTTAAGAGCACTGGCTGCTCTTCCAGAGAATTTCCAACTTCTGTTTCCAGTACCCATGTCAGGAAGCTAACTATAGCTGCAGAGGGTCCGGCACCTCTTCTGCCCTTTGCTCATGTACACATACACACTTGTGCTCGTGTACCTGTGCTCATGTACACATACACACATATACAAACAACTGAAAATAGAATAAATCTTTAAACCACACAGAGTATATAGATGCAAAAAGAGTTCAGTTGGAAGCTGCCACCTACCAGTTCTTTTTTTTTTTTTTTTTTTTTTTTTTTTTTTTTGGTTTTTCAAGACAGGGTTTCTCTGTATAGCCCTGGCTGTCTTGGAACTCACTTTGTAGACCAGGCTGGCCTCAAACTCAGAAATCCGCCTGCCTCTGCCTCTCAAGTGCTGGGATTAAAGACGTGCACCACCACTGCCTGGCCACCTACCAGTTCTTGTTGAGCTCTGACACAGATACAGACATGCAACAACTCGAACAATACTCCACTGGAAGATTCAAATAGGAAGAGTGAGGAAGAAGTGAAAGGTAAAGGGTGAAAGACCAAACAAGGAGAAAGACAAGAAAAGAAAAAATAGTCGGTGAAAAGCCACGTGCTGCATTAGGCCCTTCAGCAAATATTATTTCTAAATTACATGACCATAAAGTCAGAAATAGTCTCTCACACATTAATCACACTGAGCAGGGCCAGCTTTTTAAAAAAAGGCTTTTTAAAGCTTTGAGCATGAATTAATTTGTTCTCTAAATCCAGGTCTCTCTTAAACAAATGATGTTAATGCCTGTGGGGATTGTGGGATCCAGAGTTGAGGAGTGCATTTAAATTCTTAGTCCCACTTCAATTCCAAAATGGATGGCCAGTAGCTAGCCTTTAAATCTGCTTAAGGGACGTGTTTGGATGGTTGGAGACTAGAAAGGGCAGTTGTTGTGTTTGCAGAGTAGAATGGCTTGCAATTGCCTGTAACTCCAACTCCAGGAGAACTGACACTCTCTTCTGGCTTCTAGGACCTCCACAAACAAGAATGCACACCTCCACAAACATGCATGGCCTCACCCCTTCTCCCTCTTTAAGTTGATTACCTCATGTGTTTGTTATAATTGCTGAATCTGATGACCACAAGGTCCTCTGTCAGTTAGAACACTTTCACCAGGGGGTAGGCTCCCTGGTGAGGTGATGTGCGTGTCCTTCTATGCGCAGACACTGGTCAGGGATGCATACCTGGCGTTTCTACTTAAGAGGGGTAAGATAAACATTGGTTCCAGTCACTGTTTGGTCTAATAATGTTCCTGCTGACTCATGACAAACCAATAAATAAATCAGGGTAAGGAAGTAGCTTGTGGGGAGAGTGCTTCCCTGGTACACATTGGGTCCTGGGTTCCATTCTGAGCCCAGTGTAAAGCAGGCAGAGTAAGGTGCACCAGCAACCCAGCACTTGGAAGCCGAAGGCAGGATGACCAGAAATTCCAGGTCATCCTCAGCGACATAAGGAGTCAGAAGACAGCCTGAACTCTACGACCCACTGCCTTAGAAAAAAGAAAAGACAAGAACCAGACCAGGGTTTTCTCCCTACAGCTCACTTTGCTGAATTTAAAGGCTTGTTCTCTGTTCTGAGATGGCGCAGAACTGACCCTTCCTGACTTGCCATTGTCAGTATCTCCTCTGTAAAGTGGCAGTGACAGGGATAATGACGGTTGTTCTTCTGTAGGAAATTGATTTGGCGAAGAAAAACCAATTATGCCTATTGTTCCAGTGTTCTGTGTTGTTGAATCAAAGGAATAAATCGGAAAAACTGCTAGCCTAAAACGAATTTTAAAATGCTTCTAGTTGAGGCTGGGGAGATCATCTGCTGCTCTTGCACCTACACAGTGGCTCACACACGCCGACAACTCCAGTTCCACGACATACATGGCTTCTCTGGGTTTCTTCAGCACCTGGAAATTATGTGCTACACAAACAGACATCTAGGTAAACAGTCATACACATAAAATTAAATAATATTTTTTAATCCATCTGGTTATTAAAGCGAAACAAGAACCATGCTTGCGTCTTCCTTTCCCTGACGCTCACATTCAACTGCCATCACATCAAGCTCACTCTGTGTCCACTCTGTCCCCTTCTCTTCATAGTGTGCCCAGCCCAAGCCCTCACTGTCTCCCTAAGAGAACTGCAATAGGTCCCTAGCATCCCTGTCTCCACAGTTCAACCTTTGCTTCAGTTCACTTCTGTTAAGTGGCTAAAGCAAAGAGAAATGCGAGTTAGGTCATGGCCTCCCCTAAAGCCTTCAAAAGTCTCCACAAGCCCACTTAGGGTGAGAGCCTGTGAGACTGTACCTCGACCTCTCTCTCCAGCTTTAGTCTATGCTGCCCCTCTGGCCATTACAACACATCATTGTACGACTTGGATCATGTTGTTCCTTCTATTTTTTAAGGTTTTGGAAAGGGTCTCAACTCTGTGGCCAATAATGACATTAAATCCTCCTGATCTCCCTTCCACTTTCTGAGATTATAAGTATTTGCCTCCATACTTGGCCTGCTCCTTCTGATTTGAACACTCTCGCCAGCATCTTCCCTTGCTGAGTCCCCTTCTGCTCATCCTCCAATGTTACCTCTTCAGAGAAGTCTTCCTAGACCAAATGACTTGGAGAAACCCTCTTCTCCCACCTGTCTTGATTATTTCTTTTTTAATTGCTATGAAGAGAGACCATGACCAAGGCAATTTATAGAAGAAACAGTTTATTGATACTTACAGTTCAGAGAGTTAGTCCAAGAGCCAGAGGGGGCTAACTGGGAAGGGCAAGGGCTTTTGAAATCTCAAAGCCCACCAGCAGTGACACACTTCCTCCAAGGTCACATCTCCTAAACTTTCCCAAATAGTTTCACCAACTAGGGATCAAGTGTGGGGGGAGGGGTATTCTATAAGTTCCGTTAGTAGAGAACAGGAATTAATACACCAGCTGCATGGCAGCCCATCAAGAGTCTCCAGATGTTTCTGGCCTTTGTTCAGATCAGCATTCTGATGTCTTCCCAGCCTTCAGCACGGTAGAGACAGAGAGAAGGCCATCTTCATTTCTTTCTCATGCAATGATTGATCCCAGTAATGAAGATAATCTGTAGTGCCCTATAATTTTCCATAATGAATATGTTTTTAAATTTTGTGAAACAAAGCATAGCCTAAAATGATGCAAAAATGGCTGCAATAGAGACAGGAAAACCAAAGAGCAAGTCTCCTCCATTGCTTGCCAATGGGTAGAGGAACTGGGAATTTCTCTTCTTCTTTTTTTTTTTTTTTTTTAAGATTTATTTATTTTTATTTATATGAGTACACTGTAGCTGTCAGACACACCAGAAGAGGGCATCAGATCCCATTACAGATGGTTGCAAGCCACCATGTGGTTGCTGGAACTGAACTCAGGACCTCTGGAAGAGCAATCAGTGCTCTTAACCTCTGAGCCATCTCTCCAGCCCTGGGAATTCTTTTCAGATTCCAAGAATCAACATACCAACCAACTGCAGAGACAGGTGTCTTAGGGTTTCTATTGCTATGAGGAGATACCATGACCATGGCAACTCTTATAAAGGAAAAACATTTAATTGAGGATTTCAGACCATTATCAGCATGGCCAGAAGTATAGTGACATACAAGCAGCAGGTATCAAGAGGGAGAGAGAGAGAGAGACAGAGAGAGAGACAGAGAGAGAGAGAGAGAGGAGACTGGGCCTGGATTGAGCATTTGAAATCCCAAAGTGCACCACCTTCCTCCAGCACACACTTCCTTGGGCAAAGCTACACTTTCTAATGCCACACCCTAAGTATTCAAATAGAGTCTGTGGGGGCCACTCTTACTCAAAGCAACACAACACCGTTGCCTGCCTGTGATCCCTGCACAGGGAAATAGAGTCAGACTATTCCTGAAGCAAACCCGCTAGCCAGACAAGTAAGCTCCAGATTCAGTGAGATAGCCTGCCTCATTACATACAGTGAAAAGCATTTAGCCTCAGCCTCCATATTCATGCATATACATATGCACACATGTGGGAAGACAACATACACACATACATACGCAAAAACATGTTTCTAGATTAAGTGATGCATTTGTATTTTCTTTATTAGTACTACCACTACTGCTATCATTGTTATTTTGCATTTGTGTAGTCATTTGAACGCAAATGAGCCATAGGTTCATAGAGAGTAGCACTATTAGAAGCTATGGCTTTGTTGGAGGAAGTGGGCAGGGGATAAGCTTTAAGGTCTCAAATGCCAGCTCTAGTGCGACATTTGCTTCCTGCTGCCTGCCAGTCCATTGTAGAACTCTCAGCTCCTTCTCCATCACCATGTCTGCCTGCATGCCGCCGTGCTTCCCACCGTGATGACAATGCACTAAATCTCTGAGCTGTAAGCCAGCCCCAATTAAATGCTTTGCTAGAAGAGTTGCATAAAGAGTGCTAGAGAGTTGGCCTCGCCCCTCTCCGTTTGAATGCAGGAGAGCTAGTCCTACCCTCACTAGCTGCAGCACTCAGGAGAGCTGACCCCTCCCTTTACAGCTGCAGTGCTGGGTGAGCCAGTGGGGCAGTGTTGGAGACCTGTCCTGTTAGTGTGGCGCAAGAGACCTGGCAGACCTTGCCGGATGCAGCTACCACCCAGGCGCAAATCCAGGGCTTTGAGCTGGCAACCCCCAAATCTACCCCGTCTATGAACTGCTGGAGTGTGCAGCAGCAGCCAGAGACCTCAAACAAGAGCAATGAATGACGCATTGCAATGAACATTTACAAGTAAAGATTTTAGACAAAAAGGTGTGCTGTGTGTGGCACACTGCAGCTTCACAGTGAGATGTTTGCTTGTTTGCTTTCTGTCTGTCTGTATTCTTTCTTTTAATTTTATTTATTTGTTTGTTTTGTTGGTTGGTTTTGTTTTGTTTTGTTTTGTTTTGTTTTGTTTTGTTTTGTTTGAGAGAAGATTTCACTGTGAAGCCTTGGTGTCTTAGAACTTGCTCTGTAGTCCAGGCTGGCCTCAAACTCACAAAGATCTGCCTGCCTCTATCTCTGGAGAGCTGAGATTAAAGGTATAAGCCGTGTGTGTGTGTGTGTGTGTGTGTGTGTGTGTGTGTGTGTGTATGTGTGTGTGTGTATACATATGTGTGTGTGCATGTGTGTGTGTATACATATGTGTGTATGTGTCTGTGTGTATGCATATGTGTGTGTATGTGTGTGTATACACGTATGTGTGCATGTGTGTGTGTGTGTCAGAATTAAGGCCTGAAGAGTTCTCCATTGACTTTGGTTTTCCTTAGGAATAGACATAATATCTATTGAAAATAATACTATGTTATACACTTATTTACTGAATAAACTAGATATAAACAGTACCTAAAGGATAAGCTTTGGTTTACTTAACCAAAATATAAAGATAATAAACACTGTGAATGAATAAGAGCAGTAAGAAATATGGCAGGGAATACAGCTCAGTGGTAGAGCATTCACCAGCCTCTCTCTCTCTCTCTCTCTCTCTCTCTCTCTCTCTCCCTCCCTCCCTCCCTCCTCCCTCCCTCTCTCTCTCTCTCTCTCTCTCTCTCTCTCTCTCTCTCTCTCTCACAACACACACACACACACACACACACACACCACAGTGTGAAAAAGGCATTCTCCATTGGTTCAAGCAACAACATCCAGGGACCCTCAATGACAAGTCTACAGCCACTGAGTGTAGGACAGCTGCTCCTGCATCGTAGCAGTGTAGAGGAGCAGAGGCTGTCCGTGTGTACAGCTCTGTGTGTACAGGGCTGCTCTCTGCACACATGCCGAACCTGCCAGGTTTGAGATCAATTTCATCATAGCCAGGTTAATGTATTGGCATGGAAAGCCAAGAAACAAATTCCTTTTATAGAACATGCTCTTCCTCCCGGTGATACTGCAGGATGCCTTCGAATTATTGTCTGACTTTTGCTTCTTGAGATATGAGAAGCAGTTTTTAAGCCTTTCTGCTTTTTCAAAATGAGCTGCAGATTTATATGAATGGTTAGTGGTGATGTCTGCACTGAATGTGGCCTTGCATATTGCTGGAGAACTGCACACAATTAAACGTGGAGAAAACAATACTGATGTCATTTTTAAGAGATTTGGTGCTAGAGGGACGGCTCAGTGGTAAAGAACACTTTCTGCTCTTAAAGAGTGCCCACATGGCAGTTGGGTTGCTGGGACAATGGGTACACACCAGCAGGCCTGGCTCTGAAAGGATTGGTCACTGAAGGTCAGCCCCAAAAGCCTTAGGCTAATTTTAAATCAACAATGAAACCTCCTAATTTCTTTCTTTCTTTCTTTCTTTTCTTTTTCTTTCTTTCTTCTTTCTTTTCTTTTTTTTTTTTTTTTTTTTTTTTTTTTTTTTTTTTTTTTTTTTTTTTTGCTATGACTGTATGCTTTTTTTTTTCTTTTTTTTTCTCCTCCTAATTTCTTACATTTACTTTATGTGTATGTGTGAGGAGATATATATATATAGGCACCTTGTGTACCTGATACCAGCAGAACCCAGAAAAGGGTGTTGGATCTGCTGGGACTGGAGTTCCAGTTGGCACACCCCTGTAATACCAGCCCTCCATCACAGAAACATAGTGAGACCTGGTCACACAAACCTGGAATCCCAAGTACTCAAGAGGCAGGCAGGAGGGTCATTGCAAATTTGAAATCCATCTAGTCCATGTAGCAAGTTCTGGGCCTGGCAGGGCTGCAAAGCAAAGCCCTGGTTCAAAAGATAAGGAGCCTGAGATGGTAGCACACATCTTTAATCCCAGAACTGGAGAGGTAGAGGGAGGCGGATCTCTGTGAAGTCTAGGTCAGCCTGCTCTACATAGGTCCATGATATCCAGGGTTACATAGAGTGAATCTCTCTCAACATCTTCTCCCAGAATAATAATAAAAATGACAGTTGGGGTGATTCCAGAGGGGTTGCAGAGAAAGGGGTATCAAACATGATCAAAATACAATGAACACATGTTTGAAATTCTCAAAACATCAATTTAAAATTGTATTTAAGTAGTTTCGATTGTATGTTTTGAAATATGGAGGAACATGTCAGAATGTGTGCTGCTACTGTGTGCACCCCTGTAATTTTTCTCTTTCGGTGGACCTGGGGGTTGAGCCTCACACCCACCAGACGAGAGTTTACCTCTGACCTAGACCATCAACACCTGCTGTTGGTCATGTTGAAATGGGAGTTTGACAAAATTCCAAAGGCAGGTCTTGAATTTACTAGTCCAGGCAGGCCTTATATTTGTAATTTTATTATTTTTTATTTCATGTGTGTGTGTGTGTGTGTGTGTGTGTTTTGGTGTGTGTGTGTGTGTGTTGTTTTGCCTGCATATATATCTTTGTACCACATGTGTATAGTGTCTATAAAGGTCAGATGAGAGCATTAGATCCCCTGGACCTGGAGTAACAGAGTTTGGGAGTTATGGAGTTTAGCCATATGGGTCTAGGAAATAAACTTGTGTCCACTGAAAGAGCAGCCAGTGTTCTTAACTGCTGAGCCATCTCTCCAGCCCCCAGGACTTGGATTTGTAAGCCTCCTGACTCAGCTGACTCAATACCTGGAATTATAGGACTTACAACTGGGTCCACTGTATCTGTATGACTTCTAAAGTAATATACAAACACATACCAATAATACACATACTCCCCACCTCTTAAATTTGCTTACAACATCTCTGAAATTGCTTACAAAAAATAGCACCATGCTCTGGGTAATGACAAATCCACAGCAATCCTCCTGCCTCAGTTCCCTGAGAGGTAGGATTGTAGGTATCATACCTGGCTTAGAGCACTCCTTTCTGCCATAATTTCTAAGATTTATTTTGGATTGTTGAACCATGATCCTTACCCAGACCCCTGTGGTGGGTAATCTTGGCCCTCAACTTGGCAGGATTAAGAACCACCCAAGAGACACATCTCTGTCTATCAGGGTGTTTTCAGAAAACCTACCCTATTGGTGGGCAGCATGACCCTGTGGGCTGGAGCTTGCACTGAGCAAATGGATAAAAGCAACTGAGTACAGGCGTTCATCTCTGATTGTCTGCCTGTGATGGAGGACACAGCATCACCAGCTCCTCTCTCTCTTGCCACTACACCGCCCCAGTGTTGGGGGCTGGTACCCCAAACTGTGAGCCAGATATAACCTTTCCACTCCTCAGTGCCGGTCATCAGGTGTTCTGTCACAACAATTAGACAAGGAACTAATGAAACGCAGTTTTTTATAAAGGGAAAATGCAAATAATACAAATGTCTGGTGTGCCAGCATCATGGTGAGTTTGGGCTACACCGCTTTGGCTCCTAGAGGGTCGCACACACGCACTCACCCAGGAGCTATCTGGATTCACGAATGGAAGACACACACACACACACACACACACACACACACGCACGTGCACCACTTAATTTTTAAATACCTTGGCTGTTGGGAGCCGACTCTTAGCCGAAAGCGGCTATCATCTTTACAGCCATCTTGAACCATATACCCTGACAAGAGACTTGTTTTCAATAACACACAACAGCTGAGCACACTCTGATAAACATCTTGTTTTGCCGTTCCTTGCCAAAGTCTGAGCAGCGATTTGCCAAGAGCGATGCAGATTCACATAAATTTCTCAACAGCAGTATAGCTCACTTGTCACTCTCTCCAGCAGCCACACAGAATGACGAATGTTTGCCAACTGCATGAGCAAAATGATAATTTATTGTTAAGACATTGTAGAGTATAGGAGGCTAAATCAGGAGGCTCAAGAGTTCAAGGTCAGGCCCACAAGAGATGGTTCCTGCAGAAGACCGCAGTTCAGTTCCCAGCACCCACATGCTGACGCACATCAGTTCCAGGGCAATCCAAATGTCTTCTTCTGATCCCTGTGGGCACTGCATGCAAATTGTGTACATACTCATATGAAAGCCAAACAGTCCTACGGTTATCATGTGTGTGTGTTGTGGAGGGGGACAGGGGTTGTCCCTGGACTAGTCAGTGCAGCAGCCCACAGTGCAGACAAGGAGTCAGCAAGGGTGACTGACTAGCAACCAGGTGCTTCTTTATTTGTACAGGTTTCACAGAACAAAGACAGACTAAATGTAAAGTCTCTAAGTTTATTGCCTCAGTCTGCTAAACCTAGGCCTAGGAGCTTCTAACCTCCTGACAATCTAATCTAGTCCTAGAATGTTTTCAGCTTTTGAGACTTGTTACTGAATAAGCTTACCCTTTCTAGTTGTTTCTGACTGATTCAATCTGGTTTCTCTATTGGCCTCTGACTGAATTGCGCCCTGGCCTTAAACTAACTCTGGCAATCTGTTCTAATTTCCTCCTGGGTTGCCTTGTCCAGCCCTGATGTGAGGGTTTATGCCTAGTCTTATTGCACTTGATGTGCCATGTTTGGTGATATCCTGGGAGGGGCCTGCCGTTTTCTTGAAGGGAACAGAGGAAAAGTGGATCTGAGGCAGCGAGGAGGTAGTGAGGAGAGGCTGGGGGAGGAGGAAGGAGGGAAACCGGGGTTGAGGTGTAATATATGAGAGAAGCATGAATGAATAAAAAAATAAATAATTAGAATTTTTAAAAGAGTGTGCACATGTCTGCGTTACTTTCCTATTACCATGAAGAGACACTACAATGAAGACAGCTTATAAAAGAAAACATTTAATTGGGGGCTTGCTCATGGTTTCAGAAGGTGAGTCCATGCCATCGAAGCAGAAAGCATGATAGTAGGAGACTTGTCTGGTTGTTGGAACTCTAGCTGAGAGCTAGAGGTTGTCAAGTTGGAAGCAGAGAGAGAGAAACCTCAAAGCCCACCTCCAGTGACACACCTCCTCCACAAGGCCACGCCTCCTAATCCTTCAAACAGTTCCAATAGCTAGGGAACAAGCCTTCAGAGATATGAACCTATCGGAGCCATTCTCACTCAAACAACCACAGCATGTAGTTATTAAATCATCTCCAGCAAACATGTGAGTGTTTGCTAATGCACCAAGGGCTGAGAAGTAAGCTGGGAGTTGGGAACAAATTTGAGGATTCAGTAATGAGTTCCTCGTTAGAGGAGTTCTGCTCTAGTTAAATCTGAAAACACAAACAATTGTATAATTGATTGTTCATCTATGTTATAAGACTAATATTAAAAAAAGAATTTCTCTTAATCACAGAGGTCTGCCTCCTCCCAACTGTGAAGAAGGATGCAGAGTTCAGTCAGCGGGATCCTTTTCTACCTAGCAACCTATAAACAAAGGAAAAAGCTTTCTGCCATTGGCAGGCTCTATTTAGCTGTTTGGCATGAAGACACTGGGCTTAATTTTAGCAACTGACTCGGCATTTTAGCACAGGGATGGGAAAGAATGTACTTTTTTTTTTTTCTTTTTTGAGCCCAGGTGTTTTGAATTGGTTATATACTTGAAGGTGACCTGGATTTCTGATCCTTTGCCTCAGTCCCTAGGTGTTAGGATAATAGACACATGCCAGCACAGCCCACAAGTTTGCAGAGCCAGCCCATGGCTCACCAGTACTGAGGATCAAACCCAGTGCTTTGAGCATGGTAGGCAAACAGTCTACTATGTGAGCTCCATCCCCAGCCCAAGGGGGTAACTGTTCAGAAGGCGTATGCATCTAACTAGTGTGGACTCCTCTGAAGGGTTACAGCAGACAGACAAGGGGGGAAGAAAAGACAGACAGTGTCTTCACGATACACTTAGCCCTTTATATCTATAACTGTCCTAGTGCCTGAACCTTAACATGGAACAAGGGGAAGGCTTTCCATATCCATGACAGGGCTGAAGAGCACCGGCTGCTCTTCTAGAGGACCAAGATTCAAGTCCAGACCCTACGCGGAAGCTCACAATCATCTGTAACTGAAGTTCCAGAAGATCTAGCACCTTCTTCGGGCTGCTATGGGCATTGCCCACACTTGATGCCCATACATCCATACAGACAAAACAACTGTACATGTAAATAATAAAACTTTTAAAATTACTTGCCTTCATATTTGCTATAAGATAGCAAAGTCTCATCTCACAGGTTGTGGGAAAGGGCTCACTCTCTTTCATACCACTAAGTGAGAAGGAACTAAACATCAAGCCTTAAACATTTTCTAGCAAGTGTCTCGATTTATGCCTGTAATCTCAGTACTCAGAAGGCTGGCTAATACAGAGAACCAGTGAGTTCAAGGTTAACCTGCACTACATAGGAAGTCCCTATCTAAAAACTAGTAACAACAATAATAAACTTCCTTAATACAGTTCTTTGTAAGATCAACACAACTTTATCAGTTTCCTCTGACCCCTTCAACAACTTTCTATTAGGTTAGTACGATTCATGCTAGAAGCTTGACTGCAAAGGGATTTATTTCAAGGTCAATGTAAGTTTTCATCAACAAGTCGAGAAATTAGGCCCAGGTTTCCAGCCCCTGCAGCTTTGCTCATTGAGCACGCGCACACCACACACATACACCATATTGGAAAACACCCCACACCCCACACCCCTACCCCCCACCACGACCCCCGCTTCCACTGCTCATACTGTTCTAGTCTCAGACTGTGCTGATGCCCTCCTAGTGGGGAATAGAATCTTCACTGCAGTCACAGGCAAGGGAAGAGTTTCAGGGAGGGTAGCAATGGGGGACAGGCATCTCTGTAGAAATCCCAAAGTTGTCACTGCCAGATTAACCATGAGCATCAAACAAGACATCCAGTTAAAGCTGAAGTTTATGTAAACAAAAATGGTTAGTTGGTAGAAAATACAGCCTATGCGTGTATATTAACCATATATTTCTTGGTTTGGATGGAGATTTGGGGGGGTTGTTTAGGTTAAGCTTTGGAGTTGTCGATGTTGTTGTTGAAACAGAATCTTCCTATGTTGCTCTAACTGGCCTGAAACTTTCTGATGCAGACTAGGTTGACCTCAAACTCACAGAGATCTACTCACCTCTGACTCCAAGGCCCTGGGATCAAAGACAAGGGGACCGTGTTCAGCATATCACTCATGTATTTATTACCTGACACACAGATTAACTGAGAGTCCTTCCTTTTGTCTAGCAGTCCACTCATCCATTTCTCCAGCAGTTCCCTCAGATTTAAATAATAAAAAGAGGAAACTCGGTCAGGACAGAAAAGCTGTACACAGATGCTTTTCCTTCCAAAACCTAGGAGGGGAGCCCCTAAATGTGATGTGTAAAACAGTTCCTCACTGTTTCCACCAGAGAATTGGGCTTCTTGGTATTTTGGTTGTTGTTGGAGAAGGAGAAATGGTACATATTTGTCTTAGTTAGGGTTCTACTGCTTTGAACAGACACCATGACCAAAGCAACTCTTATAAGGAAAGCATTTATTTGGGACTGGCTTACAGGCTCGGAGTTTCATCCATTATCATCAAGGTGGGAAGCATGGGGCAGGAGAAAGCTGAGAGTTCTACATCTTCATCTGAAGGCTGCTAGCAGAGTAATGACTTCCAGGCAGCAAGGAAAGGGTATTAAAACCCACACCCGTAGTGACACGCCTACTCCAACAAGGCTAAAACCTCCTATAGTGCCACTCCCTGGGTAAAGCATACACTAACCATCACAATATTTTAGCAGTCATGTGCCTGGGTATGGGTAAGTGTGTGTCCTTGTGTGTGCTAATGTATGTGGAGGTCAGACTCAACCATGAGAGTTAGGCTAGACTGGATGGCCACTGAGTTCCACCCTCCCTGCTTCTCCATCGCTGGGATTGCACTGCACACTACAACCTCTGCCTTTCTTTACACGGGTTCTCGGGATTACACTCAGGCGATCACAGGAGGCTGAAGGAGAAAGATTGACTAAGCCCAAGAGTTTAGAGCTAGCCTGGGCAACATACCAAAACCCTCCCCCACCTCTTAAAATAATTTTTAAATTAACGTATGCTTATCAGTCGCCTTTTTTTCCAATTACAAAAAAAAAAAAGTAAAAATTTCAAAGATAGCTTCAATAATGGCTCCCATCCTAACTTTGAATAATGTGACCTAAAAGATACTTTTTGGCTTGCAACCAACTATAGATCCCTGGCTATAACTCCAGTCACAGAGAAAAGAGAGCCTCTTCTGGCCTCTGTGAGCATTAAACATGCACATGGTACACAGACATGCAAACAAGACACCATACACATTAATAAATAAAAAAGCAGTAAGTAAAGTAATAAATAAATATTTTAAAAAAAAAAAGGAGGGGTAGGCACGTATGAGTGTGAGTGTGTGTGTGTGTGTGTGTGTGTGTGTGTGGTGTGTGATTTTCTGTTTGTTTCATGCCTGAATGCTGAGGATAGAACCCAGGGCCTCAAGCATGTTGGACAAGCACTGCACCATTGAGCTGCACCCAAACCCTGGCCTGTACAGTTTTTAAAGCTTTTGATACAATATAAAATTTCCCCCAAAAGTGAGCATTCTTTTTGCTAATAGACTGAATCTTTTATGTTCTGCCAATAACAGTGGAAGAACTCATGGTTTAAAACTGTCACTCTGCAGCAGGTATCCCGTGTGTGTGTGTGTGTGTGTGTGTGTGTGTGTGTGTGTGTGTGTGTGTGAGAGAGAGACAGAGAGAGAGAGAGAGAGAGGACAGAGAGAGACAGAGAGAGAGAGACAGAGAGAGAGAGAGAGGAGACAGAGAGAGAGAGAGAGACTGTAGAAGCAAAGGACTCAGATCCCCTGGAATTGGAATTGCACCATCTGAGCCACCTGATGTGAGTGCCAGGAATTGAACTCTGGTTCTCTGGAGGAGCAGCAAGTGACTTTCCCGATGTGTTGGCCCACGCATGCTTGAAATCCAGAACTAGTGAAGCTGAGACTGGAGAATTCCGTGAGTTTGAGGTGAGCCTGAGGTGCACAGTGAGTTTCATATGATGAACCTGCACTAGAGTAAGACCTGCCTCAAAAGGAAGAAGAAGAAGAGAGGAGGGAGGAGTGAGAAGGAACCTGCAAGTTATGTAGTTATGTCGGCATCAGTATCATGAGCACACACACAACTTGAGACAAGACGCTGATCTTATTTTCTCATCAGTTTTTGTTTGGTTTTGTGTTTGGTTTGGCTTTCGATTTTCTAACAGTGTCTCACCAAATAGCCAGGTTTATCTCAAACATGTTATGCTCCCTTCTCAGTCCCAAAGTGGGCTGGGGTTACAGGCTTGTGGTCCCTCCTCTGCTTCTAAAGAAGAATGAGTCGCCACTGGTTGTTTTGGAAACATGTCCTGGAAGAGTGGTCTGCACAAGCTCCGGATGCATCTCCTGGTTCTCAATTTGTAGGTCAGGTTGTGACGCCCTTAGCAAACATTCTGTCTGCAAAAAGAATCTGCACTGGGATTCATACCAGTAGCAAAATTACAGTTGTGAAGCAGCAATGAAAAATCCTTTTATGGTTGGGGGTCACGACAGCGAGAAGAACTGTCTTAGAGGGTCACAGCATTAGGGGGTTGGAACCACTGCTTGAAATGATAGAGGGGTCTACTGTAAGGCTGAGGCCTGCAGAGCTGAGTGCGGTTATAACATCATAGGCTCACAGCGTCCACACTACACTGGAAGATTAGATTTCGTTTTGCAAGCTTCTACATTTTTGTCTAAATAATTTAATTTTCTGCTCAAGGCCAGAGAGGCTCCAAGTGCTTTGGGGTGTCTGTGTCACAGCTGAGCATTAAGAACTTTTAAAGGACCACTTACTAACCTGGACAGGGGTAATCCATTGTTGGAGATAGTATCCTCAGCCAGCTCAGAAAGTTTGCAGTGGAAGAAATATACTCCACCAAATGCCAAGTGACTTCCCATCAGGACATAATATTCCTCCCTAGTGTGTTGTGAGCCCACATTCTTATCTACCAAACACAGCCCACCCTCAGAGTATCTAGTGAACCATGTATGGTTTAGTCACTTGACTTCAGTTTAAAATGAGGCAAAGATAAAAGGCACTCATATTTCCTGCAAGAAAGCTGTTCAGAATATTCATCATGAAGATGACATAATACGATGCTCTATACAAGACAGGAGAAGCCAGACCTGCTGACTCATGTTTATAATGCCTGCCGAGGTGGAGGCAGGGGATTAGGAATTGCCTAAACTGCAAGAGACTCTGTTTGCAAAGAAGGGAGGAGAGAGCTGGCGCTGTAGTTCCGTTGGCAGAGTGCTTGCCCACTTGCGTAGTGCACACTTGATTCTGGGGTCACTACTATATAACCCCAGTGGTATTATGCACACCATAATCCTAGAACTCAGAAGTTAGAGGCTTTCCTGGGCTAATAAGACCTGGTCACAAAGCAACACAAAAACCTGTCTTCTCTTTCTCTTGTCTTTCCCCACCAGTCTATACTTGAGGCCAATTCTGAACTCTGGTTCCTGGTAAATTTCATCTGTGTGTTTCCAACAGTTCAAAGGAGACTGTGAGTTGAGCCTCTCTCTGTTTTACTGCTCAGCCAAAGCAAGGTGTAGCGTCAAGCTCTCACGATCGAGCGAACTCACTTTTTTTTTTTTTTTTTTTTTTTTTGGTTTTTCGAGACAGGGTTTCTCTGTGTAGCCCGGGCTGTCCTGGAACTCACTCTGTAGACCAGGCTGGCCTCAAACTCAGAAATCCGCCTGCCTCTGCCTCCCAAGTGCTGGGATTAAAGGCGTGCGCCACCTCTGCCCGGCTCGAACTCACTTTTCTATAGCTTGGTTATTCCGAGTGACCTTCACTCTTCCTCCTGCTGGCTATCTCACAGCTCCTTCTTGATCACGCCCCTGCTGAACTGATGGAGAATCAAAGTTCCTGAACCTTTTTGTGAACGAGGGCGTGGGTCTCCAGGTGCTGCATCACCCTGAAGCACTACGCCGCCTGTAGGATGCTCTCAGCAACAGGACAGAACCAAACCTATCTCCCTAGCACAGAGCCACCCACGACCAGAAATACCAGCTTCACGGAAGAACTCTGTCTCCATGCTAGGGGGATGGAGCTCAAGGAAGAAGTGAAAACAGTTATCTTCCCCCCACCCCCGCCACCCCCTGCTCACTAAAAAGAAAGTGCCATTTCCTGGAGACGTATTTTTCCCGTCGTGAATTTCATTATGTTGCCTGAACTGTAGTCGAAATTCTAGTCTTAATCATGTTTCTGCCTCAGTCTCTCAATTTTCTGAGATTTTCAGCTGCTGTCTACAACGTCCAGCTTAGAAATTGTGGTCACTATTCCCAGACATTTCCAGCAGAGGGCGCTCCGGTGCAGGTAGCCAGAACAGCGAAGCCGTCCAGTTTCTGGACGCAAACTCAGATTACTGGATTGTCAACAGGGTTTCCAGAGCCTGAAGTGGCAATTCCCGCAAAAAAAAAAAAAAAAAAAAAAAAAAAAAAGGTCAAAAGCATTTCGTATTGAACTGGAAGGTGAGTGAGGTTGTGTGGGCAGACTGTCTAGAACATGAAGCAGAGCGATGTAGATGACTGTAATCCCAGCACTGAAGAGAATATCTGGAGCTTTGGCCAACCTGGGCTACAGAAGAAACCCTGCCTGGATGGAAGGCAGAGACGGACCGCAACCTGTGCTGTTCTCAGTACTCCGTTATGCCACTCTCAAATGAAGTACATAGTACGTCCTAGTAATTTCATTTTTATGAAGACAATGCTGGAGTCCTATCTTTCTTCGTTTCTGCCTGTAGTCCATTTTTATGTCAATCAGCAGGTTAGCATCACACTTGTAACAATCCTCCTGCCTCTGCCTGCTGAATCCTGGAACAATCATGTTTCAAAGGGGAAAACTATTTAGGGTTGGTGCCAGTTTTTTTGTTTGTTTGTTTGTTTGTTTTTGTTAACTCGACACAGCTAGAGTCATCTGGGAAAGAGGGGACCTGAATCGGGAGTTTGCCTCTATTAGATTGCTTGTGAGTATGTCCGTAGAGAATTTTCTTAGTTAATGATTAATACGATAGAGCCCAGACCATTATGGGGAGTGCCACTCCTGGGCTGGTAGTCCTGGGCATACAAGCAAGTAGGCAGCACTCCTCTGTGGGCTCTGCTGTTCTTCCTCCTTTCTTCTGCCTTGAGTTCCTGCCTTGGCGTCCCTCAGTGATGAACTGTACCCTGAAAGCCAGATAAATTGTCCTTCCCAATCTACTTCTGGTCATGGTGGACTTTTTATTATTGTTGCTTTATTTTATTTTATTTTATTTTATTTTATTTTATTTTATTTTATTTTACTTTATGTGTATGGGTGCTTTGCTTGCAAGTGTGTCTGGGGACCATATTCATGCACAACGGTGCCCAATGATTCCAGAAAAAGGCTGAAAATTCCCTGGAACTGAAGTTACATACAGTTGGGAACTGCTACGTGTGTGCAGCAAATCAAACGCTGGCCTTCTGGAAGAGCAGCCAGTGCTCTTAACTGATGAGCCATCTTTCTAAGCTCCTTAGTCATGGTGTTTATCACAGCACTAGAAAGCAAACTAGGACATGATCCAAAGGAGTCAAAGGCATGGTCAAAGGATCTTCAGGGATGGAGAAAGGAACTTTTGAAACGTTGACCCTGACCTGCTCTCCAGAAGCACGGCGCCTTCTCTGTCCTTCCTAGTGCTTTCCTTTGCAAAGCAAATAACTATCATCTGCTTTAAGGTTTTAAGAAATAGTACATTTCTCAATGGCCTCAAGAATAAAGTGGAACACGGTGGTGAAAACCTTCGGGAAAAGAAAAACACTGTGGTTCTTCCAAAATCCTATAGGTGGCGCGCACACACCAGTTTCAAATGAGGGATCCGGGCTTTGACCCTTTTAGGCAAGTCTGATCTGGAACTCTTCATCCTCCGCCTCTACCTTCCTGCAAGGATAACAGGACCACTCTTGGCTCTGAGTTGTTCAGTGTAAGTGAGAAAGCAAGCAACACCTGCAGCTCCTGTGGTGTCACCCAGCAGCTCCCTTCTAACAGGGCTGTGCTCCTTTGGGGGAGGATGTAGCCTGTCACTGAAGGGCAAGGACTCCCCTCTAAGTGCCTCTCTAAGGTTGAATAGCAGCATGACCCTGAACCAACACCTAACCTTAAGGTTTATATTCTGTCTGGAAAATATCAAGGGTGACCTAGAGGAACACTAAAGTCCTCTTGGCTCATGAATTTTATTTGCCCCCTACATAAAAACAAGAATTCTAAATGGTCCCTAAGAAAAAAACAGAATCGATTTTGTGATACTGGAATCAAAAAATTACTGACCCAGGGCTAGTCTTGCCCTGGAAATCTTTCTTTCTCTCTTTCTCTCTTTTCTTTCTTTCTCTCTTTTCTTTCTTCCTTTCTTCCTTTCTTTCTTTTTCTTTCTTTCTTTCTCTCTTTCTTCCTTCCTTCCTTCCTTCCTTTCTTTTTTTTTCTGACACAGTCACCAGCTCATTAACTCAGAAGGCAACCCATAGACTTCTACAAAGCTCCTAAGATGGACCGTCAACAATGTTGGTCCTAATGCTCCACTTGAGGGTGAGCCTTACTTCTCTTCCAAGCGACCTGTTGATCCTCGGGAACCAAAACCCCTGTGCAGCCCCTGCTTTGCAGCCTCTACACAGGCACAGCGCGGCCATGGAGTTTCTAGTGGCTCTGACAAGATACCTGGCCCACAGCTTAAGGAAGCAAGGACTTACATGGGCTCCCTGGTGCTTTGTTGGTTGGTTTTGAGGCAGGATCTCACTATGTATCCCCTGACTGGCTGGGACTCCCTATGTAGACCAGGCTGGCCTCAAATTCACCGAGCTTCACCTGCCTCTACCTCCCAAGTGCTGAGATGACAGTTTGATGCTACATCCATCATGTGGAAAGGCATGGCAGCCAGAACTTCCAGGTCATCCACCAAGGAGACAGGCTGATGAGAACTGGTTCTCAGCTTCCCTTCTCTTTTTCACTAAAGTCTGGGACCCTGACTCAGAAAACCTGCTGCTTACACTCTGGGTGGGTCTGTGTGCCTCAGATAGACCTTTCTAGGAATATCCTCACAGACATACCCAGAGGTATGTCCCATGATGACTCTGTTCTTGGTTTTTGAAACAGGGTCTCACTCTTTATAGCCCAGGCTGGTCTGGAAATCACTATGTAGGCCAGGCTAGCCTTGGACTCCTAGCTATCCTTTTGCCTCATGAGGCTAAGATTACAAGCGAGGGACACCAGCACACCTGTCTAGAATCAAGGCAATTCTAAATTCAGTCAAGCTGACAATGTAGGTTCTCTATCACACCCAATCTGCTATCCCTGCTACCTATGAGTGAGTAAAATGTTGGATTTTAGATGACTCCTAGATTTAGTTAAATGAGTAAATCTAACTAAAGTCTGAAAGACAGAACAGTCAACTTCCTTATTCCAAACTGTCTTTACTATTTGACGTTATGGCCAGCTCCCTCGCTATGAATCCTAGACAGCTCCTGGCAACTACAGACTCTTTGGCTACAGATTTTATTGAATTTTTAATTGTACATAATTTAAATTATGGAAAACCAAATGTTCATTCAAGTTATGAGAACTATTTTAAGAATATTTTAAACACCTTGGTTATCTGAATCTACTTTTTCAAAAATCTGAATATAAATGAAAATGTAGCTTCTGGCCGGGCATGGTGGGGTGCACCTGATTTCAGTGCTTAGAAGGCAGAAGCTGGAGGGACACCAGAAGTCCAAAGCCAGCTGTGCCGCACAGCATGTTCAGTGCCCGCCAGGGTTACATGTGATGCTCTGTCTCTTTTTTTGTTTTGTTTTGTTTTTTTGTTGTTTTGTTTTGTTTTGTTTTGTTTTTCAGAGCTGAGGACCGAACCCAGGGCCTTGCGCTTGCTAGGCAAGTGCTCTACCACTGAGCTAAATCCCCAACCCCTTGTTTTGTTTTTTTGAGACAGAGTTTCTCTGTGTAGTCCTGGCTGTCCTGGAACTCATTCTGTAGACCAGGCTGGCCTCGAACCCAGAAATTTACCTGCCTCTGCTTCCCAAGTGCTGGGATTAAAGGCGTGCGCCACCACTGCCTGGCTGAAGCTCTGTCTCTTAAAAACTAAGGTCCAATGAGGGTACTGTGGCTTGGAGGGTAAAGGTGCTTCCTGCCAAGCCTAAAGACCAGACCTGAGTTCCATGCTTGGAACCCACAACCCATCTGTGATGGTTTGCATGTGCTCGCCCCAGGGAATAGCGCTAGTAGAAAGTATAGCCTTGTTGGAGTAGGTGTGTCACTGTGAGTGAGGACTATAAGATCCTCATCCTAGCTGCCTGGAAGCCAGTATTTTCCTAGCAGTCTCCAGATGAAGATGTAGAGCTCTCAGCTTCTCCTGCACCATGTCTGCCTGGACACTGCCATGTTCCCACCTTGATGTTAATGGACTGAACCTCTGAACCTGTAAGTCAGCCCCAATTAAATGATGTCTGTTACAAGACTTGCCTTGGTCAAGGTGTCTTGTCTGTTCACAGCATCAAAACCCTAACTAAGACACAACCTGATGAACGTAGATGAACCAACATTCATGAAGTGTCATCCTCTGACCTCCAAACAGATACAGGCACACACAGACACACACATCATAGATGATAGATAGATGATAGATAGATAGATAGATAGATAGATAGATAGATAGATAGATAATAGATGATAGATAGATGTAAGAATTCAGGACCTGGCCAGGCAGTAGTGGCACACGCCTTTAATCCCAGCACTTGGGAGGCAGAGGCAGGCAGGCGGATTTCTGAGTTCGAGGCCAGCCTGGTCTACAGAGTGAGTTCCAGGACAGCCAGGGCTATACAGAGAAACCCTGTCTCGAAAAAAAACAAAAAAAAAATAAAATAAAATAAAAACAAAAAAGAATTCAGGACCTGCGTTACGATGTACCATATAAAATAACCCTTAATTTGAAAGACAGCATAAACAAATGTCAGGAACTGGAAGACAGCATGGCTCGTGCTGTAGTCGTAGTGAGCGTAGTGAGAGCGGTAAGATTGCCGCATACCTGAGGCCAACCTGGGCTACATAGTGAATTCCAGACTACCTTGGACTACATAGCAAACTGATCTCAAATAAACACAGTAAATATCTTAACAAGTTTACATTAACTGCATGTTGAAATGATACTGTATTAGATTTTAATTCAATGCAAATGTGTGTGTCTGCGTCAACTCCATCTGGCCCTATGTCACAGGGCTCTACTGTAAAATGGCAAATCACACTTTGTTGCTTCATTTGTTGATCCCTTATTTGGAATTGTCTTCCTGTATTATTCTACTTCAGTGGGATCAACCAGGTTCAAGTTATCCAGAATTAACCGTTCTGTGTGCCTTTCTCACATACATCTGGCCGCCTGAGTTTTCAATCTGCCACGCATTCATCTCTGGACTTGATTTGGTCTATGTAGCTAATATGACCACATGTTTGCAGCACCCTTCAATCTCATGTCATCCACAACTTTGAAAAGCAAACGTCATCTATACTCATTCAAGTCTTTGATTGAAATATGAACAATATTCAAGATTGAAGATAGCAATAATCACTTTCTATGTTAGGAATGGTCCAACAATTACAAAGCATTACTTTGGATGGACCTCCCTACAAGCTAAAGGGTTACAATACTATGCAGTCTTCACTTTCTTTCTTTTGTATTCTCTCTTTTTTAAGATTTATTTATTTTATGCATGTGAGTACAATATAGCTGTTTCCAGACACACCAGAAGAAGGCATCAGATTCCATTAAAGATGGTTGTGAGCCGCCATGTGGTTGCCGGGAATTGAACTCAGAACCTCTGGAAGAGGTCAGTACTCTTAACCACTGAGCCATCTCTCCAGCCCTCTTTTGCATTCTTGTGAGCTGCTCATCTTCTGCGGAAGTGCTGGTTAAGATGTCTGAGGTGAGATTGTCAACTTGACACAAACTGTAGTCAACCAGAAAGAAGGAGTGTCCACTGAAGAGTTAACTCCATCAAGCTGCTCCTGAGTACGTGGGGGGACATTTTCTTGGTTGATTGATGTGGGAAGGACCAGCCCACTGGGGACAAAAGGCAGGCTGAGCAAGCCATGGGAAGCAAGCTAAAAAGCAGCATTCCTCAGTGGTCTCTGCTTCAGTTTCTGCCTTGAGTTCCTGCCCTGGCTTCCTGAAATGATGACCTATAAGCCAACATCCCTGTTGCTTTCAGTCCCAGAGCTATAGAGATGCAAACTAGAACATCCTCCTAACAGATCCCAAACAGTGGGGCTGAGGGCAATGGGGATTGGAGATATGAACAAGATCTCAGACAGTGCTGTAAGTTACACAGTTGAGACATCTAATGGGATGGAAACCAAATATCAGCTGAGAAAACAAGACTCTGGCCTGGGAAGGGGTGTTCAGACAACAGCATGAGAGGTACAGCAGCCACAGTGATTCAAAGGTAAGAACTACGGGCTTTCCTCCAGTGAGCTGGCACCAAGGGCTTGGGCAGCCTAGTACTCTCAGCCTAAGCCTGCATTTCGTTTTGCTCTCAGCTCCCATTTAACATCATGGATGCCTAAACTCAGGGGAACCATGGACATCCCTTCATCCTAAATTCTAGACTATTCTATATTGCCTAGGCAAATTCAATAATTCTACTAGCTAGACTTGGCTAAAACACACGAGCAGAGGGCTCACTGCATCATGAGAACATGTCACATTTGCAAAATGCCTGGCCTTTAAGGACTCCTGTGGAGCCCCCCCCCCAAAAAAAAAAAAAACGCTATACTACCGGGACCCCAGGAAGTAAACACACAGAGGACAACTGCTACAATCACAAAAGGATTTAATTAACTAGTCCAATGTATTGGGGCTGCTTGCTCACAAAGGAGAAGCAGCAGCCCAGAATACACTCGGGCAGAAGCATATATACAGTTTGAACAGGGCAGGTGTTTTGGTGGTTAAACTGGTCAGTTGGCATTGATGGGCTGTGGGGGACTCTCTAACGGGGAGCTATCTGTTGTCAGACGGCTCTATATGTCTGATAACCCAAGGTTTTTCTTGGAACCATGTGTCTTCACCCTTTTTGGAAAAGGAGGGATCTTGTGATTTTTCTTGGGACCGTGTGGCCTCACCTTTCTGGGAAGAGAGGGGGTTGGGGTAATTTTCCATGGACTTTACTCCCCCCCCCCGCCCCTTTTTTCTTGTGTATAGCTCCAATCTTGGAGCTAGAAGCTATTTAATTGAAATCTTGTACCTGGCTGTCAGTGCCTAGATACTGTTGATGTAGGACCATCAGCTGGACGGCCCCTTTGCATTCCTTAATAAAGGCTATCAATCGATTTAAAATGCAATGGCCAAAGGTTAGCAATAAAAGTAAAATTATCAGGGGTCCTAGTAGGGTGGAAACCAGAGTGGTGTACCAGGGGAGCTGTGGTACCATGTATCAAAACAGCTCTGGGTTTGTTCTTTCTCTTAGCTAGACCCTATCTGACCTTAGTCATAGAATCCCTGACCACTCCTGAGTGATCTGCATGGAAACAGCATTCTTCTTTAAGGGCTGCACAGAGTGCCCCCTGTTGGAGAAACAAGAGATCTAATCCACGCCTGTTTTATAACACTACCTCAGAAGGGAGGTCAGCGACTCTTGGAGGTGGGTGATCATTCTTCAAGCTTTTCTGTGTCTAAATCTATGGCAGCCCTGAGCTCCTGATACTTTTTTCCTTCTAACACCAGGGAGGTGGCTCCCGCTGCCACTCCTGCAGCACTTAAACCTAATAGGAGGGAGACTGTTGGGGGTTCTATCCATAACTGTCCTTCTTTGGGTAGGTGCCGGGGGGGGGGGGGTTGGGTTGGGTAGCTGATGGGGGATCCCTGTGGCCTCTTTTTTCTTTTTGTTGGGTCCGATGGGAGTAGTGGGAGTCTCTACCTTAAGCATGACTGTCAAAAAGAGTCCCTTACCATGTCCAGACATGTATATCCAGAGTGCCCGTGTTTTTCCGTTTAACCAGTCTTCTCTGACCTTTTTTTCTTTCTGGGTAAACTGAACCCATACAGGGTTACAGGCTCCTGAGCTCTCACAGGGGGAGGCTTGTGCCTGTTTATAACTAGCACAATTGGGGAAAATAGAAGAGTTTCTAGTGACAGTAATTAAGTCCCAGGAAGAGGATGGTTTTCAATGGGTCTGTCCAGTGGTCTCACATCCCAAGCCTTGCAATAGAATTGGTCTGCTCCCCTACATCTCAACTTTTCTGACCTACTTGAGGGGAGGGGGTATTCCTATGGCAGACATAGAAATCACTAATTAGTAGGGCACAGTGGGAAAACCTATTACCACATCCCACCACGGCATCCTGAGCCCACTGTGAGTTGTCATGTAAGGGGAGGTTGGACGCATAGTAAGTGGGGATATCCCAAGAGTCCAGTTTAGCAGCCAGCTGGCAAAGGTCAAACACCAGATCTGGCCACCAAGTATAAGAGGGGTGACTTTG
Organism: Mastomys natalensis; assembly: GCA_021653895.1. Classification (NCBI taxonomy): domain Eukaryota; kingdom Metazoa; phylum Chordata; class Mammalia; order Rodentia; family Muridae; genus Mastomys; species Mastomys natalensis. The sequence goes on along the minus strand of JAJTUV010001318.1, from coordinate 263,050 downwards.
AGACACTCTGGCTACTTCATTGCTGGTCGGGGTCGACAGTACAAGCCAAGTTAGTTTAACCAGTTGATGTAGGCGGAGCCTGGCAGCCAATCTTAACTGGTGTAGGAGAATTAGGGCTTCTATAAGGTTTAGGAGGATCTTCATTCTTGCTGGCCTGTTTAATGATCTTGAACTTTAAGGGATGGTCCGTTTTCTTTATACTCCAAGATGGATGATCCTCAGGGGGTAGACAAGTCACTGGTTTCATGTGGGAAGCATATATCCAGGCAGCTATGCCATCTACCTTGATGGCCATGGGAGTCGTCAGCAACACCAGGTAGGGGTCCTTCCAGTGAGGTTCCAGGGACTGGGTCTTATGTTGGCGGACATAAGTGGTGTCACTGACCTGGAACCAGTGTGGTACTTCAGTTGTTCCTGGGGCATAAAAGGCAGATAGCTGGGACCTTATTTCCCTTGGGACTGTCTTGAGGGCCACTAGTCTCTTTATAAGCTCATGGTCACCTTGCTCTGAAATCTTGAGGTCAGGACCCGAGGCCATTAAGTGGAGTGGGTCCTCCATAGAGGATTTCAAAAGTGGTCAAATTCATCTGGTAGGGGGTGTTTCTAGCTCTGAACAAGGCCAGGGGAAGGAGCACCACCCAGTCACTGCCAGTCTCTAAGGTAAATTTAGTTAAGGTCTCTTTTAAGGTTCTTTCTACCTGCCCTGAGCTCTGAGGACAATATGCACAATGAAGTTTCCAATTGGTCCCCAATACCTTTGCAAGATCCCTGACTTACCTGGGACACAAAGGCAGGCCCATTATCTGAACCTATTACCTTGGGTGTTCCAAATCTGGGGAAGATTTCTTCCAGGATCTTCTTGGCTATCACTGAAGCTGTCTCTTGTTTGGTGGGGAAGGCCTCTACCCATCCTGAGAAGGTATCTACAAAAACTAGCAAATATTTATACCCACATTCTCCAGGTTTGATTTCTGTAAAGTGTACTTCCCAAAACATGCCTGGTCTATTTCCCCTAGGTCTCTTTCCTGCGCCAGCCTTGGTGCAATGGGCATTCACCTGTTGACAGACTCTGCACTCTGCAGTTCTTTTTTTTTTTTTTTGGTTTTTTGAGAAGAGTTTCTCTGTGTAGCCCTGGCTGTCCTGGAACTCACTCTGTAGACCAGGCTGGCCTCGAACTAAGAAATCCACCTGCCTCTGCCTCCCAAGTGCTGGGACTGAAGGCGTGTGCCACCACCGCCCGGCTAAGAAAAAAAATTTTAATTGGCCAGTATCTCAGAATAACATGGGACGGACCATGAGCTCATGAACTCCTGGGGAAGCGCCCCAGAGCAGGAACATACCAAATATTTCTGAAAACTGCAGCTGTGTGTGTGCCGATAAGAGAGACTCCTGCCTGGAACATCCTTTTTTTTTTTTTTTTTTTTTTTCTTTTTTTGGTTTTTCGAGACAGGGTTTCTCTGTATAGCCCTAGCTGTCCTGGAACTCACTTGGTAGACCAGGCTAGCCTCGAACTCAGAAATCCGCCAGCCTCTGCCTCCCAAGTGCTGGGATTAAAGGCGTGCGCCACCACCGCCCGGCCTGCCTGGAACATCCTGACTCCTCAGTTTCCCAGCTGTGTTCCCGCCTAAGAAGCCCCTATTCCCCAGCTCCCCTCCCGGCCTGAAGCTTTTGTCTTTATAAACCTGTGTATTTTGATGTTGGTGGGGAGGGGCTCTCTCTCCTTCCCTCTTGCAGGAAGTGTGAGTGTGCGTCCCAGCGTGCCGGTTCCTGGGACTTGAGCCTCTTCAGGGGCCTTACAGAAGAACCAAAGTAACTGCTGACACACTGAGCCTCTTGATCCCGGCTGTCATGGCAGGTGAGTGCCTTCATCAGGGGGCTCAGGGTGGAGCTTGTCAGGAGACTATCGATTGGCACTCAGAAGGCTCTTATAGGGAGCACGTGATCCCCAGCACCCCCCAAAATTAAGCTGCATGCATGCAACCAAAGGTATTCAATTGAATGTCTTTGTGTTTTAGTGAATCAGGAAAAGAGGGAGGCAGGGGATAGTTGCTCACACCTGCAATCCAGTGCTCTGGAGGCAGAGGCAGAAGGATCACTGCAAATATGAGGCCAACCTGAGCTACATCATGAGTTCCAGGGTTAGTTCAGGCTATGTAGATCTGAGTCTCAGAAGAAGGAAACTGGAATGTATCTCAGCAGGAAAGCACTTGGCCAGCATAACCAGAGGAAGGGATGTGGGAGGCTCATCTATTACCTCAATAAAAGATAGAGGGGCAAGGAGATGGCTTGGCTTTTCAGAGCACTTGCTGCTCCTGCAAAAGACCTGAGTTCAGATCCCAGCAATGACATCAGGCAGTTTACAACCAGGTATATAACTCCAGACTGTGGGGCTCAGACACCTTCTGTAGTCCTCGGGTACCTCCAGAACACATCCAAACACAGATATATGCATAATTAAAAGTAAAATAAATTCATGGCCGGGCAGTGGTGGCGCATGCCTTTCATCCCAGCACTTGGGAGGCAGAGGCAGGCGGATTTCTGAGTTCTAGGCCAGCCTAGTCTACAGAGTGAGTTCCAGGACAGCCAGGACTACACAGAGAAACCCTGTCTCGAAAAACCAAAAAAAAAAAAAAAAGACAGTTTTTAAAAAAGAGAGAGAGAGAGAAAGAGAGAGGGGAGGTGGGAATGGGCTTAGAGAGTTAGGCAGGAGCAGAAGATCTGAACCTTTCAGGCACATGAACTATTATTAAGCTTTCCTTTCCTCTCTTGTGTCAGCTCACAAGCAAGGGCTATATCTTGGGTCTCAACACAGCCATTGGGATGGTCTCAGGGCATCCTAGAGTCTAAGAGTAAGAATTTCCAAATGCCCAGCCTAACCCTGGAATTTACTGTATCAGAGGTCAGAGTTCATTAGCTCAGAATGGTCCTGGGGGGCCTGGCTGACATGGAGGCATCAGACCAAAGAGACAGATATAGGAACAGGTAAAGCAATCCTTCGCCCTCATACGGCCACCATAGCATTGGTGCTGCCCGGCAGTCTATTCTCTAATTGAAGTTACCCAAAGACAGCAGGGTGATGAAGTGATCTGAGCACTGAAGCTGCAGAGTCAGAGAGATCCATTTTCCAATCCAACTAGGAGGCTAATGATTTTGTGTCACTTTGGAAAACCATCACCTCTTTGTTGAAATGAAAATGAAGTTCAGGGGCCGGAGTGAGCAGGGCAGGAGCAAGAGGGAGAAAGAAAGGGGAAAAAAATAAAATGAAGTTCAAATTGTGTTGTGTTATGCTGGGCTGGGCTGGGCTGGGCCGGCTCGGCTGGGCCCGGGCCGGGCTGGGTCAGACCCATTAACTCTTAGGAGGAGACTCAATTCCCACCCTGCTGTCCTCCCACCTCTACAGAAGAGCAGAGCCTTGCATGCTAGCTAGTGAATAACAACTCTATGTGTTATAGAACATTCTGTGTGAGCAGAGGAGGCCCTAGACTCTGTGTAGTGACCACAGAGAAGGAGAGGGCTCCAGGACCCACCAGGTGAACGGTTTTTACCTCTAAGAGGCCCTAGACACTTTTTCCTTAAATACAATATTTGTTTTTATGATTTTTTTTTTTGGTTTTTTGAGGCAAGATTTCTCTTCTGTGTAGCCCTGGCTGTCCTGGAACTCACTGTGTAGACCAGGCTGGATTCGAACTCAGAAATTCGCCTGTCTCTGCCTCCCAAGTGCTGGGATTAAAGGCATGTGCCACCACTGCCTGGCTGTTTTTATGATTCTTTAAGCATAAAACCAAGCATCCAAGTGGGCACAGGAGTGTGGAATGTGGAAATTCAGGTACTTGTTTAAAAAAATGGCTATGTTTTTGAACAAGGTATAAGCAAGTATTGCTGCAGCTTGACGGTGTGTGTGTGTGTGTGTGTGTGTGTGTGTGTTCATGCATGCATGCCTGCCTCCCTGAAAGAGGAGGAGACTTTGATCCTCAGCTCCCTCATCTACAAAACAAGGACAATAATGGTGCACAGCTCAGAGTAAAAGGTTATAGCGTGCGGCTTAGAACAGACCACTGCAGACTTACTCTTTCCACGGGAGAGCGTGGATTTATTTGGATAGAGAGTGGGGAAGGAGCCGGGGGTGGGGGGAGAGAGATGGCGGAAAGAAGAGAGACAGCATGGGGTCGGTGGCTCTGCCTATTTATATAGTCTGTGACATATTCTCTTTCCAGGTACCAGGTGAGGTAGTCAGGTGGATTGTGGGAATGTTTGGCGGTTGTCTTAGCAACGAGGTAGAAGTCAATGTCACCTAAATAAGACATCACTCACTGAGTTCAGGCTTAATGCTAACACAGAGGAGCCAGAATGAAGATCTGAGGCACAGAAAAATCGGTATTATCCTGAGGAAGCTTTCCAACAATCTACTTCTGTCAACAGCAGAACCAGGGCCTTGATTAACATAAACACTCACATGGAATATTAGACAAAGAACAGCCTGGGTCTATGTGCAAACAGAATATTTAATAATCCAGGGAGTTCCTGGGTGAGGACCTACAATGGCGCCTCAGTTCCCCTTCAGCAGCAGCAGCAAGTCAAAAGTAGAAATGAATTAGGTGTTGGGGATAGGAAAGCAAAGGCAGTGTAGGAAAAGGGCTTGGAGTGATGGCTAGAGGTTATGAGCACTGACTCAGAGGTCCTGAGTTCAACTCCCAGCGACCACATGGTGTCTCATAACCATCTGTAATGGGATCAGATGCTGTCTTCAAGATAGCTACAATGTACTCACATACATAAAATAAATAAATAAATCTAGAGAGGGGGAGAGAGAGAGAGAGAGATCATCGAGATGGCTCAGCAGGCCAAGAGGGCTAGCTGCACAATGGCCTGAGTTCCATCCCAGGAACAAGGAAGGAGAGAAAACACAAATTTTTTTTTTTTTTTTTTGGTTTTTCGAGACAGGGTTTCTCTTTGTAGCCCTGGCTGTCCTGGAACTCACTCTGTAGACCAGGCTGGCCTCGAACTCAGAAATCCGCCTGCCTCTGCCTCCCAAGTGCTGGGATTAAAGGCGTGTGCCACCACTCCCAGGCTGCTTCCTCTTTTCGTAGAGTGGGTCACCTTCTCAAGCTGTAATTGACACTTGTGTCATATCTCCTTTTATTCTCCCCCTGAGAAAATGCACAGGGCTTTCATGTATTTGCTTCTGTGGTCTATTCCAAGCATGTAAAACTGGTCCTACACAAAGCACAGAGCATGCAATAAACAGCCAAGCCTCCTTTGAGAAGGAGGGTTTTAGCCGGGCGGTGGTGGCGCACGCCTTTAATCCCAGCACTTGGGAGGCAGAGGCAGGCGGATTTCTGAGTTCGAGGCCAGCCTGGTCTACAGAGTGAGTTCCAGCACAGCCCGGGCTACACAGAGAAACCCTGTCTCGAAAAACCAAAAAAAAAAAAAAAAAAAACGAGAAGGAGGGTTTTTCAGACCCGTTTCAAACTGGAAGCTGCCAGGCTCCTTCTGAAAGGTGAGCGATATTCTCACTCTTACCTTATGCTTTGGGTGGATTCCAGTGAGAGGGATGCAGAAGATAGAAAGGAGACGGGTATCCTCCTGAGATCAGACGAGTGCTTCCAAAACCAGCAACTAGGTCCAACTAGTTGGACCTGAGCAACTGACCCGACCCGCGGGTCTTTGGTTATTCGTGGGGTTCAAGGTGGACCGTCACCTGGAAGAAAACATGGGTGAGAGAAGGGACAAAAGCCAAGCACGGAACTTTGTCCAGGCTCTGTTTAATGTGAGAGCAACTTACAGATATATTTCAGATGAAGGGGAAGGGAAACAAAGAAGGGAGCAGGAGTTCCTTGCCCAGGGCCATCCCACCATTGCAACCAGCCTCTAGGCAATGCCAGACATTCCTTAAATTCCTGAGACCTGAGAACCTAGAACCTCTCTGACTAGGCCTCCCAAAACAGCAGGCAGTCTCCTGAGCTAGGCTCCTGACAGAACAGATTTTTTTTCTTAGCAGTTTCTCATAAAGGCGATTCACAACTTTCACAACTTTCGTAAGCTGGGATGGTGGTCCAGGGCCCCCAACAAGCAACTGCAGAGACTGCATGGCTCTGTGGCATCTAACACGAATCATCATGGAGCCACAGAGAGGAACCAGGAGTCAATGCAAGCCATGCGGCTCTGGAACGGAGATGCTTGTGTCTGATGCCCAGAGCAGAGCCATGTTCTCCTGAACAACTGGAGCTCTGTGACAAACCCACACTCTAGGGTATGTGGCTCATCCTCTCAGCTTCAGCCAAGAAACAGGCCTGGCCAACATGAGAAAGAGCTATTCTCATTAATCTTGATATTATCTTAATTAAGAGCTTCCTTGGCCAAGGTGGCACACACCAAATATCTCAGAACTTAGGAATTGAAAGCAGGAGGAACTGCATGTTCAGGGTCAACTTTAGCTACAAGTCTAGTTAAAGTCAAGCCTAGGCTACATAAGACGTTCCCTCAAAAACAAGCAAATAGAATAAAAGAACCTTTTCAGGTATTGATAAACCTGGCATGGGCTATCAGTTATTGAAATTTACTTTTCTTTCCAAAAAGGGCCTCACATTGTAGCTCAGGCCAGCCCAACTTTCATCATTAGCAGCCCTCCTATTTCAGTTCCGGGTTACAGGTATGAGTATAAGTAGAGCTTGGGGAGAGAGTAAGATATGGTATTACAAGCATGAGGAAGGCTCTTGTGGGGTTCAAGCCTGGGCCTGGGCCTCAACTGCCTAAGAAATGGGAGACCCAGGAGGAGAGCTGTGTACCGGGACGGATGAGCTGCCGAACACTGCTTTCCTCTGCTGGCTCCACAGCTGGCTCCTCTGGAGTCCCTAGTACCCTCCAGTCTGCCTGTTAGCTTGACCCAGTACCCTCAGTTGTTAACAGTTTCTACAGACTGATGTTGAAAATACATGTCGCCTCTAGAATGGCGTCCTCTACAGTCTAAGCACTGAAGGGCCAACACACTCTCCCTGCCATGTGACTGTTAAGTATCTTGCTGTGTTAATTCTCAGACCCTGGAACAAATAGCTGAGATGCCTATTTTCTAGCATCTCTCAGTCTCTACCTGGTATACCACACCCTCTACCCTGAACTCCCCAGCCCAAAGGCTGGGCTGCCATTCCCCAAGAGGCTCTTCCTTATGTAATCCAGCCATTTTTGTTACTGCCCCCTTTTATACCTTTGGCCTCCTGGCTGCCACACCTGGTTCCTCAATTTCTTCCGTCTCTCTTCCTGTCCCCATCCCCCATATGGCCCAGCTCAGCCTGGTCATGTCCACTCTGGACTGTCTGAGATGTCTCTGTCTCTCTGACTATGCTCTCCCCTTGATCCACAACAAACTCACTCCTCTGCCATACCTAGAAGGAGTTAGGAGTCGCCACCTCTCTTTTTGTTTTCTTTTTCATTCACTCTGCACACCAAGCAGGCCTGAAACTCACTGTAGCCCAGACGAGCCTCAAGATACTGTCAATGTTTCTATCTCAGCTTTCTAGGGGGTAGGGTAACAGTCTGGTTAAATTTTCAGTCTCCATGCCAACGTTTGCTGTAATTAAATGAGTGCTCTGTTTGCAGAGAGGAGTCAGGAGGTTGCTGCTCTGCCTGCTAGCCAGATAGTTCTTGCTCCTAGTTTCCTCTATGGCATCTTGCACAAGAGCTACTTCACATCTGCTAAGGCCTTTAAAATAAATTAGACAGTATCATCTTTCTCCTCTGGAAGGAGAAATTGCAGCCTTGTGTTTTTCTCACGTCATTTTATGGGCCATTAATTGAATGGCTGTTTCTAAGCAAAGGTTGAAGGGTCATTCACCATTCCAACTTGACAACTCACAGGGATCATGACAGAGTGACCTGGAGAGCCGGTGGTGACACCAAGCTGTTGCTAAGGGCCCAGAGCTCACTAGAATTAGAAAGCACCACATTTTAGTTTGCATTTACATGTGAGTGGGACTCCCAATTTCTTCACTCAAATGAGTCTTTGTTTTAATTGGAAATTTTCAATAGAAAGGAATATTCTGGAAAACAGAGGGTGTGTTCTGCTTTTTAAGAAATAGAACCAACAAAATGACTCAGTGAGAAAAATGGTCTTGCCTACACAAGCCTGGTGACCCAAATTCAGTCCTCAGAACCCACAGAAAGGTGAAGAGGCGGGGTTCCACAAAGTTGTCCTGTGACCTCCACAAGGGTGCTGTGATATGCACATGTCCCCCTCCTGATCACACACACACCCACACACACATACACCCACACACTCATATACACACATGTACACACACAGACACACATGTACACACAGACATACACATGCACACACACATACACTGACATGCACACACACACTGAAACAAAAGAAGGGTAGGGCAATGTTTCGGCATGCCTTTAAAAAACATTCAAGAAGTAAATAAAATCCCCTAAGCTCATTTCTTTTTTTGTTTTTTTGTTTTTTTGTTTTTTGTTGTTGTTGTTGTTTGGTTGTTTGGTTGGTTTTTTTGTTTTGTTTTTTGCTTTTTCGAGACAGGGTTTCTCTGTGTAGCCCTGGCTGTCCTGGAACTCACTCTGTAGACCAGGCTGGCCTTGAACTCAGAAATCTGCCTGCCTCTGCCTCCCAAGTGCTAGGATTAAAGGTGTGCGCCACCACCGCCCAGCTAAGCTCACATTTCTAATGGCCATCCCTCTGCAATGATCCGTTACCATTTTAGGACTAGTGAAATGAGCACACAGTTGGCAAAGATCTCCATAGAGAACAATCTGGAAGCTTCTCAAAAAGCTAGAAATGAGCTGAGTGGTGATAGCACGCACCTTTAAGAGAGTCAGAGGCCAGGGGATCTCTGTGAATTCCAAGTCAGCCTGCTCTACAGAACTAGTTCCAGGACAACCAAGGTTACCCAAAGAAACCCTGTCTTGAAAAAGCAAAAGACTCTGTTGTGGGGGTACCTGAAGAAAAAACTCCATAGAGGCCTAAATAAGTCACCACTGTCATGAGGCTATCCCAAGCAAGCCTGATCTCCAGTTTATCGGAATCATCATATTACAGAAATGTGTACATCAGTGTTTACTGCCACAGCATTCACGACAGCTGAGGTACAGGGAGCAGCGTAGGGGTCCATCCACAGAGGGTGCATAGAGAAAATTCAGTATGTATGCACAAGGGATTTTTTTTTTAAAAAAAAAAAAAGGAATGATGTTATGAAGTTATTGCAAGAAAATGGGTATAACAGAAAATAATAATAAGAGAATTAAGTGAGTCTCAAATACAGCATTTTGTCTTATTGGTTTCTAGATTTTATATGGAACATAAAATGATTGTTTATATTAAATATAAGTAGAAGTGAAGTTGTCTGGGAAAACAGGTGAAACTAATGGAAAGAGGTAGGGGCAGGAACAAGAGAGAAGGAGGGGCAGGAACAGGAAACAGCAGAGTGCACTCAACATACAATGGATACTGGAAGTAAAGTTGTTAATATTTTATTTTTTATTTATCCAAGTGTATGTGTCTGTGTGTATATGTGTGGGGGTATCAATAGAAGCCTGAAGGGGATATGGTTTCCCCTGGAGATGGAGTTTTAGGTGATTGTGAGCTGCCTGGTGGGGAACAAACCAGGGTTCTCTGGAAGAGCAGTAAGTAGTACTCTTTTTTTTTTTTTTTTTTTTTTTTTTTTTTTTTTTGGTTTTTCAAGACAGGGTTTCTCTGTGTAGCCCTGGCTGTTCTGGAACTGACTCTGTAGATCAGGCTGGCTTCGAACTCAGAAATCCACCTGCCTCTGCCTCCCAAGTGCTGGGATTAAAGGCGTGCGCCACCACCACCCAGCACAGTTAAGTACTCTTAATTACTGAATAATCTCTCTAGCCCAGATAGCAAGTGTTCACATATCCTAGGCAAGCACTCTTCCAACAGAGTTCAACCCTAGCCCTAGTCAGCTTTTGGGTGAGGGAGTATGGTAGTTTAAAAGAGTTGTTCCCCCCCCCCCCCCACCGAAGAAAACAAAACAAAACAAAAAGCCGGGCAGTGGTGGCACACGCCTTTAATCCCAGAATTTGGGAGGCAGACGCCGGCGGATTTCTGAGTTTGAGGCCAGCCTGGTCTACAGAGTGAGTTCCAGGACAGCCAGGGCTATACAGAGAAACCCTGTCTCCTCGAAAAACAAAACAAAAAATAAATAAATAAGAGGTATCTCCCCTATTCTCAGGCATTTGAATACTTGGCCCCAGTTGGTGGCCTTGCCAGAAGAAGTGAGTTAAATAACTGGGGACTGGCTTTGAAAGTTCAAAGACTCTCATCTCCCAGTTCTCTATCTCTCTGTGTCTTTCTTTACTGCTTTACTCTGTGTACTGGTTGTGGTTTAAGCTGTGAGTGCTCAGCTTGCTGCTCCAGTCACAGTGTCTGCCTGTGCCCTGCGTCCCCACAGTGATGATGGTGACCTCTTGTCCCCTCTGGAGTCTGAAGCCCCAAGACACCCTTCCTTGTGTATGCTGCTTTGGCCCTGGTATTTGATCACAGGAATAGGAAAGTAACTAATCCGGGGAAGGAGGCTGCTGGCTAGTCCTCCGTCAAATTGACACTTACAAACTAGAGTTATCTGAAAAGAGGGAACCTCAGTTGAGAAAATGTTGCCATAAGATCTGACAGTAGGACATTTTCCTAATCGATGGAGGAGGCCCAGCCCATTGTGGGTAATGCCAGCCTGGGCAGGTGGTCTTGAGAAGACAGGCTGAGCAAGTCATGGGGAGCAAGCCAGTAGGCAGCACTCCATGGCCTCAACTCCTGCCTCTAAGATGCTGCCCCGTTTGAGCTCTTGTCCTGACTTCCTTCAGTGATGGACTATGCTGTGGAAATGTAAGCCAAATAAACCCTTTCCTCCTCCACCTCCTTCTTGGTCATGGTGTTTCATCCCAGTAGAAACCCAAGGGTTGAGGAGGTCTTTTTTCTTTGTGTTTTATTTTATAAACTTGTTTATTTATTTCATGGCTCTGTGTCGGGGTGAATACCTGCAACAACACACATGTGAACGCCAAAGGACAAGGTACAGTTTTCTCCCATTGTTATGTGGGTGTCAGAGATCAAACTCGGGCCCAGTGGGTCAGCCAGGAGCACTGTTACCCACAAAAAAAAAAAAAAAAAAGTTTACAAATACATTGTTCTGCCTCTTAGAAAAATACCAACAAGGCTTGATGATGATGATGATGGATGATGGTGGTGGTGGTGTGTGTGTGTGTGTGTGTTTTAAGACCTTTTAAGAGCCTAGTATGATAAGGTGGAAGGGGATACCTCAGTGGGCTAAGGTATCCCTTCTCCTGAGGTACAAGCCATATCATGGATTTAGTATAGAATAGAGTTTATTTGGGGACATAGGAAGGGGAGATGAGAAGAGAGTAGAGGCAGAGAAAGAGAGATGACAAAGATGGGGGTGGGGGTGAGGGAGTTAGAGAGTGAAAGGGGATAGAGAGAGCAAGGAGGGACCAAAAAGTCCCTTTTATAGCAAGCCAGGGCTACCTGACTGTTGCCAGGTAACTGTTGGACAGAGCCTAGAAGGAATATCAACACTAGAGAGATGGTTCAGAGGTCAAGAGCACTGATTGCGCTTCAGAGGTCCTAAGTTCAAGTCCCAGGATCCACATGGTGGCTCACAACCATCTGTAATGGGATCCAATGCTCTCTTCTGGTGTGTCTGAAGACAGCTGCAGTGTACTCATATAAACAAAATGAATAAATCTTTAAAAAAATAAAAATAAACAAAAAATATGCTAATATATCCAACTCTCTATAGTTTAGTTTATTTGTAATTTTTTTGTGTGTTGTATGAAGAATGAAAATTGTTAGTCTTGAGATTCACAAATGAAAAGCCATTTACACAATTTTGAGTCAAATTTGAAGCAAGCTTTAATTAAATGCTGACCAGGATGGACTTTGGTCAGGACTACTCTTAAAAATTCTCAGCAAGTGGAGATGAGACACATGTTGTAGGGGCTTTTTTAAGGCCAAACCTATATGATCATTGTAGGCAGCCGTGTTTAAGATAGCACCTGGGACAGTTGCAAAGTCCTATGACTAGCACCTGACAATGTAAGCAGCTGGCTTCCAGCATGGCCAGCTCAGCTAAACTGGTAAACAAGTCCTTTGTGCATGCCTCGTGCCCCTCCCGAGCGGGCTTATGCTAATGAGGTATTGGCAGTCTAACCTATCCTGAGATAACACATCACCCAGCCCACCTTGGGCAGATATATAAGCAGTGCATTTCTGCTGCTGGGGGTCCCCGTCCCCGTCCATAAGTCAAGATTCGTTCCTGCAATAAAGCTGACTGAGAAGGATCCGACTGTGTCGTGTCTTAATTGCTAGTCAAGGCAGATGCAACAGACCACCATATTTTCCCATGTGGCTTTGTATATCTCCCAGAATTCCAAGAAGTTACCTGTCGAGAGCCAAACTCAGGAAGCTACCTGCTGTTCCAAGAGAGCCTCAGGGAACTGCCCAATGTTCTGGAAGGATTAGTCAGTAAGGGCATTCTCTCTGGAATGTCTGGCATTTCCTGGGAGTTGGTTAAGACAGTAGGATGGTCTAGAGCAATAAGGAGATGATCTAGGGCAATAAACTGCCTCTTTGGGAAAACCAGACCTTCAATTAAGAAAGGATTTCCTGCTCATAAAGAACCGTTGCCCCAGGACATCCTGAGGCAAACCACAGAGCGCTAGCTGGATCAAGAGTCAATGGAATCCCCGCCCTGTTCCTTGCCCCCTTTCTCCCTCCACGAAAACTATATATTGTAAGCTACCCCCACATTAAAGTGAGACCGTGACAAAGCTTCTGGCTGCATGGTCTTCGTTCTTTCTCCCTCCCATGTCTCTTTCAGGTGAAGGTCCACCTCGACACCCACGAATAATCAGACTTCTGGGTTGGGTTAGTTACCTGGTCCTTGGGCAAGTGGGACTTACAGGTTAACTTTGAATCATACACAGTTCCATTTCTCTTTCTCCTTTATTACAAAAAGTTGAGTGTGACAACCTCAGAATCCGAAGGTAGAAGCAGGAAGGTCATGAGTTCTAAGACAACCTGGGCTACCTAGCAAGACCCTGTCCCAAAGAGATACTAATTACAGCTACTAATAATAACTAAGCGCTTGGTTGGTGTTAGCATTCTGTCAAACTCCACCTCCACAGTTACCTGGCAACAGCCAGGTAGCCCTGCCCACTATTATAAAAGGGGCTGTCTGGGCCCTCCTCTCTCTCTCTCTCTCTCTCTCTTTTTTTTTTTTTTTTTTTTTTTTTTTTTTTGGTTTTTTTTCGAGACAGGGTTTCTCTGTGTAGCCCTGGCTGTCCTGGAACTCACTCTGTAGACCAGGCTGGCCTCGAACTCAGAGATCCCCCTGCCTCTGCCTCCCAAGTGCTGGGATTAAAGGCGTGCACCACCACCGCCCGGCCCCCTCCTCTCTCTCTTGCCCCTGTGACCCGTGCGCCTGCAGGTTATATCTGACCCTCTCCCCTTCCCTTCCCCCTCTCTACATGGTCATGGCCAGCCACCTCTCTCTCTCCCGCTCTGCCCTAAATAAACTCTCTTCATGGAACCCTCTGCCCTGGCGTCTTCCCTTCCAAGCTGCTGCGCCGCAAGATATCAACAGTTGGTATTTTGTGAGCAATGATGTGGTCACGTCCTCATTTATTCCAATAAGCTCATGTGTATATGCAGTTTACAAAAGTGCGGTCGGTCTTCTGAGAAGGAAAGTCAGTAAAGAGTTCTTCCACTCAGCCACTGTCCCAAGGACTCACAGTGTTAGCAGCAGACATCACCACATGCCCAGGCCAGACGAAGAAAAGGGCTTTTCCTAGAGGACTGGAGCCTCACTTTGCAGGTGGTTACGGTTAGTGACCCGACCCACAGGTCTTGGTTATTTGTGGGGTTCAAGGTAGACCGTCACCTGAAAGAAAACATGGGCGATAAAGGGGGCAAAAGCCAAGCACGGAACTTTGTCAAGACTCTGTTTAATGTGGGAGCAACTTACAGATATATTTCGGACGAAGGGGGAAGGGAAACAAGAAAGGGGTGGGGGTCCCTTGCCCAGGGCCATCCCACCGTTGCAACCAGCCTCTAGGCAATGCCAGACATTCTTTAAATTCCTGGGACCTGAGAACCGAGAACCTCTCTGACTAGGCCTCCCAAAACAGCAGGCAGTCTCCTGAGCTTTCCCAAAACAGCAGGCTGCCAGTCTCCTGAGCTCCGCTCCTGACAGAACAGGAGATTTTTTTCTTAGCAGTTTCTCATAAAGGCGATTCACAATTTTCGTTAGCTGGGATGGTGGTCCAGGGTCCCCAACAGGTTAGGGCCACCTTCTCAAAGAATGCTCTATGTACACACGGAGTAGGTGTGTCATTGGCAGAATTCTCACCTACCAGATAAAGAGTAGAGACCAGAGCGAAGAAGTGCTTTTAGTGGAGCAAAGCAGTGGATGCCCCTAGTCTGTGTTCCTTGAGATTGTATCGAGTTAGGCTGCAGGATGGCTGAGCCTCACCCCCTCAGGCCAATCAGGGAAGAACCACAGTGCACAGCTGAGACTCTACAGTGTGGCCCAGAACTCAAGTTGTTGTTTGAAACAGGAGATAGATAACCACACTTGTTATACCTGTTCACCTTTTAGCTTTTGTTAATATTAGGCCAGGAAGGTACAACTAGAGGTATTTATTCTCATCGGCTGTCCCTCACTTTGGGGACCAGCTGACCTCACATGAGACCCCGTCTCACACACACACACACACACACACACAACACACACACACACACACAGCATTTGAAAGTTTTCAGTGGCCTCTTTGACAATCAGGCCTCTTCTCCCAGTTCTGTAACTCCTTGCCCACTCTGCCGGTCATGGGGGAAGAGGGATTCACTAAGGTATGACAGACAAAGGAAGGGCTGAGGTCATCACACAGCAAGCATGTACCCAGCCATGGAGCCAGATAGATCTGCCAACCCATCCAGTGCCCCCACAGCATGGGATTTGGGGCAGTTTCTTTTCTAAAGGCTGATGTTATCATCTCTGTTGAAAAAGAGACTCCAAGGTCACAGGAGTTCTTTAATACTGAGATGTAACTTTCATATAGAAGATCTACTACATCACAGTAATAACACACAGTAGACACAGCACACAGCGCTGAAGATTTTTTTCCCAGTCTCTTCAGTCCACTCTGTTTCTCCCAGTCCCGTTCTGCTTGCCATTGGCTCCACAGAGGGGGACCCTGCCGCTGACTAGTTGAGAAGCTCGCCCAAAGTCTCACACTCCTAGAGAGAATGACAGGCCCCAGATGAGAGCACAGAGCTAAAACACGAACGCCAGAGGCTACTTTTTACACCTGCCCTCTAGACAACACCCAACAGACTGCCAGAAGTCTGTGAAATGTGTCCTGTGGAGCCACCAGAATCATCTGCAGCCCTAATCCTAACGATGAAGACCAAGGGAGCAACAGGTGGAAATAAAGTTGCAATCTCCCTTGCAAGTGTGATGCTATTTGATGCTACCTCTCACCTCTTTATACAAAAAGTCAAAACTATAAGTTGTGAATGACAGACTATTTTCTGACACAGTTCAACCACATCCAAGAAGTAAGAAGAATGAGTCTCTTAGGAATGGTTCTCTAACTCCAGGGATGCAGCAGTAGCCGTAGGGTTTAGCCCTGGCACTACATTAACCTGGAAAAAGTAACACATGCCTGGATTGTAGCAGGTTCAAGGCCCGCAAGACTACAGAGGAAGGGCTTGCCTGAAAACAAACAAAACTCCCAAAAGAAAACAACAAAACAACAAAAAAAACCTTTTTCCCCTGAAAAAGAAAACAACAAAACCAGTTTAAGACACTTGCTCACTAGTGGAGGCTGAGAGACCTGCTGACCCATCCTTGACAGTTTTATCTCTACGAATTAAAGGCACTAGCAATTCCCAGCTCTACTTATTAGGATGAACACTCAGCATTAACAACCATAAATGCCTCTGTACCTTGATTAGTCTGCTATTATTAAATTAGTCTGCTAGCGATATTAAATTTAAAATGTTTTGATGGCTTCTTTTTCCAGGTAGGGTGAGTTCTAAGCTACCGTGCTCTACTCAATCTTTAAAAAAAGAAAAGACAAACAAACAAACAAAAGAACAAAAATCTAAAAACAACAACAACAAAACACCCCAAACTTCTCGTCCACCTCACCCTCAAACTGTTATTTGCAAATTTACTTAACAAAAAACTTTTTAGTCACGTACTCAGTCTTGAGAGCAAAGCCCAGGGAGTGAATTTGCAAGCAGACAATAGTTCAAAGGGATGAAACTGTTAGAAGGTGGATGCTTTTCTTTGTTTCAAAGATGGGCTGAGTGCTTCATTTTAAACTAAATAGATCTCCTCCGGCACAATGGCGTGTCACCTGAATACGGGCTGCACCTTCCCGCAAGTACAATTAGGCAAAGACCTCTGAAAACCCCAGAAGGTTTTCAAAACTTACCCCTCCCTCTAGACCCTCCAGTCAGCTAATCTAATGCTAATCATTGCTCAGAAACTACAGGTATTTTAACACCAACTAATTAGGTTTGCTAGTTCTTCAGGCGTAGGCGTGGGTCTTTCCTAAAGCTTGATCTGTGGGTTATTAGCTAAGTGGGTCTATATGCTCCCAAAAGCTCATCTGACCCTTTTCCATGACATAGAAGTCAATGAATGGATTGATAAGACCACAGAGGAGACGGGAGGCATTTGCACGCAGTAATTTCTCCACTAAAGAAATGATTAACTGACACAGTCTATTGAATGTCAAAATCTAACATCAGATTTTATTCTTAAACCAAAGCAGCTTAATACAGTGATATAAAATAAACATTTTTATTAGTCCACAGAGAATTCCTGGGAAAACTTGGCATACGCTCAAGATTCAAAGATCATGATTTCCAATTAATTTCTCTGTCTCTGAGTCTGTCTGTCTCTCCCCTCCCTCCTTGCCTGTTCCTTGCCCTATCCGGCTTTTCTTCCTTCTCTCTCTTCTCTCCATCTATGTGCTCTGAGGGCAGACCAAAGCCTTAGGCATGCAGAGTGCTATACCCTCTGCCCCATGCCCTTTATCGCCTGTGTCAGGACAAGTTCACAGTCACTGTGCACTTTACAAACTTCCTGGAGTCCCAATCCTGCTTCGTTTCCCCTCTCCCCTCCCTTTCTTTCATTTTTGTTTTTCGCTTTTTACCACCTGGTGCAACAAAGCTCTAGCTGTCCTAAAACTCACTATTAAGCTGAAGCTTAAACTCTTAATCCTCCTGCCTCAACTTCCAAGTACTGGCATGGCCCCACAATTCATCCCGCCCCAGCACGCACGCACGCACGCACGCACGCGCGCACACACACACACACACACACACACATCTGGTTCTTTTCCTGCTCCACCATCAAAGCTGAATCTTAGCCTCTCTTCTCCAGCATCAAGCACAAAGCAGCTCCACAAGTTTTTGAGAAGAGAACAGCTTTGCAAACTGAGTTGGTGCTTTTGCTTTTGTCTGTATATTTTTGGGGTCCTGGACATGGACATTAGGACTCTTAGTGCTAAATACACTCTGCCACCCTCTAGGACCTCCATTTTATTGGACTTTTTCCCCCTTTGAATCTGATTTCCCTTGGTTTTTTTTTTGCTTGTTTGCTTTTTGAGACAGTGTCTCACTCTGTAGACTGAGCTGGTCTTGAGCTTTCAAGGGTCCACCTCGCCTGCGCCCACCTAGGGCAGGGTCTACAGGCCGAGAGCTACAATCCTATCTATTTGCTTAGTTCTTACGAGTACACATTGCATCCCCATTTTCGTTTGTGGTCTCGTTCATCGTATTTACATGAAGATCCACTAGAAAGTGCTAGAAGCAAGCAGACACTGGGCAACTGAAGGCCAGCTTCTGCTACATAGCAAGTTCGAGGCCAACCTAGACTACACTTAGTGTTTCAAAAAAGAAATGCAAGCAACTGCTTAAAATACAAGCCTCCAAAGCCTGAACAAGCAGCCCATTCCTCTAGTAACAGCAGGATGGAAGCAGGGATTGAGGCAGGGGAATTGCTCAGTCTGAGGAGAGGGCTCAAGCCCCAGGTTTGTGCCCCCATTCTCCAATAGCTTAAATCTCCTATATTTATTTTTCTCTGTTATGAATTTGACTTTTCTTCCTAAGACGTGGTCCTAAATGAGTATTTGTCTTTCTTTTTTGCTCAGTTCTTTTCTTTTTGAGAGGTCTGCAGCCTTCATTTCACACAATTAACATTTTCATTAATACTCCTGTTTCCCCGTAGACACATGCTGGCCTTCACAGAATGTTGCTCCTAGATCTGTTTGTTGTTATTATATCACGCAGCAGCAGCCTGGAAGGGAAGACGCCGGGGCAGAGGGTTTCACGAAGGGAGTTTATTTAGGGCAGACGGGGGAGAGAGAGAGAGGTGGCCGGCCATGACCATGTGGAGGGGAGGGGAAGGGGAGAGGGTCGGATACAACCTGCAGGCAAGCGGGTCAAGGGGCAAGAGAGAGAGGAGGGGCCAGACAGCTCCTCTTATAATAGTGTGCAGGGCTACCTGGCTGTTGCCAGGTAACTGTGGAGGTGGAGTTTGACAGAATGCTAAGCTGTTGATTTCTAAATGTGAGTTTATATGAATTCTGTCTATGTGCTTTATTTTCTTGTGCTTTTGAGACAAGTATCTCTCTGTGTAGCTCTGGCCGTGTAGAGCTCACTGCAGAGACGAGGACAGGCTCAAACTTTCAGCCATCCCTCCTTCCTCCTCCCCAAGTGCTGGGATCACAGCTGTGTGCCACCACACCTAGCTACTGGAAGTTCTCTTGGTGATATTTATATTTCAAAACTCAGAGGTCTAAGAAAGTATGGTCATCATCAACTGATACTACAAGATTCAACAAATGATAACGACTTCCAACCATTACCGCCGCTGCCCTTCACAGGCTACTTTAATTGTGCACACATGCACGCACAGGATTATGCCAGAATAAATTCATATCTTGTCCCTGGCCAAAAGGAAACTAAGCAACTAAAGGTAATGAGTTTATTAACTGACCACATCTGCAGAGGAGCCTGGCGTAGCTGTGGAGGATCCCTCTCAGTCACTCCCCAGGGGCTTCTCACAGGACCCTTGCCCACTGAGCATGCTGGCTCAGTCTCAGACAGAAGCACTCTGCTTCTAGTCAAAGGGCACTATCCTGGGACAGGCAAGACCTCGTTCAAATCTTTACAAATTGCTTTCGGGTAAAATAGGGCAATGGCAGAGCTCATGGGTGAGGTGTGGGCTTCATCCCGTGCACAGCAAGTGTTATTCATTGCTAATCCCATTGCTTAATCCAGCACTTGGGAGACAGAGGCAGGCTGATTTCTGAGTTCAAGGTCAGCCTGGTCTACAGAGTGAGTTCCAGGACAGCCAGGACTACACAGAGAAACCCTGTCTTAAAAATACCAAAATAGCTGGGCGGTGGTGGCGCACGCCTTTAATCCCAGCACCTGGGAGGCAGAGGCAGGCGGATTTCTGAGTTCGAGGCCAGCCTGGTCTACAGAGTGAGTTCCAGGACAGCCAGGGCTACACAGAGAAACCCTGTCTCGAAAAAACCAAAAAAAAAAAAAGAAAAACCAAAAAAAAAAAGAAAGAAAAGAAAAGCAGACTTGGTGCTGGAGAGATGACTCAGTGGTAAAGAGCACTGGCTGCTCTTTCAGAGACCCGGGGTCAGTTTTGATTGCACACACACACACACACACACACACACACACACACACAACCCGCCTCAACCTCCTGGTACTAGAATAACAGGAAGCTTGGGCCCTGTTTTCAGTTGTGGAGTTTGCCTCAGTTGACACAAATGTAGCAGGTTTTTTGTCTTTTCTGATTCCCTTTGCCTGAGGGTTAACTAACTTTCCCAAGACATCACAAGACTAGACCAGCAGTGGCTCTGTAGGATACTCAGGGTAGCAACCTAGAATCTGGCTAAAAAAACACAAACTTGGTGGCCTATCTCAGGCTGAATTAAACTCCAAAGGTGGCCCCCTATAGTTCAGAGTTTTTAACTCCCTAGGTAGTTTTTAAAAAAAATCAAACCTCAGGCCATGATAAAAGCTCAAGATTCAGGGAGCTGGAGACATGGTCAAGAGCACTGACTGCTTTTTCCAGAGGTCCTGAGTTCAATTCCCAACAACCACATGGTAGCTCACAGCCATTTGTAACGGCATCCCATGCCCTCTTCTGGTGTGTCTGAAGACAGCAACAGTGCACTTATAAAATAACTAAATCTTTTTTTAAAAATTCAAGATTCAACAGAAGGGTTCTGGAAGTCACCCAAGATAGAAGGAGATGGGCTCTGAAAGTTGAAGGGGGTGAGGATTGTTTGTTTGCTTCTGTTTGAAACAGGGTCTCACTATGCATTCCAGGCTGGCCTGGCACTTGCTATGTGGGGCTTGAACTCACAGAAGTCCACCTTTCCCGCCTCCTGAAGGCTGGGATTAAAGGCCTGTGGCACCTTGCCTGTTTACTCAACAGCCTAGTGTCTCTCTCCTGAGCTAAATTTAGGTATCCATTTCCACTTTATTACCTAGCCCTTCGCAGAGGCTGGCTTCCCGTAGTTTGCTAATTTTGAAAACAAAGAGAATAAAAATGAGAATGAGAATGTCCTAGGACTGGAGGAAAGGGTGCTTCCAAGTGTAGGAAGGACTGACAGCCAGAGGCAGGTAAAGATTTATGACTGCCCGGGAGGCTACTGTCAGGAAACATAGAAGGGTACGCAGCCTGCAGGGTCCCTGTGGTGGACAGTGTCTTGGAAGACAGACTTCAGGCAATCACAGAACCAGCTTCAAGTTCCAGGCACCTCCACCTTTCACCTGGACAGAATATTCTTCCATCAGATGGCACTCTGGCCCAGCCTCTGTTCCCTCAAAGATGCAATCAGAGAGCTCAGGTAGAAAATATTGCCTCTCAAATTAGGTCTGTTCAGGACAGGTAGAGTTTGTTACTGTTTTGTTGTTGTTGTCATTGTTGTTATTTAGGTGTGTGTGGGTTCTCTGTGTAGCCCTTGGCTTTCCTGAGATTCAAGGTGTGTGCCACAACACTGGCTTTTTTTTTTCCTAAATAACACAATCCAAAAGTATTTGCATATCATTTACATTATTATGTATTATAAGTAATCTGGTAATGAGTTAATCTGTGCTGCAGACCCTATGTAAAACAGAGGACCTTGCAGCTAACTGGGCTATTGAGACCCTGCCCTAGGACAAAATAAATAGTGTGGTGGTCCATGCCTGTAATCCCAGGGAGATAGGCAGGTACAGGCAGGAGGACCAGGAAGTCACAGTCATTCTCAACTATATGTGAGTTCCAGGCAAGCTGTGATACCTGTCGACAGTGTGAAAAAGGAAGGAAGGGATGGGGGCAAAGAGGGACAGGGTTGGAGGTGGGTGGCACAGGACAAGAACTCACTCTGTAGACCAGGCTGGCCTCGAACTCAGAAATTCGCCGGGCGGTGGTGGCGCACGCCTTTAATCCCAGCACTTGGGAGGCAGAGGCAGGCGGATTTCTGAGTTCGAGGCCAGCCTGGTCTACAGAGTGAGTTCCAGGACAGCTAGGGCTACACAGAGAAACCCTGTCTCGAAAAAACCAAAAAAAAAAGAAAAAAAAAAAAAAAAAAGAACTCAGAAATTCGAACTCAGAAATCCGCCTGCCTCTGCCTCCCAAGTGCTGGGATTAAAGGTGTGCACCACCACTGCCCGGCGTATGGGACAATTCCTAAACAGAGGTTAATTTATCTGAAGGATTCTGCTACTCATCTTGTAATGTCTTAGTCTTGTTTTTGTTTGGCCAAGCCTGGGATAGAGCATTAGGCCATGCACATGCTGCGTGAATACTGTGCCAAGACTGAACCCTGCTCCCCACCCACTGTGGCAAGGGGCAGACATACCAAAGTGGCTAAGTAGATGTCTGCTATCTGCAGGGGTTTAAGAGAGCTTTTAGTGCTGTCTTGTTTGTTTAAATGGATAGAGAACCAGGTTAGAGGGGATGAGGATAAATAATAAATGAGTGACGGCTCAAAACCACAATTAGACCAAGGTTAATAAGCTTCAGTCCCAGAGGGTAAATCTTTTCCCTCAGAAAGCGGAACACCATCATTCATCTTACTGATGCAGTAGTTAGCACTCAAAAGCAAAAAAAGAAATAAAATAGATATTCTATGATATTCAATTTATTTTTGTCAATTTATTTGGGAAAGGAACAGAGATAGTTTTAACTTTTTAATGATAGTTTATCAACACCAGAATGGTGTTTATTTATTTATTCATTCATCCATTTTTATTTTGTTTTTGAGGCAGTTTCTCACTCTGTGTTTAAAGTTAGCCTGGGCTGTATAGCAAATCATCTCAAAAAACAAAGCAAAAAAGGGCACTGAGATAGCTCACTTATCGAGTGATGGCATCTGCTGCCTAGACTGACAGCCTGAGTGTAGTCCCCAGGGCCACATGAGAGAATGAGAAAAATGACTTGCAAGTTGTTCTCTGATCTCATGTGGTCTCTTGGGTTCAGACCCTGGAGCCCAAGTACAGAATGAAGCATTGCCCTGTGTACTTAGAAACCCAGCACTGAGGAGACAGAGACAGGCTGAATCCACTGGCCAGCCATGTAGCCCAATCAGCGAGCAGTTCCCAGTGAAAGACACCATATCAAAAACAAGGGAGATGGCTCCTGAAGAAGCTTAGCCAAGGGTGACCTCTGGAAGGCAGGCGTGTGTGTGTGTGTGTGTGTGTGTGTGTGTGTGTGCACGCACCCACACACACACACATACACACACGCACGCACTTATGCAGGCACACAAAAATAAGGTCAATATATCACTGTCATAAGTATTTCAAATATTTTAAAATTTGCTTTTTTTGATTTTTAAAATCATTTTATTTTTTAATTCATTTTTTATGTGTATAGTTATTTTGCCTGCATATATGTTTGTACACAATCTCTGTACCTGGTGTCCTCGACTGACGAGAGCCTTGGATCAGTTGGAACTGGAGCTGTAGACTGTTGTGAGCTGACATCTGAACACTGAGCATTGAGTCTGGGTCCTGGGGGTGTTGGTGGGGAGGAGCCAGTGCTTTGAGATGGCTCACTCACTCAGCAAGTGAAGACAGTTGCTGCAGAAACTCACAGCCAGAGTGAGGTCTTGCTGAGCCACCACTCCAACCCTACCTTTTAATTTAGTTTATGTATACACGTGGGTGAAGCTGCCCGCCTCCTGGGAGACGAGTCACGCCTCCAGAGAGACCGGATAGGTTCCCAGAGACTCGGCCCCGCCTCCTGGGAGACGAGTCACGCCTCCGGGGTCCTCACCACGCCTCCAGAGAGACCGGATAGGTTCCCAGAGACCCGGCCCCGCCTCCTGGGAGAGAGTCGTGGGCCTGAGTGTGAGTCTGTACATGCAGGTACCTTTGGAGGCGAGAAGAGGCACTGTGTCTTTCGAAGTGGAGTTAAGGCACCGTGGGTGCTGGAAACTGAGCCTGGATCCTCTGTAAAGGCAGCAAATGGTTTTGAGCTGCAGACTCATCCCTCCAGCCCACTGTGTGTATTCTAATAACTGAATCAACACAACTGGATTCTCTTAAGAACATAGAATTTGAGCCGGGCGGTGGTGGCGCACGCCTTTAATCCCAGCACTTGGGAGGCAGAGGCAGGCAGATTTCTGAGTTCGAGGCCAGCCTGGTCTACAGAGTGAGTTCCAGGACAGCCCTGGCTACACAGAGAAACCCTGTCTCGAAAAACCAAAAAAAAATAAAAAATAAATAAAAAAAAAGAAAAACCAAAAAAAAAAAAAAAAAAAAAAGAACATAGAATTTGGTGACATTAACAACACATACTAACTGTTGCTTAGCTCAATGAATGTGTGTGGGCAGGCACAAGTGTGTACCCACTTACCATGCGTGTGGAGTCGAGAAAACATGTGGAAATTAGTTCTGTTCATCCTGTGAGTGTCGGGATTAGACTCAAGTTTTTTTTTGGTTTTTGAGACAGGGTTTCTCTGTGTAGCCCAAGCTGTCCTGGAACTCACTCTGTAGAACCAAGCTGGCCTCGAACTCAGAAATCCGCCTGCATCTGCCTCTGCCTCCCAAGTGCTGGGATTAAAGGCGTGCGCCACCACCGCCCGGCTAGACTCAAGTTTTTAAGGCATGGCAGTGAGTGTTTTGACCCACTGAGCCCCTTACCTACTATGCTGAGCCCCAGCATCGTAAAAGTCAAAAAATAACAAGCAAATATGTGACAGCACTGTGTGCTGGGCATGAGCGGATCAGATGCCAGTCCACCGAGATGTCTTATTTAAGGGGAACAGGTGAACAGTAACGTACCTAATGGGCCCAAGTAAGTTCCAGATGCCAAGTAAAGATTCAGGTTAGTAATCCCAAGTCAAAATGGACTGAAGAGAAGAGCAGAAGTGGGCGGGATGTTGGCTTCACAGAAGGTGGTGGATGAACAGCCCGACTGGAGAAGAAGGCAATCATCCCGAAGAGGAGTTGACTAAAATTGTGTATGTTTGACAACACAGATACATCCCTGATGAGTGAATTATTAATCGATATAAATTGACTTGTATGCATTTATGTTGAGATATGTATATAAGACCTGGATACATGATAGGATGTACATGCGTACATGCTAGAGAGAAACAGTTAAATGTACAATTATATACATAGATGTGTTATCTACTATATTAATTTTTTTTTTTTTTTTTTTTTTTTTTTTTTGGTTTTTCGAGACAGGGTTTCTCTGTATAGCCAGGGCTGTCCTGGAACTCACTCTGTAGACCAGGCTGGCCTCGAACTCAGAAATCCGCCTGCCTGCCTCTGCCTCCCAAATGCTGGGATTAAAGGCGTGCGCCACCACCGCCCGGCTACTATAGTAATTTAATGTACCTTTCCTGAACTTCCCCTGTGCTGCGGTTACAGGTACTCCATCACGCCCAGTTTGTGTGTTGCTAGGCTGGAAGCATGCATGGTTTGTTGCTAGGCTGGAAGCATGCATAGTTTGTTGCTAGGCTGGAAGCATGCATGGCTTTGAGCATGCTAGGAAAGCACTCCACTAACTGGGCTGCATGCCTAGGCCCTAATTTTTATTCATAAGCCAAAAAGAATACAAAAAAAATGTATGACTTGCAGCTGTTGGAGAAATACTATTTTGTTGTTCTAAAAAGGTGTTCCAAACCTACATTATCACTTCACTAAAATAGAAAAATAGCATCTCAGGAAAGAACAAGTGACCTTTCACCTACCCCAGAATCTCGGTGGTAATTACCTCACTGGCATCCCTTGGGTAAAAATCACCCTTCAGCTCTGTGCTTTCTGACATTGGAATATCAGATTAGGGTGTTGTCTTGCTAATGAGTCACCTTGGGTATTACCTGTGTGTGTCCTACTCAGTTCAGTGGTCCAGGAATAAAAGACAAAGTGGGGAGGGACATAAGAGGATCATGTAATAATACACTGGGGCTCTGAGGGGTGCTGCTGAAATGTCATTTCATCAGTAGCCCTGTGAGTAAATCCTGTTAACAAGATGTTACACACACTGACCCTCAGCTGCGCTATTCCCTGCAAGATGGTACAATGGTCATTTACTAGCACTACCCTGAATCCCACAGACCAAATGACTTCAAGTAACAGACACGTGGTGAATTTTACGGTTCTTGAAGCCAAAAGTCTGAAAGCAAGGCACTGAGCACTATTGTGAGGAAACTGCTCAGACATGGCTTTGAGCCAACAGAAAGTCTTTCTTAGCCACTTGGGGACTACACTGGGTGTTGGGGATCCCAATACAGCCTGGAACCTTTCTCAGGGTAAGATTTTAAGCACAACAAGGTTGACATACTCTAGTTAACCAGAAGTGGAACTACAGAAGCCAGAAAGCAGGTTAGTACATTTGGAGACTTTCCCAGAACTATGGACTCAGATGGATTACGACTTGGTTTTCACTTTGGCCAGTAGTGCTATCTACGTGCTGAGTTTTACAGCCTGAACAATACTTCCACCATGGAATCAGTTGTGCTAAGGTCTGGGGGCCTGTTACAGCCACTCCACTTTGAAGATGGAAGATGACTGCACGTCAGTGGACACCACCTTGCAGTGCTGGCTGATGTATGACTGGAGTGATCTGAGGCGGCGGGATGAAGATGTATATCAGAATTGCACAGGGCTTACCAGACACACCAGAGTCTATTCTAGAAAGCTTTTATTCAACCCTATCCACATGTTCATTTGACAGTCAATGTTACAGAAATGCCATATTCTGAAATCAAGTTTAACCCAATAATCACCCTTACTGAATGCAGCTGTTAAGTTAGGTTTCTGTCCTTCTTTCTGTTCCCGTTACTGTGCTACAATACCCTGACAAAAAACAACTTAAAGGAGAAAGATTTACCCTGGCTCAGAGTTCAGGGGTGTACTCCATCACGGCAGGAAGTCAAGCAACAGGAGCTTGGCACCGCTGATGACATCACACCCACAATCAGGAAGCAGAGAACAAGCATGCCACTTGGTTCGGGTTCCTTTCTCCATGTTTACAGTCCAGAATCGCAGCCAGGCTCTGGGGCTACAGACATGTTACCACACCCAATTTTTATATCATCTTTTATATACATTCAATATGTATCAGATATAGATACGAAAGAGCCTCAGCTGAACCCAGTTACATACTTTATTGGGCCCACTGCAAAATCAAGTTGAACAAGACAAATACTTGTACTTCCTTTAATGTTGAGAAGGGCTTCTTACGTACATAGCCACCGTTCAGGGTCTAGGAGAACCTTGTAAGCTGTGTTGACATTGAAGTAACTTTCTTTCCAATAATTTCACAATGTACATTGTAGTTACGCATATCTGAAGACTCTCACCAGATACTGTTTCTTTAAAAATATAATTGAGGATGTTTCAGACTTTCCAGCTGAGAAACAGGATGCCAACTTCTTTTACCAGAAAGCAGTTTACTGTGTCACCTACCAATAGGCCTGGTAGAATGGTTGCCAAATCCACGCCCTCAGCATGGGGCAGCCATCAATTTTTATTTTTAAATTATGGTGATGATGATTTTTTTTCAAGATTGGGTCTCTCTACAGAGTCCTAGCTGTTCTGGAACTTGTTCTGTAGACCCCGATAGCCTCAAACACAGTGCCTCTGCTTCCTGAGTGCTGGGATTTTAAGGTGTATGCCACCACCACCTGGTGTAGTCATTGCTTTTATACATTTTGGCTTCTTTGTCTCTGCTATATGGTGACATACCATTTGCTTGGGCACTTTCAACTACTAGTCAATCATGCTAAAAAAAGTGTGGAAAGGAAAAATGGGGGGCAGGATTTCGGGAGAGATGTGAAAGGTGCACATCTCCACACAGGATACTGATCAGGGCTCCTAGCAATGACTGCTTCCTGGTTTTCTTCCTCTTAGCTCTTGGGGCCTTTAACACAAGGACTGGTAAGTAGTTCATGAGAAAGGCCTTGCTTCAGGCTTTTAATGCCCAGAGGCCTGAAAAAGTGGAGGAAGAGAACAGATCCCATAGTCTTGTCCTCTGACTTACAAGTATGCAGTGGCTCACAACACCATGTACACAAAAAACAGTACTAAAGAAGGGGGCTGGAGGGACGGCTCTTCAGTTAAGAACATTGGGGTTGGGTTTCCAGCACCCGCCTGGCAGCTCTCAGCCATGTGTACACCCATTTGAAGGATCTTTGCCTCTGTGTCCACTGTGTGCACAGGCAGATGTGTACAACACGCACCACACACAACACACACACAAAAATGTTTTTAAATTAAAAAACATCACTAAGAGAACAATTTAAAAACTAACACAGAGTAGGCATGCCTGTAGTCTTTAGAACTTAGATGGTGGAGGCAGGAGACTCAGGAATGCAAGGCTGTCTTTGACTATAGCTACATAGCAAGTTTGAGGTCAACATGGGCTACAAAAGATGCTGTCTCGAAAACAATCCACAAAGATAGACTTAACTCAATCAGTCTTTAATCTCAGCATTCAGGAGGTTGAGAAAGGAGGCTCCCAAGTTCCTGGGCAACTTCGACTATAGATTGAGACTGTCTCTAAATAGAAAACGAAACAGTTATCTTTTCTGAGAACTCAGTCCTGTACAACCTAGTCTTAATTTAAGATGCGTAGGCTGCTCTTTGGCTGCTTCCTGGTGTTTTGTGTGCAGGTTCCCAGGAGGCTCAGCAGGAGACCAAGAAGCCTTTTCATTTATACACAATTCCTACTTTGTTTATGCACCCGGTGGTCAGCGGGTGGTGGGCGGGCAGAGGTAAATTTCTTCTGCACCTGTGTTTGTGTTATGCATATACCCTACTCGGGTTCTAAAGTCGCACTTAGCAGCCCATTTCCCCCACCTGAAAGTACTCTATGCTCACTTCTTTCATTGAACAAAGCACCTAGCGATGGGCTGATGGATTTGCACAGGTTCCTCCCAGGTTCCCCAGGCACACATTCCTCTCTGAACAATGGGTGCATTTCTCCTCCCCTGGAAGATCATCAAACTTTAATTATGTCTATTCAAATGTCTTCTCCATACACCCTAGTGTGAGGATAGGGCGCGGGCAGACCAATCAGGCCTGAACTGGTCTAGAGTGGATAAACAAGAGAAAACTGTGTCCTCCAGTAGGTTTTTAGATAGAGTCCTCTTCTGCTTGCCTTCTTTTTCTTTGTTTGCTTTTTGTTTTCCCAGACAGGGTCTCTCTGTGTAGCCTTGGCTACTCTAGACCTTACCTCAGAAGTGCTAGGATTAAAGCAGTGGGTCATCACCACCCGTCTTCTACTTACTCCCTTATGCCCATAATTAGGCGTGCAAAACTAACCACAGGTATACTGGAAAGGAACGTGGCAGCAGAGAAATGATTATGGAGTCCAGTCAACCAACACACAGAACCACCCTGCCTGCCTCTCACTAACCCAACTCCTGCTCTTGAGCCCCATACAAGCAAGCCTACACACTAATCAGGCGCTTGATACTGTCAGTCGTGTGGTGGCTGCCCACCTTGAGTGTACCTCTAATCTGTCCTATCAATTTGTATTGAATAATGCTTTCTTGGTATTTTTGAAGTCTGTGCCTGGAAACAACGGACTCAGATCCTGACCCTTCAATCACAGGGAGGAGACTGTTTTTTTTTTTTTGTTTTGTTTTTTGGTTTTTTCGAGACAGGGTTTCTCTGTGTAGCCCTGGCTGTCCTGGAACTCACTCTGTAGACCAGGCTGGCCTCGAACTCAGAGATCCGCCTGCCTCTGCCTCCCAAGGGCTGGGATTAAAGGCGTGCGCCACCCCGCCCGGAGACTGTTTTTAAAATGGTTTCCCTTACTCTTCCAAAATTAACCATGCGTGCTCCATGTCAAATCCAAAGCTGTTCCCTGTTGTACGTGACATTCTTTCATCCCTAGGCCTTTCTAGCCTGGGGATAGTAGATTCGTAAAAATGATAAGTTTTCAAACTCCAAAAGAAAGAAAAAAAATGAAGACAATGTCTTGCTATGTAGCCTTGGCTGGCATGGAATTTACTATGCAGACCAGGCTGGCTTCAAACTCATAGTGATCTGCCTACCTCTTTCTCAGTGCTGTGATTAAAAGATGAAGACACTGCCAACCCCCATTCACAATCAGAAGTAGTTCTCTCTCTTTCTCTCTCTCTCTCCATTCCCTCCTTCCCTCCCTTTCTTTCTTTCTCCCTTCTTTTCTTTCTTTCTTTTCTAAGACAGGTTTCACTATGTACCTCTGGTGGCCTAAAACCCACAGTGTAGACCAAGCTGGCCTTGAACTAGTAAGAGCCTTCTACATCAGTGCTAGGATCACATGCATATGCTATTACAGCCCAGTCCAAAGTAATAAACTAAACTCATTGCAGAGAGAGAGAGAGAGACTCCTCTACTTCCCTCTACTTCCTGTTGTTTGCAGTAGTAGCAGATGGTCTAGGCCCTATCTTGAGCATCCTTGGTCCAGGCCCACAGTAGAGTGCTCTATATGGAACTCTACAGGAGTAAGTCCTTGTGTTCCTAAGGGTTATGGGGCTTTTGATGGTGAGCGGTTGTGGACCCTTGGACAGGTTAGTCAAGCTCTTGCTCTATAGATCCAGCTTTCTTCATTTGGAAAAGAACTGTTTTAAGCCTAACCACTTGGCTTTGATTTTTTTGTACTTAGGCTTTGCAAGATGTGAATTTCAGGAAAGCCAGGTCAGGGGGTTATTAGGCTTTGCCTGCAGTGCTTTGCTCTTTGCTGAAAATACTAAACTGTATCAATTACAGGTGATTTCTAGGGAAGGGCAATGATTCTTCTGTTTTTTTTTTTTTTGTTTTTTTTGTTTTTTTTGTTTTTTTTTTTTTTTTTTTTTTTTGGTTGTGTGTATGTGTGTATCTGTGTGTGTGTGTCTGTGTGTGTGAGTTATTTTGAGACTCCCTATGTAGCTGAATAGCCAAGGATGACCGTGAACTCTGTTGTAATAGCTATAGAGTTTACTTTCAGTAGGCTGCCATTTGATGAAGAATCCCCAAGCTTTGCTTCTTGTCATGTGAAAGTTAGCAGGAACAGCCCAATTACTATACACTCGTCTGCTTGGAAGCAGCTCTCCTGAGTTGAGCTGGAGACTATTATTCCAATCCTATTTGGTCGACATGGTCCCTAGTTATATTCACAGAAGCAAAGTGACTCTTAGATTAGTAAGAGGCCAACTGAAAGACTCTTGGGGAAGCGAGATGACTCAGCGAGCAAGGAGTCTCATGGCCTGACTTTGGGCACATGGGTGGTGGAAGGAGAGAACTGACTCCCCATACTGTCTTCTAATTCTACATGCATGGTGTGGCACTCATGTGCACTTTCACAAAAACAAAAATAAATGTAATAATGCTCTTTAAAAGAGATTCTTGCCGGGCAGCGGTGGCACACGCCTTTAATCCCAGCACTTGGGAGGCAGAGGCAGGCGGATCTCTGAGTTCGAGGCCAGCCTGGTCTACCAAGTGAGTTCCAGGACAGCCAGGGCTATACAGAGAAACCCTGTCTCGAAAAACCAAAAAAAGAAAAAAAAAAAAAAACTTCTTTAAAATTATATTTTAATTGGCATACAAAACGGTAAGTTTCCATAAAGAGCTTTGTTTGATTTTCATATATTCTCAGGCTTTTCTGTCTTTATTCTTATTCAGTGTTGCAAATTGAAGACATCAGGCAAAGGCATAGCTGCTGAGTTGATCCCAGTCCTTCGCTGCCACTCTGTCTCCTTCCCATGGTAATGAACAAGACAGTAAAAAGCCAGCACAACTCATGTTTATAAACCTAGAGCTGAACATGAAGTACCATTTGCTGAGCGGATGCCATAGTCTCTTACACATTTGGATTTCCAGAGCAATTAGTCTGCCACTTTTTGACATGTGATCAATTTTTTGATAATTAAAATTTAAGAGGAATGGCTCTTTGTCCTCAAGCTGTATGAAATAGCATATAGATGAATTTCCCCAGTTACTGAAGCTCCTAGCACCAAAACTTCTAATCAGCTGATAAGGATTTCCTTGGAAAGAGGGCACAGTTATGCATACTTGTAATCCCAGCATTTAGAACTCAGCATTTAGCATATTTTAAAGAATGTTTATGTGAATAAATGAAAATATTTGAAAGATAAGTCTTGTGTGTGAAGAACCAGTCTACCTCCATCTTTGGCTTAAAAGTCACCTTATAGTAAAGATGTGCACCTGAATAAAAAAAGCTTGCTTTAATTAATTGTTTGCTCTAATTAATTCGGCCATGGTTGTCTGAGCAGATGGTCTTTGGGGTTAACGTGTACACATTCTAACTGTGTGCCCCTTGCAGCCCACAGTCCAGCTTCTGCAGCTTCAGTCATCCCTTTCCTCCCACTCAAGAGAGATTATCTGAGTCAGGCATGGTGACCCAGCACCTCAGAGCCTGGGGCTAGAAGATCAAGAGCGTCTTAAGCCAGTCTGGGCTATAGATGAAACTTTGTCTCAAAAACAACAACATTTATCAACAACAACAAAACAAACAAAATTGAGAAACAAAATAAAAACAAGAAACAAAACAATCCATCCATAGGGAATGTTCTCAGGCAAGGGCTTCTGGTATTCATAAACACTTGTTCTATTTTTTGAAGGGGCTGGTCTTTTTGTTTTTGTTTGAGACAGGGCCTCTCTATGTAATTCTGTCTGACCTGGAAGTCAATATATAGACCAGGCTGGGCTCAGACTCACTGAGATGCTTCTGCCCTGGCTTTAAGGGTGTGTGCCACCACACCCAGCCTGTTCATTTTATTTATTTACTTATTTTTGAGATAGGATCTCACTAGGAAGACTCTTGGAAATTTCAGGTGTTGGAAGACTGAGAACAGAGCTCTGTTATCCTGGCTATCCTGGAACTTGCTGTGTAGACCAGGATGGCTTCAAACTCAGAGATGCTCCCAAGTGCTGAGATTAAGCCACCACCACCCACCTGCAGGATTTGCCTCAGCCTGAAGAAGAAAGACAGGACAAAAGGACACAAAACTAGAGACAAAGCAAACAGCTAGAGGTGACAGCCAAACTGTGGAACTGAGACTGGAGTTAAGAAACAAATGGACATTTGTGAGAGCTCTTCAGAGAGACAGAAGGATTCAAGAGTGCAAACGGACAGACCATGGAGGCTGGTTTAGAAAGGAGGTGGGTGACAAGTCACGGGTTCCCAGAGTCCACTTTACACAGAAAGAGGATGGCAGTGTTCATTGGTGGGGCTGGAAGATATGAGAGTAAATACTTCAGTGGAAGTTGGTCCTGGCAGTCCAGGCCTTTCAGGTGTCCGGGCAAGGAGGATAGCAAGTCGGAAGCAAGCCTAAGCTGCAGAGCGAGTTCAAGATGGGCAGGAGTAACTTATGAAACTAGTTCTTAAAGTCAAAAGCAGAAAGAGGTCCCAGCTCTGAGACCAGCTGTGTCTTCAGTCAAGCCCCAGTAGGGCAATAATTTAAAAAGGCTTAAAGGGGAAGGTGACAGGTGACTAAATGTTAACCCTTTCAGAAAGAGAAAATGTCTCCAGGGCACACTGCTACACAGGAGAAGTGTTCAGCAGGATGTTTGCAAAGCTCAGGAAAGATATTTGATTTGAGGTTGACAATAATAATCATTAATAATGTAGGCGCTAAGGGTCCCAAGACCTGGTGCTTTTACTGAGGCAATGGAATGCTCACAAAAAGGGACCTATCATGACCGCACTCTGGAAGACCCAACAAGCAGCTTAAAGAGTCAGATGCAGATATTTGCACCCAGCCAATGGATTGAAGCTGCTGACCCTTGTGGTTGAATCAGGGAAAGGCTGGAGGAAGCTGAGGAGGAGGGCGACTCTGTAGGAGAATCAGCAGTCTCAACTAACCTGGACCCCTGAGATCTCTCAGACACTGGAGCACCAACCAGGCAGCATACACCAGCTGATATGAGGCCCCAACACATATACAGCAGAGGACTGTCGGGTCTGGGTTCAGTCAGAGAAGATGCACCAAACCCTCAAAAGAATGGAGGCCCCAGAGAGTTTAGAGGTCTGGTGGTGTGGGGGCTGGCGGTGGGAGGGTGGGGACATCTTCGTGGAGACAGTGGTGAGGAGGAGGTATGGGATGTGGAACAATCAGAGGGTAGATAGGGGGGAATAAAATCTGGAGTGTAAATAAATAAATAAATGACAAAAAAGAAAAAAAGAAGGAAAATAATGCGGGTGTGGAGAACTGAGCCTGGGTCCTCTACAAGAGCATCTGGTGCTCTAAGCACAGAGCCCACACTGCTCTTTACATCTTTCTAAGACTGTTTTATGCATATGTGTATTTTGCCTGCGTGTTTGTCTGTGTATCATGTGTGTCTGGTACCCACTGAAGCCAGAAAAAGAATGTTGGATCCCTGAAACTAGGGTTACAGACAGTTGTGAGGTACTATGTAGGTACTGGGAACGGTACCCTCAGCAGTGAACGCCAGGCCTCTGCTCATATCTGCTGACTCAGCTTTCCAGTCACCCTTCTCCCACTTACCACAGGGTCTTGTAAAGCACAGGCTTAGCTGGGTAGGGGCGATAGCTTTGAACTCCTGATCCTCCTGCCTCTGCCACCCAACAACTGGCTTTAAGGGTGTGTGGTACCACCCCTGGCTTACTATAGTTTTGCAAGACATTTTACTGTTTTTTTGGGCTAGGCACCTTTACACATCTTATCTACTTATTTTTTGAGTTTTTCCAGCTAACCTGGGATACTTAGGAACATTGACTAAATTCTTAAATTGACAGATAATTCTCATTCACATTTTAATAAGATTTCATAACACTCCTCTGCACCCACCCTAGGGTTTCTCTGTGTAGCCCTGGCTGTCCTGGAACTCAGTATGAAGACCCTGTCGTAACCAGGGATCTACCTGTCTCTGCCTTCCCAGTGCTGGGATTAAAGGTATGCACTACCATGTCTCAAAATATTTGGTAAATTCTAGAGGTACTCAGGAAATCAAAGAGTTATTGGAACAGAAAAAAAAATAAGAATTATACTGTTTACTCCTTCCACTAATTCACACAGACACTGCGCTGGAAGAGAAGGAAGACCTGAAAAAAGGGGAGACAGGAAAGAAAGACTTCCTCCACACACACACCCTCCCCGCAACCCGGATTCTGGAATCCCTCAACACTAGAATGTTCATAACAAGGAACCCATGTTTGTCTGGATCCCAGAACCAATAGACTGGCTTTAGGATCCTTGGGGAAGCCCCCAACACAGCACACTACTTTGCTGATGGCTGGCTGTGTCATTTTAAGATCAGAACAGTTTCAATGACTGTTCCCCTCGTCTGTCTGTCCAGTCCCAGATATCTAATTCACGGATAACACAATAACCGGTTTGTGCTCCAGGCTTCTCTTTTATATCATGCCCCACCACATCCTATGAAGTATCTTAAGAAGCAGTATGTGGGGACAGATGCCAACGTTTGCCTTATAGCATGAGGGATCTGAATAAATGCCCACTGTTTGTAAATGTCTCGGTGTAGTATGAGTGTGGAAGCAGCGTGCTGAGCAGTCACTGAATGACCAACTACTGAATTATTTATTGCATGCATGTCAAAATCGCTGTAGCCCTCATGACAACTGCAGGTTATCCTAAGGAACTCATCTCTGCAGAGCCTGGCAAGGACTGGATTTGTTATTCACAAGTACAGTTTCATCGACATTTAGTCTAGGGCAAGTAAATGAGCCAATGAAGTGATTTATAAATTCATTCAGCCTACTTCCCTGATAGGAAGCTGAGCGATGCTCTGCAGTCATTGGGGCTGATTTATACCAGAAAAGTGCAGGGAAGAAAATGGAGGTTCTCTATGTTGTTTGGCCTCTCCCAGGCTCCTGCTACTATATAACAGGCATCCTTTCCCTTTAATTACCTCCTTCATGGCTTGAGAGCTTTGATGACTTGATTAAGTCTTGCGGTGCAGTTCCAGTCCCTACCCATCTGATTAATTAGCCCAAACCTTATTAACTTCCTAATTCTGATCAATAAGGTACTGATGCTAAGCTGTGCAAGGACAAACTAAGGAGGCAATTTTATTTCAAGACAGAGCCCCTCTGGTGTTTGTCTTTTCTTTATCTTACTTTAAAACATTGGCCGTATTCTGTCCGATGAGGCGGAGGTCATTCTGTAAGAGCAGCACACTCTCTCTGATAGCTGCCTCTCCTACCACACCGTTCTACTTCATGATATGGATTGGGGTACATTTGTTCTTATCCACATAGATGCTGGTGAGGACAAGGAGAAGGACTGTCTGTGTTAAGCAAAATCCGTAACAGCAAATTCTTATGAGTAAGGTCAGCTGAGACCTTGCTCATAGCAAATAAATAAATAGAGTCTAATAGTCACACTTTTGTTTTTCTCCAGACACCCATGTAGAATGAAGTTCTCCGGCATTGAGAGACTGCTTCAATATTCTAGTCCTGTCCTCTTCAATGGAACTACTTTAAACATTCTAAGCTAGGCATGGTGGTGCACCCCCTTCATCCCAGCACCGGGTAGGCAGAGGCAGGTAGAGCTCTAGGAGTTTGAGACCAGCCTCATCTACATAATGAGTTCCAGGCCACTCAAAGCAATACAATGAGAACCTGTCTCAAAATAAGAAGAAATAAATAAAGCTGGGACATGCTGAGGTATGCCTATAACCCCAGCAACCAGGATATGGGAGTCAGAAAGATCAGGAATTTAAAATGACCCTTGGTCCTTTTAAAATAAAATTAGCAAGTAGTTCAAGGCCAGCCTGGAGTAGCTGAGACCTTCTCTAAATACAAGTAAATAAATTTGATGAACAGTGACGGCGCATGCCTTTAATCCCAGTACTCAGTCCCAGGAGACAGAGGCAAGTGGATGTCTGTGAGTTCAAAACCAGCCTGGTCTCCAGTGTGAGTTTCAAGACAGCCAAGGATTCACAGAGAAACCCTGTCTTGAGGAAACAAAACAAAAAAAGTAAATAATTTTCTAATAGGAATTGTTGTTGTTTGTTTCTTGAGATAGGGTCTAGTGTAGCTCTGATTGGCCTTGAACTCTGATCTCAAAGTTTTCCTGTCTCTACTTCCAACATTGAGATTACAAATGAGTACTATCATGCTTAACTAATAGTCACATTTTTTTTTTTTTTACTTTATTTATCTGTATGAGTACTTTCTTCTATGTATGCATGTGCACTGTGTGTGTAGTGTCTGTGGAGGCAGGAAGACGGTGTTGGAGCCCCTGAAATTGGAGTTGCAGTCAGCTGTGAGCCACCATATGGGTGATGGGAAGCTGTGTCTTCTGTAAGAGCAGAACCGTTGCTCCATTGAATCCATCTCTCCAGCCCCTAATAGTCACATGAGTTAAAGCTTAGAGTGGAGGCGGAGCTAAGCTTCAGAGCACTTGCATCAGATCTGGGGTGAATCCACAGCCCCGTGATGATGATGAGGATCTATTATTATTATTATTATTATTATTATCATCAAGTGAAATTAACTTGAACTGTATACTCTATATAATCATAACGAATCAAAATATTGTCATTGTAGTACACAACCAAAATAAAATTATTAATGAACATAAGCTAGTGTGCTTCCTTTTCTCACACTAAACCTTTGAAATGGGGTATATACTTTATATTTTCAGCTCATCTAAATTGTGACTAACCATATTTCTAGAACTTGATGACTGCATCTAGTTACTGGCTACCATACTAGCCAGACAGCTCCTTCTCGGGGCCTCAAACTGTCCTGAGTTTTTTATCTAAATCCCCAGCCAGGCCTCATTCCCAGGGCCTCTGATACTGGCTAAGGTTATGCAAGAGAACTGGCATTTCTTTGAACTTTTACATACTGCCTCTGGGGTCTGCCTTGAGAGTCATGCCTGAACTGACTTCCATCTATCCTGCCCAGCTCACAAGACTCCATCTACTTAGGTCAAGGACTTAACATTAGTTGTATCTCTGTCTCTTTTGAAGCAGTTCCAGCTCTGACCATTTATCCAATTTGTCCCCAGATTATGTTGTTCTCTGTGGCTTCATCAAATGAATAAAAAATATGTGTGACAGTATATAAAAAAAAAAAAAATGGGATATTTTTTTCCTGGAGAGAGGTAGGAAGCCAGTCTTTGTGGAGTTTGGCTGGGAACAGAAGTTAGCTTGCTTCGTTTTACAGCTCATCACAGTCAACTTCTGCGTCAACAAATGGATTCCTGTGCCCAGAGACCAGTAAAACTGTCTCCCCTGGGGAGTCTCTGAAGCATTTGCTTTAGGACAGTAATGGATGATCTAAGCAGTCCATGTTTTCTAAAGCAATGACACCTCAAGGTCATCCTCCGAAGATGAGCCGTGTTCGATATGGTGACTGCAGAAAGCTGTGCACGAGCCCCACACAGACATCTCTGATGGTGCCCATCATTCAATCACTTCTTTTCCAATACGAAATGTAATGGGAATTTTTATCCTAAGAGGCATTTTGAAAAGCAACAAATCAATTTCTAGTAAGAAGCCTTTTGTGGGAGTTAGTGTGAGTGTTCAGGCAGCACCCACGGTTTGTTCAGAAAGTTGGAAAATTAAAGTTCCAATGTCTTTCTTTCTTTCATTAGAACAAAAAAAAATTAAGCTGGGCAGTGGTGGCACACGCCTTTAATCCAGCACTTGGGAGGCAGAGGCAGATGGATTTCTGAGTTCGAGGCCAGCCTGGTCTACAGAGCGAGTTCCAGGACAGCCAGGGCTATACAGAGAAACTCTGTCTTGAAAAACAATTGAAAAATAAATAAATAAATAAATAAATAAATAAATAAATAAACAAACATGTTAGAGTGGTACATGTCTTCTAAAAAATTAGGCCCCAAATCAAAATTTAAAAATTATCATCTGCTTCCTACCATCAAATGTGTAAGCTGGGGCCTGGTGGCTCACGTCATTAACCAAGTACTCCAGGGGGTGATAGACAAAGAAGGCAAAGTTAGAGGCCAGGGAGTCTGGGTTACACTGTAAGCTCTAGGCCAGCTAGGACTATAAAGACTTTGAAACTCTGTCTCCAAGGAAGGGAGGGAAGGAGGAGGGAGGGAAGAAGGAGGGAGGGAAGGAGGAGGGAGGGAAGGAGGAGGGAGGGACAGAGGGAAGGGAAGGGGAAGGGAATGAAGGGGAAGGAGAAGAGGGGAGGGGAGGGAAAAGGAGGGGAGGAAGGAAGAAACAAAAGAAAGAAAAAGGAAAGAAAGAAATCAGCAAAGCAACCAAATTTCCAAACAAAATTCATTTTGTTTCTTGTTTATACAAATTATTTCTATGTTTGACCTAGGGAAATAAATTGATCAATAGGGCTGACAGATACATGTATTTCATCATGGAGGTTGTGATTATTTTTTCTAAAATAAAAGGGAAAATCAGCAGGGCGGTGGTGGCGCACGCCTTTAATCCCAGCACTTGAGAGGCAGACGCCAGGCAGATTTCTGAGTTCGAGGCCAGCCTGGTCTACAGAGTGAGTTCCAGGACAGCCAGGGCTACACAGAGAAACCCTGTCTCGAAAAACAAAAACAAAAAAAAAAAAAAAAAAAAAAAAAAGGAAAATAAGTGAAGATACAATTTGGAATTTAATTATGGTAAAGTCAGGCATAGTGGAAATGCCTTTTATACCAGCACTTGGGATTCAGAGGCAGGCAGATCTCTTGTGAGTTGGAGGTCAGCCTGGTCTACGATGTAGTTCTAGGACATCCAGGGCTGTGTAGAGAGACCCTGTCTGAAAAACTCTGGCTAACTAAATGTGGACTGTAGTGCACATCACTCATAGACAGCATTCCCAGATGCTGCAGAGAGGCTCTACCACTGACAGCATCTCCAGCCTCATTGCACCGTGGGAGCATGACAACTGACCAACAGAAGTAAGTCAGGAACAGTAGAAATAAATGTGGGCTGGGATGCAGCTCAGTGGGTAGAGCACTTAACTAGCACGAGGAAGCCTTGGTTTGGTCCCCAGAACCCATAATGCACCTGTGCCTGTCACCGCAGCACTCACATCAGGAAAGACCGAGATCTCTCCTCTGATATATAGAGAATTTGAGGTCAGCCGGAGATACATGAGACCCTACCTCCAAATAATAGCAATAATAAAATAGAAATAAATTTCTAAGTAACTTGGAAATGTGTAGCTGGTTTTAATCCTATTTATAGTTTAAGCTAGTAAGTATGGATAGATTTAGGGGTGTTTTTTTTAACATTTATTTTTAATTCTTTTGTATGAGTGTCTACCTGCACATAAGCACGTGTACCACAGGCATGGCTGTGCCTGAGGAGTTCTGGGGAGTGTGCTAGGTCCTCTGGGACGATAGTTACAGACCATTATGAGCTGTATGTGGATGCTAGGAACCAAATCCAAGTCCTCGTCAGGAATAGCAAGTGCCTGTAACCACACTGAGCCATCTCTCCAGCCCAAATTTTGGGTTACTTGAATTTTGAGGGTGGAGTGGGGATCGTTCACAGTCGTTCACACATGAGGCAACCCTTCTACCACTGAGTTGTGTTTCAGAATAATAGAACCTTTTAAACCCTGTTTTCTTTTCTTTCTTTCTTTTTTTTTTTTCCTTTGGTTTTTCGAGACAGGGTTTCTCTGTGTAGCCCTGGCTGTCCTGGAACTCACTCTGTAGACCAGGCTGGCCTCGAACTCAGAAATCTGCCTGCCTCTGCCTCCCAAGTGCTGGGATGAAAGGCACCACCACTGCCTGGCTAAACCCTGTTTTCAAATAAGCTGCTGGGAAGTAGAGGATAAAGACATGGCTCAGCTGTCAACACCAACAAGCTCGGAGTCCTGAGTGTGGTCAACAGTAACACACACACACACAACACACACACACACACACGAGTAAGGCTAGAATAGGCTGCTCACAATCACAATTATTAATGTATGCTTGTCACTCACTGTCCAGACACTATTACTCTAAGCTCTGTCTGCCACCACTAAGCCTAGCTTTGCTTGTCCTATGGCTAGGTAAACGTTTACCATTGGAGGAATAAGGAGACCGTGAGAACTTGATGTAATATTTTTGAACCCTTTTGATAGCTTTTTCAAGTGTGTGTGTGTCCCTGTGCATGTGAGAGCAGATGTCCTAGGAGACCAGAATAACGTGTCAGTTCCCCTAGAACTGGGGTTATAGGTGGTTGTATTCTGGGGACAAACTTTGGTCTAGTGCAAGAGCAGAGCATATTCTTTAATGGCTAAGCCTCCAACCCATTTTATATATAAACAACAGCCACTACACCACAGCAGGGACACAATACCAGGAGGTAGTTAAGTTATGCAAGAAGCTCACATGGTATCGAAGGATATCTATTAGGGGATTAGGTTTATGGAAAGTGGTAACAAACCACCCCAAGGCATTGTGGTGGTCCATGCCTATAACTTAGAGACTGAGACAGGGACAGTACGGCTAGTTGGACGCCAGCCTAAGATAGTGATCCTACCTCACAAGGAGAAGGTAACGGAGACGGAAAAATAAAAAACCCATCTCAAATGTTGCTGGTCAGTAGTGCATCAACGTGCTTAGTAACTCAGGCCTGCGGGGCAATTCTGCCAAATTCGCTCCCAGAGAAGTCTGCCCTTGTTCCTGGAAGAAAAAGCTCCACCCAAACATTCCAGTTCAAGGTCCAGGCATAGAGAAGGGTCTTCCAGAGCTGGTCTCTACCTGTGTCCTCCACACTTAGGCTGGATAGAGCTGGCCCTCTTTCTGAAGTGGCACGGGACTGTGTTTCAAAGAAAGTCTGGGTATTTCAGGACGCGGTGAACAGAGAGGGAAGGGGTCAATGAACTACATGAGCTGCTGGTGTGGCAGGATCTGCACATCGCATATTAACCTGAAGCTGCGGGCTTCAGCTCTCAAAGGAGAAAAGGGAGCTAGAGGGAGCTTTGGGAAGAGTCACGTGCCCTCACGGCCAGGGGCAAATCTCTGGCCACGCCCTAGGCGTAGTGGTCTGGCCTTGGATATCCCTGGGAGCAGTACCTAGACCTAATCCTAGAGTCCCACTGACAGTGCTCTGCCTCCCTTGTCTCACCAGCTCTTGTGGCTAGTGTTTCCTACTGCAGAAAATTCTCAAAAGCGCCCCGCCCCCCCTTTTTTTTCAGGAATTTTTTTTTTTCCCCAGGAATTAGCACCCGCTCGACTCAGGAGACTGTATGTAATCTATAGGGGAGCGGGCGAGAAACCGGGAGGGTAAATTGGAAACAGCCACCTTGACTGCCCTTGAGCTGAGCACTGTCGTTCCGTCTACACAGTCTGCACACCGATGGACTCCCGTCTTTTATCCTCATGTGCGCTAGGTTTACTTACCATCTGGGAATGTATTGGAATGAAAAGCCATCCGGTGTAGGCAAAGGTTCTCATAGATATTTAGAAGCGCTTTTTGTGATAGTGAAAACTTGGAAGCTACCGAAGTGATGAACAGGCAGGGATTTTAAGTTGCTTTAACACTTTACGTGAAATGTAGTTGATACATTCGAAGGGATTTTATGAGGGGAATACTAACCAAGAACCGCCGACCTGTCATTGTCTCTAATCCTCTCTATTTGGTAGTCTGAGGGGTGCAGAGGAACTGAATTTTCAAGTTCCAGGCCAGCCGGAGCAACGTGAGCAAGCCGGTGGAGCCGGGAAAAAAACCAGAGGGAAAATTCACAGAAAATGGTCACTATGATATCAAACACTGAGGGCGTTTACTACAATTTTTGTTTTTAAAGAATGTAAATAAAAAATGTTTTTAAGTAAAATAAAAAGAATTATAGCCAGATATGGAAGCACACACCTTTAATTCCAAAGCCCAGGAAACACGATGACTGGGGAAAAAAGTTCCAAGTCTGCCTGGGCTATATACTGACTTCCAGACCCACCTCAGAAACACAACGATGGCTCCCAAAAGCAAAGGGGAAGGTGTAGAATGCTTGTAGTAAGCAGGGCATAAAGCCCCGCGTCGAGTGCCCTGTAATCTCAGCATGCTACTAAAAACGAGTGGGCTTCAGGAGAGCTGTCCGAAAACACCCAGAGAGGAGGGGAAAAATACCAAAAGGCCCCTCAAGTAGGCATTAAGAACGGGAAGTTTCTTTAAGAGAAAACATGGATTTTGCAGCTTCCTAGCTCTCTGGCTCCGTGGAGGTAGAAGTTCAGGAGCTTCAGGGAGAGCGCTGTTTCTCTTGCCCCAAAGAGCACAGCTGGCCCGTTGGCCCAGGTCTTGGCGTCTCCCCTCTCCACGCCGCCCTTCTCCAAGGCTGCTCGCGGAAGGCTGTGCACGCTCGAAAGTACGTTGAATTTGGGAATCGATCAGAAACTACAAGGCCAATTAAATATCCTCCGACTTAGAGCTCTGATGAGGCCAGAAAGGTTCCAAATGGACCCTTCGTCCCTAGGGGGCTTCTCCATGGTGACCTTTCTGGTCCCCTATCCAGAAATCTTCCATGGCTCTGGAGAGGGCAACACAACTGCCTCTTACATGCCGATCTGAGGTTTGTGGTGAGGGACAGTTCTATGGGCCCACACACTTGATGATTCTCACTGGAGACCGGAAAACTAAGGAGAGGTGAGCCCATGATCACTGCTGGCTCCCAGAACACAGCTCTGAGAGGGTGTTCCGACCCTCTGCTGTCAGGGAGCCACGGTGCATCGTCCTGCACCACCCCACCCCCAACTGGGACACTGTAATTCTGTCCCAACTGCTTGCTTGGAGACTGCTAATGACTCGGGAGAAAATCAAACAGACAAAGCCACCCACCGTTCTGGAGTTTCTTATTCAAATGCCACTCCGTTTCCTACTGCCTAATCACTTCTGTGAAGCCAAAGGGCTCGGCTTGAGCGTATACCTTTACTTTATGTACTTACTTGCTTTTGGGGAGTGGGGGGACGGGGTCTCACCTCGAACTCACTATGTTGATCCTGCTGGCTTCGAACTCACAGAGATCCACCCATCTCTGCCTCTCAAGTGCTGCGAAGGAAGGTATTCACCACTACACACATCTTTTAAAAACTTGGAACTTTATTTTTAATTAAATGTGTTTGTGTATTTGTACACCTGAAGAGGGTATCCGATCTTCCCCCCAGAAGAAAGAGAATGACAAGTCAAGTTCAGAATCAGAATCTCTGAAAACCCAATGCTACCTCCCCTCGGTTCGCTGAGTCACCTTGGGAATTACCAGTCCCACTGAAATCCTTCCCCATCAAAACTGATCCTGCCAATCAGCATGGCCCAGCTGCACGAGTCACAGATGACCGGGGCCGGTTGAATTATATGTTGAGTGATCAATGGGGGCACAGAGGGAGGACAAGGAGAAGCAGGCAATCTTTCTTGTAAAGAGACCACAGTTTGGTAAAGATCTACTTTCAGAAATTTAGCCAGGCAGGGTGTGGTGGCACATACCTTTAATCTCAGCACTCAGGAGGCTGAGGCAGGGGGATCACAATGAACTCAAGTTTTAGGTCTGCAGAGACCCTGTCTCAAAACAATAAAAAAGAAACTTAGCCAGTTGTAGCAGCACACATTCATAATCCCCAGCATTTCAGAGACTGAGGCCAGAGGATCAGAGTTTTAGTGTGAGTCTTCTACTTGGGGGTAGGGGGTAGAGGGTGGGGGATAGGGGATGGTAGGTAGGGGGTGGGGGAAAGGAACAGGGAATGAAAAAATGATATTATGCTTATTTCCCAAGAACGTAGTTGGAAAAAAATCTTTGTCTACTCTTAAGTAAATATAAAGTGCTTTACATGCCATAGATAATTTGAATCTGTTAGGAATGAGAAAAGCTCAACTCGCTCAGTATTATAGCAGGCAAGCCCGTTTCTGTCCATCAGCTTTTTAGCCATGTATCAGCCAATCATTAATTGAATTAACACTAAACTCAGGGAATGCTGGTGGCATTGTTAGGCACAAATTCACTATATGTACAGTAGCCAAATTCATAGACTTTCCTTGGGTGGTCTCAAGAGCTCAGCTTTTCAATAAAGGAATCTCTCCAGAATGCGGAAGCAGACTGGGCACCGCGCTGGTAAGTCCTGGATTCGGTGTATGGGGAGAGATTGAAACCCATTTGCTTTGGCAAAGATTGTTATTGAATGAAACCTTTTATGGGGGCGTTTATGATCCCTTGCCGTTAAGAGCCCAGAGCTACCTTAGAAGAGCTCCCCCCCGCCCCGCCCCGCTCCGCCCCGCCCCCGACTCCGTGGCTCTTAGGGAATCGATTACAGGTACTATGTCATCGGTTCTTATCAACTCTCTAAGAAGAAAGGTGCAGCAGAAATGAAAACTGACAGGTAGCCACTTGGAGAGGGGCTAGGGTAAACACTCTGAAAAATGAAGTTCCTCTCCAGGGCCTGCCCAGGCCTCAGAGTACATACAGGCCAGTAGGAAAAGGACCCCAGGGCATGAAGGGCCCCAGCTGTGCACGC
This sequence comes from Mastomys natalensis, assembly GCA_021653895.1. Lineage (NCBI taxonomy): Eukaryota > Metazoa > Chordata > Mammalia > Rodentia > Muridae > Mastomys > Mastomys natalensis. The sequence continues at coordinate 218,131 of JAJTUV010001318.1, read as the reverse complement.
CCTTTAAGGACCCCAGAACTCAGCAGCTTTATTCACTTCTACCATGTACGTGTTAAATACATATCCAGAAACATTCTCCTATGGTTTTTCACAAACATGGTTCTGGTAGCGGGCTCGGCTGGATACGAGAACATGGCATCGCACGACGCTCTGCTTGCTCCTTGCAGAGGACTAGAGTTTGAGTCCCAGCACCACACGGGGCATCCAAAACATTCTCGGTCTAACTGCAAGCGCCGGGGGATCAGCACCTCTTCTCAGTTCTTTGCCACATCACATGCATCAACACCATAGCCTTCGCTCCATACATATACATCAATAGTTAAAATGACAAAAATAAACTTTACAAATCATGGGATAAAGAAGCAGAGGCCACAGGTTAAGGAGTTCTAGGCTATCCTCAACTCTACAGTGAGTCTGAGGCTTGGCCACCTCATCTTAATAAATTAAATTTATTGACACCCCATCTCAATAAATTAAAGTCAAAACGCAGGCCTGTGAGAATTGCTTGGCAGGTAAAGATACATGCTGTCACCTGAATCAACTCCTGGGGCCCAATAGGTAGAGGGAGAGGGCTGATTCTCATATGTAGTCTGACTTCCACACTGTGCTGAAGTATACATGTATCTGAACACAAACATATATAAGTAAATAAATATAATTTTGAAAGCTGCCAAAGCCAAACTTTTAAAAAATGGACAGTGTGGTACAGGGTCATTTAGTGAGACCCTCTCTCTCAAAAGGGGCAAGGAAGCTAGATAAAGTCTACAATCTAAAGTAGATGGTCCCGTGACTTGCGTTTGTTTGTTTTGATTGTTGGGTTGTTTGTTTGGTGTGTGTGTGTGTGTGTGGTGTGTGTGTGGTTCTTTGATCTTGAGATAGTCTCAATGTGTACTACTGGCTAGCCTGGAACTAACTAGGTAGCCCAGCCTGGGTAGGCTTGGGCCACCACTCCCTTCGAGTTTCCTTGTTTGTTTTTAGAGACTGGATCTTTACATAGCTTTGGCTGTCTGACTCACTAGGTAGATCAGGACTCCTTGAAATCACAGAGATCCACCTGCTACACTGCCTAAATGCTGGGACTAAAGGTGTACATCACCACACCCTGCTCTTAAATTATTATTATATTTTGGGTTTTTTTTTTTTTTTTTTTTTTGGTTTTTCAAGACAGGGTTTCTCTGTATAGCCCTGGCTCTCCTGGAACTCACTCTGTAGACCAGGCTGGCCTTGAACTCAGAATCCACCTGCCTCTGCCTCCCAGGTGCTGGGATTAAAGGTGTGTGCTACCACTGCCCTGCTATTTTGGTTTTTTTAAGACAGGGTTTCTCTGTATAGCCCTGGCTGTCCTGGAACTCACTCTGTAGACCAGGCTGACCTTGAACTCAAAAATCCGCCTGCCTCTGCCTCCCAAGTGCTGGGATTAATTAAAATCAGATTTAAGAGTCTGTTTCTATCGTGTTTAGGTCCAATAACTGGGAGAGGGGAGTAGAAGTTGTAAGAGAATTGAAAATGACCTTCCTTGGGTCAGGTCTGCAGCCTTGCAGTAGTCAGGCTGAGAAAACCTTAAACACACCATCTGGCCATGTTGAAAACAAGCAAGCTCAGGGTGAAGGCGGTTTGTTTTGTTTGGTTGTTTGTTTTGTAAGACTTTCACTATGTAGCAAGAATTTCCTACTGAAACCAGACTGGCCTCAGATTTGTGGCTACTATTTCTTTTTATTCTTGTGGTTGTTTTGTTTTCTGAGACAAGGTTTCTCTGTGTGGATCTGGCTGTCTTGGAAGTCAGGCTGACCTTGAACTCAGAGATCCCCCTGCCTCTGCCTCCCAAGTGCTGGGATTAAAGGCGTGCACCACCACTGCCCGGCTTGATGTGCAGTTTCAAAGTAGACCACACAGGAAAGCAAGAGGAGAGATACCTACTACTCAGACAAGTTGTAAAAGTCAAGAATGGGGGGCAATGGAATGTGCTTTCAAACCCAAAGAAAGCACTATGCTAAAAGGAAATGCAGAATAAGCTACAAATTTCTAGAGAGACTCTACGTGATGTTAAAACACATACACACACACGGGGGGTGGGGGGAGAGGTTAAAGTGAATGACAGTGAACAGGCATTTTTGCTGTGGAGAGTACATCATATGCAAGAGGAGAAAGCAGCCAAAAATCAGTAAGGTAGACATTGCTTCGATCCTTGCCTTGGAAGACTGGGGATGTAGCTCACTATCTTGCTTGCCTGGCATGATTGAGGCCCTGGGTTCAATTCCCAGCACCATATAGACCCTGCTAGGTACTACACGCCTGTAATTTTAGCACTCAGGGTAGAGGCAGGAGGATCAGAAGTTCGGTTTATTGTAACTCAGTTAACAAAGGGGCTTGAGACTCTCTCTCTTCAGAAACCTGTAAGACAGTGATGCCATATATTTCCTGAATATTGAAATCTTTTAAAATAAAACTATTGTTTTGTAGAATTCTCACACTTTATATATTCCATTACAAATAAGCAATGGTGGTATTTTTTCTTTTAAAATAATTCAGGACATTCTATTTGTATATAAACAAAAAAATTTCAATGTTAAGATATATGATGCCCAGAATCATTTACAAAATGTATAGACCTCGGTAAATAAGAAGACTTCAATGTTTAATCTTATAAATTTGGGATATTTATAATAGTTCAATGTAACTAACTCCCCACCTCCCCCTCACCCAACCAGCAATTCTAGAAGCATTTCAAGATATTGTGCCAAAACTGGACCCATAAGTAAAGAGGCTCTAGAAGGTATTTGTGGTTCTGCCTGTGTGATGCTGTACACTGCAGTTACTTAGGACACACCCTGGAATTTGACTAAGCTGAGGTCACCATGTTGCACCTGTTGTAGGAACATGGAGGTCCCATGTATGTCTACTTTGACACCTTTGCTTCCCACAACTGCAAAATTCAAGTCCTTGGACATCCCAAAGACCCATTAAGAGCTCCAATAAGATCATGGACGCCAGTCTACTGTGATTGTAACTTCTCCAGAGCTTTGAACATCCTTTTTTATACTAAAAACAAACCCTCTACTGAATGAACAGATATTTAGCTCAGGCTCCTGTGGTGGCTTGAGTATACTTGGCTCAGGGAGTGGCACTATTAGGAGGTATGGCCTTGTTGGAAGAAGTGTGTCATTGTGTGTGTGGGTTTGAGACCATCCTCTTAGGTGCCTGGAAATCAATTTCTCCTGGTTGCCTTCCAATCAAGATGTAGAACTCAGCCGGGGTGGTGGCGCACGCCTTTAATCCCAGCACTTGGGAGGCAGAGGCAGGCGGATTTCTGAGTTCGAGGCCAGCCTGGTCTACAGAGTGAGTTCCAGGACAGCCCAGGCTACACAGAGAAACCCTGTCTCAAAAAAAAAAAAAAAAAAAAAAAAGAAAGATGTAGAACTCTTAGCTCCTTCTCCAGCACCGTGTCGGCCTGCGTGCTGCCATGCTTCCTGCTATGGTGATAATGGACTAAACCTCTGAAACGGAAGCCAGCCTGCATTCAGTGTTGGCCTTGTAAGAGTTGCCGTGGTCATGGTGTCTCTCTCCAGCAATGGAAACCCTCACTATGACAGCTCCATTGCTGTGGTGTCCCCAGCCTCACACAGCAAAGCAACTGTGTAATTTGTGATTTTTAAGCAAGCACACGCTGCATTTTGATGCTTTCTTCTAATGAGTAGCTTTGTGGTTTCTCAAAGCCACCTTGCCCCTGAACTTCACCCACTGCTCTACTGTGAGACGGGGAGGATTCAGAGCAGTGGTTCTCAAACTTAACGCCAATTGCTCTCTCCCTCCACTTTCTGATTCACAGAGAACACAGATTTCTTTCTATTTCTTTATTTTAAGACCATGCATTTATGAGTTCCCAGGTGACATTGGCAATCATGGACCTATGTTTTTGAAAATCATCCATATGTACCATCAATAAAATTCATATAATTGTTTTTATTTTGCTTTCGACATGTTTTTTTTTTTTTTTTTTTTTTTTTGGTTTTTGGAGACAGGGTTTTCTCTGTGTAGCCCTGCTGTCCTGGAACTCACTCTGTAAACCAGGCTGGCCTTGAACTCAGAAATCCGCCTGCCTCTGCCTCCCAAGTGCTGGGATGAAAGGCGTGCGCCTCCACTGCCCGACTTTCAACATGTTTAAGGGAATACTCACCAAATATAATCCAGCATACACACACACACACACACACACACACACACACACACAATCTTTAATTCTTCTAATACTTCATGATATAATTACTGTACCATATTATAGATGAGGACCTTAAGCCTCAGGCATCAAACTACTTGCCCCGTAAGCTACACTGAGGAGTTGGTGAACAGACGTAAGCTTGTCCATCTCTAACGTCTATTTTTTAAAGCTATTGGAACTGTATCAGCTCACACTTGTAATTCCATTGCATTTTTAAATTCTGTTTTCTATGAGCTGCTTTTGAGGTCTATTCTTTGTCTTCTCATTGTTATCAGCAGGATCAAGTGACCCTTCAAGGAGAGTGAAGTACAACTTCTAAAGAAGTAAACCTAAGTATTTTCAGCAAACAACTCAAGAAACTATGTCCTCCAAATTGATGTGTGTTGGGCCAAAATTTCTCAGAGGAGCCAAACTGAAAGAAACGGCTCTTAAAATGCCCAGTTAGTGTAGGATGAATCAGAATAGAATCCAGTATATTTGGCACACATGCACAGTGACAATTGGAAACAATACAACAATAAACTCCTTTCTGTTTTCTGCTAATCAAGTTCAAAAACAAAATATATCATTTGATTTATCCAGTGAGTGAAAAAAAATGAAGACCACTGAGTTGTTTTACTGTTTGAATTAAAAATAATGTTTAAACTCCTAAATAGTAAGGAAATGTTTTAAGCAATATATCTGGAGCTAGCAGCCAAGGAAGGCTGCTTAATTACATGAGGAGGCCAGGACCTTCTCAAAAGACCATTGTTCTGAGTTAATTAACATGAATTAAAACAGTCCTAAAACAACAGGGCCCATTCCCATTAGGGTCAATTACTCAGCCCTAGTCAAGACAGCAAAGAATTCCCCAGAGGAAAATCTGTCATGGCTGTTCACCTGTGAGACATCTATTGCTCGCACAGGGGGGCTACACTATAGCTGGGAGCCCTCTGCAGACATCTGCTCCATATTGGATTTGCTGCCCTGATGGACATGCGTTATGGGTAGAGGTGAAGCAAGTGCCTATGCGGTCAATAGCTCCCCGAGCAGGGGTAGGACACATCCCTAGTGGTTAGGGTTGCCCAGGGAGCACTTCCACCTGGCTTACTCTGCTCAGACTTGCTATATGAATATTTATTAATGGGTGGTAGGTAGGGCAAGGTTTTGGTGATTCTTTTTTTTTTTTTTTTTTTTGGTTTTTTCGAGACAGGGTTTCTCTGTGTAGCCCTGGCTGTCCTGGAACTCACTCTGTAGACCAGGCTGGCCTCGAACTCAGAAATCCACCTGCTTCTGCCTCTCAAGTGCTGGGATTAACGGTGCGCGCCATCACCGCCGGCTGTTTTGGTGATACTTAAAAGAGTCTGGCCTTTGAAGGGGAGGCTTGGCTTTACCTCTCAGAAGCAAGTGGCCTCTTACCGCTTTCTTCAGGTTTCATCTGCAGCGGGGCAGAGGCAGTGATACTGTTTGAAATGGGTCAGACTCAACCCGAGTGGTCTGTGGTCACCGACCTGGGACAGGTTCATCTCCACACTAGTCATGTAGACCCGTCACTCACACTAGCCTTGAGATACCTTGCCCATTTTCTTTTCTTTCTTGTTTTTTAAAACGAGGTCTCACTCTGTAGTCCAGGATGGCCCTGTAGTTAAGATGGTTCTCCTGCCTCGGTTTCCTAACTGCCAGAATTCCAGGTGGGAGTTACCACATTTGGCTAATGCATAGTATACTTTTCAGCTGGTGGTTTCCCCACTTTGTTCCTCCTTGTATTACCAGGGGCCACCCAATTACAAAGAGTTGGGGAAAATATACTTTATTCATCAATATTAGAAGTAAAAAATTTTTTAAAAGGAAAGAGAAGAGCCCGGCAGCGGTGGCACACATCTTTAATCCCAGCACTAGGGAAGCAAAGGAAGGTGGATTTCTTGTGAGTTTCAGGCTAGCCTAGTCCACAGAGTTTCAGTACAGCCAGGACTACACAGAGAAACCCTGTTCTGAAAAACCAAAATAAAGAAATAAATATAAAAGACTAAAAAGGAAAGAAAAAAGGAATCAGCTTTAAAACCAGAGTAGCATAAATGTTTATTTTCAGTCTTTCTACATTCAGACATAATTTTCTTTCCCAATTGGTAAAACTTAGACGTCAACAAGAATTACTAGTCTTTGTGCTCTGGAAGTGCTTTTGTCTGGTACTCGATGTATTGTCTGGCATTTTGATTGCTCAGTGAGGAGAGAAATGAGCCCAAATTAAGATGGAACTTTTTTTTTTTTTTGGTTTTTCGAGACAGGGTTTCTCTGTGTAGCCCTGGCTGTCCTGGAACTCACTCGGTAGACCAGGCTGGTCTGGAACTCAGAAATCCGCCTGCCTCTGCCTCCCAAGTGCTGGGATTAAAGGCATGTGCCACCACCACCTGGCGTGGAACATTATTAATACACCGCAGAAGACTCAGTTATAGCATGCCAAATCTCTAGGTAGGGCAAATTGTTTGGGTGTAGTAACTTAATCCTGTAATTCAAAGTCATTATCAGTTATATGACAGATTAAAGCCAGCTTGGGAGTGGGGGAGAGAGGGAAAGAGAGGGGTGGTGAGGGAGAGGCCAAAACAACACCACCAAAAACAAAAAAATAGAAAGCAGGAACTGGCGAGATGGTTTAGCAGTTAAGACTCCTGGCAGCACTTGTAGAGGACCTGGGTTCAATTCCCAGTGCCCACAGGACGGCTTACAGCATCCATGAGCACAGTTCCAGAGGAGATGATGTCTTCCTCTGGCCTTCACATGCACTAGGCATGCAGCACATGAACATATATATACAAGGCAAAACACTCATGCACAGAAAATAAAATTAAAGCATTAAACAAAGTTATTGCTCTGAAGAAAGCAGAGGCTACTGGCTACAGACATGGTATACTGGTGTTCAAGGACTGACAGGAGAGGAGAGGAGGGGGTCTTTCTTCTCTTATCAACAGGATCCAGGACTTTACACCCAGTCCCGCTCTGAAAGGATTCCATAAGTTTTGGAGTTTCAGATCAACTACTCCATTCTTCAGATTCTCACTGAACACTTCAACCATGTCCACGTGACACAGGCAAACCAGGAATTACAGTCAGAGTTCTTGGTTTTCAGCTGGCTTTGCTCTCCAAGAGCTAGCAGGTTTTATGAAGCTTCATGTGGGCATAGAAAGCCTCTTGATCCAGGAAGCCTTTCCCACAAACACTGCAGGAGCTACGGCCATCCTCCTTGTGTGAGCGGCGGACGTGGCTGTCATGGGCAGCGTGGGGATGCAAAAGCTTTACCACAGTGCTTGCACTTAAAGGGCTTCTCTCCCGAGTGCTGTCGAATGTGTGTTCGGAGTATGCTGGAGGCAGTGAACTTCTGCAGAGGGCAGAAAGCAGAAAAAAGCAACTTCCACAGGCTGTACAACTCAGCAAAGGGTCAATTTTCATTGTAATGGTCAAATTACCTTTTATGGTTTCCAATGAGAAACTCTAATAATTTTGCAAGTGGATCTCTGTGAGTTCAAGACTAGCCTGGTCTACAGAGTGAGTTCTAAGACAGCCAGTACTACATGAAAAAAAAACCTGTCTCAAAAAAAAAAAAAAAAAAAACCAGCCAGGCAGTGGTGGTGCACGCCTTTAATCCCCAGCACTTGGGAGGCAGAGGCAGGTGGATTTCTGAGTTCAAGCCCAGCCTGGTCTACAGAGTGAGTTCCCAGACAGCTAGGGCTACACAGAGAAACCCTGTCTCCAAAAACCAAAAAAAACCAAAAAACCCACCACACACACACACACACACACAAAAGCATATAGTCAACCTTAATCTTAGACAATGTGACCCAAAATAATCTAAAATGTGATCTGAAAGCAACAGGAAAACAAGCAATTCTTTTATTGGAGACTGCTAAGGGCACAGTATGTAGTGCTGGATGGCCTGAACTCATGGGCAATCCTGTCTCCCTAGTGCTGGGATTACAGGTTTGAGTCAATATGAACCTCTATCAGGCGATTGTGTGTGTATAAGCTAAGACAAGGGCCTGGCTGAGGAAGAGGCCGGTGTCACTCAGTATCTTTGCACATGTCAGCTTCTAATTGGTTTCCTTCCTTTTGTTCTGGCTCGGTCCTTTTGCCCTGGTTGCTGGTGGCGTGTGAGATAATGTTGCTCTCTGTTGCTAGGACTGGCTTTGGACCCCCTTCCTTCTGTGGCTGCCTCCTCTGTGCTGAGATCACAGGTGTGCACCACCATACCTGGCTTCTTTAAAAATCATAGATTTACAGTAAGTTGTAAAATACGGCAGAAAATTTTTTTGTGGTACGTTTGTTCAGGGACCTCGTTGCTTACATCTTTCAATTCATAAGAAACATGTTGACACTGATAGATGCCAGTGTGGTGGCAGTCACCTGTCACCCTAGCACTCCTAGTAGAGAAAGGCGAATGAAAAGCTGAAGACTTGTCTCAGATGCATAGAAATTTGAGCCCAACCTTACTACATGAGACTTTGCCTCAGAGAGTGATGTGTGTGTGTGCGTGTGTGTGTGTGTGTGTGGTGTGTGGTGTGTGTGTGTGTGTGTGTGTTAGGGCAAGCTAGAGAATTGCTTGGTGGTGGAGAACCTGGGTTTGATTCTCAGCGTTTACAGCTATCTGCAACCTCGGTTCCAGAGTAGCTGACAACTTCTGGTGTCCTCTGACACTAGGCATGCATGTGGTACACAGACATGCACACAGGCAAAACACCCATAATATTTAAATAAATTAACAATAAACAAAGAAGACTGCATTTTCATCCTAAGAATCTTCCTTTGCCCTTCGCAGCCAGAGAGGTCCTTTCCTTTCCCACTTTCTTCAGCTGAGACAACCACAGATGCGGTCTCCACCTCAAAATCTCGGCATGAAATGCAGGAGGAAGGTGACCTTCCAGGACTCATTTTTTTTTCCCACTCAGCATAACCCTAAGACAAACAAGTATGCTTATCAACAGTTTCATTCCTCTTTCCTTGCTGTGTGATATGCAACAGAAAATGGACACATTCTAGACTGTCATACTGCCATCCACTGAAGGACATCGGGGTTGTTTTCAGATTGGGGTCTTGATGTTTCTTGGCTGTTATGATGTTTGGTTTTTGAGTTGAGGGTCTCAAGATGCCTAGTATATGTGTATGGTTTTGGTCTCTGTTTGCTTTTACAGTTTTGTGTGTGTGTGTGTATGGTACACACACTAGTGTATACATACATGTCAGAGGACAACCTGCAGGAATTAGTTTTAGTCTTAAAAATTATTTGTTATGGGGAATAGGTTTAATAAAAGACAACCTTGCTTCTCTTTTTCTACCACATGGGTGCCAAGAATCAAACTCAGGTTGTTAGACTTGGCAAGAGGCACTTTTCCCCACTGTGCCATCTCGCTGGCCACCTAAGGTAACCTGGACTGGCCTTAGACTCACTGGGTAGCAGAGACTAGCCTTGAACACCCAAACCTCTTACCTCTACCTCTTACATGCTGGGGGTTACAGGCTACAAACTGGACAGCATTGCACATGACCAGATTAAAACTAGAGATCCCTTAGAATATTTCTAAAACATGATCAATGAATTGTGTTTCAGCAAACCCTTAATTCTTCGACTTGTTGATGATATTCTACAGTGCATGAATCAGATCTACCACGCAAATACCTTTAGAATGATTAGCAGCGTCAGATAACTAATACTTCAGGTTACAATTGGCAACACAGTTTATACGACAATGATAAACCAACTACTATAATTTTCCACGATTACAAAGAGAAACTAAAAGAACTAATGTACTTGTTCAAGTCACACAGCCAGGTTAGCATCCAAGGTCAGGGCTGAATGCAGCTAACATGTGCTCTTAAATTCTGTCTCTCTCTCTTCTTCTCTCTCTCTTGGTTTTTCAAGACAGGGTTTCTCTGTGTAGCCCTGGCTGTCTTGGAACTCACTCTGTAGACCAGGCTGGCCTCGAACCCAGAAATCCGCCTGCCTCTGCCTCTCAAGTGCTGGGATTAAAGGCGTGCGTCACCACTGCCCAGCTGATGAAAACATTTATCCACAAGTTAATGACCTGTTTAATGACGCCCATTAAATTCTCTTTTTAAAAAAGTTTTTCATTTTGAAATACGGTTTCACTCTGTAGTCCTGGCGGATCTAGAATTCACGGAAAAAGTGCATTGGCTGATTGGTAATCAACTCGTTACCCAAGATGAATTAGTTACCCAAGCGTGAAGTCAGGCTTCATGCTTCTAGTTACAGATGGCTAGCACCAAAGGTCTCACCCACCTTTGTGCAGTACACACACTGGTACGGCCTGTCTCCAGAGTGGACTCGCATGTGCTTGTTCAGGCTGGAAGACTGAGAGAAGCTTTTCCCACATGTTGAACACTAGGAGATAACAAAACATAGAGTTGAAATTTCATCTCCCCCCCCCCCCCAAATTTTGTCTCAACATATATTTTCCTGGGGGTGAGAGAAGTTTTTGAAAATTCCAAAATTTGTTTACTTGTTTGCTTAGAGAAAGGATCTTTGTAGTACCCTGGCTGTCCTGGACCTCTCTCTCTCTGTGGAGACGAGGGATACATGCCTCAAACTTTGAGATCTGCCTGCCTCTCACTCCCATGTCCATGTCTGCCTAAGATTTTCCTAACATTACTATGAGTGGGTGCATAGGTGCGTGATCATGGCACACATGTGAAGATCATCAGAAAAACACTTTAGAATTTGTTGACTCCTGAGTTTGTTCCTGGAAACAAACTCATGTCATCAGCCCTTCAGGGCAAGCATTTTAACACAAGAGCCACACTGACAGCCTGAGAACTCTTTATTCGTGCGTATCTGTGGCTCTACAAGCCACTAGCTAAGTGTGCCAAGGCTTGCCTGAGATTACATAGCACAAGCCAGCCTAGAAGCTGCCTCAGACCTTCCTAAGCAAAGAGATTCCAGAGCTCCCACAGCTGACAGGATGAAGTTGTCAAGTGTGTACCCAGCATCATTTGATGTTGGTCCATGGCTGCTGCTCAGTGGTCAAACGCTTGTTCAGTGTATGTTCAAACTGTGTTCAACCACTTGTACCCAAAACGAAACCAGACCAGATATCCAAAGTTCTGTATGTCTGTTTCTCTTCAGTCTTCTCCTTGTAAAATACTGACTTTAAAAACAAATAAAACCAGAGAGTCATGAACTCTCTGGACATGACTGTCATGGAAAAACCACAGGAAATTCAGGGTGAGGCATTCTTTGAGCAGCTTAGGTGGACAGATGCCTCTTGTGTTCAGGCAACAGAAACATGGAAGCCCATCTTGTCTCTTAAGGACAAACTTTGGTTTGCCCTTTTGACCAAGTCTGGCAGCGAACGGCTCCCTGGCATCACTGTTGTCTCTCATCCTTATAAAGACCATAGACCGTGATGTAGTCTTCCATTCTTCTGCACCCACGACTATCTAATGCCTGATTGGGTGTGGAACAATATGCCTGGTCCCTTCCCTGCTTCCAGTACAACTCACTGTTGTGTTCTAGTCTTCACCCTGAGGCTGAGCACCTTTCCTAGCCCAGGAGCCACTCCTACTTCCGTCTTTTCCTGGGTACAGATCTTGACATGCTCACACATGCCTCTTCCACACTGCCATGGCATGGCAAGCATAGAATCCTCCAGTCAGTCCCATGAGCCCCCCTCCATGTGGTCAGGACAGGGGAGTATGAAAACAGACTAGGAAGAAGGGCATCAAACCACCAACTGCTCACCAGGTAGGGCCGGTGCCTTTCATGGACATGAAGAACTGGATCCGGAGTCGGTCACGCTTTTCAAAGGATCTTTGGCAGAGAGAACATGGAAACTTCCTATCCCCCTTATCCACACAGGGAGTGTACTTGAGGTGCTTATCTCTGTAGTATTTGTAGGTAAACACCTTTCCACAGCGTTCGCATCTGTAACCTTCTGCAGACTCTGTCAAACACAGGGTGTAAGTACCAGAGGGTGTGTTAACCTCTGTCCCTCCTCTTCACCACCTCAAATAGAATTCAAAAAAGCCATAAACAGACACACACCATAGCTGGTGTGATGGAACACACCTGTGACCTGGGCAGAAAAATCAGGAGTATAAGGTCATTTTTGGCTCCATAGGGAGTTTGAGGTCAGCCTGGACTACACATTCAGACAATGAATGCATTGTGCCTTCATTAGTTCACAGGCATTTATTATAACATTGTTATTACTGAGTCTGACTTACAGGAATGATAGGTCACTGAGTGTCAGAAGACAGGCACAGAAAGGTAAGTCTGTCACCTATGCTGGAGTTTTATGATGCAGCTGTCTTCCATTTCTCCCCAGGCACACCTGGTCTACTCAAATAGCCCACTTACAATAAGCCAAGAGCATGATTTTCCAACCCTACACCTTACATGGGAGGCATCTACCAACCCTATCAAAATGCCTTTGAGAAAGGAATTGGATTTTTGTTGGATGTAGGATCTCCCTGAGTAGATTTGAACTTAAAATTATTTTCTTCAACCTCACAAGTATCAAAATAACCAGCACCAGGAGCAAAGCCGCAGACCTTGTTGTTATTTTGAGGCAGGGTCTCAACTTTGCGGCCAGACTGACACTCCAACACATGTAATAATCCTCTTTGTCTCTAGGACCACAGTGCAGGACCCAAGACACTTTGATTTCTCCTAAAGGTCCCAAGAAGCTCAGGGCGTGGTGGGTGCACCCTTTAATCCCAGCACTGGGAGGCAGAGGCGGTTGGATTTCTGAGTTCGAGGCCAGCTGACTACAGATGAGTTCCAGGACAGCCAGGCATGCAGAGAAACCCTGTCTCGAAACTCATAAAAAAAGAAAAAAAAAAAAGAAAAAAAAAAAAAAAAAAGGTCCCACAGAGAAAGCATTCACTAAGCAGTTTTTCCCCCCTGAATCTCATTTTCTACTTGTATGTCAAAAACAGATGAAGCATTTTTTGGAAGTGACCAAGATAGCCGTTCTTGGTTTGTAGCTAGGGCTGACATCCTGAGACCAGAGAGATTCTCGTCGTCTGCTGCTCCATGCACCTGCTGGAGAAGTCAGAGGCCTTCCCTCCCTTCCTCCCACAACCTCCCTGACCTTCTTCACTCAGCACACTGTTTCTATACCTTTCTATATGCACAGTAGTTTATTATATTATATTGTATTGTATTTTTTTCCTCACCTACTGAGTCAGTCGTTTCCAAATGCTTGTGTATAAAAGCCAGTTGGACAGGTAATATTTAGGAATAAATTTCAAGCTGAGTGGTGGTACCACACTTTAAATCTCAGCATCCAGGGGGCAGAGGCCTCGAACTCATGAGTCCAACCTTTCTACACAGTGAGGTTCAGAACAGCCAGTTACTTAGTGAAACCAGGTATCAAAAAAAAACCCTAAATAAATAAATAAAAATTCAAAGCTGAGTTGGCTTTACATGTTTATAATCCTAGAACTTGCTTGAGGGCTGAAAGTAGGAAGACCAGTTCAGCCATCCATCCTGGCTGAAAGGAAGTAAAGAAAAGAATAAAAATAAAAAAAGATGCAAGCCTGGAGATTCTAGCAGTCTGAGGGCTCAGAACCACTCTTTCCTTAAAACCACCACATCTGAAGACCTAATCCTGTGGTGAGTTGGTTGTCCGCTACCTTCTAGCCACTCAGAGGTGATCATCCAGGGACCAACAACAACCCTGGAAGCTGAGCAAGATGCATAGTCTCGGCCCTACTTGTGATTAGAATACCTAGCATCTCCATAAGATCTCCAGATGTTTACACACGCACACGCAGCACACACACACACACACCACACACACACACAACACACTGCACACGAAAACGCAAACAGAGACACACACAGTTCAACAGTGAGGAGCACTTGGGAAGCTGGGGCAGAAGGTTCTGAGTTCAAGGCCTGTCTTGAAAAAAAAAAAAAAAAACGCCGGGCGGTGGTGGCGCACACCTTTAATCCCAGCACTTGGGAGGCAGAGGCAGGTGGATTTCTGAGTTCGAGGCCAGCCTGGTCTACAGAGTGAGTTCCAGGACAGCCCGGGCTACACAGAGAAACCCTGTCTCGGAAAAAACAAAAAAAAGAAAAAGAAGAAAGAGAAAAAAGAAGAAGAAAAGCAGGGTTGAAAGCTGAAGCAAGTCCAGCATTCTTAGATTTGCCACAGTTAAACCTTATCTTAGGGGCTGGAAGTAGTGAGGTATTTGTCTTGTTTTGCTTGAGGAGCAGTCTCACTGTGTAACTGTCACTGTAACTTGACACTCTGTTAGACCAGGCTGGCTTCAAACTAAGAGGTCTGCCTGCCTCTCCCTCCCAAGTGCTGGGATTAAAGGTGGGTACAAACACACCCAGTTTAGAGGCTGGAAGTGTATGTAGCTCAAGGGTAGAGTACTTGTATAGGAAACAATCGGCCTCAGCCAGGGAAAAAGAGTTTTAACTGGATGCCCTGCGTTGTTTCTTAAGTGATTCTCATCAATATTTTCTATTCTAATTTCCTTTTTTTTTCCCTTTAATGCTGGTTTCAATCACTAAATTGATTTTCCACCCTACTAAGTTACTGCAGCCCACCATTTGAGAAAGCCGGCCTGAGCAGGGACGAATCACACTGGCTTGCCCACAGTGTGCTGGCATGCATCTTTGTCTTTTATTCCCAAGAACAGGTAGGGGGAAGATGGATAACGTTAGAAGAGATGCTGTAGAAAAGATAGTGCCAATCCACCTCTTACAGTCTCCGGGACCTCAGCTGGGAGCTGGTAGGGAGCCCAGCTAGTATTCTAGTAGATTCTCACTGGGCAGGGCAGAGGCAGACACTCACCCTCAGAGGGCTCAGGAAGCTGCTTGCCTTCTTGTTCAGTGACCTGGAGGTTCATGGGAATGTCCAGAAACTTCTCATAGCTGTTTCCATACCACACAAGCAGCTCCTGGTTCTGGTGAATGTCTTTACAGCTCTCATAAAATATCTGCCCTTGGTGCTGCACAGCAGCCAGGTTCTGCTCCTTGGGGAATCGGGCACAGTTGACATAGGACATCCAGTTCCCAGAACCTTTGCCATCAATAAAATGGCTCAGGTGACCATCTTCAAAAATCTAAATAAAATGAGACAGGAAGTTTTTTTTTGTGTGTGTGTGTCTTAGTCAGGGTTTGTATCCCTGCACAAACATCATAACCAAGAAGCAAGTTGGGGAGGAAAGGGTTTATCAGCTTACACTTTCACATTGCTGTTCATCACCAAAGGAAGTCAGGACTGGAACTCAATAGGGCAGGAAGCAGGAGCTGATGCGTGGAGGGATGTTACTTACTGGCTTGCTTCCCAGGCTTGCTCAGCTTGCTTTCTTATAGAACTGGAGATTACCAGTCCAGGGATGTCACCACCCACAGGGGGCCCTTCCTGCTTGATCACTAATTGAAAAAATGCCTTACAGCTGGATCTCATGGAGGCATTTCCTCAACTGAAGCTCCTTTCTCTAACTCCAGCTTGTGTCAAGTTGACACAAAACCAGCCAGTACAATGTGTTTATTTTGGATAGGATCTTGCTTATGTACCCAAGGCTGGCCTGACACTCGTGCCTCTGCCTTAGGTCCTGAGTTCAGGGACTATCAGGCACATTGTCCCCCCCCCCCCCCCACACCACCAAAGCACGACTCTTGATTTGTATTTGTTTTCTTTTGTCTAATCTAGAAAATGAAATTTAAATCTATACCAAATTCCTACTATAGAACACATTTCTGTAAATCAGATTCCATACGAATGAGCATATAAACTTTTTTTGACAAGTCTCATATGCTCAGGTGGGACTTGAATTAAAATTAGTTGAGGATGGCCTTGAACTTCTAATCCACCTGCTGTACCTTGCATGCAGTGTGTGCCACCATAGGGGTTTGCGGTGCTGGGGTTGATCCAGCATTTCAGGTATATTTTCTCGAGTTCCTCTATAGACTACGTGACAACATACTTTAAAAATGATTTATGCCCTTATCACATTCTTGACCCCTGAGTTTCTACAAGTAGTGTATGTTAATTTTATAAGCAAGGGTAAGGGAGATAGATAGGTCTTATTTGAGCCCAGCTCTTAAACGTGCCGGGGAGTTCTCTTCTGTCCAGTGTGGAGGCATTGGGATGGGGCTGCTGTATAATCTTCCAGTGCAGCAGCTTTGGTGTCTCTCCTAGTTTAGTATAAACTACTGTTTAATTCAGGTCTTCCACATTGCCAAAATTACAGACTATCTTCCTAAATTATATTCCTGGAAGTTCAAGATTAGGGCATTTGGAAGATTTTAAGTTATCTGGTACATGGTTCCTGTCAATGAAAAGCTGCTATCTCAGTAGCCTCCCTTAGACAGTCACTAACTTGGAGAGCGCTGGCTTTGTTTTGTTAATCCAAGGTCAATTTTACAAGACAGTAATATGAAATTCTAAAATGTATCTTTCTTTCCTGTAGCATGCCTTTAGCACTCTACCATATTTAAAACACTTGGTTTTCTCTGTAAATAAAATATACAGTGGTAATTCTTTAAATGTACTTTCCATGTCTATTCTGTACAGATTAAAGTAACTTCACTCACTACAAAGTGGAGTTCCTGCAGAGGGAGGTCCTGCCCGTGAACACCACAGATCTTTCTCGATAAAGGTCTTCAAGGGTACAGCCTCCTCAACCTCAGGTCATCCTCCCCAATTTCAGCAGATCCCCCAGAAACACACTTACTTCCCACATCCGAGAATTGTCCCTGTGTGTCTTCACTTCACTGGCATTGACCACTTTACCTCGAAAGGGTCCAAATCTCACTCCTTTGGCAATGAAGTTGCTACAGAATACGCCAAAGTGCAGAGCGTCGCCGAATGCTATCTGCATGAGGCAGAGACCTAGGTGAACCGGAGGAGGCAGGAGAGGAACGAGTGAGCCCAGGCAGGGATTCAGCATTAGTTCTGGGAAATAAATCCAGGCAAGGAGTGCAGCCTACCTTCTGGAAGCTGAAGGGAGTCTTTGTCCAGAGTTTTACGAAGATGATTAGACCCTAGAAAGAAACAGCCTTTAAAGTATTCTAATTAAGAATAAATACCACGAGTTGCCTTCCTGAGGGGATGGCTCAGTTCCTAGAGAGTGCTTTAGATTTAACGTGTACCCTCTATCCTTACTGTTGGCACCGCTCTCTGACTCAAGCTTTTGTACACTGTTGCTCGTTTGAGACTCAGAACACCCTTTGGGCAAGATTTGGTGGGTAATGAACTCCATTTTGCAAACTTGAGAATCAGAGACAAT
The DNA here is from genome assembly GCA_021653895.1 of Mastomys natalensis. Classification (NCBI taxonomy): domain Eukaryota; kingdom Metazoa; phylum Chordata; class Mammalia; order Rodentia; family Muridae; genus Mastomys; species Mastomys natalensis. The sequence continues at coordinate 200,679 of JAJTUV010001318.1, read as the reverse complement.
GCTTTTCTGAGGTAAAGAGCTGCCGGGTGTGAATTTCTGGAGACCATCATGTAGATACTTTGTACATCCCTAAAGCCACCGAGTGAAATCGCTATGCTCTTAGTCCTCGGAGCTCACTAAAAACAAGCTCAGGAATTACAGTTAGGCAAGGAGGACCCCGAAAAGCCAGCCAAGAGCAGGATGTTTAGAGGGACACTCTCAGCAACATAGATCCACGTTTTAATACTGTGTGGCCCAGACCTGTTCCACCCAGCCCAGACCCAGGATGTAGATTTCCTTACCAGAAGTCTCTGTGGGAGCCAGGATGCCTGAAATTGCATGCTGTAGGCCGGCTGGGTGCTCCGGACTAGCGATGGCTCCATACAGAACGAAGCGCAGTTCCTCCTCTGTGAAGTTGAAGCCGCGAATAGACAGCTTCCCCTCTTGGTTCAAGGTTTGGGGGACAGATATTGACTGGGAAGCCTTAATTCCATCAGGTAGTAGGGAAGCAATTGCCGGGGATGGCAGAAGTAAATTTTTCAGCTTCCCACCACTGATCTCTGTTGATTTGGCCGCCGACGGGGACGAAATTTTGGCCGCTGGAACCGCTGCTCCTATGCTCAGTGCTGTCTAGAAATCGTGGTACCTCAGGAGTAAATTGAGGAATTGGGTACCATGGTGACAACTTGTACCAGGGCAGATTGTAGAGCGGCTCGCTCTGCACAGCTAGACCCGGGTTCCACAAGGGAGGAGTCATCCGGAAAGCACTGAGAGGAGCCGTCGCCTGGGACTCAGACACTGCAGCTGCCAGTTTCCAAGGTCGGACATCCCCCTCGGTGGTGGCGAGGTTCCTAAAGTGGCTGTAGCCTGGGACAGACGCGTAGTAGGCAGTCAGGTTCTGGGGACTACTCTGGGTCAGGTAGTTCGCCTTGTCCTGGGACTGGGTCTCACCAGAAGGCAGTAAGGCCATCGCAAGCTGGGTTTTACGGATCTGTGGGAAACCGAGGTCGCTGAGTGAGGTGGTCGTAACTACTTCTCCCCCACCCCATCGAAGACAATGAACAAACTTTCCAATTCGATCCCGCCAACCCTACCTCGGAAAAATAACACAAAAGGCACAAACCTCAAAACCAAATCAAACCAAAATAAAATAAAAAACCAAATGTCTCAAACCTCTAACGAAAATCTGCCTCGATGTCCCCCGACTGGAAGGTGCTGGCTCAGGTCGCCTTTTCATTTGCTCCCCAAACCACCTTGACTAAGGAATGCAGGTTTACCACACCTGCTGTCCGCATTGACCCCGCCCCAAGCCCTCAATCGGCTCCTGCAAAGCGGGTTTCAATTCGTCTCTCTTTTAATAATCAGTCCAACAAAACGCCCTCTGCCCCCTGGGTCTCTAAGAGCGATCTTCAGCCGAGCTACTAGGGCACGACCGTGCACCCGCTCCTGAGCAGGCGCTCTTGAGTCCGCAGCCGAGCTAGGAGATGTGTGCGCTCTGGGTGGGACAGTGCAGAAGGGGTTCTGAGCCGACTCTGCGCCCTAAGGACTTTAGTGAGACGCCAGAAGATCCAGCGGTGCCGACTGCACCGAGGGGTGCAGTACGCGTCGTCCCTTTAGAGACCCACGTCCAGTGAGTGCCCCTTCCCGCCACATCTCCAGTCTCTTGGCAACTCCTGCCACTTCAACCTAGGTCGCCTATGGAGACCCAGTGATGACAAGTCCTAGGCCAGGCAGCAGAGAGATGCCTCGGTGGTTGCGGTCCCTACCTCGGCCTCGGCGGCTCTGGCCCCGAAATGCTTCTTTCACAGTGGTCACACAGCAAATTCACCAAGGCTGAGGAGTGAAGACCCTTAGGGTCCGGGGATCTTAAGATCTCGGATCAATGTGTTCAATAAGGAAACCAACCCGGTGTCAGAAGTTAAAGAACATAGAGTCAGGAGGAGAGGCCAGCCACCACGAGGCCTCTCTCTTTTTATTTCCCCTGAGCCCCAAACAGCGCAGGCTAACTCCCAGGACGTGCGACTCCGGAGGTGGAAAGCCAAAATCCAATTACGAAGTTTAAAAAAAAGAACAAAAACAAAGAAAAAAAAAACCCAACAATAACAAAACCACAACCAAACAACTGCAAAACGAACTTTAAAAGCGATTACAGGAGCACGGTTCCCGGCCGCGCTGGAAGCCTGTAGCCCTCAGGGTAGGTCCCATCAGCAGGTCAAAGACCTACCTCCGGCCACGGCCAGGGTGGCAGCCGCTGGGTCTCAGGACCCTAGACTTCCGAAAGCCCCCGAGGGCTGTGCCGGCTTTAAGAGGGAGTGTGCAGACCCAGCCTCGGAGTACTTGGAGAGGGAGGCAGTAGAATACATCAGGCCTGGTCCTCTGATAGTCTTCTCCCCGCCCACCACAGCGCTTGGATCCCTCCCTAGGTCCCCAGAGATCACCCATTTAAGCCAACAGTTCTCTAGGCCATTCCCTGGAATCCTGTGAAGTGCGATTGCCCGTCTTGCACCGTTGTTGCTGCTTCAGGCTAGGGACGTCAGAAAGTCAGAGCGTGGCAAATGTTGCCCAGTGTCCACAATAAGCCCTTCTGTGTGCAAATGCACACACTCACACAAACCCACAAGTGTCGGCGTGAGAGCTGAACAAGCGTTACCCCGGGGGCCAATAAATTCTGTGCTCTCACACTCACTACACCTTAAACGGATAGGTGTAGGAAGCCGAGAGCGACCAATAAGGACATTTATGCACAACCCCTACTCTCACAGACCCCGGACTGGCATAGGAGAGCTTAGAGCTGAACAGTTGTTGCCCAAGCAAGGTCTCCAGCACACACACGCACACACGCGCGCGCACACACACACAGTGGCGGCTAGGAGACCACGTCTGTTCTTAGTCTTGGTCAAATTTGCCAGAGCCAGGTAAAGAAGTTGGGCGTTATCCTAAAGGCCAGGAAGTGACACCTTGAGAGTCCAGAGTAGGGGGAACTGAGCTGACGCTTCTGAGGTCCCGGGAGTCTTTTTGCCCTTTCTGCTGCTTTTATTTCTCAGTGGCCTAGAGCCAACCTCCTCATATCACACCTTCTCGGCTGACCCAGCAGAAGATGGCTTGCCACCTTGACCAGAGGCTCTGAGAATCTAGGTCCAGACTAATACCTTGTGCTCACCGACTGCATTTTTATTCCCCTGGCAAGCGATGCATAGAGAGAAAGGAGCGTTTAATTCTATTCATATTCCCAGATGAAAGCACCTAGTGTGGAGAACGCCGCGGCCAGGGAAGCTGGTGACCTTGGTCAGGTTCCGCATCACTCCGAGGCCAGCGGCCTGGCTGGGGGTGGGGTTGGGAGGGGGAGGCTGTGATGAGTGAGCAGAGAGACTCACTCTCACCTTGGACTGATTGTGGTTTGATTACTATTCACAGAGCGAGGTTAAATGGGAAGCCGCCCGGAGTTCCTCAGCCTAGCAGAGAAGGACCGCCCCCTTGGTCCCTTTAGAGCCTCGATGAACTGATTCTGCCTGTGTCTCTGGTGAGGCGGCGTGAGAAGAGCAGGAATGTACGAGAGCCTAAGGCTCTGCAATACATTCTGCTCTCCCTAGGGCTGAGCACCAAAGTAGCATCAAATGCGGTTGCGATGGCCTACAGGGTTAACATCCACAGTCATTTCACAGTTGCAGGACAGGTCCGAAGGCTGAGGCGGGGCTTTGTTTTCCTGAAATGAAGTGGGAATGACTAGAGATGCAGGGCTCTGCCCTTTCCATAGGATAACCATTGTGGCAAATATACCCAGACATAATGAGCGCCAGACCAGCTAAAGAGACAGAGAGCCCTTGGTCGGGTCGGTTATCCAACAGTTTGGTTATCAGTCTCTTCTTCTCCCCTCTCTTCTCTCTATTCTTTTCAGCTGCTCTCACAATGTAACCCAGGCTTATAGCCAATTCAATCCTCCTGCCTCAGTCTTCCAGTTCCTATGATTAGAGGTGTACATATACAGCATTTACAATAAAAACCAGAATTATACTTTAATTTTCAAGATTTTAATATTATTTTATGTGTATGGATGTTTTGTCTGTGCACCAGTTGGGTACCTGACTGCCTGTAGAGTACAGAAGAGGGCGTTGAATCGCCCCCTCTCCCGGGTGTGTGTGTGTGTGTGTGTGTGTGTGTGTGGAGTTACAGATGGTTGTGAGCGTCTTTATGTATGCTCTGAGAATTGCCCCTGGTCTTCTGGAAGAGCAACTAGCACTCATAATCAAGAAGCCAGCCTGTTAGCTTCTACCTCTACTTTGCTGCAGTTTCGTTCAAGCTCACTGGGTTTGGGGTTACGTTGGTGTCTAGCGCTTCTGCCAGGGAGTCCTTCTTTGGGTAAATGATTGGACAGGACACTTTCCTTAGCATCTAGACTGAATGAAAAATAAATAAATAAAAGGAAAGAAAAGAAATATGATTAGTTTAGGGTTTTGGAATCAGATGAATGAAAGAAAGAAACAAGAAGGAAGAACATAACTGCTCCTAGGTGTGGTGGAGGAGACTGTTTATTATAATACATGGGAGAGCACAGCCAGAGGCAGGGGCATCTGGGAGAGTCCAGAGTGGCTGTGCCACATATGGAGAAGGGGAGGGGAAGGGAGACGGGAGTCAGGTGCAGCAGCCAGGAGGCCCAAAAGTACAAAAGAGCACAGGGCGGTGGTGGCGCACGCCTTTCATCCCAGCACTTGGGAGGCAGAGGCAGGTGGATTTCTGAGTTCGAGAGGCCAGCCTGGTCTACAGAGTGAGTTCCAGGACAGCCAGAGCTACACAGAGAAACCTAGTCTCGAAAAACCAAAAAAAAAAAAAAAAAAAAAAAAAAAAAGTACAAAAGAGGGAAGGTAACCAAAATGGTTGGATTATATAGAGGGAAGAGCAGGCCAAGCCTCTGGGCTGGAGAGTTCCTGGTAGAAGGCTGGGTATGGCAGCCAGGAGGGCACTGTAGTAGGTGGGGACTGAGGGATAGGGAGGAGCTGGCAGCCAGGTCCTCTTTGGTATGCTAAATGGGCTCCTCAGCCTTTTGTCCTAGATGGGCTGCTACTACTAGACCATACTAGATGCTAGTCGAAGCAGAAGAGCATTTTAAGTCTTTGACTTTGACTGGGCTCCACTCTAAGATAGCCTCTACTCTAAGATAGCCTATTTGTAAAGCATTTCAATGTTTAGATGGCCCAAGAATCTGTGTATAATGCTTTTCTTATTTCCTTGAAAAAAGAATTTTAAAAAGTTTTTTATTAAGCATGCATATAGCAGGAATGGCCATTAAACATATTTGTTTAGTTCTTTTTCTGTTTTAGAAAAGGAATATCCAGCCGGGCGGTGGTGGCGCACGCCTTTAATCCCAGCACTTGGGAGGCAGAGACAGGCGGATTTCTGAGTTCGAGGCCAGCCTGGTCTACAGAGTGAGTTCCAGGACAGTCAGGACTATACAGAGAAACCCTGTCTCGAAAAACCTAAAAAAAAAAAAAAAAAAAAAAGAAAAGGAATATCCACCGGTGAAGGACCTACATGGAGGATGGATGGATGGATGGATGGATGGATGGAGATGACAGATGGACAGAGGTACAGGATCTAACCTAGCTCAACTACAAATAAGCTATGGTTTATTAAGTGCCTGCAATTGGGAGCAAAGTAGGTTCTAAAGCTGCTACAGCCTTAGGCAAAGTAAATAAGCCTTTTGTTACTGGAGAGGGTGGGAGGGGTCATCACAACAAGCCGTGGGGCAGGGAGGGCTTAGAGCATCAAGGTTGAAACACCAAAGACTTAGCTCCTTTGTGAACAAGTGTTAACAGTGTTAACAGGAGTTACCCCCGGGACAGGGAGCACCCCCGGGACAGGGAGGTGTTGGAGATCCTGTCAGATGTCTGCTTATGCTTACCTTCCCAGAAGGCTCTGTTGCCAAGGTCAGGAGTCTGGGCTCCAAGTGAGTGGCTTTAAGGAAGGGGGATGGCTCTAGAACCCAGGTCGTCCAGCAGGCTTTCAGTAGCCTGTTTCTCTCAGTGGAAGAAAGGCTTGAGCCAAATAATATCCTAGAAAATGATCCTTTGAAAGAATTGGGAAGTTTCTTGGGACATCTACAGCCTTTTGTGGTAAAACATTCAGGGTAGATAGAATTTATTTTTAGTGAATTTCTAATTTTGTTTTCAGTGTTGGGAGTTGAACAAGGGGCCCTGTGCACATGGATAGTGCTTTGTCCCTGAGTGTGTTGGCTAGTGTTTGTCCCTTTGACACAGGCTGGAGTTGTTTTGGAAGCGGAAATTTCAATTGAGAAAATGCCCCTGACAGGGCATTTCCTTAATTAGTGATAGATGCTGGAAAACCCAGCCTAGCCTCTCTCTCCTGGGTTGGTGGTCTGGGTGCTATGAGAAAGTCTGCTGGACAAGCCAAGCAGGGCAAGCTAGCAAGTAGCACTCCTCTGTGGCCTCTGCCTCAGTTTCTGCTTCCAGGATCCTGTCCTGTCTGAGCTCCTGTTCTGACTTCCCTCAGTGCTGGTGTGCGCCCCAAGAGTCATAAAGGGTAACAAACCCTTTCCTCTCCTTTGCTTTGCTCATGGTGTTCTCAGTGCTAGAAACTTTGTCACTGGACTATTCCCTGCAGGCTTCATTGTCTACAAGAAGGTTTCTGACGGCCTCTAGCTGCAGGCAGGCAGACCAGCAGAAGATGAGCCTCGGACACAAAGGATGGGCTGGGTGAGCCTCGAACACACGAGCACTGGACCGCCCGCATCGGGCTTGCTCGTTTGTTTGTTTGCTTTGTAATCTGGTCTGCATAGCCCCATCAGTCAATCAGGTCAACTGGGCACAGCTGACACCGATAGACTCAGACTTCAGCCCACAGAAAGTGTTAGAACTGCTGCAGACGCCTGCTGAGAAACAAGCCTTCCGAGACTGCATTTGGGCTCTGGCCAAGCATTCTTTTCAGGAAAGACCTCAGAATGCAGCTCTCAGCCAGCTCAGAGAGGAAATGATGCCAAGACCTGCCCAGGACACGGAGGCTTCTGCCTCAGGCAGGGAGCTTGCCTAAGCCAACCTTCAAAGCTCCTCCAGTGGCTTCAGGAAATATCAACTCCTTCCAAGATTTCACTCATCAGCTGCCATGAGTACCCATATACCCGAGTGGGATCAGAAACAGAAGATCCTCAGGGCATGGTGGCACAAGCCTTTGATCCCAGAGTAGGGAGGCAGAGGCAGGCAGATCTGAGTGTGAGGCCAGCCTGGTCTATAGACTGAGTTCCAGGACAGCCAGGGGTATGTAGAGAGATCCTGTCCCCAAAACCCAAAAGAAAACAAGAAACAAACACATACAAAACAAACAAAAACACCTAATCCAAAACAACAACAACAAAATAAGAGCCTTAGTCTTTAGTCACTGACATCTATCTATCTATCTATCTATCTATCTATCTACTTCTCTAGTTTTAGATTGACAAGGCTTTGCCTGAGCACCTGCCAATTAGTACCAGCCAGCACAGGCATATAGAGAAGCTCTGATTTACTGAGGCCTGGCTATAGGCCAGTGTCTTTTGTTTATTTGTTTTGAGTTTGTGGTCTCATGTAGCCTAGGCTGCCCTCAAACTTGCTATGTAGCCAAGGCTGGCCTTAAACTCCCAATCCACTTTCTTCTCTGCTTTCTGGGTGCTGGGATTACAAACTTGCATCACCCTGGCTGGCCTGTGCACTGTGTTGTTTTGTGACAACTTCCGTTACAGTTCGTGAACACAAGGGGTTGTTTCGGCTTCACTGCCCTGAAGCTGTGAGGCTGGAAAGTCAACACAGGTGTGGCTGTGTACTGGAAGGGCAATCTCAGAGGACTTCAATTGAAATTTTGTTTGTTTGTTTGTTGATAGCTCTCTTCACCTACCTCCCCCTCTCTGCCTTTCTGTTTTTACTCCCTCCTCAAGTCCCCTTCCCATGCCCTAAATAAACTCTATTTCATACTATACCTGTCATGTGGCTGGTACCTTAGGGGGAAGGGATGTTTCAGCATGGGCCCTCAGAGGCACCCCTTCCCCCACACCATACCTCGACTCTATAAAACATATCCCGGCTCTTTCTTTTTTATAAAACACAACCCCCTCAGTTAAGGAATGGCCTCCTCCACCAGATTGGCCTGAAGGTCTATCTGTAGGGCATTTCTTGATTAATGGTTGATGTGCAAGGAGCCAGCTCTTTGCAGTGGTGCCATCCTGGACTGGTGGTCCTGAAATGTATAAAGAAGGGAGCCAAGGAGCCAACAAGAACAATCCAGTAAGAGCAAGCCTTTCTTTGTGGTCTCTACTACAGTTTTTGCCCTGACTTTCTTCAGTAATGAGATGTAAGATAAAACATCTTCTTTGGTCAATGTTTTCTCACGGCAACAGAGAAGCAAAGCAGAACAGCCAGCCCGAGGCGGTGGGGGAGAAACAATAAAAGAAGGGAGATTCTCTTGTTTCTGCTCAGGGTGGTTAGAATTCTCCTCTGTGGGAAGCCTCTGGTCCCCTGAAGAGTCAAGCGGACATCTCTAGGGCCAGGCTAGGGGAAATGGTAGTGTTTGAAGGAAAGACCAGGGAACAGAAACTGCCACATAAGCCCATCAGCTATGTGCTCTTGGGACATGGCTAGCCTTGCTGCTCTGCTCCCTCTTCTGGTCACTAGCTAATGCTTATTTAGCTTAGTGTTTGGGGGCCCCCAGTGGGCAAGCGTTATGATGTCTCCTTGGGTTTGCTGCCATAAGAATATGTATTCTAAGCTTAAAAAAGGAGCAGTCAGAGCGGCTTTACCTGAATCTGTCGTTAGTGATCCTCCGCCATTGGGCAAATGCACAGGCTCTGTCTTGGCTACTAGGGCCGCTTGATTCTTGTGGTAGCACATCTGTAGGGGCTGATGAGGAAGGCTGGCTTGTGTTAGCTAGCCAGTTACTGCGTCTCCATGGCCGTGTAGTCCTGTTCTTTGTTGGATGTTTGTTAGTGGCACGGATGTGTCAACACTGGCACACATGTGGAGGTCAGAGGAGGTACTGGCTAGTTTTATGTCACTTGACACAAGCTGGAGTCATCAGAGAAAAGTGTCTGTAGGGTATTTTCTTAGTGATTAATGGAGGAGGCCCAGCCCATTGTAGGAGGGGTTGACCCTGGGCTGGTGATCCTGGGTTCTCTAAGAAAGCAGGCTGAACAAGCCATGGGAAGCAGTAAGCAACCCCTCTCTGTGGCCTCTGCATCAGCTAGTGCCTCCAGGTTCTTCCCTGCTTAAGGTCTCCTAATCCTTTGGTGATGGACTGTGATCTGGAAGCATAAGCTGAATAAATTGTCTTCCCCAAGGTGCTTCGGTCATGGTGTTTCATCACAGCAGTGAGGTCCTAGGAACCCTAACTAGGACAGAGAACAACCTGCAGGAGTGACGTAATCTCCTACCATGTTGTTCAGGCTTGGTGGCAAGTGCCTTTACCTGCTGACCTGTGCTGTGGGGTCAGGAACAATCATGACACATCATTTCTTTGTGATGCTGCTGGGCACACTAACTAGGCAGGCAGTGGTTTGACTGCCTTCCTCATTCCCTGTCACTAGCCCCCGGGTACAACTTGTGGATGACTAGTACTTGTGGTCGCAGGAATGAGCTAGCAGTGTTTCTCAGAGAGCAACACGGGGTTGATGACTGGGGTAATGGGGTACACCTGCAATTTCAGCGCATAGGAGATAGATGCAGGAGGAGTTCAAGGCCAGGCTTTTTGCTACACAGTGAGTTTCAGATACAGCTGGAGGAGGAAGATGGAAGAGGTGAAAATCCATACCTTTTGTAAGCAACCACACAATGAGTGGGGTATGGTAGCTTCTGTAAAATATTAGAGATAATATGCTTTGGCTTGGCCAGTATCCAAAAAGAAAAAGGGAAAGGGAAAGTGGACAGTCAGCACAGGGCCAACCGCTCCGCAGAGGGCTACGAAACCAACTGCTCACTTCTGGTACCTAAAAGACATACTTCCTGCTGCTGGGTAGCCTTGTAGTCAGCAGCAGCAGCAGCAGCAGCAGCAGGAGCAGCAGCAGCAGCAGCAGCAGCAGCAGCAGCAGCGCTGTTTTAGCAGTCTTTGGTTCACCACCTGCAATGGTCAATGTTCCCTCCATGCCAGAGAAGGAAACACCAAACTGGGCCTCTAGTATTGCATGCCATTTAGGGGGGTTGGAGGTGCTGTAGTTACACTATCCACCTGTTGGTACCAAACCAACTCCAGTAAGCCAGGAAACAGTACTTGCCATCTTCATCAACAGTGGGCTGGGGAAAGAGGGATGGCTCAGATGGTAAACATGCCATCAGCCAAGCCTGGGGACCTTGAGTCCCACCCCCAGGACCCAGATAGTGGAGAGAAGCAACTCCTCAAAGTTGACCTCTGACCAGCACAGGTGTGCTGTGACTCATGCCCATACACGTAAAGTTTGTGATTTGGGACTGCAACAATATTTGGAGTAGGGGATATACAGGCTACAGCTGCCATAAAGTGTTATGTATTGTCAACTAGGATATACTTTCCTGGCTTCTCTGGGAGGGTAAGCTGTAACCGCCAACTGCCATTTTTTAACTTTATTTTTAATCATGTGCATGAGTGTTTCTCCATGTGATATGTGCACTTGAGTTTGTCTGTAGAGCCCATAAGAGGGCACTGGGTCCCCTGGAAATGCAGCTACAGGCAGCTATGAGCCTCCTGACCTGGGTGCTGAGAACTGAAGTTGGCTCCTGTGTAAAAGTAATAAGCATATTGAGCCATCGCTCCAGTTCCCAAGAAATTCCCTTTTTTGTTTTTTTCCAACGGCCCTGGCTGTCTTGGAACTTGCTTTATAGACTGGGCTTCTGCCTTCAGAGTGCTGGGATTAAAGATGTGTATCACCATGCCCAGCCCAAGAAATTCTTAAAAGACAAGATCGTCAATTTTTTATTTATTTTTATTTTTTTATTTTTTGGTTTTTCGAGACAGGGTTTCTCTGTGTAGCCCTGGCTGTCCTGGAACTCACTCTGTAGACCAGCTGGCCTTGAACTCAGAAATCCACCTGCCTCTGCCTCCTAAGTGCTGGGATTAAAGGCGTTCGACAACACTGCCCAGCAAATTGTTTATTTTTTAAAAAACATCTTATGTCTGTAGGTGCTTTGTTGGCATGAAAATGGTATCATGTCCTAATGCCTGTAAAAGCAGAAGGGGTTGGATCTCCTGGAACTGGAGTTACAGATGAATTTGAGATGATGTGTGGGTGTAGGAACGAACTTGGGTCTTTTGAAAGAGCAGCTAGTAGTAGTTCTCAGGTATTTTTAAGTTTAAACTATAAAAGAAGATACTGTATCACCACATGAAAATCTCTAAAGCCATGTAAAACCCGAAGGCATTAAAATTTATTAAATGATGCAGTAACAACAGATTCTTTATTTACAATAGCATTATTTAACATCAAATAAGCAAATAGCATCAGCAAAGCAATAGTAACTTGCATAAATGTATTTAAAATTTCTCTGAATAGATCTACCTTTGCATAAACTGCTCACACTAGAAATACAAACATCAATGCAGATGAACAACGTGATGTTCAGAGTCAACTCTCTGCTTTGAAAATAAATCACAACCTGAAACACTGTAAGCTTTCTCCTGAAGAACCATAGTTAATATATTGCTTAATTTTACCCTTGTATAATCTTTTCATATACACATATCTCAGATGCAACTTCATGAGGAACTGTACAAATAAAACCCACAAATGACAAAGGAAAAAAAAGACAGTTAAATGTTTGAAGAAATGGGTCATCATCACTGCTCAATAACATACGGGTAAGCGATGATGTACTTATTCAAAAATTGTACACAATTCACTATACAAATATAATACATTGGACAGCTATGTAGGAATATACAAGACTTAAAAACAGATCTAAGGCATTATGCTAGGTTTTAGCATTTTGAGGTTCTTGCACATAGCTTTTACCTGTAGTAAGAAACTTAAAAGATTTTGTTTTAGTCTATAAAGAAACACCAGGGAGAAAGTTCTAATTAAAATCGAAGCCACTACAGTGTTTTCTTTTGTGCAGAGAATGCTTTGCTCTTCGGCAGCATACTACCATACAAACAACTAGAAAATTTTAAAGTCACACCAACAATTAATGGCTTAAGTTGCATTTCAAAATTGATTGTGTATCTTTGGGTTCTGCAAGTGGGTCTGCGCCTCTCAGTTCACGTGTCACACCCATACGAACTCCGTTTTTAAACACAGATCAAAAATTGCATCTTAGACTGCAAAAAACCATTGCTTTCCATCATTACAGGTTGTAAGAGATATACGTGTGTGTGTGTGTGTGTGTGTGTGTGTGGTGTTTTCATCTCTGAGTTGAATGAATAGGTTGTAGCAGTAACACAGCACACTTACTTCTCAAACTCAGCATGTTACATGAACGCTTAAATGGATTTTACAACCAAGGTCAGGTGTGTGTACTTTTCACATTATGCTTTTCACATTGAGCCATCTAAGAAAACACTGATTCTATGTTCTGTCAGACAAAACCAAGTACAAATGTGTTGTGTAGGGCGTGGGGAACACTGCCGGTGGGGGAACATGGTCTGGACGCCTTCGCTGACTTGATCCTCCTGATTAGACGGAACGCTAATGTGTGTGGCTGCTCTGACCTGGGAGAGCATTTACACTCTTCATGTCATGATCATGGGCTACTCTAACTGCCGGGTCAAATTAGAAAGCAGTGGTAGATTGGACGAAAGCTGAAAGGTAAGAGACTGCGGCTGATGTTAGAGTGAGATGGGATTTAACTCAAAACAAACCGAATCTGCTTGGAATTCCATTTTCTTTTGTGCTGGGTGAAGTTAAAAGTTATTTTACCTACCTCACATTTCGAAAGACTTACTGAGAGCAGGTCAAGCTCAGTAGTGTACCACCTGAGCCTCACTCCTGGGCCTGGAGTTCTGGGCTCCATCTGGTCCCTTTGCAGCACAGATGTGCAACCCAATGGTTCACTGGGGAAAAGTGGAGTCTCGAGCAGACACGTGAACTGGTGGCCAATAGGGAAGAGTTGTTCCTTGGCCATCTCCCTGCACTGAGATTCCTCTCAAAGTGGAAAAAAGTATCGAAATGCAAATTTCCAGAAAGTTCCTTAGCATGGAGCAGCACTTTCAGATGATTTGCCACTTGTCTTTGGGTCATATCTCTTTCTATATCTCCGTAATCTGTAGATATATAGGGAGATAGAAATATAAATAGGGTAGTTTATATGTTTTTCACCCTGCCAGGAATAAACAAACAAATTTCAAGGAAAAATTCTGTTCCTAGAAAGCTTGGATGATGATATTACAAAATGCTTTGTTTTTAGACATCAAAAAGACATCATTCTGAAATTTAGGTAAGAAAGTGTGTGGCTCAGGGCTGGGGGGACTGGGCACTGCAGCTGTCTGAAACCAATACCAGTTAGTAAAGGCTACTCCCGACAGTGGGCAAGAAAACAACCATCAAAGTGGGCTGCTTAGTAATGTAGTCTTTCTAAGGTTTATTAAGAAAGAATATAAACATATAAAATCAAGACTTGGTTCCTACAGCGGCTGCATATCATATAGATTAGATACATGATTCATGAGCAGAATCTCAAGGCTTAGAAAACAAAAGGTCTGAAGTCTACAAATCAGGTCTAACCAAGGCATTGGCCGCCGTTACAAAACACCGTTAGGAGACATTGCTATGAAGATATCTAATTTAATACTGAAGTACCTCATTTTTTGAGTCAATCCCACGATATGTATACCTCACAAAATTATACAGTTAAAACACTTAAGTTTGGAACTTAAATTATTGCTCGTTTACATATAAATTGGATTTTTATGTACCTTACAAAAACCTCGGCTTTGTCAGCCCTGCTAAAAAACAAAATAAAATAAAAAAAAAAAAAACAAAACCAACAACAACAAACCCACATGCAGAGGTTAGATCTGTCGTGATGGCTGCCGTCGATTTCATTAGTATGTTCTCTCATTTTGGAGGCCTGAGCTGATGGGGCAGGTGTCACAGCCTGGCTGGCACTGCTTGCTCACTTTGTTCTCTCCCTGTCAGGACATGCATGGTCACTGGGAAGCTGCTGTGAGTGGCTGGCACAATGCTGAGAGAAACGAAGGGCTTTCCTGGTCTCTACGGTGTATGCTGTTGTTGATGTTTTTATTTTAAAGGAATGAATGAGGGAGGGACAAGAGAAGGCGGGGAGGGGAAAGAGGAGATGCCAATCAAACTATCTCCTCGATCTAAAACCAACTTAGAAATAAATATTTCTTTTGAATTCATGATTTAGGGGAAACTAGTTTGGTTTTAACAGAGAAAAATGAGAACAGAAACTTGTTAATGTTAACAGCCTTTCTTATCTGTTCAACTGGGCACTCCTTCCGACAATCTTGGCTGTCGGCTTCTGGGAGATAGAACTCTGCCTGTGTTGGTTGTCCCTGACTAGGTGTGTCAGCACACACAGCACTGTCCACAGTGTCTGCCCTGTCACCATCCCAACCAAATGCAGGCTTAAGTTTAGAACACCTTGTGTTGGACTGTGTTAAAAATCCCTCTTTCCTCTAGATCAGATTGTAACCTTTTACACTGACTAGCCATGGGAAACAAAGCAAGAACCCAGTGTCTGGAGCCCCACAGGCACAGGACAAGAGCAGGGCTCTCCTCAAACACACACATGTAAATACATTCAGTCTGAATGGGGGTGAAGTCGGCCTGTGGACGTTTACTTTGCAGGAGATCTAAGTTGCACTACGGTGAATGCAGTGAACAGACTGCGGGTTGGTCTGGAGGCGAGCTGCAGGCTGCAGGGAGAGGCAGCTCTTCTGGTGGCAGCCAAGCCAGTGCGTTCTATGCTGCGGGCCAGGGCCCCACTGTCTGCTGCTGTGTCCTGGGAGAACTGGTAGTACGTCAGGTGTCAGGTGGGTCAGTACAAAGAGACGCAGCTCTCCAGACTGGTGAATGTTTGTAAGCCCAGTAGATTGAAGAAAGACGCAGACAGCTTCTCCAAGGTCAGCAGTATTTCTGAAGGGAAACAGAAAGGTCATGTGAGGACACAGGCTCTGTATGTTTGCTTGATTTTTTTCTGCTGCCACCCTGGCCTATTGTTCCATCCCTCACACTATTTAAAAAAAATAAAAACATAAAAACAATGGAGTGATCATCACAAAACAGAAAATACTAGGTTATTCTAGATGACACGAGTCACGAGGGTCCCACATTTAATGAGTAGATGTGATTCTGACATGGGAAGGCAGATGGCGCTGTTCCTAACTGAATGCGCCATGGACAAGCTCAACACCTCAATGTGAAGCTTCCTGCAGGCTGCAGGATCATCAGTCTCTGCAGAACGACTACTGCCTCCCTTACCAAAGCTGTCCCTCCAGCCAGGTGTGGTTGCATAGGCCCATAATGCCAGCACTCAGGAGGTTAAGGTCTGCCTGGCTACTAAGTTCACACTGTCACCCAAACCCACCATTTTGTAGAATTATGTACTTAGCTCACTTGTGTGTACACATGTGCTATGGACAGATGTTGACATCTGCTGTTTTTCTTCATCAGTCTACCTTGGTCTTTGAGGCACAGTCTCACTGAACCTAAAGCTCTTTGACGAGCTAGACTGGCTTGCTTCCTCTCCCCTTCCCTGAAGTACTGGGGTTACAGGTATGTGCTACCGTGCCCAGCTTTTTAGTTGGGAGCTGGAGATTTGAACTGAGATCCTCATGTTTGCATAGCAAGCACTTTACTCACTGAGTACCTCCCAAACCCAAGACTATTCCTTTGGCATTTTAAAAAATTTGTTTGTTGTTGAGACAGGGTCTATGTAATCCTGGTTATCCTGGAACTCATTATGTAGACCAGACTGGCCTTCGTTTCACAAAGATCCTTCTACTCCTACCTTTGTCTCCCAAGTGCTGGGATTAAAGGCATGTGCTACCCACCATGCCTGGCTTCTTTTGATTAAAAAAAAAAAAAGATTATTTGATGTTTTATTTTTAATTTGTATGTGTATAGGGTGTCAGAACCTCTGAGAGTAGAGTTACAGGTGGCTATGAGCCACTGACCTGCGTTGAGAACAGAACCTCTAGAAGAACAGCAGGTGCTTTCAGCCACTAAGCCTCTCTCAAGTTCTCTTCCCCACTTTTTTTCTTTCTTTTTTTGTTTTTTTCGAGACAGGGTTTCTCTGTATAGCCCTGGCTGTCCTGGAACTCACTCTGTAGACCAGGCTGGCCTCGAACTCAGAAATCCACCTGCCTCTGCCTCCCAAGTGCTGGGATGAAAGGCGTGTGCCACCACCCCTGGCTTCTTCTCCACTTTTTAAGACAGGGCCTTGGAATTCTTTATATAATCCATGTTGGCCTCTCATTCACAGACACCTGTCTTTGCTTCCTGAGTCCTGGCAATTTAAAGGCCTGTGTAAGTTCTCCCTCCCTAGACTGTGCTGAGTCACTTCCCAGGTCCTAGGAGGGCAAACTCACCCTGACTGCAGTAAGATAAACACCCACTCTCAACTCAGAGTCTAGACAACTGTATGCCAAGGCTGTACTGAGCAGCAGGTACTTGAGGGCCACTAGAGTCTCTATTTGGAGAGAGGAAGACAGCCAGAAATAGTCTATGTGCCTTCTGTGTCCCCATAAGCATTACTGGGCACTCCACAGCCAGATCTGAATTCTGGTGATCAAGGCTGGGACTCCATTAGCCTCACCAGAAGAGTCCTTTTGGGGAGGTGGCTCTGGGCTGGGTGACACCCAGTGCTCCAGGCTTTCTTCCTCAGCTGGGTTGGTGTTAGTCACCAGCTTCCTTGGTCCTCACCTACATTCTACCACAGGATGGTGAACCTTTAACTTCCATGCAGGCCTGACAGAGTCCTAAAGGGACATTGTGTCTTGGCTTTGGAGGTTCTTCTCTCCTGAGATGAAGCACCTAGAGGCTTAAGGAGACAGATGACATCTAAACACATAGTTGAAACTTTTGCTGTGTCTCTGTGACTCTGCCTTCCTTCAGGACCTGAAGAGCAAGGTGGGGGAGGGCACCACAGAAACAACTTGCCCCGTTGGGCCTTAGAAAACCCTTGTGGGAGCCCGCTTGTCTCTCTGGGGAGTGGACAGTGGTGCTCAGGTTAAGAGGCCAGCTTGCTTGGGCTTGCTTTCTGATCTCTCCAGACCTTGGACAAGTCATTACATTCTTAAGGCTGTAGTTGGACAGACAGTGTGGTATTGAAAGCAATGTTCAAGGACATTACATGCATGGACAACCATGCTCTGCCTTACAAGATTTAAGTGGCTCCTTCTGGAAAAAGCAGAAGACACAAAGCTGGGCAGTTCCTGGTGCTCCTGGGAGAAAGCAGAAGCCCGAAATCTCCACTTCGGAGGGTTTGGCTGGTAAAGGGTTTTTCCTAGACAGCTGTTCCAATGCTACCTGGCTCAGGCCAGCAGCTGCAGGCTGGGGTTAGAGAGGCTGAGTTGTACTATGCCACACTCACAGAGGGGATGAGAACTTGTCCTCAGAGTATGGTATACTCTGGCTAGGCTCCCCTGGCACTTCTCAGTTAAAATGGGCTGTCCTCTGAGCTTACCTGATTGTCACCTGCTGTCACTGTGCCTCAGGTAAGTGGAGCCCAGGTTTCAGAACTCTGCTTTAGCATGTAAGTCACTCCTGAGCTCTTTGCACTTGTTTTCTGTGAAGGCTATGGCTACAGGGGAGGCACCAGCCCTGTGAAACACCTTCTGTATAGACTTTATCCCAGTGCCTGACATGCTTACCTGGTATGTCTATATACCAGATACAGATATAAAAAGTGAGAAAGATACAGTAATTGGTTATCAGGATTAGTTATAAGGATATGCATGAGGAACAGCTATAGGACCCTGAGTCACTGTCAGTATTTCTGAAGCCCACGGTCAGGGCTACAAAACCCACAAAAGCCACAGTGGGAAAACAAATACATGATACTACTGAGAAAAGGGCTGGGTTTACTTGAAACCTGAATACTATTAACAAAAAGCATCTGGATTAAGGAAATTCAATGTTCATTTATACTACATTTTCTCCACTGGGATCAAGTTATTGTTTGTTTGTTTGTTTTTGAGTATCCTGAGGTGGACCTGAAAGGTTATATCTATTTAAAAATTTTACTGTTGCCGGGCAGTGGTGGCGCACGCCTTTAATCCCAGCACTTGGGAGGCAGAGGCAGGCGGATTTCTGAGTTGGAGGCCAGCCTGGTCTACAGAGTAAGTTCCAGGACAGCCAGGGCTACACAGAGAAACCCTGTCTCGAAAAACCAAAAAAAAAAAAAAAAAAAAAAATTTTACTGTTTGTGTTATTTACAGGCATCCATATGGAGGTCTGTGGACAATGTTGGGAGTTGGTTCTCTTTCTACTCTGACTTTGGGGATTTAATTCAGGTATCTCCCTGGCCCTTGCTTTATTTTTTGAAACTGAATCTCATGTAACCTGGGCTGGTTGCAGACTTGCTAATGATATAAATTCCTCACCCTCTTGCCTCTATCTGACAAGATAAACCTTTTTTGAGGGCTGGGCGTGGTGGTATAAATCAGGGTTTGAAAGAGCTGGAAAGCACTTTATAATTTCATTTTTTTTTTTTTTGTCAGTACTGGGAATTGAACTCAGGGCCTCATGCATGCTAGAACAGTACTCTACCACTGAACTATGTCACCAACTATAATTTCATTTTGTGTAGACTGCTTTCTGTGTAAATAGTTATTTTCTTGTTTTTTCAGGGTGGGGGGTATTGTTTTTTTTGTTTGTTCTAAGATAGGGTAACTTGTAGCCCAGGCTGGTCTTAAACTCACTGTATAGCTGATCTTGAACTCCTGACTCTCTGGTGTCTGCCTGCTCAGAGCCAGAGCTACAGGCGAGCACCACTGGGCCTGCTGTTTTTGTAGTGTGCTCCTTTGATCCCAGCATTTTCCAGGCTGAGCCAGGCAGGTGCCTTTGCTCTTCAGAACATTCACAGCCACCCTAAGGTGCACTCTGGGCTCCTGCTGCTTACCCGAGATGCATCTCCCTCCTGTTTGATCATGTCCATTCCAGGCAGTTGGTTTGAGAAAAGGTTGCCTCCCCTCAGGGCAGGGTCATTGACCTGTGGTGACAACACATGACACATTTCCAGTTTTAGGCTTTGTGCCCCTAGGGAAAAGTGACTGCATCACCACGACCCCATAGCCTAACTAACTGCTCTCCATTTGCACACTTTGGCAGAGGAGGTTAGAAATACTACTTGTTTTCAAAAGCAAAGTTTATTTGCACATTTTCATTTATATCCTGTTTTCTGTTTTTTTTAGCTGGTTCAAATCAGGCTGGTGACTCAGTCCCGTGAGTGTGCAGCACCTGAGCCCATCCCGACACCTCTGCTACTCAGGCAAGTTCCTCATTAGCAACAACAGCGTGAGAATACCCAGACAGCACTGGCTTTCATGAGCAGACTGGCCAATAACCTACTCACTGGCATTTATGGATTTCTTTAAAAACTCTGCTTCTTCCATTTATGTGTGTGCTGTGCATGCCTGTGCGTGCCACGCGTGTGGAGGCAGAGGCTCTCTCAGTGAGTCCTGGGACCGCACTCAGGCTGTGAGGCTCGGTGGCAGGTGCTTTTACTCACTGAGCCAGCCCACCAGTGCTAATAGAGGCTGAGTTTTCAGAGGACACACTACAGTTGTGGGTTTGTTTGTCTTGGGCTTTGATATTAACTCCAAAACTCAAACCCATTTAAATCCATGCACACACGTCAGACGGTCTGGGCTGCTGAGGGCATCAAGTGTTCCTGGAGGGATGACTGCCCCTCTCTGTGTCTCTGTACCTCACTCTCAACACTGGCCTGACAGAGCAGAACGCTCATGTCCACGTGTGCGCCTTCACGTCAAGCTCACATTTCCCTTCCCCTCTCTGACATGGCCTCAGAGTCCAGGCTGGCCGGGAACTAAAGTCACCTCACCTGCCTTATAAAGTAAAACTTTAAAGACTGCCCAGAAAAAAACCCACGGCACCTGCACTGGACCAGCAAGGGGCCAACAACGTGTCAGCCTTCTCATGAAAGCAAAACAGACAGCACTGAGATGACCAGCTGGCAGGCAGCGTGGCCCATGTTTACCATAGGTTTTAAAAAGCTATTTTTGGCCAGGTAGTGGTGGTGCACGCCTTTAGTCCCAGCACTTGGGAGGCAGGGGCAGGCGGATTTCTGATTTCTTCCTTTTTTTTTGTTTTTTTTTTTTTGTTTTTTTTCGAGACAGGGTTTCTCTGTGTAGCCCTGGCTGTCCTGGAACTCGCTCGGTAGACCAGGCTGGCCTCAAACTCAGAAATCCGCCTGCCTCTGCCTCCCAAGTGCTGGGATTAAAGGCGTGCGCCACCACCGCCCGGTCGGATTTCTGATTTCGAGGCCAGCCTGGTCTACAGAGTGAGTTCCAGGACAGCCAGGGCTACACAGAGAAAACTTGTCTCGAAAAACCAAAAAAAAAAAAAAGCCAGTTTTGTTTTTTGAGCCAGGATTTCTCTGCATAGCCTGTCCTGGAATGTGCTCTGCAGACCAGGTTGGCCTTAAACTCACAAAGATCCACTTGCCTCTGCCTCCCCAGTGCTGGGACTAAAGGTGTGGGTCACCATGCCCAGCAAAACTTTATGACACCTACCACTCCATTTCTAAATCCCATAAATTATAAAAAAGGCTAATGATGTGAAAGTTAAGAAATAGAAAACAAAGCCCAAAAAAAAAAAAAACCAAAAAAACCAAACCACCCAACCTGTTAGCAGCCAGGAGTCCTTCCCAATAGTTCCTTTGTCATTAACAAGTATTTTTGTTAAATCTCACTGACACAGGCGAAAATAAGGTGAAAAAACACTTTTCAAAATAGACATAGGACTTGAGGCATAAACAGACAAAAAGCCAAGAGTAGGGAGTTCTGAGCTGCTGCTTCTCTGAGGGTCTTACCTGCTCGGGACCCATGGAGGACAGCCCTGACGTAGGCACGGAGGTCACTGAGGTCATGCTCATCTGGCCTGTCATCTGATTCATGTTGCTCAAGCCACCCGTGTTGGTTGCCATGGACACATTGATGTTCATGTTGTTATTGTACATGCTGGTGTTTGCTTGTTGCCCAAAGTGTGGTGGGGACTGCTGTGAAAACATGCTGGAACATGGGAGGTGGGGTTAGTCTGATGGCAAACCGAGGCAGTCTTGGGTACTTGTTCTAGAATGAGTGTATCTAAAGGGATGCTGGCACAGACACCAAGCTTGCTTCTTCCCTTGTACACACTACTGAGAATCACACACACTACTACTTTCCCAGCTGCTGGGGGCTTGCTGTTTGCTTCTTGTCACGTGCACTGATAAAGCCTGGTTCTGTGTCACTGCCTTCTCAGGAGTTCTACAGTTAGGAGTGGTACCTGCTTAGAGGTATTGCTTTTGTTCCAGAACCAGAGGTGCTGTGCTAGGCTTCTGTTGACTTTTGCTAAAGACTAAGCTGGCTTTTTAGCAGTTCATTGGCTATTGCTTGCTCAAGCACATACAATTTTAAAAATACGGATGGAAGGGATGGCTACTCTGTAGAAAGTTCCTGAGAGCGATCGTTTGTGTCAGACTCAGTAATGGGATGCTACCTGGTTCCACCCATGCTCCCCTGTGCCCATCCATTCATGTCTGAGGCGGGCTGGTAGGCTGGGTTGGCTTGAGACTGCTGCATCATGGGACTCTGGGTATGTGCCATCCGGGGAGACATTAGAGGACTCTGGGGAGTCGTAGCCCCAGTGAAGCCAGGATCAGGTTGCTGACTGATTCCTTAAAAACAAAAACAAAACAGAAGTCCAAAGGAGATTGTTAGCTACATCATA
The DNA here is from genome assembly GCA_021653895.1 of Mastomys natalensis. Taxonomy (NCBI): domain Eukaryota; kingdom Metazoa; phylum Chordata; class Mammalia; order Rodentia; family Muridae; genus Mastomys; species Mastomys natalensis. The sequence continues at coordinate 178,844 of JAJTUV010001318.1, read as the reverse complement.
GAGACAATGTTGCACATTACGTATACACGAAAAAATTACTTTCAAATGTCTGATTATGTGCAAATTATTAGACATTTGAAAGAAGCTGAGACAGAAGTACATGGAGAAAAACCCTCTCCACACTTGAAATCTCTACAACAGTCACAGGGGTCCTAGGATACACACCAACATCAGGGCCGGAATCAGAGAAAGCACACTTGTTCCTGAAGGCCCCTCCAAACCAAGGATGAGTGTAACATAGGCTTGATTTCATCTGAGCCGGTCAGTCATTGGCATTGTATTGTTTTAAATTTAGTTTGAGCTCATTAAATTCAGCTATATACCGAAGTCAACATATGAATAACTTTACATTAAATTAACTTACATCATCCCATGTTCAGTTGATGTATTTTAGAAAATACATAACTGCATGTCCACATCGGCTTATTTTGTTTTTACAAAAGGGCTTGTGGCACTTGAGTGTTGACAAGATTATCAATTTCTTGTTCAGCTTCAGGATAAGAGAATTCACAGCAAAAGGAAGGAATCTCGGCAGACTTCCTTAGCCAGAAGATGGAAACCCAGCAGAGGCAATGGAGAGGGAGGTGGTGAGGAGGGCATTTCCAGGACTGAGTAAGAACACATTTGCTTAACCCTATGCAGCACTTAATATTTAAAAGTAGCTACAAGCCAGGCGGTGGTGGCACACGCCTTTAATCCCAGCACTTGGGAGGCAGAGGCAGGCGGATTTCTGAGTTCGAGGCCAGCCTGGTCTACAGAGTGAGTTCCAGGACAGCCAGGGCTACACAGAGAAACCCTGTCTCGAAAAAAAAAAAAAAAAAAAAAAAAAGTAGCTACAAAAGAAAAGTCTAACGAGGAAAAAAAAAAAAGCAATGCACTGTCTTGCTCTTTAAAGAGACAGGACATTTGTATTTAGGCAAGGCAAAGGCCTTCATGGTTCCTTACAGATCACTCAGAGAGGGTAGAGCACAGCACTTAATGTCGTGGAGAAAACGTTCCACATTAAGTATACACAGAAAGCTACGCAAGCATTACGGAAGCACTAAGAATCCCACTAGCAGTTGAAGATTAACACAAATATTAATCTCAATGACATTATCCTTGGCATCTCATCTGTTACACTACATTAAAGAACAAATCTATATAAAGTAAAGCAAGTGGCCTCCCATGTGGCTCTGTGCAACACTTCAAGAATTACCTACTCAGTGAAGACTTGGTCTAATCTTGAAAGTTTTTATTTTCTTTTTTGATAAGTGTTGTCAGTAACAAATGAAGTCTTTATTTTTCAAAAGCTGTAGACTGTCAGTAATATTTAAATTGACTTATGTCTTCTGACATTTCATATCTAGTTATTGATATTGTGTCAGAGTCAGAGACGATCAAACATAAGTAGCAGTGTATATTACATTCATAGACACTGACGCTCATGCATGCTCACACATCCAGAGACACATACACACTTAACTTTGGTCATTCTTAAAGACCCGAAACCCAAAGCAAAGGAGGGCCTGAGCTAACAGGCGGGTACGGTGTGGGACTGGGGGACTCTTGCCAGGCCCCAACCTCCTTCCAGGTTTCCCATCATTCCCTGGTTAACCAGGCACAGAGCTGTAACCAGGACTGAAGGGCCTTGGGGAGAAAGGAGAAAGAACAGATAGGTCAGACAGGACGCTGATGGCAGGAGGGATTAAGTCCAGTACCGTAGTTCGGAGGAAATGGGAACTGCTGAGCATTGGCCTGGGGAATCCGGGGATTGCTCATGGCTGCCGGGAGTCCAGTGGGAGCCACCATGCTTGGGGTCATAGTCAACCCTTGTCCTCTCATCATCAAAGTTCGCTGCTGCACCTGCTGTTGCTGATGCATCTGTCTCTGCCGAAGATGCTGGTTGAGGATTTCCCTCTGCCTCTGAGCCAGCATCTGTGCATTGATAGGAGCCTGAAATGGGGGGCAATCATGAAGGAAAACCAAAGATAGACAGGTTAGACAGGACACCAATAGCATGCGTATGTAACATCACTTGGAAAACAAAGTTCCATGAAAGGAGGTCCTCAGAACGGAGCACAGTGAACATGCTCCACCTGTGTGCCGATGCTGTAACCCTGCTGACACCAACCCACTCATTTCTTAAGGGTATAGTCAACCAAAGGACTTCAAAAGAGCACAGGCCTTTCTACAGGAAGACTGTGTTTATTTTTAAAATTTATTTTATGTGTGCAGTGCTCACGGGGTCAGAAGAGGGCGTCCAATCACCAGAAAACAGAATTACAGGTGACAATGTGCTGCTTTGTGGGTGCTGGGAATTGCACCTGGGTCCTCTAAAAGAGGAGCCATCTATGTAGCTCAAATTGACTGTCATCTCTTTATTCTTGTGCTTTAGCCTCCTGAGGGCTGCACGTACACTGGGATTACAGCATGTGCGAGGGTGCCTGGCAGAAGACTTTTTATATAAGTTGAGGGCAGCATTTAGAATCTCTTCTAAGGAACATTCCAACCTAACAAGAAACCAAATCACTGCCAAAGGTGACTTCGGAGAGATAGAGGTGGGCGTGATCTGACAGTGACTTCTGTTACCGCACTTATCTCTCTGCACAGGTGTCCCCTGTTTATGGCCATACCACCCCAGATGCACCTGATCTCAGAATGGTCTTTACTCAGGATGACTGTGCTGGGAGGCCAGGATGGGTGACATGGATGTAAGAGGGGACCCTGGGTGTGTACACTGGTGCTGGAATGGCATACCCTAGCCACCCATGAGGCTGCCTACTCTGTAATCCCAACATCAGTATGCACAGCACTGTTGAGCCATTTATGACTGTAAGTATAGCAGCAAAGAATTCCATATGCTTAGCACTTCCCAAGGGGAGGGTGTGATGGACATATGGCCTTCTTATGTGGCCCAACAGAACCTAGCAGGCTTTGTGTTGGTACAGTACTGTCCAGTGTTCTGAAGTGGAAGACATGGGTGTGCTTTACAGAGAAAGTACAAGTGTTGGGCAAGGCTCCTTTGGGTCTGAGATAGCCTGTTGACTGAGTTTAAGTTAATGAGTAAATTACATACACATAAAATGTCTTTACACAGAAACTCCATAGAAACAAGGCCATGTATTGATATGCTGAGAACAAGGTTGTGATCAGAGTCTTGAAGGCTAAGCCTGTGTTCTCACAGGAACATTGGCCAGTACTTGGATCCAGGATTGGCTGATACTTTCTAATACAACTTTTGTGTATTACAAGAACTCAGCTGGCCCTGCCAACAGAGGCGGGCTGAGAGCTAAAACATGGAGTCAGAGGACTGGGGAAAAGCCAAGCTGGGTAGGCCAAGGGTGTGCAGGACCAGGGTGTGGACCGGGGCAGCTGCTCACTCAGCCGATCTGGGAGGAAAAATGAGAGGAGAGGCTTCTCACCTGAGCTGGTACTCCAGGCCTCAGAGTCAAGTTCACATTGGAAACACTGCTGATCTGATTCATGAGTGGCTGGCGATTCTAAACACAAACATGGAGGCATTAGCATTTTGTTGGGAAGAGGGTAATTTGAGACAAGGTCTTACTATGTAAACCAGGCTGACCTAGAATCCATCCATATTTTTTGAGACAGGGTTTCTCTGTGTAGTTCTGGCTGTCCTGTAGACAAGGTTGGCCTTGAACTCACAGAGATCCACCTGCTTCTGCCTCTTGAGTACTGGGATTAAAGGGTATTGTAGCCATTCTTAGCTCAATACATTTACACAACAGGATATATGTACTTCAAATCATCTTTTCCAATTAACAGCCCTCTCCAACTCAACTCTAATCTTCTTGAGTCCCCAGCCTGAGAGTGCCATGAAGAATTCACCTGCTGTGCTTGGAGGCGATGCTGAAGCTGAAGCCTCAGTTGGTTTGGCTGGTTCTGCACGATGCCCGTGGGCCTGAGGCCTGGTCGGGGCTGCATCCGGAGTGTGGTGTAATTTGGCCGCTGTCCCATGGTGTGAAAGTTTGGATCTTGCATGGGATTATAGCTACCCTGGGCCATTTGTGCCTGAGATGCATACTGCTGTGGGAAGACAGGGGCCTTCTGCTCCAGCATTATGCTGGACTCTTGACTGGAGAACTGCTCTGGATCTACAGCGTGGCTCTGAAAAGAAACCCCAAGTAAGCACATAAATAAAGCTACGAAGAACACTACTGAACAACAGGCTGCTCTCTCTCCCAACTAACTGATGCTTTAGAAATACTGTACCAATTTTACCAATGTAGTTTTTATTGCCTCTACTTTTCCTTCTACACAGTTCATCTTTGCAATTACCCAAGGGAAGAAGCAAGGGTCAGGCTGTCTCCCTGCAGTGCTTCCTCCAGGCAGTGGGACCAAGGGGCTGGGACCATGCATTGCTTCTACTCCCGTCCAGTGAGAACCTGGCAGGGGCTTTAATGAACAGGCAGCTGCAAGTGTTCCCTCTTTTGACTGAGCACACAACCCTTATCAACCATTTTAACTCATGATTGCCTTAGTCCCCATTAGCAGTGCGGGGGAAAACAGCCCCCTGTCTTCACTCTAGAAAACAAAGCAGACTTGGGGACATAAGGGACATAGCGGCCTGCAGGGAGTCTTTCTAGCTAAGACTTGGTACGACTGTGCACATTACAATGTGGGGCTTGAGTTCATCAGTGGGGTGATATACTTACTGTCTATTATGCTTTAGGTGGGAACAGTTAGATATAGGGTCTTACATAGTTCAAGGTGGTCTCTAACTTGCCATGTAGGTAGACAAGTTGGGTTTCAACCATGAACCTCTGGCCTCAAGCTCCCAAGTGCTGGGATTACAGGTCAATGCCACAGTGCCTGACTTACACTTGTTTATTAAGCTATTCTCTATGGCTGGTAGAATTTCTTTTTTTTTTTTTTTCTTCCAAGACAGGGTTTCTCTGTGTAGCCCGGGCTGTCCTGGAACTCACTCTGTAGACCAGGCTGGCCTCGAACTCAGAAATCTGCCTGCCTCTGCCTCCCAAGTGCTGGGATTAAAGGCGTGTGCCACCACTGCCCAGCGTCATTTGATTTTTAAACAGCTGCTTCCCCTATCACAGACCTACAGCAGGAAAAGAATGGGAGGTGTAAGGATTTACAGCGGGTCCTCCCTGTGCCTTGAACAGCATCTGACAGAGAATTTGCAAGACTGCTTAGGATCTATTTGGTTAATTTAATTGTCTGAAAGATGCATTTTTTTCTTTAATACCCATGACATGGTCTCATTATGTAGCCCTGCTGTCCTGAAACTCACTACGTAGACCGGGTTGGCCTCAAACTCACAAAGATCTGTCTCAACAAGTACTGGGAATAAAGGGCATGCAATGCCATACCTGGCTGAGATGTGTCTTACAGAGAGTGCTGCATAAACTCCAGCTGCAGCTTGCATTAGCTATACAGTCTTTAAAAATGTGTGTGCACATGTGAGAGTGTGTGTGTGAGAGAGAAGGGGGAGCACAGAGTGAGTGCACGTGAATGTGTAAGGAGGTCAGGAGGGTTTCTGAGGATCCAGCTCTTTCATTCAGTTTCCGAGACAAGGTGTCTATCATTTCTGCCTGCGGGCTGATCTTCCTGTTTCCACACATAGGAAATCTAGAGCTTTCTCAGGGAGAATGTCTTAAATCTATGTGTCCTGAGTATCAATGTGAAGATGTAATATACCTGGCCAGCCCTTGTCCTAGAAGCCACGGCTACACATCTAAAGGTCTTTAGAAGGGCAGGCCCCAGCAGCAGGAAAATCTCAAGCAGCCTTCAGGTTATTGCTATGGTAACCCTGCCTCAGTCCTTCCAGCCAGCCATCCTGGTGCTACAAAGCATCCTGGGACAATGATAACGCTGCCTGTGGTCTGTGGTCAGCAAGACTGCTTCAGTACACTGCCCTCTCCTTTCGACATTTTAAAGAGTACCACCAGCAGGTAGACCATTCCTTGTTAAAATATTTCAGAACTTTCTATCTGTTCATATTTAATAGAAAATCGACTTAGGTTATTTCCATATTGGTCTATTTAGTGTTTGCTTTGTTTGAGACAGGTCTCACTTTTGTTTAGAACTCACAGATTATGCTATACTGGCTGGTGCTCTGGGGTCTTCCTGTTTCCACCCTCACAAATTCACTGCTGGGGTGAAGTGTGTACCATGTACCACTGAGCCTGGTGTTTTTTCCTGGGCTCTGGGGATGTTTGTAAGACAAGCACTTTATTTTTAAACTGTGTATGCAACTCTGGCTAATGTACAGTACATATGCATATCACATTTCCGCCACTGCACCTAAGAATGCTGCCTGCAGTTCAGCTTAAATGACATGGTGACTACCTGAGGAGATGTTACAGAGCATTCGAAATGATGCAACACTGGTTTTAATTTTTAAAAAGTATTTCAATATTTTGGAGGCCAAGGCAGGTCAACTGGCATAAGTTTGAGCCTAGGCTGGGCGGGGGAGGATCTCTTAAATCTCCTAAAAATCTAATCTCTTAAGACATAAAACCCCCTTCAAAGTGCCCCAAAGTGTTACAAGTCACTGAGGGACTCCAAGCACATTTAACAGTGTCACTTGTATAAACTCGAGGATAATCACAGAAAAGCTGAGTTCTAGCTGACACTAAAGGCAAAGTCGACCAGCTCCACAGGAAGCAGGTTCACCGTTTACTTTCCGGCTTTGCTGTAGGGTGCACCGTGTAACCTGCAGTCATCTATTCCACTCTGCTGTTTTCAATATGAATCGACAAGTCTGAACTCCCACCTATGTCTGCTAAACTCTGGGAATTATGACTGTTTTTAAGGTTCCAGAGTCTTCAATGACTGTGCCACTATCCCCACAGTGACATGCTGCAGGGCCAAACAGCCTGGCCTTGGAAGGTGCTTTTGATGAGAGAGAGAAAGAGAGAGAGAGAGAGAGAGAGAGAGAGAGAGAGAGAGAGAGAGAGAGAGAGAGAGGGAGGGAGGCAGGCACTGGACGGGAAGGAGGACCCTTCTAGATCCCTCCTTCTACTGCAAACCAGGAGGCTGTTTCACAGGACAGCAGCTGTGGGAGCAGCTTCAGAAAATGAAGGGGGGGACATGAGGTTATTATCCCAGCCTCACAGGTATTCTCAAATCAAAGAAGTACAGTCTATTACTTCTTCAAATAAACTAACTGGGAAGCAGAGAGAAAAGTAGACTCACTAGGGTGGCTGGCATCTTAAATTGTTATGGGTGACACCCACATAAGGGTTGGAGTGTTGGACGAGCTGCAGTCACACACAGATGCTTCTGCTACCTATGTGTGGAGCAGTCTTTTCTCAGTAGCAGCTGCCTACGCAGTGCACAGGCTCGGCAAGACTGAGGCCTGTGCTCACACTGTCTCCCGTCCTAGCGGCGAGGACCAAGGTCCCCAGGAAGCAGTGACCTTTTCTAATCTGCCCTATCAGCAAGCATGGGCAGGAGGCTCTGGGCTTTACTTCTGCCTTTCTGCTGTAACTCGTCTTAGGTAATGGTCCTTCCCAGGTGCTTCTTGGGCAAGTTTATGTGAGAGTAGGAGAGAAAAGAGGAGGAGTAGGGAGGCCTGCCTATGGGGATGCTCTGGCCTACCTGGCTGACCAGTTCTGGGATCCCCAGAGCTCTATCAATCTCCTCGAGGCCATCGAAGTTCCGCAGGGCTAGATACAGCTGGTCTAGAAGAGCGCCCTCATCACTTGGTGACTCTGCTGCAGGATGTGGACACAGCAGGTCATCAGGGGAGCTGCCAAAGGGCTGCCTGTAAAGAGACAAATGCACCATGGGCTGGTAGAAATGCCAGCTGATTTCTAGGGTCTCTTAAACGAGCTAAGCACTGAACAGAATAAAGATTTTTGAAAATATGCACCTGAAAAACCCACTTTATTTAATGTTAATAAAGGCCAGTTAAAGCAGTTATCTCTCTACACCTCCCACGAAGTAGGGGTTAGCTTAGCCGGGTACCCACGGCTGTACAAAGTCTGAAAGCCACTGCCATAAAAGCTACTTTGATGTGTGTGTTCGGGCTCACCTACCTAACTCCACAGAGCTGCATGTGTGTGTGTGTGTGTGTGTGTGTGGCGCGCCTTCGAGTGCACGCGAGCACGCACATGGATCTGCTGTACGCTAACAGGCTCAGACACTCTGGAGCTCTCAGCAGAGCGGTCCTTTCCTGTGAGGCCACGGGGAGCACAGAGGCGGGAACAGCCGACTCACCCACTTGAGTACGATCTGGGCTTGAGGGAACTTGGCTGAATTTGCAAGTATTTACTAAAACTCTGACGAAGTGTACCTGTTAGCCCTCAGGAGTTAGATGCCAAGGGAAGGGGATCACAAACCTTCTAACTGTAATTGCTATGAGGCAATATGTGATCTTGACACTAAACTGTCATTTCTATGGTATATAACATTATAATTAAGTTACCAAACAAATTAGAGGAGCTTCTAGTCACTGCAAACCTGGGAGAGAAAATGATACCAGTATTTCACCAAAGTCAGTTTTGTATTGTAGACCTACTCCATAATACTGTGGAGAACACACAAGTTTACAGAGAAACTTACTGTTTATTGTGTGTGGTACTGGGACTTGAACCCAGGGCATCATATGTGCCAGGCAAGATATGCTCACATCCCAGAAAACTCATTCTTAAACAAGTGGAAATAAATTTATCAAGGGGCTTGTCTGGCCCTGGCCCAGTCAAGTCCACTGTGTTTTCTTAGGCAGTCTAGTATGTTACTCTGACTTAGAACTGTAATATGGTGTCCTGCTGAGCAACCAAACCAACAATTAATTTCAAACAATGACAGTAGAATGAACCAATGTACAGTCTATATTCCCCATCTGGTCCTATGTTTTAGAGGAAATCACCCAGCGAGTGTCCTTCAATGTCTCATCTCACTTGCTGATTACAGGTCACAGTCCTACTGCTTCTGCTCCACAGCGAGCTGGCTGGGGGGCCACGTGAGGCAAGAGTACCACAGGCTGTGTGTAGTGCATGCATCCATGTGCTCGCCCTCTCCTGTCACTAGTAAGATGAGAGGCTTGTGGAAGAGCAGCTTGCCTGCACTGAGCATGTTCAACATGTGTCATTTTCTTTTTTTCTCCATAGTCCACAGTCCCTAAATTAAATCTTCAAAACACAAATGTGATCAGATCTCTTTTCTCCTGTTATATAATTTAGGAGCTGAGCCGGGCGGTGGTGGCGCACGCCTTTAATCCCAACACTTGGGAGGCAGAGGCAGGCGGATTTCTGAGTTTGAGGCCAACCTGGTTTACAGAGTGAGTTCCAGGACAGCCAGGGCTACACAGAGAAACCCTGTCTCGGAAAAACAAAACAAAAAAAAATTAGGAGCTGAAGAGAAAGAAAGCTGCAGAGAAACGACAATGTGAGGAAGAAAAGCAGACAACCACATGTCACAGTAGGGTCTGAGGAGACACCCCACATGAGTGCCCAACAACTGGACAGACTGGGGCTCAGACAATTCTGGTAGTTAAAAGTCAATGTTGGTTCTTGATCATGTTCCCTCAGGCCTGGGAAGGTACTTAGTGAGACAATGAAGTGCTGCCATTGTGCTAGATAGTTTCATGTCACCTTGACAGTGATCAGAGAGGAAAGAACCTTAACTGAGAAAGCCTCAGTGACATCCAGCTGTTGGCAAGCCTGTAGAGCACTTCTTAGTGACGGATGCAGGATGGCCCAGCTCCATGTGGCTGGCAGTCCTGGGTTCTGTATGAGAGCAGGCTAATAAGAGCACCCCTCCCTGGTCTTCTGCCTCCAGGTTCCTGTCCTGCTTGAGTTTCTGTCTCTACTCCCTTTAATGATGGGCTATGTTGTTGAAGTGTAAACCAGATAAATCCTTTCCTCCCCAGTTTGGTTTTGGTCAGTGCTTATCACAGCAATGATAACCTGAACTAGGACAGGCTCTGTCCAGCTGTGTTAGCAGATGTCAGCTTCTGTCAAAAGTACTGCGAAACGACATTCCTCCCCAGATCCTTCCACTGATAAATAACAGGCAATGTGAAGTCTAACCATAACAAGACTGTGGAATCCGCATGAGCACGGACTTGCCGATCCTCATCACACTCAAGCTGGAGAGGCCCCGCCTCATCCTTTCTGAGAACGAATTCTTAACGCTGCAGCAACCAAGCACTTATAACAGAAAACAGGTGCCCAAGTTAGACACATACCACCGAGGAGTAAGATACTGGGTTGTTGTTGTGTTTTTCTGAGGCCGGCTCTCACTAAGCAGCCTAGCTGCATGTTTCAGTAGCTCGTCCAGCAGAGTCTTGGAGGAAGTACCTGGGCACAACAGCCGAGTGCATACGACTCACTATGTAGGCTAGTCTGGCTTTGAAGTTAAGAGCTACACCTGACTCTGCTTCCCATCACACGCACACACACACACACACACACACACACACACACACACGCACACCAATACTTTAAAAAAAGTGAAAAGAGGGAAAAAAGGAGAGTGGTTGGAGAGATGGCAGAGGTTCCGAGACTTAATGCTCCTACAGAGGAGGCTCGGTCCCAGCACCCACATCAGGCGACCTGTGGAAGCCCAGGGGCTTCTGCAGCATGTGGTGCATATAAACTCACGTAGACACACACACACACACACACACACACACACACCACACATAGTAAGACAATGTGTGGATGAAATAAAGAGAAGGTCTGACAGACTGTCAGAATCTGACAAAGAACCAAGAAAACAAAGGGCCAGTGTATGAACAAGGTGGCTAAAGTCTTGTAGACACACACCCCTGTTCACAATGATCTATTAAAGCCTAGTGTGCAGTACACACCTGTGATTCCTGCTCTTGGGAGGCCCACGTAGAAGGACTATAAGCTTGGTTTTCATTTTCAGTTTTCTTTGAGACATGGTTTCTCTGTGTAGCCCTGGCTGTCCTGCCTGCTGTCCTGAGTGCTGGGATTACACACACACACACACACACTCTCTGTCTGTGTGTTTGTGTGTGTGTGTGTAAGTCAGAGGTCAACGTCTGGTGTCTTTCTATATTTTTTGAGACAAGATCTCTCACTGGGACCTGGTCCTCACTGTTTAAGCAGGAGCAGCTGGCCACTGGACACTGCAGATCCTCCTGTCTCTGCCTCTCCAGTGCTCGGGCTACAATGTGGGCCACTGGAATTGGCTTTTAAATGGGCTCTGGACCTGAACTCAGGTCTTCATGTTGGTACTTTATCAACTGTGTTACCTTCCTAGCTCTGATTTCAATTACACCGTTTCTCCCTCCAAGCCTTCCATATACCTCTCCCAGCTTAGTTCAAGTTCCGAGCTTCCCTTTTTCATTTGTCACTGATGCACATATGTGTATGCATATATTCCTAAGTATAACCTGCTTAGCCTGTATAATGTTACACTGGCATGTGTGTATGTTCAGGGCTGACTGGTGGTATTGATAGCCAGTTGCTGTGTTCTTCCCTGGGGAGGACTGTTTCTCCCTTTCAGCATTTCTTAGTGGGCTGCAGTTCTTGTGCAGGACTGCGGCCTCGTGGGCATTCCTTCATCCACTCTGAATGTTTCGAGTTATCCTTGTCTGTGTCCTGCTCAGGCAGGTGAGACTTCATGTGTGCAGCCTTCTGATGTTACCAGGACACAGTCTCTCCATGTTCGTCTGGCTATACATCCTGTCCGTCCCTTCTTTCACCATGTTCTCTGATCCTTAGGTGTGGATGTGTTTTACAGATAAAGTCATTGAGACAGGGCCCTACAACTCTCATTTTTAATTGTGTCTTTCTATAATGGTCTCTGTTGCAAAGGGAAGTTTCCTTGATGACGGGGAGGACTTATTTAGCTAGATTCCAGAGAGGCGGTGGGTGATCCTCTTTTTTTTTTTAAAATTTTTTGTAAATTGTGGTAAAATATACACAACTCAAAATAAGATCATTCCCTGTTACCCTACACGTACTATGTAACCCCTGATCGAGCAGGGTGCTGTGTGGCCATATGCACTAGGCTGCTGTGTCCATGTACTTCCTCCAAGACTCTGAAACCTTCTCTGTCAGTCCTGCTGGACGAGCTACTGAAACATTACTCCCCTCACAGTATCTGTACTGCGCACTGCTACCTAATACCACTTAGCAGCACAAACAGCACTTTTCCAACTAAACTGCCAGGTGTTTAAAGGTGTGTCCAGGCTGTGCTGATTTCTGCATCTTCCTTTCACTTTGTGCCTAGTGGATGACTTGGTCTGAAGAAACGATAACTGGGCAAGTACCATCCATGCTGAAGGAATTCACCCAGCATACATTTGAAACAACTAATGGAACCCGAGAGCCATGAGCTAACACTCTTCTAACTCTCGGGGTACACGGACTTACCTGTTCTGGTTGGCAAAAGACGCCTGGTCTATCGGCAGGATGCTCTCAGGCCACGGGGCAGTTTGGTTTGGAGGGGCCTGCTGTTGATTATACTGAGGTCCAGCCATATTCATCTCTAACTCAGAAGGCCCTAAAAGAGGGAGGAAAGAAAAAAAGAAAAAAACTAAAATTCGTATCTTATAATTTAGAAAGCATACATGTTTACTGTAGGTGAGAACCAGATGACGCAGCTCTGATGTGAGGTACAAATGCAAGCAATGAGCACAAGTCTCATGCCGCCCACCTTAGGGCGCGTCCAGGTCAGTAGTGACAGCAGGATAGCTGGCCTCTTACTTAAAGCTTTAGCAGAACACCTTCAACTCCCTTCCTCCCTGAATCCCACAGTGCAACATTCCTGCCACACTCCACTGGGTGCCTGCGGAAGACTGGAACGAAGAGGACCGTGTATCTGCAATATGGTGTAAGGCTGCGCAGACCCGCTGCTAGGCACCAGGGAGCAGATGCGCTGGTCCCGGTCACCTGCGCCAGAACTTCCAGTCTTAGCTTTCCCTCAGCAGGGCACACATTCAGATACACTTCACTCTCTAAGTGAATCTAATCAAAAGATTCCTTTTGTGGCTCTAAAGCACATGAGCTTTCTAATTATTTTATTTTATTATCCATTGACTGGGCATCCACAACAGGCAATTTTCTGCTGGGCGAATTCACAGCTTTGTACTGTACTTACCACTGGAGAAATTCAGCTACATGCTACACACTAAATCTTACAGAGCTGTATTGGAGTACCGAAGCGAGACAGCCATCAGCAAGGCAGGGGATACATTAGATATCTAAAGACCTCTGTGACTTTTATAAGCATCTTACTAATGTCTCAGCTTAATTTTCCATAGAAATCTCTTTTGAGGTTTTTTTTTTTTTTAAGCATTTTTATTTTTGGTAGTTTCAAATGACACAAATTTAAATTTGAAAATACCTACTACCATGAGTATTTGTGTAGAAATGTATTTATAAATGTCACTCTCAGAAATATTGAATCAAAGCCGGGCAGTGGTGGTGCACGCCTTTAATCCCAGCACTTGGGAGGCAGAGGCAGGCGGATCTCTGAGTTCAAGGCCAGCCTGGTCTACAGAGTGAGTTCCAGGACAGTCCAGGCTACACAGAGAAACCCTGTCTCGAAAAACCAAAAAAAACAAAACAAACAAAACAAAACAAAACAAAAACCCCAAAAAAGAAATACTGAATCAACACACACACACAGTACTTCCATACCTATGGAAGAAACCTGATGTCAGAGTTCGGGCAAGAGGCCTGCTCTTCTGTCAAAACAATGTCGCATTTTTCTGGGAATGAATTAGCACTTCTTGTGCAATATCTAACAAGAAAGTTTACAAACACAGCCTTTTTAGAATTGAGCTAATGTTAAGATCAGAGGAAGTCCTATGTCTGCGATTACAAAAATAATATCAAGTAGGAACTGATCTTGTTTCCCCTTGAGATAGGGTCTTGTTTAGCTCATGCAGGCCTCAAATTTGCTACGTGGCTGAGGATGATGAACCTGCGTTTCTCAAGGGTTGGCACTATAAGTGTGCACAGTAATATTTTAATAATAAGTTTCCTGATGATTCATATATCATACAATTCACACATTTCAAGTACAGCATCCAACAGGTGTCAGTATGTCTGGGTGCACCACTACCACACCAACGCAGAGACACTTTCACCTACTGGAGTCACTTCCTGCTTCCTTCAGGCCTTCAGTCTTCAGGAACTATGAAGGTTTTGCGGGGCGTGCACAAAAATCCATTTCAATAACATGTGACTTGCCTCCTAGATAGAATGCTAGAGCTGCCTGGGTGCTGGGTCTCGTTCTTGAGAGGCTGTGTTATCTGTCAATGAGGCCGAAGGGAAGATGCTGACTTCCCAGCCTGGCTGAGAGCCTTAGCGGTTCAGGATGACCACATAGAGTTCGACATTGCGGCTGTACTACCGAACTATTATTTCTTTGCCTTTAAACTACGATATACATGTTTATCTTTATGTATGTGCATAGCATTTATAATATGACATTTTAATGTATTTTGCCTCCAAATTAAAATTAGGTAATTAGTCTATGATTCTACAGGGTTTTACCAAAATGCCATTTGGGACAGCTTCACACCAGAGGATTGCCTAAGCACCAAGCCAGAAGCAAGTCCTGGAAGGACCATGGAGCCGACAGTCCACCTGAAGAAGGCGTAAGGAGTACAGAGCAGCAAGTAAGGCGCTTACCTATGTTCATGACCTGAGACTGAAGCATCTGTCTTTGGCCAGGCTGGCTGTTGGCTCGCATGGGGATGCTGGCTGTTGGGTTGCGAATCATGCCTCCTTGGATTGGCCGGTTCATGGCACCAGTGGTAGCGGCACAAGTGACTCTCACAGCTGGACTCTGTGGTGCCCATTCCCCAGAAGGCATGCTGGGCCGGGAAGTGCTGCCGCCAATCATTCCTGCATGCAAGACAGGAAACTGAGAGATGCAGACATTGAAAACAGCACATGCATGAATGCCAGACCTATATACAAGACACAGACCATGACTGTAACTTGCAGTTGGCCCAACAGCAAACATTCCCCCTGGGGCAGATGTGGGCCCTTGGCTAAGAACTAGGAATTGGTGATTACTACAGTTCTCACAGCAAGCATCTGCTACTCTATGCTTCAGAAGAACTGTGAAAACTGCTCCCAGATGTACTTAGAACAGGCGACGTGGACAACCCCAACTTCCTTCCTCAGGAAGTGAATCACATTAGCTGACACGTCAGAGCTCTACTTTCCAAAAAGGAGGTGAGGTGAGGAGGAACAAGGTAAGAACTGATAATCAATCCCATAATTATCCACCTCAGTCAGAGAATGTCCTGCAAAGCCTTTGCAGGAGCTGAGCATCCTCCCATTCTTTCAGTGGATCAGAGCCTGCTACACTTTGGAGCATGCAGATGTGCTCATTGGACGAGCATCGAGCGAGGCTGCCCCACCGCAGGCACACTTCTGCATGGACAGGGCACTTCAGCAACAACCTCCATCAAAGAAGAGAACTCGGGAAATTTCAAAATTTATCAAGAGCAGCCTCTAAGTCCTAGGGAAATTAAAGACCTTCCCGATACAGTCCTTGCAGCTAAGGGGTTCTATCCTCCTGAAGCACTGCATTCCCGACCACGGAGATGCAGGGGTTAGGATAGGCGTGAGAAAATTCTTCTACATTTGGCATCTGATCATGTGGAACAATGATAACTCAACATCACCAGGCAGGATTCAGGGTCTATTACTGTCCAGGCCCTGGATGATGGCCAAACACTGCCTAAGACATACTGAAGGAGAAGCCTCACAAACACCTCTTTATTTTGAAATGTGATGCAGGGGATATATAGATTTTGCTTTAAAATATATGGTTTGCTTTCATTTACTTTATTTCGGTTAAGCAAATCTGGTATAATGAACATGTGGATAGAACATGAGTGTTTCCTCACTTGTGAAATGAGGTATGTGCTGAGATGTTAAAAGGTGAAGAGTGATTAGTTAGAGTTAAAAACTGTAATATTAAGACATATTGTAAACCATTTATATTTTATCTACACATAGATATTATGGGAGAAAAGGTATTTTAGTTTTCAAAATAATCTACTATGTAAATAGCATTACAAGATGGCAGTCAGTAGGAGGGTGAAGTTACCTAGAACTCAACAGTATCAGTGCAATGAAAATGGACGCTGTCCCTTCTGGTGTTGGTCTTTATAGCCTGTGATCTTGACAGCCTGGGCACTAGCAGGTTCTAGGACACCCAGGTTAGGGAAGCCCATCCCCAGGTCCTAGGGTCCAACCTGAGATGTCAGCAATGTAGACCTTCCTATATTATATTTATGGATAGGGAGTTACTTACTCCTAGCCACTCATCAGCTACTTCCCTTTAAAGAATTTTATATCACCAAATATTTCCATAAGTCATTATTTTATTTAAGAGTGATGAAGTGAATATATTACTGTTTCCATGAATCTGTAATTTAAGGAGGGAGTCAGTACACATGTGTATACAAGCAGGGAGAATCTGTTGAATGAATAAACTGATACAGTATAGCTAGCTCATGCTTCCCATGAATTCTCTCTCAGGAATCAGAAATGAAACATCCATCACTTCCCCTTAAATAGCGCTCTGATTTTCAGTGAACTAAAACGGCAATGTATGGGGATTACAGACTGAGCTAAAAATAAAATACCAAGAATTAAAACATCACCAAGTGTAAGCTCTTTTTATAATATCTACTTATTTCTATGCTCAAATCTCTAATACGTCACTGAGACAGGGAAAGAAAGCTATAAATTATAGCCAGCTCTTTCACAGGAAGACAGCATCTTCCCAGACAAATGCCGTTCCAAGGCCCACACTGTGATTCATTCTGAATTCTATGGCCCTGCGGCAGAAGCATGTATCACTTAGGAAATGTTCTTGGGCAATATGGAGGACACTGGAAAACTATAGCAAGTCAAGATCCAGCTAGATCACAGGCAACTTCTTGAATCTCCAGGAAGCAGCCCTGATTGGTGCGATTTCAAAGCAGTGTGCTCAGCTAACTCTGCCCTGACCTGAAGCTGTTAAAATGCTTCAACTTTAAGAAAACCGAAGACAAAGGCCAATAAGACAAAACAACACAATCTGTGCTTAAGTTGTTCTTCAGAAACAACCCCTGCAGAGCTAAGAAAACAACAGAAATGTGGAAAGACAGGAAAAAAAATCTCCACTTTTACTTCTTTTTTTTTTTTTTTTTTTCCTGAGTAGAAAAAGGATCTAGAATTGTGGAAGAATGGTAGAGTTTTAAACTTCCACTTAAACTGTCAATCCATTTCTGGAGGTATCAGCAGATTACCAATGGACGCTAACAAGCATCAGTTATGGCACACACATCCTTCTGATTATTTTGCATATATTCTTCCAAGTTCAGACCAGCAGTCGGGATAGAAGTGAAGAAAGTCTAGACAAGAGTGACATCAGATATGTCCTCAAAGCAGGAGTTGAAGAATGACCTGGTCAGCACGATGGAGTGGCTTCCCAGAGGCCTCCCTCACGGAGAATCCGCGGGGTTTCTGGTCAAGTTGTACCATTTGATGTGGATGAACACACTGTTAAATTACACAACCCACCAGGAAGCAGCAGAGCCCTTACCTGTGCTATTGCTCCCTAAGTTGCCTTGGCTTCCTAGCATCCCTTGGTTACCCATCATTCCTGGCTGAGGTATCACTGAGTAGGGACTATTGTTTCTGATTGGTGGGAAAGGTCCAGCACCAGTTGGGCTTTGCAATGTGATGTCAAGTGGTAAATTCTGGTTTGGCAATAACCTGCCCAGTTGCCCTGGTCGTGGGTTATTAAAAGCTAAGGAGAGAACAAATGAAAAATTGAAGGTTAATAAAGGACAATGAAAAAGAATATTAACAGTAAGTAGTGTTTAGGAAAAATGTCTCCTGTAACATGACAAAGATTCACATCATTGGTCAACCAAATCCATGAAAGATAGAAAACACATGCTGCACCCTGTAGGTGTTATCTAACTCAATGGCCTTGCAAAAAGGGGTGTAAAACAAGTACCATGTTTTCTCTCCAGGATTTTAGCATTGAAAAGTTTTTTCTACCTAAACCATTGATACATCAATACAATAGTGTTCATGTTATGCTATTCATACGTTGGTGGGTGGGCTTTTTCTGTTTCTCATTTTTTATTTGTTTGTTTGGATAAGGTCTCCCTCAAATTTGGGATGCTCTTTTCTGCTTCAGGAGTTCTGATTTTCACAGTAATGAACCTATAAACATCTCTTGCATGCAGGAGCCGACCTACACACATGTAGTTTGGATGTTAGAACACAATTTCTTCACTGGGCTCAAGGTTTAGAATAAGTTAGAAGTAGATACTTCCACTAGAAGTTAAAACTGTTGAGTGTACACTGTGTCACCTGAAACAATACTGCATTGTAGGCTAGGACTAGCAGTATGACTTTACTCCAGGCACATATTTAGATTTTAAATGATTTTTATGGTTAGTGCACAAGAATTGACTGTGTACTGAGCAGTAATCTGGTGTCAAGTAGATGACCTGTAATTTTATAACAATGTTATTAAAACACTCAAATACTACACACACAAATTTCCAGAAACAATGTTATTAAAACACTGAAATGCTATGCACACTAATTTATAGAGCTAATTTATTAGTGATATCAAGACTTTACTTTCTTTTACTTTTATAAGCATAGACTGCACTAGCAGTTAAGAGAAAGAGAACTTTTCAACAACCTATGGTAAGAAAAAACCATTCAGAGAAACGACAGTGCTGGGGATGGACATTCCTTACCTTGCCCAGTTCTGCCTTCCTGGGGGTCAGCTCACTATCTCAAGTCCTGTTGGGAGCTCCTGAGCGTAGGAGCGGAGAGCCTCTACCATGTTCTTTGCTACTGTCTGGGTTAAGGAGTACTATCTCATATGATTATCTTATTCTCTCAATTCTTCAGCTTTGTGATTGCTTGGGTGAAACAAAATGTCACCTTACCTTCCTTTACCCCTTTCCAGAATGGTCAGGAATCATGCAAGAAAGGACCTAGTTTCTACAGGGAGTCATCTCTGATTTGACTGAGGTTTGCTTTCTCAGACTTGAGAACACTGCTAGGCACCAGTGTTCCACTGAGGCGGAAACTGTTTATGTTTACCAGCACCGAAGAGTTGTCTTTTTGTAAACTATAGAAAACCCGCTCTTTCACACAAAACTGAAAACTCAATGGTATTCTATCAGAGTGAATGGCATCTTTTACTCGGCTAAAACAAATTTAAGGCAAGATTCCTAAATGACTGAGCAAGGCAAGGCGTTTAACTGTGAGCAGCCTTTT
This sequence comes from Mastomys natalensis, assembly GCA_021653895.1. Lineage (NCBI taxonomy): Eukaryota > Metazoa > Chordata > Mammalia > Rodentia > Muridae > Mastomys > Mastomys natalensis. Next base: position 159,630 of record JAJTUV010001318.1, on the reverse strand, counting down.
AGTGAACAATTAAAACTTTTTTGAGACAGGGTCTCACTATGTAGCTCAGTTTGGCCCTGAACTCACCATTCTCCTGCCTCAGCCTCATGTCTGGGATTATAGGCATGCAGCAACCATGCCTGGTTTGAATTTTCCTTCCCAAAGGGAACTATGGCAGTAAGCTGACTGAATATTTTGACAGACCAGGACAGTAGATGGTGCTGTTTTATCACAGAAAACCTCCAAGTAACTAAACTGTGGCCATGGCCAACTTGAATAATCTGTTTCTGGTGGGGATTAAATGGGAGACTGCTCGACATCCCAGGAACAGTATACCCACTGCTCTGGGACATTCGCAAACCCGGGAACAGTATACTCACTGCTCTGTGATAGTCGCAGTGCTGCTTTCTGGGCTCCAACAGGTGTGACAGGACTGCTGTCAGCCGTGAGCTGCATGAGGTCATTGATGATGGCTTGCTTGTCAACTGACCCAGTAGGAGCTCCTGGCCTTGTGTCTGGGAAAAGCTGTGGTAATTGACTGTTCTGCAAATCATCCAAAATCTCTTCCAAGTTGTCCAGCTCGCTGCCAGGCTGCAGTCAACAAACAGAAATGTACATCCAGGCCCATGCTCCAAGAGGGGACCCCAACCATCACAGGGCATCCCAGCCAAGTTTAATAAACAAGCAGGTATGTGCAAATATCAGGCCTAACCATGGGCCAACCGTCTCTCATAACTGAGTCCAGTGAGGACTGTAGTCTGACCTCTGGACCCTGACTACCTCACCTAGAAACCAGGCATGGCTGATGTAGAAAGAAAGCTGTTTCTTACCTTGTGATTCACTAGCAGTTTATGTATTCTCTCTCTCTCTCTCTTTTTTTTTTTGTATTCTCTTTATTTTATGCGAACAACCCATTAATTATGAAAAAAATATATCCAATTACTTATAATTGGACCACGACTTACAGTTTGGATCTAGGTTTGGTGGTTAAGTTTCTTAAGAAAGAACAACAATAAAGCTGGTGTAAACTATGGTACAAATAACCATGGCTACTTCCCTTGTGTGGGGGGGTTGGCTGTAAAATAAGCTTCAAATACTCATGAACTAGCTAAGTTTTGGTTTTTCAACTTGAAATGTGCTTCTTGTTTGCTTTTATTTTAGGTTTTGAATGCAGTGGCTTTCTTATTAGCTAGCTTAGGTGACTGGATATATGGATGACCAAACTAGCTTTTTTTCTCCCACCTACTTTTTTTTGAGACAAGTTTCTGTCTTGGAACTTGATCTGTAGACCAGGCTGGCCTTGAACTCACAGAGTTTTACCTACCTTTGCCTCCCAAGTGCTGGGATTAAAGGCATGAGCCACCATTGCCTGGTACCAAACATAGCATGAATTAACTTGATTTCACACAAACCAGTTTCTTAAAATCAATTCTTGAATTCAATTTCCATTGTCAATATTGATTAATAACGTTAAGTATGACCACTATTTTATACTGACTACTTTTGTGTGTGTGTGTGTAAGAACTAGAATGACTTCACGGACATTCTCTTGGGTAGAACCTATCAGGTGCTAGCATTTAAGATCATCGAATGCAATTACACAGGAAAGTGGTCAAACAAGTGTGATCATGCCTGAATCCCAGCACTTGAGGCTAAAGCCAGCCTGGCCTACGCAGTGAGCTATAGGTGAGCCTGGACTATATAGAGGGAGACGGTTTCAAAACTGACCAAAAGTGTCTGATCCACGTGAGACCGGCAAAGCAAACACTTCTGGCCTCTATAGAGAAGATGGAATTGCTAAGACTTTTGTCACTGGAAATACAGTATCTACACAGAATACCTTTATCTGAGACAAGTTCTCCCTTTACGCAGTCTGGCTTCGCCTGTAACTTCCTGTCTCCCCCCACCCCGGTCCCTGGCCTCCGCCAACACTAAGATTATAGGAGTGTGCTTCTGTGGAGTCTGCCGTGTCTTCCATTTATTTGTGTGTGAGCATCAGAGGTCGACCTGTGGGAGCTGATTCTCTTTCCCATGATAGACCTCGGGTCATCAGGCACAACAATGACAAAGGCCTTTGCTAGCTGAGCCTAGGACATCTCTTGTTGGGTTAGGAAGTTCCCTGCTGAAGTGACATTTTGATTCTTTTCAGAGGCAGCTACTTAAGCAATGAACTTAGCCACTCCTTTCCAGGGAGTCCTTCATGTACTAGAAGGGCATTTTTGTGTCACCCATTTCCAACAGGACAACGAGCTGTCTATGGGAGAGGTACAGACGAGAGATGTGGCCCTGAAAGTTCCTGAGGAAGGGAAGTCTCGCACACTCTGGATCAGTGTCCAGACAGGTTCTTCAGCAGTGAGGCTTGTAGGGTGGGGTGATGGTCAGTCAACAAGATGCATTCCTTTCATCATTAAACTAAACCAGAAATCCCTATAGCTTCCTGATTCCTCAGAAAAGTGTTTCCTATGCCTCTGTGCTAACAGATGAGGACAGGGCTCTGGCGAGCTACCTCTCATCTTTGAAGTAGAGTCCTGTAACAACGCTGCTTTATCCTGAGGACGTTGAAGCTCAGTGTGCAGGGGAGGGAGAATGCTGGCAGCCTGGCAGATCACCCCATGAGAATTATAGAAAATAGGCTCATGGAAATAAAGCAAGAAGTGTGCGTGTGTGTGTGTCCATTTTCTTTTTTTGTTTTTTTTTTGTTTTTGAGACAGGGTTTCTCTGTATAGCCCTGGCTGTCCTGGAACTTACTCTGTAGACCAGGCTGGCCTGGCCTCGAACTCAGAAATCCGCCTGCCTGCCTCTGCCTCCCAAGTGCTGGGATTAAAGGCGTGCGCCACCACTGCCCCGGCCTTCTACAGCTTTGTAATTTACATCTCACTTATGTTCGGACCCTCCTCACTTTGCTAGGCACGTTTTCTTTGCAAGACAAAGAGATCAATACCTTCCTTTAAAATGCCTCGCAGATACTTCAAGGTCTCACTTAGGCATCTATTTGAATGCTCAAATTAGCCACATCAATTTTGGTAGTTAGTTTCGATGATTTCTGGCAGAAAATGAGTCAGAAAGTTTTTTTTTCAAGCTCTACAAAATGAAAAATAGACTTGATTTCTTTAATTTTTTTCTTTTTAGTTTATAATTATTTTCATGTGTCAAAAATCAACTTGTTCTCTGAATAAAGAGACACATGAGTATTCTAATAAATTAAGAAATAGCTTTTGAAAACATTTTAAATAAAAAATATAGTATCATACCATTTGATTAGCACAGACTTGTGAAGGAATTCTATAGTATCTGGAGGGAATGTCTGGGCACTACCAGCTTAACACAGCTTTTCTAATGGAGTCAAACAGCGGAGACCGTTTCAAGTCCTCAAAAAATGCAGGAGCCAGACTATTGCTTGGCAGAGTACCAGTAATGCTCCATTGTGTAAATAAGCACGTGACTGAGAGCAGTAAACAGACTGGAAATGTTTCTGTCAGTTTCTGTTTCCTGTTGGCTAGGAAATGGCGTAGAAACATCTTGATTGAATGCTCTGCCCAGTAAAAACATGCCATTTTCGGTATAATAATACTGCACCACTGAAGTACTTCCTGACCTTAAAACATTAAACACACAGTTAATTTTTTTTTTTGAGTCAAAATAACAAGACCGTCCATTGCAGTCCAGGGTTACTGTCTGTGCATGCTTACTAACTAATTCCTGTAGGAAGGTGAGGAGACCGTCCTTAGGGGACAGAGGGTGAGCAGGGTGTCAAAGAATCGCCTTCTTTCTCATGCTAACAGATCTAAATTTAGGTAAAGCATACTTCCTGTGGCAACTTTTCTCCTCGCTATGTTCTTGATGCTAGGCTGGCTCCGTGAAACTGTCCTTTAGATGGGGTTTGGGAGAGGGTGGAGGGCAGGTGAGCAAGGGGCGAGCTTCATTGAGGACCATGTAATTCCGGGATGTGAACGTGTGCCCTGCTTTCCCCCATCTTCAAACAACAGATTTATACTGATTCATACTAGTCTTTGTTTCTCAGATAATTTTGATTAGAAATTTATTTCTCCCAAATAAAAAAAAACTCCAAGTGATTCAAAGACTTAAAAATGAAGCAAACCCAAACCTTTTGCTTGACATTTGTGAAATCATATATACAAAGTAATGAGAATTATCAGTGATCTCTTTCATTGTCCTTCTAAGTCCCTAGGTCTGAGGCCAGAAACAGAAACACATTCTATCTATGGAGGGAGGGGCCAGCCAGGCTCTGCACTGAGCACCCCAGAAGATGAAAGGCCAGTTGTCACCATGGTTTTCACACCATACCACACAGGGCATTGCCATTAACTTTCTGTTGGCCTTGGTGGCCCAGCTCGTGAGTTCACAGCATTATAAAACGGCTGCTGCACAGACCTGCTGATGGCATCCGACTTTGGGATTATTCACCAATAACGCTAACGTCATCTTAGTCTGCTTCCCCTGTGAGCAACATGGATGCCTGAATGACTGTATCTGTTCTCAGGAATGGCGGCAACTGTCGGCATCACAGTGAAGGAATCAGGAGGTCAAGTCCTCAGAATCAGCTGGGCTGGCAGGGACTGCCCCCATGCAGCCTCTGTGGGGTCAGGGGTCAGGGGCTCATAGGCACAGTGTGGGATGGGAGTGCAGCTCTCTTGAAGCTGGTGATACTACCTTCCTACTTGCAACCCAACTTTCAAGGGCAGATTGTAGGCCATTTTAAGGAGAGGCTCCTATGACTTCTTCACTGCTTCGCCAATGATGATACAAGAGAGAGTCTGCCAGTGTTCAGCCTGGGGAAGGAGAGGCTGGATCCTAACCTCCAGTCAGCCATGGCTTTCACCACTGCAGTCGCAGCAGCGTGTATCACTTGCTTTTGCAGGTCAGTAGGAATATCAGTGGTTTGCTCCCTCGCTGTGGCACCTTACACACTAGAGAACTGTTGGCAATGGTTGAGGGGCCAGGGTTGAAATGTTGGAGAAGGATCAAAATGTCAGTTTGGATGAAAACATTCCAGAGGTCTGTTGTACAACGTGGTGCAAACCGCAACCTATGTACATTGAAGACCACTCAGAAGAGTTTTAAAAAGGTGTTTTATATCACAAAAATGACCAGCACATGCTATTTGATATATTAACTAGTCTGATAGTGCTATTTTACAGTGGATCATATTGTATAAGGATTGTTTTCATTTTTTGTCAAAAATAAATAAATAAAAAAATGATTGTGAACATCACTGTAGGTCCCCTGGATTGTTCCCAAGGTGTTAACTTTGGAGAGAAGCTCAGAGAGAACGTAACCCATTATTCTGGTTTTGAATCAATACATGATGGCTTTCTATGTCTCCATCCATTTCCTCTGGTGTGTTTTAACCAACAGTCAATGAGATTCCTGTACATTACTCAGAAGTGCTCACAGAGAGGAACACATAGATACTTAACTTTGTTCTGATAAAGCTCTGGTCTAAAGAAGACAGTGCCACCAATCTGGGTTCAGCTGACCACAGTCATGCTGCAGTGCATCCTGCTCACGCTTGTGTGTGTGTATGACCTATGACCCAAGCATGAATTTACCTTCCTCATAGTTCATCCTGCTCACGCGTGTGTATGACCTATGACCCAAGCATGAATTTACCTTCCTCATAGCAAGAACAACGACCCTCCCCACCCCCAACCAAAAAAAAAAATATCAAAAGAATACTTTGTGGCCATCACAACTGTCTGCTCCAGGGTCTGTAAAACTGTATCAGAGCACAGCCATACTTACTTGCTCAGCGTCCACAGCGGCTCTGGCCTACAGTGGCTGAATGTTAGATAGCAACCTCCATGGACTCCTAAGACCATGGCTGTTCTGTGTAACTTTGCAGTGTAGAACCCAGTTTCAAGCAAAGTAACTGTTACAAGGTAAGGCCCACAAACACAAATACTACTTTTAGGGAGTTACAGGTTGTCCCCTTGGAGGACATCTGGGAGACGACATTAGAACACTCACCTGGTCACTGGGTTCAAAGCTCACCTCCTCCTTCACAGTTTTCATAGCGATTAGCTTTGTGTTACTGGCAGGATCTGTCTTACTGTCCAGTCGCTCGAGTTTGGGAGTTATTTCTGGTAAACCAATATCTTTAGTATCATCTTTGTCGAGCAAATAGCGCAGTAGTGCATTCTCTTTCTTCTTGGGGCTTGCTGGCTCCTGTTTGACAGTCACTTCTGACCCAGGAGCTGTGCTGCTGGACTCCTGGTTCAGCTCTTTCCCTGTGGCTTCTGCTGTCAGCTTGGCCAAGTCTACAGGGGAACTGCTGTCCTGTAAGAGTCTGTGCAAAATCTTATGCTTCTCCTTGAGCGAGGTGCCATGCGTGGACCCAGGTCCAGGCAAGCTACCTGTAGAGTCCTTGTTTGTGTCCGACAAAGAACTGGGCAAGGGGGAAGGCTCCATCTGGTCAGACTTGGTGGTCAGCAGCTGTAGGAGTTTGGTCTGCCCTTTGCTGTCATGCAGCCGGCTGTGTCCCTCAGCTCTGTCCCCGCTGGCCGTCTGGGGCATGCTCGAATCATTGGGCCCCTTTTGTTCTTCAGGATGGCAGCTGGCCTCTGCTTGTCCAGTTGTACCTTCTGATGGCTCCCCATAAAGTCCAAAACAGTCTTTGGAGTCCAAGCTTCCCATCTTGCTGAGTGGGGAGGATTCATATTAACTGGGGAGTTTTGCAAATTGCCCATCTTTAGGTCCGGTGAAGCCAACGATGACCCTAATGAGACCCCATGGCCCTCGCTGAGGGCTTGCAGTGCATTGAGGGAACTGTTGGTATAACTATGGCTATTTCCTGTGCTGCTGCAAACTCCCACAGGGGAATGCAAGCTTCCTGCAGGGAAAACTGACTGGGTGGGATGCGAGGACTGCCAGCCACGCCGGGGCTCATGCGATGTCTTGGGGAGAGCACAGAGCTGGGTTGCCCTGGGTTCATGCCGGGGCTGCTTTGTGAGGGACTGTTCATTTTGAGTGCATAGTTACTACCCTGAGGAGTGGTTGCTTGCATGCCTGATACATGGTTCATGCCCCCAGAACCACCAAACCTGCCCATAGGCATGCCCATCTGTTCCTTTGGGCCATTCATGGGAAAATTTATATTGCTACCGAGGGTCATGTCCTGACCTGGGTTCCCACTGCACATGGCCTGATGGGCAGGACTGCTAGAGCTAATTGGATTCAATGGCTTCCCCATCGCTTGTCCAGTCAGATCCGGATTCATTACACACACATTCTGCTCTCTGTTACAATGAGGAAAGAAACATAAGTAAGATAAAAGGAGAAATACAAGGTAAACTGTTACTAATTTTAAAAAATGGCAGGGTCTCTTCTTTACAAAAGCAGGCTACATTTTAAAGAAGCAGAGGCTTAGATGGAAACACCTGCATTTATGGGCTAGACTGAACATGTACAGCTCTGGACTAAGAAGGATGCTTTTCAGGCAATGTATCAAGATGTCTGTGGTTTTACTGTGTGTATGGAGGTTAAGTTAGACTACACTCATACTGAAATTTCAGTAAGGACAGAGGACATTAGGATGGTTTCAATTATGCATCTCCCTGATGAGCAACTGAGAGTGCCTACAGTCTTAAAGAAACTACCACAGAAGTACTACTCGATTCAACCATTTGCCACAGTTCCAGCTCCCAGCAATGGGTACATCTGAGGGTCTAGAGGTTCTGATAGATGTCATTTGGTTCATGGTGGACAGAGGCTGTAGTGGGAGCACCTTGCCCTAACTGTTAGAGAGATGGCCATTTCTTGATGCAGAAAAGTGACTCTGACTGGTATTAGTTATACCAACCTGCCTCACGGATTCCCAACCATCTCCTCAATCCCTGTAGGCCAAAGGATAGAATGTGGCTGTGGTGGGGTTCTGGAGTGACACAGTTTGTGATTTTAACTGGCCGCCATTCCAGGAAAATTCAAATCCATTTCCCTGCCGCTTACAAGCAGGTCTCATAGAACCCAGGGCTTTTGCTTCAGTGTTGGTGGCTACTTATGAGTTACCAAACATGTTCAAAGATTATCAAATGTCAGCTTCAGTTGGGGTGGGTGAAATCTGCTCCGTCACAATCACTTTCAAACGGTTTCAGTTTGAGGTCAGATTTACTATTAGTTGGCAACCAGGCCTGCCTGATTTTTTTATTCCTGCACTAGAAAGCAAAATAATTGAGAAATCCAATAAACTGGGACTCTTAAGCAGAGCAACTATAGATATCTCTTGGCGGCATCTCGTAAAGTTTCCCTCAGCATATACATAAACATTTATAAAATTTGAAATTCAATCATTTTCCCAAATGAGTATCTTAAACAATATGCTCTATGACATTTATTTTAAAATCAACACTCATCTTTCTTTCTTTTACTATAGAAAACCACTCAATTTAAAGTCTAATGTGAAGAAATTAAACCCAAGAACAAAAATCAAGACTAGTCTAAGAATATCCATTTGAAAGATTAAGCATCCAGGATCAGAAATCTTAGCCCTGGCTTTAATGTTCCTGTTGACACTGCATTGGCCGCTGGGACTTCCCTTCTTGACTGGAACAGAAAGGTGCGGTCAAGCCTTGTGCGTTCTTTTTCTGTTTTTGTTTGTTTGAGACAGGATCTCTCTATGTAGTTCTGGCTGCCTTGGAGCTTGCTGAGTAGATCAGGCTGGCCTAGAACTCTCAGAGATCCACCTGCCTCTGCCTCCAAGTACTGGGACTAATGGTGTGGACCACCACATCCAGTCTGATGGTGTGTTCTTAGTGTTAAAGGTGAATGCAAAGGGCAGCCGGACTTTGCTGGTACAGTGCAGGGTCTCTAGCTGTCAGTTAACAGCGATCTCATTTTACAGTTTATAACACCATAGTCAAAAAAGGAGTCTGGGAACCCGAGAGGCATTTGGGTGGCAGATCGCTTCTGTAGCACATCTCTCAACAAGGGACAGGAAACTGAGGCCAGTGTATGATTACCTGTGAAGCATGTGTAAAGATATTACAAGCTGAGGCTCATTGGTAGTCTGAGAACGGATGAGTTTGCTCTTGGTCTGTGCAGCCACGAGAGTGCCATCAGACAAAGAAAAACGATAGATCTGACTGAACGCCAACCCTTGTCTCAGAACTGCAGGCACAAAAAGAAAACAAGGCATGATTAGAACAAAAAGCTAAAGAAAAAAAAAATCAGAAAAGTGGAGTCAAGTGTCAAGGAAAGTGTGACAAGGCGCAACAGTGATTGGCTTCACTGGTTTTCCTAAGAGCATGTTAAAAGTTACAGGTCATAAAAACATCCATTTAAAAAGCATAGTTACTTTTCAAAATACCAAACAGTGAATTAGATTTTTTTGTATGACAAAGAATAACAGCTTGAAAACTCAAACTGTCCTTTATTTTTAAAAATTTGTTTTTATTTTTAATTTTAGACTTATTTTTATTTTATTTTATGTGTATTTTACCCAAATAAATATAAGTGAAATTGGAGTTATAGAAAGTTGTGAACCACCATGTAGGAGCTGGGAACTGAACCTGGGTCGCCAAGAAGAGCAGCTAGTGCTTTTAATAGTTCTCTGGGCTATCTCTCTAGCACCCTAAATAAACTCTTTCTTAAACCAAATTACTATTATGGGCAAAGAGAGTATAAATAGTTTGTCAGGTCAAAATAAGCCTTTCCATAATTTCTTTTTTTTTTTTTTTGGTTTTTTTGAGACAGGGTTTCTCTGTGTAGCCCGGGCTGTCCTGGAGCTCACTTTGTAGACCAGGCTGGCCTCGAACTCAGAAATCCGCCTGCCTCTGCCTCCCAAGTGCTAGGATTAAAGGCGTGCGCCACCACCGCCCGGCCTTTCCATAATTTCTTAATAATATTAGAAAACACCATAAAAGCAACACAACCCCAAAACATGGTATGTCTAAGTACAATCTGCCTTTGCTTTCCTTTACAGTATTCCTTATGAGGATGAGGTTTAAGACCCTGCATGTCTGAATGCTCATCCTCAGGTGACTCTCCAGCCCACCGCCTCACACCTGCTTTGCTAGGCTTTGTGTGGTATATCTTTCCTGCTTCGAACAATAGGAGGTAAACGTGAAAAGCATCCTTTATCAAAAGAAAGCACTAAACACAACTGAAACCCAAGCACTGACCTGAGCCAGTGCAATCGCTTTGACATTTTCATAAAGGCCAGATACTGCTATTGTTAAGATAAGTAATACAAAGTAAATCAACTGGATTAATATAATTTCTCTTAAAATAATCTTGAGATTTATAGAACTGTATTTCACATGACTTTGATTCAGGAAAAAGTGATAAAACTCAGTTGCTTCTTAAATAATTTTAAGAAAAGCATTATGTTTCTAATGAAATTGTTGTACAAACTTGAGCTTCACTCTGTGTTTGTCAAACAGCCCCTTCCTCCATCACCTCAGGCAGAGAGGATACTGGGACACGCTGCCTGCAGGGATTCTGAAGTGGCTGTGCTGGGAGTCAATTACTGTTCTAGGTATACTGTGCTTTGCATAAGAAGCATGTGTCTAAAGGTAACAGAAATACAGCTGTGTAAAGGACTCACATTTTCAGTGGCTTATGATTTTATATTTTCTTTTTCTTTTTTTTTTTTTTTTTGGTATTTTTCGAGACAGGGTTTCTCTGTGTAGCCCTGGCTGTCCTGGAACTCACTCTGTAGACCAGGCTGGCCTCGAACTCAGAAATCCGCCTGCCTCTGCCTCCCAAGTGCTGGGATTAAAGGCATGCGCCACCACCGCCCGGCTCATGATTTTATATTTTCTTCTGACCTTGGCTGTAATCTCTAAAGACTTTTTCCATTTGGTCTGCAAACTACGTAGCAATAATGAGTGAGCATACCTGATCCTTTAGGATGTTCCCCAACTCAAAACCTTCCAGCACATTTCGGCTAGACACAGGTGGAAACTTCTAGATTACACGTTTCTTTTAAAAGTTATTATTTATAGTCACTTTTGTGGGTATGTAAGAGTGTATACATATGGTGTGTGTGCACCTGCATGTGTCTAGAGGGTATGCATGAGTGTGTAAATATGGTGTGTGTACTTGTGTGTGCCTAGAGGGTATGCATGGGTGTGTATATATGCTGTGTGTGTACACCTGTGTGTGCCTAGAGGGTATGAATGAGTGTGTAAATATGGTGTACTTGTGTGTGCCTAGAGGGTATGCATGGGTGTGTATATATGGTGTGTGTGTACCTGTGTGTGCCTAGAGGGTATGCATGAGTGTGTAAATATGGTGTGTGTGTGTGTGTGCACTTGTGCTTAGCCCTAGCAATCCTGTCTCCATCCTCCATAGTTCAGGTGTTAGAGGTGAGCATGGGACCACATCTTTCTTTTTGAATTCTTGGTGATCTGAACTCAGGTCTTCGTGACTAGTCAAGAAGTCCTCTTACTCACTGAGTTACTGCCTTGGGCTCTGCATTCCCTGTTTTGTACATGTATGTGCAATTTCCCTTCAGTGGGTCCTGTCTCTCTAAACGCAGTAGAGCCCTTGTCTATGTATGTGGAACCAGGAAGCTAGGTAATTAAGTCAGGGCACTCGGATCCCAGGGGCACTGCACATGTTTGCTAAGGGCATCTCTTTAACTTCCATTTCTATTCCAAGCCTTATCTAGTGAAATGCCAGCTTAAATATTGATTTGTCAAATGTACCATGTATATTTGCTTTTATTCTAGCAGTAAGAACAACATTAGAAGGTACAAAATGTTTGATCATTTGCTTAATTTTAAAGAAATTAGGGTGAAAAAGATGCAGGTGTGGGGGCAAGTGGATTGCTCAGGGTACATTTACTATGTCTGCGCTTTCTCATTAAGTCGCTTCAAAAGCATAAAGCTTCAATGTACAAACCTGACTGGTTAAAAAACCAAGGCCATGACGTACACTAAATGGATGACAAACTACATCTCCGCTTGCCACAGCTTAGTTACAGACCCTGTCTGCAGAACAGAATCGTCCACGTGAGACGTGACGTGAGTCTCACATGCTGCGGAGCACGTGCTGGGCAGGACCCTGTCCCACTCAACACCTGTAAAGTGCACAGGGGAGGGCTTTGTGTGGGGGTGATGAGATGACACAGGAGGACAAGGCCATGCAACAGCACTGTTCATTCAGGGCTGTAACAGACTGCAAGATGGCTGGAGTGTTGAGTTTGCCTCCAGCTGTTCTTTTAGTCTGCGACCCAGCGCAGGGCCTGTTGCTTCTCCAGGCCTTCTGGAAACTTCTGGAATCTGCTGTTTGCATCATGAAGGAGAGCTTGGATTTATTGGCTCTTGCAAATCCCATCTATTCTTCCTTCCAGACTGCTCTTATGAACTTGATCCTATTTCTTAGATCACACAGACCTTGGTTATCTTGTCATGCATCCAGAAGTACGAGGATCACAGAAAATGACCTCCTTCTCTCTCTTTGTGATATCAACACCTCTTGCTTTATTTCATCAAGTAGTTTAATTGGGCTGGGGAGCACTAGCAGAGGACACAGAAGCTCTGTGAGGCGAGCTTCGGACATCTCTTCTTGATAGAACATCTCCACAGGAAGCAATGGTGTAAAGGTCGCATAAAGTAGTATGCAGAGGGGCCTACCTTCATGATGATGCCTCTTGGCGTATGACAGAGACTCCCCTTCATGCTGTGTATGGAATTTCTGAATACATCTTCTCACCAGATCCTCCCAGCCTGGCTTCATGGCGGCTCTCATGGTGCTAGTGTCCAGAGACGTGATCTTACCTGAGAGAAAACAGCAGACATTACAACACAGATTTTTCAGAGAAACAATTGACATTCAGGAATACATAGATTTGCTTACTGTTATAGACAGCATCTGCGGGGACTGGTCTCATATAAAGTGGCACAGTGTATACAGATGACCTCTATCTTCCTGTGTCCTTTCTATTTTATTCATCTTAATTATTTCTGATTTTTAGACAGATCTTCTTGTATAGTCCAGCATCATCTGGAACTCTGCCTTATCTCCAATTAATATATTCTACACAGAATAATGATACTTTAAAAACTGAATTGTTCTGTTCTGGGGTTGGTGGATCACACAGAGACAGAACTGTAGAAGTGGAAAGCCTGCTGTTTGGGGCTGGCAGCCCAAACACACTTCCACCGACAGGAAGGAGCACGGTGAAGAAAGTCTCTCTCTCTGTGGGCCTGCTACTCCTCAGCGCCTCTGCTCAGCAGGTAAAGGCCACCACACAACCTCTCAACACTGCGGTCTCCAGAGACAGTTACTGTATTCAGGTACCTATGCATTTTCAAATGACCACTTTTATTTTCTCTGACAGGAATTTACCTTGGAGGTCCTGGCGGGTGGTAAAGCTTTCTGATGAGGGAAGGGCTGGTCTTTCCTTCATGGGGACTCTTCGTGCCACACAAATCAAGCAGGACTGCAAATCTTAAATAAATAAGACAGAATTGTTGATCATACTTGTAGTGATCAAATCAACTCAAACATTTATGACAATACAGCCTGGTAAATCAATGAGAGTTGCCTGGTTCTCAGCTTCTCACTGGCTTAATTCTCAGTTCGACTATAGTGGGAGGTGGCTGCTAGGATGAGCTGGAGCAGAGGGGCAGATGCCGAAACTGCAGTGGTAAGAGTCTATCCACCAAGTCAGAGGTAATGACTGGAAACTACTTCCCCAGTGATGAAAAGTATGGGATTCATTTTTTGTTAAGTCATTGAGTGTAAAAGCAAAGTTAATTCATAATAAAGTAAACAAAACAAAAAGACAGAACTAAAATCAGATACACTTGGGAAGGAGTTTGCTTCTCAGCTTCAGGATTACACTTAAACTATGTAGGTACATGAGGACAGCAAGGTGGCATGAACGAAGGATACACAAACTCCACTGCACACAGTAAATGCACAGACGCACTGCCGGACAGCTTAGTGTCTTGACGTGGCAAGTTCCTCCAAGGCTAGTGTTAAGGTTTAACCTCGTCCCTACTTCAACATTTAAAAACTTTTATTTATTTATATAGACATTTTGCCTGCACGTGTGTCTGTGTATAACTTACATGCCTGTTGTCTGTGGAGTTCATAAGAGGGTGACAGATCCCCTGGCACTGGACTTATAGATGGTTGTGAGGTACCATGTGGGTGCTGGGAAGGGGCCTGTGGAAGGGCATGCTCTTAACTGCTGAGCCACCTCTCCAGTCCCACTTTCATTGTTTTCTGCATGGGGGCTCACTTCTGGAGAATAGGGACATGTCTTATATAAGTGTATAGCATGCAGAGCACATCATATGGCTCTTTCAAGTTAAAAGAAAGGCTGACGAAAGGACTGCCACAGAAGTGAAGCAGGCTGCTCACACCATCTCACAGCACAGGGTCCTCACACCATCTCACACCACCCATGAGGTCCTCACACCATCTCACAGCACGGAGTCCTCATGCCATCTCACAGCACAGGATCCTCACACCATCTCACACCACCCATGAGGTCCTCACACCATCTCACAGCACGGAGTCCTCACACCATCTCACATCGCCTACGGGCTTGCAATCATTCATCTGTAAACCTGGGAAGCATTCTTTCTTTTTTTTTTTGGGAAGGGGAGACTATCTCAAGTAATAGCTGGTGTCTTTGGGTTAAAATGTAATCATCATGGGAAGGAAGTGGGGTATGTGGCTTAGTGGTTGAACCCTACCTACCATGTCTAAGGCCAGGAGTATTTTAGCTACAATAAAAAGAAGAAGAAAAATAAAATAAAGAAAGAAGCCCTTGCTTTTTATAAGCATACAGATATTTCTTTAGTCAAGGGTCTTGCTATGCCACTCTGCCTCACCTGCAACTCATCTGTAGAGCAGGCTGGCCTCAGGCTTACAGTGCTCCTCCACCTCTATCCTGTGCTGGGATCACTAAAGTGGTACCTACCACCTTAAATGCACCTGATCCCATCTGAGTGCCAAGATTAGAGGCGTGCACCACCACACTCTGTCTTAAAATCCAATTTCATTAATTAATTTATAGACAGTTTACTACATCTTGGTTGGGCATCACACTTGCTGTGTGTGGCCATGCATGACCTTGACTTCTCTGACTCACCTGGCTGTACCTCCTGCATCTAGGATTATAGGGGTACATCACAATGATTAATCTTACATAGGTTTGGGGTTTGTGCCTTCTACATAAGCACTTTACCAACCGGCTGCACCTCAGCCAGGGCCCACATTTTCCTCTTCAGTGCAGAGCAGTGCAGGCAGCACGGCTGCCTTACTCACCTGTGGAGCATCTTGGATGAGGCTGCAGTGCTCACTCTTGCTGAGTGACCACAATTAAACTATCTGACAGTCACACCTAAGCAAAGGCTCATCTGAAATACCGTTTCCCTATAATAGCTCTTTGGAACTTCTCTCTGATCAATTTAAGAAAATGTACACATTTTAGTTAAGGAGTACTACACTAGTATTCAGTGGCTACTGTAATTCAGCCATCGTCATAGGCTCTGTGTATATGTGTGCACACATGCTGAGAACAGAACTCAGGGAAGCACTCCATCTCTGAGTTACATGCTGCTCACTCTGTACCAGATTCTGACGCTCACATTGTTAATTTGACTTAATAAACTGATACACAGAGAAGTGAAGAAATCTGTCCAGAGCCAGAGCTGATGGCTGATTGGAGGTTGTTCTGCCTGATTATCCACTAGAATATTTCACTGCACTGCTAGTCAACAGCTCTTTCCTTCTGTAACTCCCAGGGTACTTTCTCCACCAACGTCTTATACTACAGAGGGACACTTAGTGACTGGAAGGCAGGGGATGGGATGACATCAGCAACTCATTATGGGCAACAGCCCAGTACGCTTATGTATCTGACAGTCCACCACTCTCTGCTTCTGTTTGTCCTCTCTGCTGTTATAGCACATTGAAGGCTTGGTGTGCACAGGTAATTACATACATTGTTACTCCCTGGAAAGTCTATAGAAAAATGCTGCTTATACCCATGTGCCTTTTTTCTGGGGCTGTGGCATACGATTTACATTAGTATTCAAAGCAACCCAGGATCCCCTAAACTGCCACTGTCAGAGGTGCAGAAGTGCCATGTCACCAGGAACACATGCTATCTACATAAGAACATAACTGAAATCAACCCTTCTGCAGTTTTAAGTGCTGGCTTCAGATCTGAATCCTGGCTGCTGTGCTGGACCTGCACTGGGCCACTTACATCACCACAAAGGTTTTCAAATCGAGAACAGCTCAGAGGTAGAACAGTGCTTAGCACCCGAGGATCCAAAACCCAATGTTGTAGAGAAAAAAGAAAACAAAACAAAAACAAACAAACAAACAAAAGGAACCTCAAAAAGAATAAAGACGGGAAGGAGTCATGAAGTCGCCTGCCAGAGCTGTGCACAGGAGGGAGGCGCAGACATGTGACCTCTCCCCAGGGCCGTCCTACCTTCGCCTTCCTCTTTGATAGACTTTGGCTGAGACACAGCGAAGCACTGCATCGTCTCATATTTCTGATGTGCTTCCTGGTTATCATGGCCTTCCTCTTCTGAATCTGGCAAAGGCTTCACCAGCATCCGACAGTTGAAGGTATGGCTGTTCCGCCTGGGAGGTTCTCCAGACCAAGATGCCCCATTCACTGCGAGGCAAAAGTGACCGAGATTACAAGGAAACAATAGGCTCCAGGGTTGCTGCATTAAGAGGGTGTAGGGAGAGCACAAGGACTTTGTACCTCAGGAACTTGGGCTTTTCACACAACTTCTAGACTACACCTCCCCCCCACCCCTTGACCACTTCTATGGAAGGTCATGCCCTGACTACGTACTACTAAAAGAGTGCACACTCTATTTTTGGGGTTCTATCTTTGATTTCTTAGAAATATAATACATTCTGGTTTTCAAGGTGCAAACACCACTCAAAACTTTGTGAATGGCACCAACTGTAACAAGCGCCAATGTTTTTCAGAGGACTTGGACGGCAGGGCAGGAGTTAGCAGCATGAGAGCAATCTCACTGAGCAGTCCACTCCACCCAGCTGGCTGGACTGTCCTCAATCCACCCATAGGACCGCGTGGATGTCTGTTCTTGCTGTGTCCACTGAGCGTCTCCCTTCTGAGCTACAGCATAGCATGGCACGGTGCTTGCTCTGAGAGACACCCCAGCTTCTCGGGCCTCCTCTGATACAGACTGCTTCTCACAGAAACTCAGGGGAGTTCCTTTTAACAAGTCTACTCCTGAGCCACCCGACTATAATCTACAGCCTACCTTAAGGTTCATGTAGACTTCCTTAGTGGATCTGAAAGTGCTTGAAGACAAAGTACTGATACTATGTCAAGTGAAAACAAAAATTTCTCTTCTTGCCAAAATTAAAACTTATATATATTAAGAAACAATTGTGGGGACTGGGAATGGGAGATGAGGGGACGTTGATATTGTGATGAAAAGAATGAAAGGAAATGCATCAATATCTTCTGAAATACATTAGGAAAAAGTAAAAGAAAGAAAAGAATGACTAATTTGGGTTACTAAAGAGTGTTAATTGATCAAGTGTTAATGACCCCCAGAGAAATGTGCAGCTATCAGAAGCGCCCCAAGCAGAATCACCTTAACTCTCATTCTGGAGTTCTCTTCTTTACCATCCCCCAATAAAATGGCAAACTTAAGGAAAGCAGTCACTGGGCAGACAGAGCAACAGGGACAGAGGTGTCACAGTGGACCCAGGCCAAGGCCTGCTCATAGACTGGAAGGAAAGCCACCAGAGAACAGGAAGCCAAGATCACCCAGGAAGGCACGGCTACCTTTAGACTATTAGCACTTGTGAAATCCATTTATATAATGAGACCCAGTCCAGACTAAGAAGTGAGTGGAAACTAAAGAGGCACACGTGAGGCCAGGTGGAGGGCTCTGTGGACAGGAAGTAACAAGTGCAAGTCCTTTGAGGAACAATTACTGAAGAGATTGGAAAATTAGTTACTTCAACTATGAAATCAATTCTTTCACATTTACCAGACTGAAACAGAAGAATTGCCCACAAGTAAGTCCTCCCACATCTTAGGGGACTGCTGCATTCACAAAAACCAAAGTGTTTTATCCTCATGAAGCAAAACTAGCCATAATGGTAAATATATGGCTAACTATAAGATTAGTACACAAAAACAGTTTCAAGAAAAAGAATACTTGTCAATTCAGGAATGACCTTACTAAGCACTAAAATATGTACTCTGTTTTATCTGTGAAGATATTCCTAACATTGAGAATATTAAAGAATCACTAGGAGAGGTACAGCGATCCTCTGTGGCCGGCCATTCTGTGAGGCACAAACTGCCAATGGCAGCCCATACTCATCACAGGCACTTCTGGACAGAATCCACAAAAGACGTGGCAGTCAGGATAAAGGTCAGGAAACTTGGAGGAAGGGGAACAACGGAGGGAGGGAGGAAGGGATGGATGGACATGAGAGCTAAGGGGCTGTGCCCTGCAATGACAGCTGCAGAGCTGTTCAGGAGACTAACAGGAACCAGTCCGCTGGAGTCAATATACCTGCTGTCTGTGCCACCGTGCCTGTGTCTGCTTTCAGAATGCCACATACACACATATTCTTTTTTTTTTTTTTTTTGGTTTTTCAAGACAGGGTTTCTCTGTACAGCCCTGGCTGTTCTGGAACTCACTTGGTAGACCAGGCTGGCCTCGAACTCAGAAATTCGCCTGCCTCTGCCTCCCAAGTGCTGGGATTAAAGGCGTGCGCCACCACCGCCCAGCACACACATTCTTTTTATACACAGAACTCAAGGGAGCCAAATCTCAAACATGTCAGGGCACATTCTTTGGATGGCGGGTGATAAGCAAGATGGATGGTGGGCAGAGGGGAAAGGTGGCAACTTGCTTTAAAATACAAATAAGATCAACAGTGCATCCTGGAGCCGCATCGGCAGACGTCTCTCCCTTCCACGGCTCTATCCGAATGCTGCCATGCCTATGACAACAGGCTCTGCTGACTCACTGTCACCAGGAAAGTGTGTGAGAGCAGGGTGAGGCTGTGGGGCCTCGGGTATTTACCCATGGACTTTGGCAGCAGGTTCCTGACGAATTCAGTGTGGTCCCCCACATGCAGGATGCTGTAGACGCTCTTGTTCATCAGCTCCTCCTGGTTATACCGCAGATACTGCGTCACATTCTCTGACACAAACACCACATTGCCTTCCAGGTTCACAACGAAGAAGAACCCATCGAGGGCCTAAGGACAAAGACCGACGGTATGAGAAAGGGCGCAACATAAAGACACTCAGCTGTCATGGGGGAACCGGTTCTTCAAAGGGAAGAGATCTCCCATGCTATTTGGAAACAACACATGTTCTCTTGGGAAATAGAAATGATTCCATTCTAGTCAATGGAAGAGGGGCTGGATTAGGGTCTGCTGTTAAAACCAAAAAAGAAACATGAAGTCTGTTAATCTGCCAGGAGATAATTGTTGTCACATAACCAGAGTGGGATGGGGAGCACACCACAGGGCTAAGTGTGGTGGTCAGGGTGCCAGCCCATACACTGTCACTGCTTCTGTATGGCATATGCTGAAAGGAAGGGGCCGGTGCTAACATTTTTCCTCAGTTTAAAAATAAGTATCAGGGGAAATCCCCTAAGTTTTACAACTTTTAAGGTGGCCAGGATTTAAGTGAAATCACAGATGGTCGCAGACCTTCAAAGCAACATCCGGCCTTCACTGTCCGGTGTGCAGGGAAGGACCTGGGCAGGCCCTCTGGTGTGGGGGTGAATGGGGATCGTGGCATGGTGAGAGCGTTAATCTCTCCAGAATAAGAAGGGGGTAGCCAAGCCAGCTCAGTGTTCTTACTCCATGTGCCACCGACGTCTGGATGACAGAAAGAACTTGGTCTGAAGCTTCTTAGGAAGGCAGATAGTCAGCAGCACTGGGTGTGCTCACTGTGCTGTGGGCGCATGGTGTCCTCCTAACATCCTCTTGTCCAAGTCAGAGGGGATCAGGGTTTGTGGAAGGAAATGTTCACACAGTCCACAGCGGAGCCGCTCCCGACTCCAGGGGGCTGGACGCCCAACCCTTCCAAGTCTGCCCTGGCAATGGCAGCCCCATGTCTAGTCACTTCTCTCCCACACCTGATGCTGGCTCAGAACACATCAGAGTGCTGGTTCACAGACTAAGAGCTGGACACGTGTCAAAGCTACACTCCCAGTCAGTTGATGCCACTTAGGCTCCTCAGATACATATGTACCACATGTGTAACATGAATGTAACATGCCCAGCCCTACACAGTGGGTATAGACGGCCTGAACGCTTGGCCCATCCAAGGCTGTTTATATAAGAAGCTTCTGTTTTGTCAGATTAGATTCCCATCATCTAAAACTGATTCGAGGGTGCAAATGAGAAGTTGTTTAAAGAAAAAGTAAACTGGGTGTGGTGGCATCAGCCACCTGAGCTACGGCAGAAGAATTGCTGGGAATTCAAGGACCTGTCTTGTAAAAATAACAACAACAAAAAAGCAACAACAATGAAACTCAAACCAAAGCAAACAAAAAAACCACTGCTTGGCTTTAGACTTTTCCTAACTACTCTGTCAGATTTCTCTATAACAGGAGCCACATTCAGGGTAAAGCAAGACTATAGAAACCTAAGTGGCCACCAACACAGGCTGCACTAAGCTGTGTACACTTGCAGAGGCACAACAACAGTGCGTGGCACTTACAGATCTCCTGTCCCTTCTCTCACTGCCACTGCTGGGTGGCCAGCAGAGTTCAGTCCTGCATTCCTAGTGTTGGCTGTGCAAGAGCTCAGGGCTTCTACGACACGGTACCCTGCTAAGAAGGCTCATTTGTGAAAGGGCACAGGGCTTCCTCGGCATGGTACCCTGGTAAGAAGGCTCATTTGTGGCCTAATAAAATTAAAAGATGAAAGTGGCTTGTCTTATAAAACTGTCTGTTTTTTAAAGCTCACTATGATATGCTCTGATGAAAAGAGCTGACATTGCTTCTGTTGCCTAGCAACCACTATGCTATGATGCAAGCATGAGTGTGCATCTATGCCTTGGAATGGCTCTACAAGCACACGATTTCCCTGTTTAAAGGTTTCCATTTAAGTCATAGGTCACTAGATTCAGGCACTTCCTCCATGTACTCCATTCTCAAAAGATTATTTTCAAACAGCAAACATTGTGGTTTGATTTTATGAGCTCAGGACCACTGCCATCCAGCAACCCAGTCTCTACAACTAATGAGCTTGTTGCAAGGGCTAAGCTACAGCCTGTCTTGCTCTAAGCATTTCTTTTCAGAAGCCTCAAAGTCTTCCTTGGAGTTTCAGTGTTATTTCCCACTCCCTAGACACAATGAATAAACAGCTATATGGAAAAATTCCAATTAAATTTCTGCTTAAAATGCAGAAGTTTTTCCAAAGAAAGGCGTCTCTTTCTTTTTATGTCACTGTAAACAGTCCCCTGGTCACCACCGTCTTTCCTGCTCCTACAGTAAGTATGTGACGAGTGCCCCTCTGGCTGTGCTGAGTATGGAGAAGCTAATGTTGTGCCCCTGCGCCAGGGGGCTGACCTGGGTCTTGCAAAGCCTCTCCACTGGCAGGCCCAGCCTCAGGGAATGACTTTTGTTATTTTTAAATGCAAAGACTAGGTGAGGAGAGCTTTCTACTCTTATCTCCAGCTCCCTATTATACAGTAGATTCCCGCAGAACTAGATTTTCCAGAAACAAAAACTTATGAGAAAAGGGACAACAAAGTCAAGAGAGTACTAGCTAGCTTTGTTTTAAAAATCCTAGTCCTGAATTCCACAAGCCTGCTGCAGCAGGCACAGAGCAGGCTGAAAGCTGCAGTTCTGGCCACATGGTCCTTCACGCTCTGAGCAGAGTACCACAAGAACTAAGACAATTTATGTCCCAGGCAACTCTGTCTCTTTATTCACTGCTATTTCTTCTATCATGTTAACATGGCCTACATCTTGAATTTTAATTTTGAAAGAGGGACAGCAAAGCACTTTGTGTTCAGTACTCGTTAAAAAAATCAAGGAGGATTTTATAAGCCTGAAACAGTAGCGGCCTAAGGCCCTAAGCCCAGTCACTCTGTTATGCTTTTAAAAAGTTCCTTCTTCCTATTTCAACCTTCATTTCTATGAGAAAAATACACTAGTTGGAATTAACAGCCCTAAAAAGCACCTTTTTAGGTTCTCACCTTTAAACTGTCTATACAGGCTGAGGCCCATGGCCCACATGGACCCTGGACCTGAGGAACAACGTCCCACAGTCTAATCGGATGTCCAAGTTCAGCTTTGGAAAACAAGTGCTCAACTGACGGTTAAAATCTGCACTTCATATTCTCATCTGATTGAGTTCTATGTTGTCCCACATATATAGAATGTTGCTGGAGGCAAGAGCTCACAGACAGACATAGCCACTTGCATTAGTAAGCACAAGAGTGTAGATTCTCCTTAAATCATATATAACTGAATCTAAATGCAACACATGGATACTAAAACATTTATGATACAAAACAATGAGGGTGTGGTACCTCAAGCATCAAAACCATGGGGTGTGGTACCTCAAAAGCATCAAAACCAAATAGGGGTGTGGTACCTCAAGCATCAAAACCAAATAGGGGTGTGGTACCTCAAGCATCAAAACCAAATAGGGTGTGGTACCTCAAGCATCAAAACCATGGGGTGTGGTACCTCAAGCATCAAAACCAAATAGGGGTGTGGTACCTCAAGCATCAAAACCATGGGGTGTGGTACCTCAAGCATCAAAACCAAATAGGGGTGTGGTACCTCAAGCATCAAAACCAAATAGGGGTGTGGTACCTCAAGCATCAAAACCAAATAGGGGTGTGGTACCTCAAGCATCAAAACCATGGGGTGTGGTACCTCAAGCATCAAAACCAAATAGGGGTGTGGTACCTCAAGCATCAAAACCATGGGGTGTGGTACCTCAAGCATCAAAACCAAATAGGGTGTGGTACCTCAAGCATCAAAACCAAATAGGGGTGTGGTACCTCAAACATCAAAACCATGGGGTGTGGTACCTCAAGCATCAAAACCAAATAGGGGTGTGGTACCTCAAGCATCAAAACCAAATAGGGGTGTGGTACCTCAAGCATCAAAACCATGGGGTGTGGTACCTCAAGCATCAAAACCAAATAGGGGTGTGGTACCTCAAGCATCAAAACCAAATAGGGGTGTGGTACCTCAAGCATCAAAACCAAATAGGGGTGTGGTACCTCAAGCATCAAAACCATGGGGTGTGGTACCTCAAGCATCAAAACCAAATAGGGGTGTGGTACCTCAAGCATCAAAACCATGGGGTGTGGTACCTCAAGCATCAAAACCAAATAGGGGTGTGGTACCTCAAGCATCAAAACCAAATAGGGGTGTGGTACCTCAAACATCAAAACCATGGGGTGTGGTACCTCAAGCATCAAAACCAAATAGGGGTGTGGTACCTCAAGCATCAAAACCAAATAGGGGTGTGGTACCTCAAGCATCATAGGCCCCAGTGCGTCCTTGTCGATGACACCCTGCCCCGTGGATGACACATCTGACTTCTGCACTTCATCTATGTTGGCAGCTGCTGCTTTCTCTGCAACAAACGTAAGAGCAAATTAAATAGTGGTGCAATCTCAAGGCACACCAACACCAAAATCTCCAGTGGGATCAGATGTGCCTATAAATGAATCAGAGTGTATCCAGCTGCCCCTGGAGGACAGAAATGGCTGGAAGGAGTAACCACATGGTACCTTTCACCTCCAGAATGCGTGTATCAGATCTCCTTTCAGGCTTTGGAGAAAATGAGTTTAGAGGTTTCATGCTGTCCCTCGCAGACATTTAAAAAATATAGATTATGAAACCGAGTATCCTATGGCACAATTAGTTTCCACTCAAGAGATTCTCCAAACTAGGATGAGGGGGTGGGGAGAGGTCCTATTGCTCAGAGTTCAGTAGTATCATTTGGGACAAGTGTGTACACTCCTGAGGAAGACCTAACAGGAGCCTTGACCTAACCGTTCGCAGCACTCAGTGACTTAACGCAGAGGGAAGCAGCCCCATCAGGCCCTCAGAGGACGTCAGTGGCTGAGCTTTGACTTTGTGCAGAGGAGATGGACAGCGCTCCAGGACTCAAACTCCCAGGGTTGAAGATGCGCTATCAGCATGAGAGTCATTGTAAAAAATGCTTACAGGAGAAAAGATGCATAGCTATCAGTACATGTGTAAATGAGCTCCTTCAAGGATGGTGAAGTAAGTTTACAGCGTAACATACACAGCCACAACCTGTTAGAAAACAACACAAAAGCAATGTGCCAATTACTTGTAAATTGAATAAATTACATCCTTGTTTACGCTGCATGTTTTCATTATAATTAAATGCAAAAAAAATTAAAAATTCAAACGAAACTGTAACTTAATTTGGTATTCACAATCGACTTGCTTTTCCCTGACCACAGTAACTGTTTTTTTGTAAAAATAATTTTATGCAGTATTTAAAAAATCTGTTAAAGCCTAATTTATGGAACCTAAAAATAATTAGAGAATTATGTAGATCCTCCAAATCTTTCTACTCCCATTGGAAAGTCTTCATGATGTAGATTTGCCAGTAGAGAAACGAGACTGTAGCTCAGGTTTGAATCCATTATTAGCAGTACAGCTCAGAGCAAGGCAAACAAAGGCCTCGGTTCTAGTGTCTGCACCTGTGCATCATGGCTGTGTCAATGACAAACACAGTATGTAAAACACACTTTAGAAACTACAAATTGGAGGGCAAGCTGGTTCAGTGGGCGAAGGCACTTGCTTTCAGGCCTGATGAGGAGAGTCTGATATTGGGGTTCACACGGTAGGAAAGAGCCTCTCCCCGCAGGCTGTCTTCTGATCTCCATCCTCCCTCATGCATGATGGCTGCTAACAGCATGCAGACAGCATGCAGTGTCTGCACTCCGTTCTCACTGAGTGTCACTGCATTTGCTTCAGAGCTGACCAAGACCAACCACACACCATGCCTGCTTCTCTGGGTTCCTCTACCCTCTTACCTGTGCTATCTCTTGCTCTCTACCCTGAGGGCTCCCTAAAAGTTGTCTTTCCACAAGCTCTGTCTCTCCCTAGTGT
This sequence comes from Mastomys natalensis, assembly GCA_021653895.1. NCBI lineage: Eukaryota > Metazoa > Chordata > Mammalia > Rodentia > Muridae > Mastomys > Mastomys natalensis. Next base: position 134,566 of record JAJTUV010001318.1, on the reverse strand, counting down.
CTTCAGAGTACAGGAAACATGCCTCTTTTCCAATCCTAGGGCAGAGGACTGGCTGCTACCTACTGTAGAGAACTCCCTTCTCCCTAGAAATCCTAAAGAAAGGGACACTCTTCCATCCACAAGCACAGGACTGAGGCCTGTGCCATCAGACCCCTACCTACTTCTCTGCGGACACTGCAGTGCTGTCACTGCTTTACTGGAGTACTTGCATGCTTGGCATTAAGCTACCAGGAGTCATCAGTTCTAAAGCTCAAAATGCATGCACTGCCTTGTGTGGTTTCAAGGTCCTCTCCGTGCACCCTTACTTAGTTCTCCTCTTCAGCGTGGAGGAGCAGGAGCAAGGTGCAACCCTTGCTCAGACTGAGCACACTGTGGCCTTTCTTGCTCCCTCACTGTCTGCAGGTTGTGTCCGCCTACTAGATACATCCTCCAGCAGCAGGATTCTCCACCAGAAAGGCACACAAGAGATGTCCTCCTAAGAAGTCTCAGACTGTAGGGGGCATGGGCACAGATTGGAAGGCCTGCCTTACGTCAGTCTGATGTATGTACAGAGCAGTGGTCCTCAACCTTCCTACGCTATGAGCCTTTAATACAGCTCCTCATGTGTGATGACCCCCACTCTAAAATTCTTTTCTTCTTCTTCTTCTTCTTCTTCTTTTTTGTTTTTGTTTTTTTTTTGTTTTTTTGAGACAGGGTTTCTCTGTATAGCCCTGGCTGTCCTGGAACTCACTCGGTAGAGCAGGCTGGCCTCGAACTCAGAAATCCGCCTGCCTCTGCCTCCCAAGTGCTGGGATTAAAGGCGTGCGCCACCACTGCCCGGCTCTAAAATTATTTTCATTGCTACTTCATAACTGTGATTTTGCTACTCTTTTTTTTTTTCTCTTCGGTTTTTCTTTTCTTTTTTTGATCATAAATGTTTAATACATGAAATCATAACATCATTATGACATATGACCCTCAGTAAAGAATCTTAATATGGACAGGAAAATGATTATTTTTTTCTTATCTGCAAAAATATTTTAATGTTTGTTTATATTATTGAAATTCAAGGCAAATGTCAATAATGTATTAATTATATTAAATTACAGTCATCGATGATAAGCAACATTCTGCAATCAATTCTATGTGAATTCATATGGGTCATAATATTAAGGGATATTAAATTTTGAGGACTCTATAATTAAATGAAATTATAGTGTAAGAATAAAGTATAACTTCACAGAACCATATTGTTATGATTTATTCTATTTAGATAGGACTATTATTAACTTGATTAATTTTATTGATTCCTTGTTCCTTTTAGGGAAACAAAGATTGTTATATAACAAATAGGAGTACTTTCACCATGTTATTTTTAGAAATTTGCATAAATATTAATTTCTTCTTTCAATCTACTATTTATCTATACTTTCCTAAAACACAATATAATATTTATCATCTAGAACAGCAAAAATACTGGAAAGCAAGAGATTTTTGTCTGCCATCAATATGGAGGAACATAAAAATAATTCTCTAGGTAATACTTCTTTTTTTTGATAAGATATGCATAATTTTTTTCTTTTTTAAAAAAATTTATTTAATTATTTAAATCAAATCATAATTTACTTATTCACACAGGGGTTATAAACACAAAAAGGCAGGATGTGGGAAAGGGAATGACACCAGGGCATAGGTGTTCAGGAGGAGTACAGATACCTTTCAGAACAGGGTATCAGCTGGGTGAAGGTTCAGGGGACAGGTCACTATGGCTCTACCCGTGATGTCTGCTGGTAGAAGTTCTCTTCGGTTTTTTGAGACAGGGTTTCTCTGTGTAGCCCTGGCTGTCCTGGAACTCACTCTGTTAGATCAGGCTGGCCTTGAACTCAGAAATCCGCCTGCCTCTGCCTCCCAAGTGCTGGGATTAAAGGAGTGCACCGCCACCGTGATTTTGCTACTCTTAAGAATCGTAATGTAAATATTTGTATTTTAGGTCATTCACCTCCAAAGGGGTCATGACTCACTGGGTGAGAACCACTGTCCTAGAGGATGTCTGCATGCTCTTGCCTTCTCGGTCCATAAAACAGAACACTGCCACACTGAAGGCTGTCCCATTTGAAGACAGATTAGTAAGTCAGAACAGGACTAACCACATCTGTATTTTCAACGGCCAGGCTAGGAATGCCATTAAGTACAGATGCAGTTGCTCTGACAGGGAACTCCGTACCTGTCACTGATAGCTCCAAGAGCAGCCTGGGCTCTCAACTGCAGTCCTTCTCCACGGCCATTAAAAATGTTTAATCAAAAACAAACAAACAAACAAACAAACAAACAAACAACACTTTCTCCCTAAATGGAATAAAGTACTACTACTTGAACTTAAGAGTATAAGAAAACACCCCTCAAATATGCTACCATGTGTGTTAGGTATTTTTCCTGTTGTTAAACAAAACAACATGACAAGGAAGCAAAGTTTACTCTAGCTCGTGATATGACTATCCGTTCACACAGTGGAGAGGTAGTGTTGAGGACTGCTGTTGTCTGAGGGCAGAGCCTGAGGCTGCTGGCCATACCCTATACTTAGGGGGCAGAGAGGTGAGGGCTGGCACTCAAAGCCCTTCCCCAATTTTTAAAATTACCTGCTAGGAAACCTAAAGCTATTGTCAGAGGAGATTCTGAACACACAAAAGTAGTGAATTTCTTCTCTTCTTTCTGTAGTACTATTGTTGCTTTAAGGGTCAACTAAATACATCTTAGTGATGCGTGTTATAGCTGTCGAGCAATCACTAGACTTTAGGAGACATATCTAAAGGGTATATATTTCTTCCTGAGGAAGTAAATTCATCTATTAATAGTTTTGTGTAATGTACACAACTTTTTAAATGACAACTCAATCAGCAAGTACCCCTAACTTCTAACCTTCATGCCTAGGTGTTGTCAATGTTGCAGCAACATGCTCAGACAGACCATTTTACACCTTTAGGAAAAGACAGATGCAAAGAATCAAGAGCAAATCAGCACAGAACTTACTTTGTTTTTAGAAACTTGTCAGCTATAACATGGAACAAGGGCTAGGAGATGACTTGGCTCTGATAACATTCGTGTGTGGAAGACTTTTGGAAAACTTGGATAAAAGTAAGTACTACCCTGAAAAACTGTTTATAATAACAAAATATGCTGGTTTTTCCTTTTAATCTTCACCTGGTAAATCTTTAAAAGGAAAAAGGCAGCAGATGATTCTAATATCATAGCATGAGTGTTTTATCTCTGCCCACAAGAGGAAGTGGAACGTAGCCTGTGAGCCTCTGAGCATGTGAGTGGTTGGACTGTCAAGCCCATCCTTACTGGTCAAGAGCCCACACTGCATTCAGGAGGGCAAAATGTGTGCCATTCAACAGAAGAGGAAAATGAAGGCTTGAGCTGTAAAGAGCCTATTTTAGTTCAGAGAAGGGGTTGGCTGGGCACTGGTGGCCGTGTTTCATGAGTGTTGATTGGTTAGGCTAGATTCTAGGGGATATACATGTGGACGGGTGGCATAAGACCACAAGTCTCAGGCAAGCCTTTAAACAATAGTCCTCTTTTCTGTTTTGTGTTGTTTTGTTTTTTGAGACACAGTTTCTTTGTGTGACCTTGGCTGTCCTGGAACTTGTTCTGTAGAGCAGGCTGGTCCACCTGGCTCTGCCTCCCAAGCACTGGAATCAAAGGCTCGCACCGCTGCCACCATCCTGTGAAAACCAATATTCTCAAGTGTCCCCAAACGACCTAAACGAGAGTTCTAGTAAGTGAGGACCAAAGAAACAATTTTCAAGATAAGGCTTCAGTTCTATTAGTGGGACACATGACTTGTGTGCAGGGACGTGGCAAGGCAAGCTCTGTGGAGCACGACACTGTTCTACAGCTTGCTGTCAGATAAACAAAAGCCAGCAACGAAAACCTAGCTTTTCAGCCCTATACTCCTCACTGTTTGGAATGCATTTTCTAGACAATTTGTTATGTGTTCTTCGGTTCTGCATTGACTTTATGCTTGGGCCACTTCTCAATAGTAAAATAAAAACTAGTCAATAATATGAAGAGATACAAAATACCCAGAAACACAGCTTTACTAAAGCAATTGAAACCAAAATTCAACTCGTTCTGAATTTACAGTATTTGGGTATTTTTTATGAAGTACTTGCCACTTCTGTCCAATATTCAGTTTAGCTTTGACATTAAATAAAAGCAGGAGAGGTAGGGAGGCAAAGCAGAGGAAGGGGTGGGGGAAGCTGGAGGAGGGAGGAGGTGATCTCCCGAGAATAACTGTATGTTAACTGGACATATGCTGCATCTCAAACAGTGCAGCAAGGAGAAAACTGTTTGTATGCAGCATAGAAAAACAAGCTTCAATTCTTCGATATTTATACTTCTGTGAGTATAGCATTACTATACTAAAACATACCGTTTAATATTTTAAATTAGGCAATTTTCTCAGTGGTTATGAATTATATTTAGTTTTCTATATTTTGCATCCATTAACTATAAAAATACATTGTTATAAAAATATCCTTTGGTAGAGGCACTACTGGAAGGCTGGTTCCAGATTTCCCATGATCACAACCTTATGAAATCTCATCACAACATCAGAGAAAGGGATGCTAACATTTAAATCCCAGAGTCCCTCTGTGCTGTGACGTCACGTGTCTCTGCCTCACCTTAGCCATTATAGCCGTGCTCTTTAGATGAAGACTATGACTTGAGGGAGTCACAGCAAAAGGCACAATGCTCTCCTTTTCTGTTCCATTCTCCAAAAGAGTTTTGAAAAGCGTAAACCAGCTTTTTAACAGCTCTTTTACAAACACAAACCCTGGCAGGACAGCCCCTCCCCGCCAAGCCGGTGCCTTTTGCCCACCCTTGTCCTCCTGGGTGGCTGCTCCCAGTGTCCTGCCCTCTTCCTCCTCCATTTGCCTGTACTCTAGAAATCCAATACCAATTAATTAGATTTTCAGTTTCAAAGCAAAGAACAAATCCTGTTTCTTCAGGGACTGTGCTAAGATGAGTCATACTGCAAACTGGGGGACATCATTAATATTAAATTTCTTATTTTTCATAAGTAATTATTATTCATGCTTTCTCTGAGAACAAAAGAAAAGGTGGGGCATTTGATCTCTAGAAATAAAACTGACTTAACACAGGAAAAACATTTCTTTGAAGTGGATGGATTAAATTGCTCTTTATCACTGCCATGTACAGGGATAAATTTGAAAGTAAAATTCCAGTTTTCTGGTGAGAACAGCAATAAATCAAAAATACAACCTTGCAAAAAATAATTTATTTTAAAAGAGAACATATGAGATATTTGGGAATATGAAGTGGTTTTATTGTTTAAAGCCCTTTAGAGCGGCCTCTGAGGTATATTTATTGGTCTGTGTTAGTGTACTGATGCTTTTACATTAGTATTGTGTACTTATTAGCCAAGTGCACTGAGAACATAAAAGCTTAGTCTTTCCACAAAACACTGCCAGAATAGAGGGTCCCTCCCTTCACAGGGACAGCAGCAGTGGCTCTGGTGGGAAGTCACATGACTGCTCTACTCCAGCAGAGCAGCGGCAGCCATCAGGCAGATAGAAACCCAGGTACCACTTCATGCCTGCCTGTTACAGGTCTCTCTCTCTCAATAAAGTAATCTAAAACAGCTGTAGAAGCTTATGGACATTAGCTTTAAAAAGACAGACGTCACAAACAGTGCCCACCCTGTGAAATGTTGTCTGATGATGAATAATCCACAGATATTTACACATATAAAATATCCCCGTGTGCTCAAGTGCAGATCCACCCCCAACAGAAAAGCCAATTAAGTTTCAGTGACTTTCACATTAGGCTAAGTATGAAGACAACTGCCTTCCCCCCTAAAACCGAATCCAAGTTATTCAGAGTAGAACATCAGAATCTTTGGCTAAAATTAACCAGGTACACTATACAAGTTTTATAATTAATTCCACTGCTTTAAAATGAGTAAAAGCATTCACTCAGAAACCTACCAATTTTTCAATGGGCTGATGTCAAGCACAAGTCTAATCACCTGCATAGCAAACTCTTAAGAGTCTACCGGGAATACACGCACTGCTTCTGCCCCGTCTCACATGCAGTACCTGACTGGTGTCAGGTAAGTGATTTCTGTGAAACCCAGTAGCTTTACAACCTGTGCAGAGGTTTGTCCCATGAGGGATAAAGAAGTCATGGAAACAGTGACACACAGTGTCTGGCCAAGCAACACAGATTAAATGTTACAAGAAGAGTTGTGCAGCATCTCAGAGGTTTTAGAAGGTAAAAGGAGAGAATTAGGCATCTGCACTCAGCTAAAATTAGAAAAGCTGCCATATGGCTCTGTGAAGCCAGCAGCACATTCCTATTCATTAGGAAGCATTCTGCTAACACAAAAACACAAGGCCTTCCTGCTCTCCAAATGTGTTCATCCTTTCAACGTTAATGCAGATATATCATCATGCTGCTGAGATCCCCTGCCATGCATATTAAAAACATGCAGCTGCACTTTCTTTAGTAGTGGGAAGAACCTCAGGCCCAAGTCGCCTCCCTCGATCTCAACACTGAGCTTCTACTTAGCGCATCATGACTTCCCTTCTGCACAAATCAAGCAAACTTAACCAATTTCAAGGCCATTTCCACCCTACCCATATCCCCTGACACCACCATCAGAGAAAGAAGCTTCGTTTCACTTCTGTTTTAGTTAGGGTTTCTATTGCTTCAATGAGCCACCGTGACCACGCTAGGGAAGAAAGGATTTATTTGGCTCACACTTCCACACTGTAGTCCATTACTGAAGAAAGCCAGGAACTCCAAAGGAAAGGAACCCGGAGGCAGGAGCTGAAGCAGAGGTCATGGAGGAGTGCTGCTTACTGGCTTGTTCCCCAAGGTTTGGTCAGCCTGCTCTCCTGTAGAACCCAGGAGTACCAGCCCAGAGATAACACCACCCACAAGGGGCTGAACCCTCCCCCGTCAACCACTAATTAAGAAAATACCCTATAGTCTTGCCCACAGCCCAGTATTATGGAGGCATTTTCTCACTGTGGCTTCATCCTCTATGATGACTAAATCTTGTGTCGTCATAAAACTAGCCAGCACAAACTCCTTCTTTAAAGACTACACTTATCAAGAGAGATGGTTACTAGACAAGACTCAAGATAGTCACTAGGTAAAACTAGCTAGAACGTGTCTGTCCCCAAGAGATCCACCACTCTCTTATGTACATATACAACTTTTATTTAGCAACCACACTACCTGTTGGATTCACTGGCAAATAACATGGACACTGGAAGTCTTGTTGAGTGTTTAACAATTTGACCAAAAGAAATTAAGAAAATAAATTCTAGCCGGGCAGTGGTTACACACACCTTTAATCCCAGCACTTGGGAGGCAGAGGCAGGGGGATCTCTGAGTATGAGGATACTAGATATTGTTTGGAACACATGATGCCCAGATTTAGTCCCCAGAACAGAGTCTGTGTGGAGAAGGAGGGAATCTAGGTGAAAGAGAGTGCTACAAGTTGTGTGCTTTCCAGGGCTACAAGAAGCTTTGGCTAGTAAAGACGAAGTCATGTTTGAGAACCATTTACAAGAGCTGTTCTCAACCTGTGGGACTTGAAGAACCCTTTGTTTACACTCATAATAGCAAAATTACAGTTATGAAGTAACATTAAAAATTTTTATTTGGGGGGTCATCATAAAAGGAGGAACTGAACTAAGTGCCACAGCATCATGAAGGTTGAAAACCACTGCTCTAGTGGGTATACTTAGCTAGAAAGAAGGGCTGTAATCCTGGCAAGAGGTTGTTCAACTCACTTTGTAGACCCAAAGACAACAGTAAAGTTGGGTTCCATGAAGAAAGCCAGTAAAGGAGCAGAGAATAATAAAGGGGTGCAGGAAAGGAGGAGAAGAGGGCTGGCTACTGTCTGTTAGATAGTGCACTGTCAGCTCCAAGGAAGCACTGAGAGGCCTGAGACCCACCTGGTTCCTGACCCTCACGTCATACGGTGGTCTTCTCACAGAGCCTCTTTGCTCTCATCCCGACTCAGAGTTTTGGTTGAACTTCCCTAAGATTAGCCTACTTTTCAGTCTTCTCTGTGTAGGTGTCTCTATTTTAGCTTCTCTCCACAGCAGAGTGAATTCCACTCTAGAGACTGCCATAGAAGCTATGAGCATCTTCTGCTTCCCTCCATGGGTCCTAACAATCCTTTCTGCTTACTACTGTCTGTCCCTAGCTCTCTTGCTCTGGCCTTTGTGCGCCCGCCCACAGTAGGACCCATGATGCAGTGGGTGGAAAGCAGGTGTTCCCAATTTAAAACCCCTAACACAAAAAAGCTGATAATCATCAAATCATCCAGTTTAGACTCCAAACATCAAATTATGCCAAGTCATATCATGTGATCAGAGAGAGCAGCACACTGACAAGAGAGAGAGAGAGAGAGATCATGGTTTGGTTACTCATGATGTAGACTGAGCTACAATCCTATCCACCAGAACAAAGGAAGTGGCAGGAAGGGGCAAGTTCACTGTCTTCATATTTGGAGCTCCTCAGAAGGGCCCAGAGGACCAGGGTTCATAGAACTTACTTCTAGGGTCATAGGTCACACAATGGAGGAGGGCTTTCTTCCAGAAAAATCTTACACACTGTAGCACAGGCTAACTCTGAACTCACTTTGTAGCTCTGGCTGGTGAGGAATCCTGTGGCAGTGGAGAAAAGAAGCCTTAGTCTCCTGGATGTAGGCATTACAGGTTCAAGTCACACATAGCTCTTCAGAAAGTCTTACACTAAGTCTACACAGTCCAGCATCTCTATGAGCTAAGAACCTGGTTCTGTCAGCTCAGCAAGGTGAAGACCAAGACAAAAGAACACAACAAGGGTCTAAGACACCGAAGGTGTGCAGACAGTTACTGCAGGTGGAGCTCACCGCCAGTGCCTCCCGCAGACCTGTTGCCTCTCGGGGGTGTCCTCTTCCTCTGTGTGCTTACTTTTTCTTTGGTTCAAAAATGAGGTTTGTTTTGTTTTGTCAGCAGAGGAAAGGGGGGTTGTTGGTTTTTAGACAGGTCTCACTATGAAGCTACTGCTGGCCTGGAACCCCAACGCACAGAGATCCCTTTGTCTCTGCCTCCTGAGTGCTGGGATTAAGACAGCTTGGAAAAAGAAAAATCTCACATTTATTTTTCTAAAAGGAGAGATGAAAAAGAAATGTGGGGAAATTCTGGGAGTTGACTGGTGAAAAGGTGGCCTACCTCTTTCCTTCCACCATGTGGATATTCTGGGATCAAACTTAGGTCTGTTGAATTAGGGACTGAACCAGGCTCCGTGCTTGCAACTTTATCCAACAAGCCTTTTTGTTTTTACACAATAATGAAATCCTACTTTTCTCTATTGGTTTTTGGTAAGTGTACTCACAGTGTGGTAGAGAACACCACAGACACTGAGTGAGTGAGCGGGTACAAACGGGTGGAGAGAGCAAGGGCGAGTGGCATGGAGATAACCACACTTGTCCTCTGGATCTCCTTACCTATAGTCAATGCACTCATGCTTCCTGGACGTCATAAGAAGGAGTCCTACTACCAAGTCTTCACTCAGTAGGCCCCACAGCGAGACAACAGGGTGCACTGAAATCAGTGTCTAAAGTGACCCTTCCGACTGGTTCCTAGTGACACAAATCCTTTCTAACTCTGAAGCAGTAGAGGCAGGGTCAGATCATCCAGCAAATGCCCACAACTATTTCAGGCAGCAACAATCACAAAGCAAGCTCGTGGCCAGCTGGACTTGGACCGGCCATGCTCAGCCAGGTGCAGAGGCAGAGAGGACCTTGTTGGCACCTGCATATTTCAGAGCCCAGTGAAACTACAAGCAAAGAAGTAGCCAATTTGCATGCTAAGTTCAAAATGAAATTAACTAAGGTCCCTTTACACATTTTCCAAATTTGGAGACATGACTACTTTTCTATGACTAAATCCTTTCCTTTTTTTATGTATGCCATTCTCCAGCAAATCTTGAAAGTTTGAGGGAAAAATACTGTACCTTGGTGATTCCCTAGGGCTTTATAATAGTTCTATGCTCTAAACTACAAAGATTGTTCAAGCAGACAGATCTACCTGCAGAAAATCAGAACTGGCTTAAAGTGTGACAATTTCATCTTCAGTAAACTCTTCGGGGAAGTTTACACCTGTGACAGGTGTATAGGTCAGGAGGATCCAGGCTCTCTGATGGATCTACGACATGAAGAGAATCTTTCAGAAGGTAAAGGCCTTGGGAACACATCACAGTGCAGTAGCCATGAACAGGAAGACACTCCACAGCTACAAAGCTGTCCCCAGTATATTAATGAATCCAGTGTAGTCTCAGCAAAGGTGGACAGTTTGCAAGTAAGAAACCTGTCTGGAAATGTTGCCTACCAGGTGATGGCTTGCAGGTGAGGCAGACATTGTGGCTGAAGATACGACAGGGTGGGAAGACCCAGTCAGAGGCGGTGCAGGGGAGGAGGTAGCCCTTCTCTAGGGATTTGCAGCCTTGACTACAGGAGATGCCAGACTCATGTCACAGCCCGTCTCAGATACACATGTGCTGTTTGTTGCTGTCTTTTTAAATCGCATCAATGAACAGTGTGCTTCAGAGAAAAGAGAATAGTGGCAGTTGTCAGCTTTGAGTTGCCAAGAAAAATATTTGGTTGCATACTGGGTTTCCCCGGGAGCAAGTTAGTACATGACCTCAATCTTTTCTGAGCTTATCATAATGCTGTAAGGCTGTGCTGACTCAGCAAAGCAACCCTTAATCACTTGCAAAATGCCCTGCTTCACAAGGGTATTATTAGGCTTCAGGAAAAAATGTATGTGGACACTCTGAGTTCTACAGAAGACAGTTGCCAAGCAGTATTATCCTGCATGCATGATTACAAACGGCTTCTATTCAGGCTTAAAAATGGAGTGGATACATTTCTAATTCTAAGCCTGAGGATACAGACAGGTCTCTTCTCGAGGGAAAGAGTATCACACACATTTGTGATAAGCCAGCATCTAGGTCAGGAGCACACTGTATCAGAGTCACTTTGAAATACTACAAGCACTGTAGCACCGCCACAGCTCTATCAATAAATTTAAAGCCAACGTCAGCAGCACAATGACTTGTCTTTTCTTTATAGACAAGAACATATGTATTTTTTCTAGTGAATTCTGCGACAGTAAAGGAACACTTTACTCAAGGGAATTTTCTTTTAAAAGAAAAAAGCTTGTAGTACTGTGTGCATGAGACACGTGGACATCACAGGGTAACCTGTGGGAGTGGGTTCTCTCCTACCACGTGCCTCCTGCAAACACAGGTTGTACAGAAGGAACTTTTACCTGCTAAACTGTATCACCAGCCCATTCATTTATTTTAAAAATATTACAATAATGATGCTTTTGAGCAGTAACATTTGTCTTGGGTGGGGAAATCCTGTCCCTTTTCCCTTGGGACAAGTCCAGTCAAGGTCTCCTTCAACTGGAGATGTCCAACTGAGTGGGCTGGGCTAAAGCTGCATCTTGGGAGGGACAGTGCCACTGATGTCACTGAAAGGTGACTCAGCATTAAGTACAACATGGAGGGACAATGCCACTGTCCTCATCCGATGGTGACTCAGTAGTTTTGACTCAGCTGGTGCCATTTCCTTCAGGAAATTTAAAAAATCCAAGTTAGTTTCCCTCTGCACTTCCTAACACGGCTGAGGGCGTCTGCTATGTCAAACGGAAGGCATCTAGATATATCTGGATAGTGTCAAATGTTCCCAAAGGACTGGCCCAGCAGGAACCAAATGCTGGCCTCTCATCTTTGACTCCCATGCTCCACGCTGCTCACAGGTAAACACTCAGGAGAAGGGAGGGAATGCTGCCCCTCTGAAAAAAACAACAGGACAGAGTTCTTCACAGATGATCAGATTTAAACCCAAGTACATAAATCAGTGGAGGAATCTGATTTTGTAATTTTCATTCCAAAAAGTACTGTTTTCTATTTTTGGAGTAGTCATGGTATCGAGTGGTAGAAGAGCAAAACCCCAAAACGAACAGGCTTTGCCCTAGAGTCTGAGCACACTGCCATAGTTAAGGTGAGCACAGAAATAGAATTAGTGAGCTATTTTTAACATGTCATAAACGTATAAAAATAGAAAATTCACCATTTAAGTTAGCTGTAGTACTACTTTATGAATGTTTTATCTGTGTAGCTGGGAGAGCCAGTTGTCGGAACAGCTGAGTTTAGAGATAGCACTTACTAGGCTGCTCAATGAAGAGAAGCTAATTATCTAAGATCTCAACCGAGAATGCTTTCATCTGAGAGGGAACATTGCAAGACTGATTACTTAGTTTAAAATAAACTTCCATCAGTGTGCCAGAACAATGCAGACACCTCAAGATGTGAAAGGGATCCAATCAGTTCTTCAAGTGTAGCAGCTCAAAAAAGTTTTGGAAAAGAAAATGTGTAGGCTAATAAAGATCTCTTCTGTTACCCTCTCTAGATAAATCCAACTGCCGAGGAAATAAGACATTATGTCTCAAAAATTCAGATTATGAATACACTCTGTTGGGATAAGAATAATTTGTTAAATTCCCAAAGTTAGACTCAGTTAAGTTATGGGCTTAAAGAGGAGTGCAGCCTCACTTAGCTATTAGGGTACCTATGAGTAATAAGGATCTCTCCTTTCTCAGAGAAAAAGTAGCTCCAGCTACTAAATCAAGAGTAAAACAGAAGGCCATGGGTACCTCGCTCCTTTGCCCTGTGTGTCCTAATATACAAGCTGGGAACACGTTTGAAATCCTGGTCTTCAAACGAGATGTTTTAGGTTCCATGGACAATATCCAAAGGGCTGACCCAGAGCAACTATGAGCATTGGCACCTTCTGGGAAGGAAAGCTGAGGGCTGGGAGAAGACCACTCAGCTTGACTAGATTATAATAAAGGAAGAAACGGGGGTGGGGCGTCTAAACATCTAGTAGGGAATAGTAATTCGGTGATGCAGCTAAAGACTCACTAGAAAGGAAATGAACAGAGGTGGCATGGCAGGGTCTTGTGCTGCAGATATGTACACTGAATCCTTACACAATCCCTACTCCTCCATCCAAAGACTGTATCAGGGAAAAAACCGGAATTCTTCGTAATGGGTATAAAGTATATGGAAATAGCTCCGTCATGACCTATAGTCCGAGAATAGACAGTGAACACGTTATTGAATGATACTGAATTATTGCCTATTGTATTTGTCAGGCTTTGAAAACACTAAGTTAGAGAGTCCAAACTTCAATGTCCATCTCAGTCAGGTAATGTGTATATACGCTGGTAAGACTGGAGACTGCTGCACACACAGACTGCAGACTTCCTCCGCACTTCCCAGCCTCGCCCTGGGAATCAGGAAATCAGCATGAAGTGCCTCTGGAAACAGCTCTTCATTTATAATGTCCAAGACTTGCTGGGATCCTCCTTCAGCAGAACCAAAGGAAAGAAAGCTAGGCCAGTGGTGCAAGCCTGTAATCCCAGCAACTTGGAGGCTCAAGCTGGAGGCCTGGGGTTCAGGGTCAGCCTGTGACTACACAGTGAGTTCCAGGCCAGCCAAGGTTACATAATAAAACCTGTCTGAACCCTAACCCTTGGCTGGGAGAGGGAGGAGAACTGAAAACGGGCATGAAGACAAAGATCAGACCTGAGCTTCACGCAGATTTCAGAGAACACTTAGAGAGGAACGCACAACTAAGCCTAAGACTTCCTCCAAGTCTGGGGCTTGTCTGCTCATCTGTTGAATTTGCTTTTCCTTTTCACTAGGGGCAGTAATCCTTGGACAATTACAAAGAGTTGAGCATTTGGTTGGGGACAAGGACTCATCAAAACCTGAATTTGGTGGTTATGGCAGACCAAAGAATAAGAAACTTCCCAGAACTGAAAGAATAATTAGAAGATAGCAGAAGGGGAGGTACAGATTCAGATAATGAAGAAACATCACTGGCTCAGCTGAGCCTGTACCCACAGTGCCCTTGCTCTCCAGAGTGACCACACCCATGTCTAGGCCTCATCACCACCACTTGCTCTTCTATCCTAAGAGTCTCAACTAGTGCTGTGCAGGTGGAAGCCCAGAAGGAACCAGGGCAGAAATGAAGGAAGAAGCCATTGTTTTTCAGGTCTCTCCTAGGAATTACACACATGTGCTGACCCATCAACCTCCTTCATGCCCATCACACAGGAAGTGGATCCACTTGAGGGTACAAGGGTTCTTTGGAACACTGATGAAAGTAGGGGCCCAGGATCACACCTGGACTTGATATAACAGAAAGAAGAGGTTCTGGTGAGCTTCACAATGCTTTTCAGATAGAATGTGGTGCTCACATATGTAGAGGATCTGTACAGATGTACTCCTCATAGAATGAAGGGTGCTCAAGGTAGAAGCTTATTAGTGATAAGAAACTCTTGGGAACAGGGCAAAGAATCACACACACACACACACACACACATACACACACACCCCACCCCAACACAAAATAACAAAGACACATTGCATTGTTTTGATGGAAAATATCTTCTGGTCCAAACTTTTAACTTACAAGTAAATCTTTAAGTTGAAGACACTTGTTACTGAAGCACGTATGATAGAGGGAAACACTCACACATTCCATCAGACAGGAGTGACTTTCATACAATCTAAGAAACATTTAAAAATACCTCATTTCATCTGATCTCCTAAAATGTAAGTTTCCTAATATTATTTCAAACAAAATGTCTCACTGTTTTCCTCTCCTGATTTGACACAAAACTTTTACAAATTGAAGAGTCAAATCAAAGGAAAAGGATTTTAAGAAGGTGAGATTAGGGGCTAGAGGAGTGGCTCAGTGGTTAAGAGCACTGACTGCTCTTTCAGAGGTCCTGAGTTCAATTCCCAGAAAACACAACCATCTGTAATGGGATCCGATGCCTTCTTCTAGTGTGTCTGAAGAGTGTCTGTGTACTCAATATACATAATATGTTAAAGATAAAATTTATAACGGTGTCACCCAATCTGGCTTGTTGTTATGGGGCCCGCCACGTTCCCAACTTGTTCCTTCGGCTCAGGCTGCCAGCTCAGGCAGGCCAGAACACTGGCCCTGGCACCCACGAGATGCCAGCCTGGGAGCTCTCACGCTGTCTCCACAATGCTAGGCTGAGCCCAGACCATCCCGCCATCCACGCGGTACCCGATAGAAATGAGACTCTAATGCTTAAAGATTATCCAATAGCTCTATATATTTGGTGGGCTCATTAACAAGATGCCCACACAATTAGAGGTGTTTCCCAATATCTAACCTTTAACATAAACCACTACCCAAGACTGTCATGGACCCACACATGGTTCTCCATGGCTCCTTCATTCTGCCTCTCTTTTCTAGCTCCTCCTCTTCCTTCTCCTCTTCCTCCTCCCACATTAGCTCCTCCCAAATTACCGAGTTTAATGTAGTAGGGGAAATATACTGCTACATAAATAAATAAATCTTAAAAAGACAAAGCAAAATGGTAAGCTTAATTTCAGAGTGGCTTAGAATGATCTAACCCCCATCAGATGTAATAAGCTAATTATAACATTTGGAATCTTACAAAATGTAGTGCCATGCACACATCTGTCTGTGTAGACAGGCATAAACAAGAAATCCTTACTGTACGGAGAGATTCTTTAGGTTCAGAGAAGTAAACAAATACACCTAGAAATGGCCTAGGAATTGTGCAAGTCCACTACTAGCCATCACTGGGAAGGCCTGGGGTGCAGGGTGCAGGGAGCGGGGCGGGGAGGGCGGGGCACGGATGCCAATATTGGCATTACTTATTTTACTTGTCTTCTTCTGCATAGGACAAAATATGTCACTTGTGCAGTGGACAGGTCCAGTGGAACGCTAAGTCTGTCCACGGTGCTCAAAGGGCAGTTCTGAAGAGAAGACTCTTTCTGAGCCATTCCTCTCTCCTGGGACCTGGAACCTCTCAGCGCCACTCCCTGGGTCTGCTAGACAGGGGCCCGCCGCGCCCTCACATGCAGGTCTTTACTTTTGGCCAATGAGGCAGTGAGTATGGGGGTAGTCAGTGACTATCAGCTCCTGAAATGGGAGCACATGGCTTCTTATTAAGTAAGATGGAAAAGATAACATG
The DNA here is from genome assembly GCA_021653895.1 of Mastomys natalensis. Taxonomy (NCBI): domain Eukaryota; kingdom Metazoa; phylum Chordata; class Mammalia; order Rodentia; family Muridae; genus Mastomys; species Mastomys natalensis. Next base: position 118,442 of record JAJTUV010001318.1, on the reverse strand, counting down.
ATGAGACAACAGAACACCAGTATGACAGACAGACAAACTCTTCCTTTACTATTTACAGTGAACAAAACAAATACTCTAAAACAAGCTTGGAATGTCACTATTTTTGGCTAAATATCAACGTTTTTTTTTTTTTTTTTTTTTTTCTCTCTCTATACATAACATTCTTTGTGATTTTTTTTCCAAATTGTGTGTGTGTGTGTGTCTATGCTACTGAAAAGCCAGACCTGCCTGGAACATGTATACTATCCTTTAAAACAGAGATCTGTAAGAACTAGTCCTCTCAGTACCTGAAGCATCCTAAGTAACAGCTGAGTCCACAGTTAAGCCCAATTTGCTGAGAACAACTTCCTCCGAATGGCAGACAAAACCGCCAGGGTAGGCTGGATGACAGGCTCCTTGGAGACACAGGTGTGGAAACTGTGTAGGGATCTAGATCTGAGTCCTAGCTCTTAGTTGTGCAGCTTTAGACAAGCCTAGCCCTACCTGAGGCCTTCTCCTGTAAAACTGAGAATAATCATACTCTCTGCAGGGGCATCATACAGATCAAAGGACATGAAGATGACAGAGCAAAGCCTTGGACAGAGGAAGCTCTCTGCCAGGATGGCTTCTCACCTCCATGGTGGCAAGTGACCATTGCCTTTTGATGAAGGTGAATTAAAGACAGGTAGTCACAGAATTTCCATATAGTATAAAGACAGATCCACATTTCACAGGGTACGCAGCTGGTTAACAGAGAGAGGGGCCGTCATTAGCACAAGTACAAAGGTTGGTATTTGGACAGTACACAAAAAAAGGTAGTAGCGCCTCACTAGATCTTGGATAGCAGGAACATGTGTTCTGAAGTCTCTGCAGAGAGTTATCTAAAACGCTTAGGAGGTGTCTCCTGATTGAAATGTGGCTAGAACATCTAGCAATGCCCGCACTGACATGGTCTGTATGAGGCCCTGACACTTCAGCTTCATTATTGGCACAGAGGCAGTAAGTTCTTTCTTTTAATGTCATGCAAGGATCTATTGCTTGGAAGACTCTTATTTTATGTCCTGTATCTTATCTTTGTGATCAGTTGTGCCAAATTTCCAGGTATTTATGTCCCCCAAAATATAAATGGTCACATGAAGTGCTGTGTTATCTGCAGAACACTGACAATTGTATGTACCCATTTCCCCTTCCCTGCCACACGCTGGGCCTTCTTTCCAAGAGCTCCGTTATTACATTCTTCTTCCACCGAACTTGCCAGATCCACTCACGGCACTATGGTCACCGGAGACACGAGAAGCAGGACCGTTACACAGAGCACCACTGTATCCCTATTTTTAGGCTCCTTGTGAAGCCATAGAGAAGTCAGAAGGCTTTGAAGCCAAACAACAGTACTTAGGAGGTGAGGTGATGTAAGAGACCTTTCCCACCAATCAGCACTGTGGCATCTGAAGGAACAGGTAAAACCTTGTCTTAGTTATTAGATGCTCATCAGAAATTAAAGGCCCTGTTACAAATACAGATGGAGGTTAGGAGGCAGTGGCACACGTCTTTAATCTCAGCACTTGAGAGGTAGAGACAGGAAGATCTCTGAGATTTCAAGGCCTGCCTGGTTTACATAGAGAAACCCTATCTTATAAAATCAAATAAGAGAAGGAAAAGAAATGAAAAAGAAAAAGAAAGGAAATGCAGATGGGAGGAACTCGAAGGAATGACTACAGGTGTTCTATCCTGTTTTGAGGTGTCCATGATAGGGCCCCCTCCTCAGCCTCTGCGGCCCCATGCCCTGTGCGAATACTGAGATAAGACATGGACATGGGTAAAATCAGAGAATCTGAAAGCATCATCAAGATCTGTTCTCAATAATATAAGTAAACCTCTATTCACGCAGAACTAACACTCATGAATCTTGTGTTTGGTTGATTTTCTCTCCTCAAACAAACAAAACAAGGAAGTTTCAAACATGGCCTTATCTCCAGCAGGTACTAGAACACAGCAGAGAGCACTGTGGTCAATTCTACCAAGGCAGGAGAGGCCGACTGGCTGACACAGAGCACTCGTTAGCAGCTATGTGCACAAGGCAGGAGAGGCCGACTGGCTGACACAGAGCACTCGGTAGCAGCTATGTGCACTAGGTGTGTCACTTATCAGTTTGAGGCCCTCAGCTGGTGAAGTGTTTCTGGGTATCTGCCTCATTAACAACAGAATTTGTTAAAGAAAGCCTGAAGGAGCATACTTGGTTGGTTGGAGATAGTTACGTGCTAACTGAGTCGAGAGCACACAACAGGTTTCCTAGAGGAAAAAAAAGGGAAACAAAGATCTGTGTGAATGTGTCTACATCAGTCTTAATATTACAAGAGCTGGGGAGGCGGCTCAGCAGTGTAAGAGCACTTGTTCTTGTAGGGGATCTGAACTTGATTACGATCGTCCTTACCTCTGGTTCCAGGGGATCCAATGCCCTCTTCTGACCTCCTTGGGTACCATCTACCCAGATGGTAAACAGACATACATGTAGGCAAGACATTCACACACATAAGATAAAATAAATAAATCTTAAGTAGCCTTGGCTACAAAGAATTCTGATTCTTAGGCTGAGAGTTTATTTAAATGTTCCCTACATGGCAGACTCCCATGTATTCTTTTTGGTTAAAAAGAATTTCTATTTCTTCTTCCTTCCTTACCCGTCTGGCTGCCTGCCTGCTTCCCCCTTACTGTTCAATGTGATTCTATGTCCTTTACTGTAGGTGCGGACCCTGCTGGACAAGCCCAGGCTGAACACTAGGGCAAGCTTGCAAACTGGGGCAGAGGATGGAGAACATGTTCACACAGGGAACCTCTGGATGTGTTCTGCTCTGCTTCTCTTTGTGTTCCCGAAGCCTAGGGCTGTACAGGGCACAGAAGCCATCTATATCTGAGTGTGAATACAAGAGAAGCTACCATGTTTAAGGAAGCTAGTTATGGCACAGCTCCTGGTCATTCCAGACAATGACACAGGACTGTAGTTCAAGCCAACAAAGCAATCATGATGCTAAGCGTTGCTCGCCCCATGCTATTCATATTTCCTTTAGAATGAAGAAAACATTGACTTTCTTGTTCCTTGACCATTTTCTCTAAGTCTTGCATATCTCCTATGTGTAATAAAGACAGAAGGGAAAGGACATAAAAATTAATAAACTGCATTCCCTCCTGGATTATGGTAGAAAGGAGAAACTTGGTGAAGTTGTCTTTTCCGCTTAGACTCCATTACAAGCCAAAATGAAATTATATTTTATTGGATAGCGGGATTCCAGCTGTGTAGCTATAGGCTCAGCACTCATTAAGGTTTGAAGACTAACTTAGAAATAGGATGGTCAGACAGAAAGAGCAGAAGATTGCCCCCAAATACGCTAGGGCAGATGGGAAGGTCTTGAATGGCGTCAGAAGACATTTTACTGTTGCACAGACAGGGAGCCTCACTGAAGGCCTCCAGTGGTCAGAAATCTGCTCTACTTGTAGGGTGCTAATACTGGCTGGGAAGGGGTTGGATTATAGAAGCAGAAGCAGAAGTTGTTCATGAGAGAGACATCTTAGACCACTGAGGGTGAGAACAGGGCAGGGGGCTGTTATCATAGCCACTGAGCCAGGGGCTGCATAAAGCAGGTGTTCAAAACTCTGCCAGGCAGGCAGGGACACTGGCCACAGGCAGTTTGGTGGGAGTTTAGGGTGTCTGCGGGGCATCCCTGTGTACCTGCCTTCAGGATGAACAGTTATACATATCTTTCCATGCATGTGGAAGAGGTCAAGGACAGAGGTTTGGTGCTGGCAGTAACAGGTAAAGATATAAGAGATAAGGACAAACAGTACTGATTCAGGGAGAGTGGGGGACAGGAAGATGGGAGAAGGCAGTGCTGGAGGACATACAAGAACACAGCAAGAAAGAAAGAGGAAGCTGGTCGACAGAGGCAGGAGTACCAGAGAGAGGACTGCAGGGTAGGCAAGTGCTGTGAGTGAGGGTAGGAGGCAGCTTCCTTCTGCAGGGAAGAACATGGAGGGGCCCATCTGGGAGGCCACCATCAACAGGCCAGGGAACTACCTGGCTGCTCTTGGTCCTAGGGCAGACTGCAAGATCCTTGCTTTCTTTATTAGCTGTTGGTCTAACTGCATTCATGAAGAACCTACCAGGCTGGTATATATATATATTTCCATCAGGCATTTTCTTTTGCTTGTGAGTGGTGTGTGTGCGTGAGAGAGAAAGAGAGAGAGAGAGAGAGAATTAACTTCCTTTCACACTAGTTCAAGGTACTATGGAAACAAGAGAGCCAGACGACATTTTGATTGAGAGCTCAAGTCATCGAGTGTTAAAATCTAAAGCATTAGGGTACACTGCATGACTTAAATCTTCTTCACCTAAAAGCTACAAACTAAGACAAACCTTCCAAGTACTTAAGAAATAAAACAATGGGGAGAGGGTTTCCTACAAAGAAAAGAGGAGAACAATTTTTCTCCCAGCTCACTGAGTGTAGAGACTTCATGAAAAGTGTGAGTGTCGTCCTGTGTTAGAGATGTGCTCAGCGCAGGAAAACACCCATCTTCATTATAACTGACATTACGGAAGTTAGCTGTTTTCTGGAGACAGGACACACAACAGTGTTTGATCTTTAAAGGTGGCCAAGGGGCCAGATTCTTTTCTGTGTTGAGTGAAAATTGCCAACATCTTAGGCCTTTCTAAAGCACAATTCCCATGGCTGTCAGCTATGGTGGAGAGCAGGGCCCAGCAGAAGAACTGCTGGGAAGTGGTCAAGGCAGTGACACTAAGCAATACAGTCTGATCTCTAGCTCTGATTGAACACTTATATACTTACTTCTGAATTAAGACAAAAACATGAAATGAATATTAAGGCTTAAAATGATAACATACGGAAGACATAAGAATTATTTGTTTCCTTATCTATATGGAGGTCTTTGAAAGGAAATACAGGTTTCTTGGAAGACACCTCCAGTATAGATGTCAGACACACTGGTAGAGTATGAAATTACTGCCAACGATATCATCCAGTGTGCCAAGCATGAAGTAAAGAGTTCTAAGCTTACTTTCCACGAGGACTTCATGAAGCAGGCATCGTTATCCCCTCTTAATAGATTCTGAAATAAAGACCCCAAGATGTTAACAAAGCTGCATGAGGTCTATTAAAGAGAGATTATCACTGGATTCGTCCATACTCTTAATGGGTGGATATATTGATGATTTCAATCTATGCAACCAATTCGATTGGACCACAAGCTGGTCTATTTACACAATGTTCTCTGTTGGCCCAGGTGTACCTCTGGCTGACTTTGACCACTTACAGATCACCAGTATTTTTAAGAGTTGGCAGGATTAAAAAAAAAAAAAAAGCTAACAATTGTTTATAGTGTAAAAGTGATTTCTGCTTAAAAAGAAAGTAAAGAGTACACGTCATTGAAGTTTCCCATCAGTCTCCAAATACTGAACTGTCATATCTGACAGGCAATCCAAAACACTGAGCCCTACCTTTAGTATCTTTAGTATCTTTAGTATGAGTACCTCCAGGTACTTGCCAACTACATGTCACGTCTGCTGACGCAGCCCTTTCTGCGGATACCTGCCCTTCACTCTCTACGGTTTTCCATCACATGGAATAAGCCATGATGTGAAGCCTCCCCTCTAGCCTTACTGTCTATAGACAGTACCACTGTGAAGGGGTTTGCCATGCATGTGGTGACAGCTGTGACAGTGACTACACTGGCTTTGCCTAAGAGCCTCGTGCACTTAACAGGAGCATGAGAATGGACCAGACGGAAGTGTGAGCTGTGCACTGTGCTTGCATGTGCAGCGGTTAGGTCATTTCCATGACAACTTCCCCCAAGTTTTAAGAAACTGTTAGTTCATAGTTTCCACTATGATTCACCTACATTCCCTCTCAATGACAGACTGTCAAATGCTTACGGCCAGCTCTTTGAGTGTGTGGAAGTGCAACACAATGTTTATGACATTCACTAGGGTAAAAGGTTAGTGCATACATAATTTAAAAATGAGAATAACATAAACAACTCTCATTGTAAACAGGCAGCCATTTGCCTCTCAGAGAATGCCCCTATTGGATTCTTGTACTGTGGTGACCTGCTGATTACAACTCATCAAAGAGTATGGACTCTGGTTAGTTTCCATTTAAATTAATGAGTAAGCAAGAGGAACTAACGCTTCTATCATATCCATAAATGTAACTATTGACTAAATGTAAAGATTGACTACGAGTGACTTTCTGCTGTCTAACAGGTTGTGTGTACTCATGTGCCAGCTGCCTAGAGCTAAGATGGTGGAAGCAAAAATATCAATCTTCTCCCTGACTGTTAATCTAGAGCAATAGCCACCAAAAAACCCACAAACTGAGTGTTCCAGTCCTGTGGCAGGGATACTGTCCTCATGGTGGACTTCAGTGTAACTATACCACATTACTGACCTTGGGTTTGGGAGAGGGTACAGTAGGCATCACTAGACAGGATGTCAGCCATGTAAGCACAGCCTCTCATGCATCACAGAGCAGCACAGCAGAGTAATGAGAACCACTGACATTTTCTTTATCTTTGATTGTTGTACCATCTTCCACATCCATATGGTTATTAATGTCTGCTATGCTTAACAACTGACAGAGCCTCACCTGTTCTAGAAATTACTATGTAGACCAGACTGGCCTCAAACTTACAGAGATCCACTGGCCTCTGGCTCCAGAGTGCTGAGATTAAAGGCCTGTACCACTGCACCTGGCTTAATGTTCCTGACTCCACCAAACCACTGTCTCCTCCGCCTCCAGATCCTTCTTCACTTTGTGATGCTATCCTATCAGATAAAATTCACATGTCTGAAGCAATCTAGAATCTCACATTCTCATATCAACACCATATATTTTTCACTAGAATAACAGTAATGAAAAATTTAGATGACAGGTAAAGCAACACATATTCTTTTGAAATATATTCTTGAACATTTGATATGTGCTTCTTCATCTTTGTTCAACTTTAGACAGAAGCTTGAAACTGATTCTCTACTAACTAATAAATCCGAATGCAATGCAATAATATGTACTTCAATGATTTTTTTTAAAGACATTGTCTCATATAGCTCAGATTGGCCTCAAATTCCTTATGAATGCCTGAACATCTGGTCCTTCTGCCAAGCGCTGAGATTACCCATTTATACTAACATGCCCACGGACTAATATAATTTTCAATCTCACTTTAAATTGATAAACTCACTTTAATTATTTTTGAAAAACAATGTGTGACTACTTTGGAATAACAGGAGACATAAACAGGACAGCAGAAATGTTTTCAATTTCAAAGCTCCCTCTACTTGCCAGCCTACTTACACTTCAAGATATTTGTACATCAAATATTTTGTACAGAATATTTATGTTTTCTGTTAAATGGAATGAAATTGAACATAGTAATCTAAAATCAAAGATCTATACTTCTCCTTTGACTTAGCATTCTGTGGAATCTAGCAAAGCAATTCCCCAATTAAGGCAAGTGGGCATCTGCTACATAAGACAACTCACCGCACTAGAATACAAAGAAACATCATATTTAGTCCTAACAAATTGTTTTGCTGGCTCTGAGGGTGGCTCTGAGGTCAGGCTACCAGGATTCCACCCTATGTTTCCCTTAGAACATGCCATTTTGCTACTTAACTATCCCATATCTCAGCTTTCCATTTGGAAGAGGGGGAAACAGTAAAACTGCTGTTTTCATGTTTGGAGTGTTAAGTAGATAAGCAAACCTAATATAACAAGGCATCCAGCATACAGAGAGGATTAGCTGCCACTGAAAACTGTCAAAGAGAGGTTAGTTCTAACATGAGGTCTTAATTAACCAGTTACTAACTTTGTTAAAAAAACAACCGCTAAGGCTCTATGAATGTGGACCACCGAAAATCATCAAGGCAAATGGAATTCCAAATGGAACAGTGATTGTATTACTCGCTTTGAATCCTTGATCTCAGAGCCCGGCTTTGTTCCCGCAGGATGGCTGGCCTGCCTCCAGTGTCTGCTTCTAGATGTTGCTTTCTTTAAGATAGGGTTTTATTATGTAGCTCTGGCCAGCCTAGGATACATATAAACCAGCTTCTCCTTGAACTTGTAACGATCCTCCTGCCTCTGCCTTCCAAGTATTACCAGATTTGGCCAGAGTACAGCATCTAATACAGGTGGGCCTTATAAAATTTTGTATCTGAAACAATGGTTATTAATTTAAACACCTGGTAATTCCCCCTCCAAATTCCTGAAGTATATGCCATTTTTAACATTTCTTTCCATTTTCCTCAATCTACAAGGTGCTTGGAGAGCTGAGGGACAAAGCCCATGATGCACGAGGCGGATGCACACAGCTGGGGAGCTTTCTATCAAGATGAGCCCTGTTCTCCTGGTTTCTCAGTGGTTTTTGGTGCCATACCGGATACACAGCTTACTACCTTCTCTGAGCCAAACACGCAGGTTTAGTGATTATCATGGACATTTTCTCCTCAACAATTTAGGCTGACAGTGTGACTGATTGAGATACAAGGTAAACTTGGGAACCGTGCAGAAGTAGTGGGTGGGTTTTATTTATGCTGACTGGTGGGGAGGGAGCAGTTCAGGACAGTGAAGACACAGTGAGAGGAAAGGCTCAACCCAAACTTATATGATACTTTTGAACCTTGGCTGGTTGTCAGTTACAGACAGAAATCAAAGTAGCTCCAACAGCTCCATCCCAGGGAGTTCTCTGACCTTAGGAAAACATTTTTCAATTTTAACTCTCGAAACCTCTCTGGGAAGCAGGGATTAGTATCCCCTGGCAGCCATCTTTGTTTTGTTTTCCATCTGAAGGAGGAAGTGTCTGGTTAATGTGGGAAAGAAAACTACACCAGCTCCACTCACCACGGCATGACAGGGCAGACTAACTATACTGAGCACTCGTTAGCAGCTATGTGTACCAGGTATGTCAGTGCTCAGTTATATCTGAGAAGACTTGCAGAGAAGGAAAAACCTATTGCCCAGGTTCAAAGAACTCTTCCATGGCCCTGGTGCATATCTAGCTTCTGTCTGATGTGATTACTAAAAATAATTAAAGTAGGAATATTCTTAAAGCATTGGATTACTTGAGAACTTAAAAGCATATTTCTGTTCTTAGTATTTAACTTTTGTGTATATGGCACCTAACTTTTTCTTCTTTTCAAAACCCATTGCCTTTCAAATTGCCGAGTCCTGCTTTGAGAATATGATAGTCAGGGCATTTCTATCGCTGCTTCCGTGGTGTGTGCTTGATGATTAACCCTGCAGAGAAGCCATGGCACAGGCCCAGCATGACACATCTTAACGTGGTTTCTGGTTGGAAAGGGGTTGTGCAAGACCTTCATTGTACTTGGAAATATGTGTATGACTGTTTAAAACGTAAAACTTGTAACATGAAATGGTCACAAGATGGAACCATTCAAAATTTTTAGAGACCTGAAACAGCAGGCTATCATTTTCTACTATGATAAAAGCACGAACTCCATTGCACTACGTACACTTCAGGCAGCAAATCTATGAGTTCTAGGACTACTATTTGATCCATTCGCTAATGTCAAAAAGGAAGAACCCACCAAGATGAGATTAAAGGTACCTGTTAAACCCCAGAGGGGGCTTGGGGGTGGTGGTGGTGGAGGGTGTTGATAGGCATTGAGATAAGAAACTCCTTGACTGTTGGAATCTACAGCAGGACAATTCTGATGAGAAACTAAAGACACTTTTGAGAGTGGGCTGACATTTGAAATGTGTGTGCTCTTAGATGCTGAAATAAAGTTTTATGATTCACTGGAGGAAACAGAGTTTGAGGCTCCAAGATCTAGAAAGACAAAGATATAATTTTCCTGAAATTATTTTTTTTAACTATTATATAAAAGGCAGTTAAAAAAAAAAACATAAATTACAGGATTTATCAAAAGCATTTCAGGAGATAATCATCTGTGGCCCTGAAGGAAGTCAGCATGAGGACACTTCAGAGCATGTGCCAGCCCCAAGCAACAGAGCCTTGTTCATACATGCCTTAGATTCATTTTTGGCACTACACAGCCAAATATATTTTTAAAAATATTATATTCTTAATTTGTTTTCTGTAGGCAAAAATATCAAGAGGGAAGCATAAAATGATTTCAGGGGCAGCGGGAGAAAACCAAGAGAGCAGGCTGTCAGGGGATGTCTTTGACTTCACCAAGGAATCCTTACTGGCTATTAGAGTCAGTCAGGGTGTGAGATTCTAATCCAGAAGCATGGCCAGTTGGCTAACTGGAACAGCAGTACTCCCTGCCTCCTCCTTTGGGGATTACATGGAACAGTAGCCCCTCACTCCTAATTATGCCACCCAAAACTCTGGGGATGTGTGTGGTGGGGTTCACCAGACAAAAAGGCCTATCAGTGATTCACCTCCATCCTTGGTCTTGAGGGAATGGCTGGATTTTATATAAAGACTGTTTATAACCCCTGCAAGTGATACATGCATTCATCTGGTAATGTGACATCATTTCATCAATAATTTAGGCGAAAGAAATAGATTCAAGGGACTGCACACGTGGAAGCACAGAAACCACTCTAGTCCTCTTACCTTGCTCTTTGATCTGGCGGATCTGCTTCACAGTTTCTTTTAAGATGGCACATTTGTCAGGTTTGAAGTTGAAGTTGTCGATATCATTAAAATTTGCAAAGATCAGCTCTGCAAGTTCCTCTATGTACTTATTCTCCTGCTCGCGATTGCGTTTCTCGGTGCTCCTTTTGGGGCTAAGAAGGAATGTAACATTATTATTTATTTGAAAGAAACGGCTAAACTCTTTTAAAGGCGAACACAGACAACATGTTGCCTTCTCAGTGAAGCAGTTAAGACCAAGGGCGTAATCTGATGCATGGTCTTAAGCATTCAACTCTTTACCAGTCTCTGATTCTCCTCTGGTCTTTGTGGGATTACTTCCTGGATGTGCTTATGTCCAGTGTCACCACGGCAAGGGGCGGGGTGGGCACTGACCTTACTGCTGAAGAGAGAAAGGGGTTCGAAAGGGTCAGGAGTCAACTTCCACTTAAGTTTAAAAGGAGCAAGTTACAGAAAATTAATGTAATTATAATTGGAAACATGAATTTCAACCACTTTTTTGTTTTATTTTGCTAATCATAAAGGGTAATAAAAACAAATCTTTATAAGACCTTTCAATTTTTATTTTAGATTTATAATTCCTAAAGATTTGTTTAGAATATTTCTGATCCAATCAAGAAAGGTAAAAAGTCCCAAGTCAGCTAAGAGCAAAGCGCAGTGACCCAGGCTCCATGCTAGTTGTCTACTGCGACAATGACAGGCAAACTACAAGTGCTCAGAGCCCAACTGAACTTCAATGAGTGGAGAAACATATCAAAACTGGCAAAGTCTTCTCATGAATTTGACAAAATAATAAAACTCCAAATTTCCTCTTGAAAATAATACAATTACTTGCTCACGTGCAGAAGTCCATTAAACGACCCCAAACAAGGGAAGAAGCTGAGTTGTTCAGTTTTCTGTATTTCATTTTCTGTACCTTTATATGTATTTATATGTAATATCAATTTAAAATTAACACAAAATATTAATTGCTATTTCAGGATTCTCATGTTGGAATCTATCAGTTTTATTTTCCTAAATTAATAAACCTAAAATTTTAACACGACTCTCCCTTTTTAGTGGCCCCACGATTTGCCCAAGATCATCCTGTGACTACAGCAGTGCAGGGGAGAGGGTCTGTGTCTCCTAGGCCTCAGAGGAGCCCAGGCCTCATGGCCCTTCCCAGCCTCCCTCTCTCTTAGACTGGTAAAGAGAGGGTGAATGACAAGTTAGTGAGAAGAGGACTGAGTTACAAGATTCCTGAGAGACCACAAGGAAGTCTCTCCTTGCCACCACAACTGGACCCAGGCGAGAGAGTGGCCTTTGGAGCCTCTCTCCCAGTGGGGCCCTAAAGCATGACAGGAAATCTGGGAGCCAGCAGCAGGTGGAGTGGATCAAGAAGTCCTTGGGAACCTGAGGGTGAAAAGGTTAGCAGGGCTGGGTATGGACAGGGACTGAGACAGACCTGTGATCAACATTTGTAGGAACAGCCTAAACCATGGGTTTTCCAACCTCTCTCCACTTCTCTTGGTAACATTTTCCAATCCACACTTCTACTGTTTTTATCACACAGTCTAGAAGCATTGTTTTTATTTAACTTTAAAAATCATTTATAGGGCTGGGGAGATGGTTCAGTGGTTAAGAGCACCGTCTGCTCTTCCAGAGGTCCCGAGTTCAATTCCCAGCAACCACATGGTGGCTCATAACCATCTGTAATGGGATCTGATGCCATCTTCTGGTATGTCTGAAGAGAGCAACAATGTACTTACATAAAATAAATAAATCTTTAAAAAAAAAAGGCAAAAAAAATGTAAAAATCATTTATAGATGCTGGGCATGGTGGCACAAACCTTTAATCTCAGCAATCAGGAGGAAGAGGCAGGTGTATCTATTTGAGTTTGAGGCCAACCTGGTCTAAAGTGAGTCCCAGGACAGCCAGGGCTACAAGAGGAACCTATCTGGGAAGACAAAACAAAATGACAAACAAAACACAAAAAAACAACAACAAAACATTTACAGGATTAAAAATATTAAAAGTCTGGGGGAAAAAAATCTCTCTCTGTGGTGGTTTAAATGAGAAATGCTCCCCATAGGTTCAGTCACTTGAATGTCAGGTCCCCAGTTGGTGGCCCTGTAAGCATCAGCTTAGGAGGCGTGGCCTTGCTGGAGGAAGTGTATCACTGAGGGTGGCCTTTGGGAGCCAATAACTGTGCTCTCTCTATCTATCCTGTCCTCTCTGCTTCCTGCTCCTTCAGCCAGGCCTGCTGCTTGCTGCTCTGCCTCCCTGCCACGGTGAAGTCTTAGTCCTCTGGAACTGTAAGCCAAAATGAACTCTCACTTTCCGAGTTGCTTTGGTTGTGGTGTTTCATCACAGCAACAGAGAAGCAAACTCTTCCATCTTTGTTTTCCTTTTGCACCGGTTCTAATCCACCAAAGCAGGTAGCCACCATCACTGTTTCCTGGCTACCCCACAACACAAATGCATGCTTCCTCCTCTCCAAATTCCTTTTCCAGTACAAAGGGCAGTACACTCCCTAAACATCCCTTTTTCTCTCACAACTTCTTCTGGGATACTATCTAACTATATATGTAGCCTAGGTTGGCCTCCAACTCCTATACAGCCCAGCTTGGTCTTAAATTCCTAGTGCCTCAGACTTTAGGGTACACTACCACAACTGGCTCTGTGCCCCGGTATTCTAGGAGGCCTTTAAAAATACTAACCTCAGGGCTGGGGAGATGGCTCAGTGGTTAAGAGCACTGACTGCTCTTCCAGAGCTCATGAATTCAATTCCCAGCAACCACATGGTGGCTCACAACCATCTGTAATGGGATCTGATGCCCTCTTCTAGTATGTCTGAAGAAAGTGACAGTGTACTGAGAAAAATAAATAAATAAATAAATAAGTCTTTAAAAAGGCATTATTATTATTATTATTATTATTTTAAATACTAACCTCATTGTTTATCACAGCTGCACTGTGCTCCAGGCCACGCATCATCTTAACATGTCTCCTGCTCTTTTGTGCACAGGAGTAACCTCACACCTACAGCATTCTGCACACAGAGACACTACCAAGAGGACGTCCTGAAATCAGAACTGCCATTATGATACTACCAACTTGTTTTAAAAGTGTTTGTTTTATCCACTGAGGAATCACAATTTATTTTTAACTAAAAAAACAATTGGATTGAATACTTCATGTCATTGAAAAAAAAAAAAAAAGACAAACAAGAAGTCAGTATCAAATGAATAGCAAATCTTTCACTACAAAATTTACTTGTTACAATGTTCTGGTACCTAATAAAAATGTGGAAAACTCAAAGATTATGGCAATTAACTGATTATAAAAGTAAGATACACAAGGACAGTAAAAAATATATATGGGGGAATTTCCCTTTAAAAAAAAAAGAATAGATTCTGCAAATAATCCACATATTGAATATGAGCTAGGTTTTTTTTTTGTTTGTTTGTTTGTTTTGTTTTTCGAGATAGGGTTTCTCTATGTAGCCCTGGCTGTCCTGGAACTTACTCTGTAGACCAGGCTGGCCTCAAACTCAGAAATCCATCTGCCTCTGCCTCCCAAGTGCTGGGATTAAAGGCGTGCGCCACCACCGCCCGGCTAATCCACATATTCAAAATTTTAAGCTATTACATACATAAAAAATTCATCATTAAAAAGAAAAGCCAAGCACAATATTTACACTGAAAGCAATACTGACGCAAAAACAACAAAGAAGCACACAAAACTAACAGGCAAGGTGCTTCTTTTGGTCAACGATAGGCTCACCTGGGCCCGAGCTGGTCGGGACATTCCTTGCGTTTTCTGGTCTCTGCCCTGGACGGGTCAGAGGTATTTTCTCCCATCCCACTCATCTTGAACACATATCAGCAACTAAAACAGAAAACAGGTGGGAAAATGGCATGAAGAAAGAGTCCTAATAAACTGTTACACCATGCTGCCAAAGTGTAAAGAACTTTGACTTCAGACACCTGACTGCAGTTCTGAGCACACAGTTTTGATAAATGTACACGATAACGTAAAATTAAAAAGCAGTCCCCCTTTCTTTTTCAGCTCTTGCCTAAAGGCTACACAAGATCAAGGGTTGATATAAGAACAACGCCCCCCCCAACCCCCTCACTGAGCCCAGGCTCTTTAGGCAGAGAGACTCAACACCACCACGAGCTACTCTCGCTCAGCCTGGGCCCGGCAACAGTCTGGATTCAAGGGTGCTCCTGCACCATGGACGTGACAGGTGCTGCAAGGGTCCAGTTGGCCAATGTGTTGTGAGTGCTGCAATAGCTCAGGGACAGACAGCCTGGGGAAGTGGGCACCAACACCAACACATTTGGCCAGGTAGATCTGACCCCCTTGCCATGGCAAGGCCTCCAAAATGGAGGTCCTTCCTGCCTCCCTCAAAGCTCCCCCGTCCACCTCACAGACCCTCCCTCTTCCTCTCTGGGCAGTTCACCTCACTTTTAAGCTAGCAAGGTAGCTCTCTCACATTCGGCTGGCTGCCCTTTCCTGGCAGTCCAGGTTAATCACCTGGCCTTTAGAATGGCTGTGCAAGGAAGACCCAAAGCTCCTGCTTGCGGAATTGCTTTCCATGAGAAACTGAAAAGGACACACAGAAAGGGACCCAGTGTCCTCACACTGGACACCACTTGGGGCCACCATGTGACTTGTATGCAAGGACAAAGTGACAGTTCTAGAAGAGACAAAGGCCCTATCACAGGTTCTGAGAAAGATTCACTTATGAGTTACTTAAGGGGCTTAGCATATGCTCAGCAAAGGAAACACTTGGCCCCACAAATGCCAAAGTCAGGGGCACATCTTTCCTAGAAACCCAGTCCTATGCTAGCTCTTCATCCTGAGTGACCGCTGCCCTCCTTTACTCTGGCTAGATTAGGAAAAGCCAGTGAGAGGTTGAGGTCAGCCCCAGAAAGACAGCACAGACCAGGAGGACCAGCAAGAAGAGCAAGGTGGGCTAAGGAAAACCGTGGAGACCCTGGGCCTCATGGCACCTACCCGTACAACTGTGTGCGGTCGCCTTGGGTTGCCACAGGCACTCTTCTGGCCACTGTTCTGATAGGAATGCGCAGTAGGGCCAATTGTTCTCTCTCTCTTTTTGAGAGTCATGTGTTTTACAGAACCAATTGTTTTTAGGGAGTCAAAATGAAGAAATGCTGCATCAGCAAGAGGGAGGTGGCCCAGTGGCACATTCAGTTTAGGAGGTCACATGGGAAGCACAATCTGAGAACTGATGCCGAACTTCCTGTGGGTGGGAGCGATGTAACCAAGTCCCAAGGTCCTGCTCTATGCTTACTTTTTGCCTGATAAGAAGTACTGAATTCACTTAGTTTACACTATGTACTAAAGCCAATTTACAGATTCAAACCTGACTATGAGATCTGTATTGCTACGTAGCCATGGGCTAACACTCAGGCCCAAGCTTCACTACTTGGTTAGCCATGTGACCTTAAAACCCGCTACTTGCACATTAATGATTATCTGTAAAATGGAGTCACACCACTGGCATCCATGACACAGGTTGCCTAAAGAAGGAGGAAGGGACAAGGCCTGGGACCTCAACGGGAGAGGACTCTTGCTCTTCACTAGCAAGTTACTGCTGATGCAGTTATCCCTATACTTAGGGCCACAGCCATGCTTCTTCCTGCCTTGCCTCTCATGGGGGAGTTGATCTTCATCCATTACAGGTATTGGCCCATGGGAGAAGTCGGAAGATCTAAACCACAAGGGCTTTTGTGTACAAAATGATCGTTACTACAATATACAAAGCCTGCCTTCCTGTCACCGTAGATGGACGTGGTAGGGGAACAGAGAGAGAATACTGTTGCTCAAGACAGAAACAAGGCAACTGGAGATGAATTCAGGGACAGGCAATGCTCCAACACAGTGCTGTGATGCACTCTCACTGAGATCCAAGAGCCCCGTGCCAGCTGGGATGGATGTTAACCGAGGCTGGGGAGCCAGGACACTAGAGGAGGTGCAAAGGCAAAACGTACAAACATTCATCCTTCTTAATTCTTTCTGAACCCTAATTCCCAGGGCTTCACTCACGCCGTGCAAGAGAAAACTTCACACCTAGTAGCCTTCCAAGAAATAGGCCAGGTAATTTTTCTCTAGAATCAGCTGTCAATAAGTCATAAAAATATCAAATTATAAAGTTCAGCCTTCACTAGATAGCAAAACCAAAAGCAAACAAAATCCAAACCCAAAAAACAGTAGGTGTGGGTGATACTTTATTGAAGATAACTATCACCATGTATATTAAAATCATACGCCAGAAAGGTCAGAAACTTCAACAAAATAAGTGCTTGCTTGTCACAGAGACGAGTTTGGGATTGGACACCGGCGTTAGCGTCATTCCCCTTTAAATCCACACAGTGGCAGCTGAGTATATACATGCAACAACTGGACTCCAGGGCTGAGCTAAGTTGCTCAAGAGTGTGTGCACTCTGGCCCAACTCCAGAACACACAACTGTATCTCACTTGTACCTTCTCCAGATTCACTTAGAAAACACTCCATCTGCACCATTAAAACATCATTTGTTTTCCTCCTGAACTTACTTATTGTGTTCTCACAATAGATAAAAGTTTCTACTTACTGAACACAATGGCTTCCCTATTTGAGTCTGGTCCATTCATCCTCTGGCCCACCCCCCAGGTAATTTTCCTGAGTTACAGCTCTTAAGTAGGCAACTCCACAGGACTCCATCACGAAGGGGCAGCAAACCAAGGAGGGGTATCTGACCATGCTCCAGCTAGCTGGGAATAAGCTATAGTGGCCCGCCCAAATCACTGCCAATCATCCAGGGTAAATAAGGAGAAGGCAGGGTTAAGGACCCCTGGCCTTAGGTGTCAAATGTCGCAGGAAGGGAGGAAGGCAGGGAGCAGTGTGACAGCTGACAGACAAGGCTGCTGTCCTGAAGCACATAGGTTTGTGCCCGCTCTTTAGTGAGTTAGAAAACTGAGTAAGCCTCACTAGTGACGGTCCCAAACCACTCTGTGGGTCTCAGACAGCAGGTACTCTAGCTGTTCCACACCTATGTGAGGCATGTCTGGCATGTGCAAGCATTTCCCTGTAGCATGTGACAGGGCCGAGGTGACAGGCAGGTGAGATGGGTAAGACTGACTTCAGACTTACAGAAGAAAACCTAAAAGCAAAATAAAACTACATAGAGAAGAATTTTAATATATTTTTGTAAATTCATTTCCAGTGTAAAAGTATGAAATGGGAAAGAGTAAAGGCACATTCTACAAGTGGGTAAACAAATAGATCTTGCATCTCTGTATGTTTTCAACATTTCCATGAAATTAAAGCTCTCAAAAATGTCACCCTCAGATATAAGACTTCAATGTAAATCATAGAAACTGATTGGGACACACATAAAACTTGAGGTGGCTGACATAATTAGAGTGACTGAGGGCAAACCGGTTTTCACCAGATCATGGGAACTTTGAAGGACAAGCCTGCAGATGTTTCTATTTGCCATTCTTGTTATCAATAGTCACACGATATCACAGTGTGTTCACTGTGACAAAAGGCTTGTCCTCCCATCCCTCCATATCAGCCTGAATGTACTTGGTAGAAGAAGGAAGAGATACAGCCACAAAATTCAGCAAGCTTCAGCTTTTAAAAGTAGCAATATCTGACAGAGATGAACAATACCCATCGTCAAGTTCTCGGCAAATGACAAAAAGCAATATAAAATGTCAAATCTCAATTCGATTAAAGAACGTAGTCTTTGTTCACAGAGCTCATCCATCTAACTTAGGAGGCAGCAAAGCTGTTGTTTGCAGAACAGCCTCACCGCATTAGAGCTAGTTAATCATCCAGATTCTGGCGAGAGATAATGTGCACTTTATCTCTTATCAGCACAGGCCATCTTCCAAACACGGCCTGTAAAACTGTCAGATTTACTATATGCTGAACAAACTCAGTTAAAGGATTAACACCCATGCTTAAATCACACATAACAACTCCATCAAGCACCAGGTCTCTTCCCAGCTCTAAAAAGAAATAGTTTGAATTGGGCCCCTAGTAAGTCCCTGACTTTGAGATGGAATTCACAAGGCAATTTTCTTGGGACAGAGACGATAAACATATATAGCAAGAGGTGAAAAAATTCCTTTAATCATGGCTTTTCCATGAGGGTCAGTCTTTTTGTTTGGTTTTTGTTTTCTTTTTTTTAAGACATTATCTCTGTGTAGTCCTGACTGTTCTGGAATTCTGTCTGTAGAGGTTGGGCTTGAACTCACAGACATCTGCCTGCCTCTCTGCCTCTACAGTGCTAAGAGTAAAAGTGTGTACCACCACAGCCCAGGTCTTTCCAATACTTCTGGTCTCACTTAAGAAGATCCATGAACTGATGCAAACAGTAGTTGGATTCTGCACAAGTTTTCAGTGATGGGGATCAAATCCAGGGCCTTGAGAGTTCTAGGCAAGAACTCTTCCAGCCCTTGGTTTTCTGAAACTGGGTTATCCTCTGTAGCCCATACCAGACTTGAATCCTCCTGCCTGTCTCCTTTGTGCTGGGGACAACCTTTCAGAAGGCTGAGATGTGTTCGAGATTAATGCATGTAGAAGATCATTCTCCATCTCTGCTCTCTGAGGGAGATCCTATTGCTCAGAAAATAACTGCGGTTCCCCAATTTATCAAGTCATGTGAAAATAGCGATTCTCAATTCCCACCAGTTCCTCCCTCAAGATCTATCTACATGTTCCAGGAGGAGGATCTTTTTATTATACAAACTCAGAATTCTTGGGCCTGCTCTGATACATCTAAGGAAACACAGTAACTAATACTTGAATGAACAAAACATGCCTTTTGCCTGTGAATACTGGGAAAAGAAGAGAGAGAGAACAAACATTTTGGAACTAACCTGGTTCCAAACAGCATTCAATGGTCCAAATTATCCCAGGCAAACATTACTCTTATAAGACTCCAAAAAGTTGGAACTTTTGCCCCAACAGTTAAATAATCACTTAATGTGGTAAATACACAGATTATGTAAAAAAGTATTTCTGATTCACACAAACAAAGCAGCATGATACACAAATCAAACTGAAGCAGAACTAGACATGTACTTGATGTGGGGTGAAAGTACACAGAAAAAACACGCTTTTCTGTCCATCTGGCACACGGAAAGAAGATACCACATATTATTTCAAATTATTTTAGGTGGTAAAATGGTGTATTACTTTCCTGCAAGGAGTATTACAATTTTTATTAGAACATAGAAATCCTTTTAACTTCATCTTAAACAACACCATGGCCGTTAGTTACCTGTATGTTCAGACTCACAAAGTGCACACTACTACTCTCTGACAGCTGTCAGCCTGCAAATGTTTACAAGAGTCACTTTTAATGAATGCATGATGAAAGACATCTGATTTGGAAGATCAGTCTGGGTTGTGTCTGACTCCTTTACAGTAACATATTGTACATCTGACTTTATAAGAAACAGCAAGTCGGGCACACAAGAACCTCATTAGAAAATATTTCAATACTACAACATCAGCAGTTGCCAGGACTAAAGAAAACAACACACACACTCTGCAACTACTCTCCAAGGAGATGGCTTCAGCAACCACCTTCTGCATGGCAGGCCCACTTCCACGCATGAGTAAGAATACTGTATAAACAAATGTTTAGGCTAAAATTCTTCCTCCTAAAAATGCTTTGCTCTTAGACTTACTTTTATAGAATGGCCTTAAAGTGGTCTATTAGACAGTAACTAGAAGACTTATTGTACTTTCTGTCTGAAAGCCAATAACACTCATGAATTTTTTAGTGAAAGACACTTCAAGATGCCATTGGGAAGACAGTAATGAACACATCAGGCAGGAGGGAGCGGCGGCTCTTTAACATGCACTGCTATAATCAAATGAATGGCCTGACTCATGTTCACCTGGTGACACAGATATTATGTTGTGACATTTTCATATCTACATCTTCCTTAAAGAGGGTGCAAGAAATACCCCCAAAGCCTCACTGGCAAAATTCATGGCAGAATAAATACGCAAGCGGCGTGGGAGTGAAATGATGTCCTGTGTGACGTCACTGGCTAGAGCCAGTTTCTGCTTTCTGTGTCCTCACAGGCTAAATTCCTCAGTGCAGGCAGTTATTGGGTTCTTTTAATCCAGCCAGAAATAGCAAGATGAGGTTTTAATAAGGCCTCAGTTGAGAAAACACAGAAAGAGCCATCACTCCTTGCATCTCATAAGCCCTTCTCTCCCCACTGCAAGTGGGGTGCCTGCTTCCACCTAATATTTTAAAATCCAATTTTCTCCAAAGGCTTAAATAAGTACAAACTCTGTAAAAATCAGCAAACCAAGAACCGAGGAGTAGTATTTATGTTAGACTTTCACAACTTGTCAAAGGTAAATTCAATTATCTTTCTTTACTATTATCATTTATAATTTCTTTAAGAAACCTAAAAGCCTTCCCAGTTTATGTGAAAAACTGACTAAAAAAAATGACAAGGGCCTGCAGTCTGACGAAATCAGCTTTGTTCCTGAGCTGCAGGAAGCTCCTCTCTCATCCTACGACAGCTTCTTTCCTTGGAGCTTTTTGGTTGACAATCACTCAGAGGGAGGAGACTGCACATAAACATTTTGCACACCACACTCTGACTGATGTCTTGAGACGGAGGCATATACACCTTGTTGGTTATCTAACTTCTCTGACCTGCTTGCAAAGCAACTTCAGTCACACGGATACCAAAGGCCAGGCTGGACTCTAGTTCAGGTGTGAGCCAGTAACTGACATCGGCTGAGTACCTCCTACAGTGAAACACATGTCCTCCACGCTTGCCCTGTGCAAACTCAGCACCACTGCACACAGGAAGACAGCAAGGCACCACAGAAGGCACAGAAGACATTGTACAATTCAAAATCCAGCCAGGAGTGGCAATGGCTCTCACGTTCAAACCCAGCACTCGGAAGGCAGAGGTAGGAGGGACCCAATGCCCCCAAATTTTAATCACTGTAATGTGGACACTAAAGTGATCTGTTCAGGACATAATGCCTTCACTGAAAAGACAAATTTATAAACCTGAATGTGTTATAGAAATTACTGTCATAATCTAACTTAGTAAAGGTTGATTTCATCATTTGATAGGATCTTTCTTTTTTTCATTATGTAAAAACCACACATACTTTAGAATTAACCAGTGGGTCAATACACAAGACTCCATTACTGTTGTAGACAGTGGAGTTCAAAGAAAGAAGAAAGTTGCTAGCACACCAAGATGTCCCAGGTTTACTCTAAACAGAAAACTTTCCCTGTAAAATCAGAAATAGTAATTGGCTGGCTAAGAACACTAAAGTTATGAAGGATAATTATAGAAAATGATGTCTGCCACTTTTACCATTTCATCATAAATCCATAGGCTTGAATACCCATCTCTACTGCTCCCTTAGCACTTCCCAGTCAAGATCAAACCTATAGTGAAGAAGCTACGATTTCTAATTTTCGTTTATTTAGAAAGACTTAAGTGTTGTTTTTCTTTTTTTGGGGGGTGGGTGGCTGGGTGGGGGTGGGTACGCTTCCCCTTGAGAGGCCTGGCCTCCACTCAGTTCTCTAGGCTCCAGGCTCCACAGCACCGACTGCAGCTATGTATCTTTACACACCCCTACAGCCCTTAAGAGTGCTTCTTCACTATGTACTTAAAGAAAATCATTCCTTCACTCTATTATAGATGGCTTACATCTCCCCATTTAGCAGGAAATTTTGTCTACATGATTTATCGTCTTACTAATAGAAACAAACACAAATTTCAAAATCAATATGCAATTATAGTATCAAGTACAACTAGTTGGAAAACAAGAATCTGGCTTTTTTAGTGGGCCCAAGACATCATTGCCGGGTTCAGAAGAGTGAGGTGATCTGAAGTAGCCACCAACTGTGGTACTCAGAGGGTGGCTGGGAATCACAGCAGGGACTGCAGATGGGGTGGGAGTATCTGCTCTGTTAGTACAACATAGGTTAACACATTCAGAGTTAGCACAGGGGTGTTCTATAATATCACTGAAATGACTGTGTGGTTCAAGGTATGAGGGAAAGGACCGGAGACCAAGGTGAGGAGTAAGGAGGGACCAGAGAGCAGAGACGGAGGGAGTGTGAGGCTTCAGCCTGTCCTCATGGGCAGCATGCAGCAGCGCCGGTCTAGCACACCAGTGAACTGCTAAGTCTTGTATAATGCTGCGGTCACAGCACACCCCAGGTGTGCATCTTGCTTTGAAATACCTAAATCCCATGTCTTCATGACCTGGGAAGTTGCTTAATTAGTGCCTTTGAACTTTAGCCTCCTCATTATGGTAATGCTGACATTCTGTGCTTGGTCAGGCTATGAAATAGAAAGGTGTCTAGCACACGGTAAGGGTTTTCTTAATTTAAATATAAAGTATTTGAATTTAATAGCATGCAAATATTTATGAAGTTATCTAAACTGTTAGTAAATATAGTTGGAGAAGAGAATTAATTTATAGGAAAAAATAAGAAAAGTTAGCATAATATTACTAAGCAAATTATTTTGATGGGAACTATAGATATAATTTAATTTTTATATTTAAAGTTTATTCTCATTACTACAGGTTCACATTTTTTTTTTTTTTAAAAGGAAGACCCAGTGAAATGCCTTAGAGGGTGAGCGGCTTGTCACAGCAGCCCGTCAACCTCACTCTGCTTCCCAGAATGCACTACAGAGTGGAAGGAGAGAGCTAACTTGTGATAGCTGACTTACTGTCAACTTCCACCAATCAGAGTCATCTGCACAGGAGACCAGGAGTCCTCGGACCTCCACGTGCACACCGTGCACTCATGCCCAACCCCACAATGATAAGGGCAATAATAATAACTATTCTTTAAAAGGAAGATGGGAATAGGGAAAGACACGTGAGAAAGGAGGATAGAAAGGACCCTGTTGCTAGGAAAAGCAAGCCACACGAGTGTCTTCTCAGTAACCTGCTCCTGGGACTTTAACTGTACGGTACAGACTCTTTCCCCTTATTCTCTGGAGTATATCGAACAAAATATGGTGAATTACCACTAAAGCAGCAAAAGACCACTTACAATAATAAGCAGGATGGGAGATAGGAGAGAGGGGGAGGGGACGTGGGGAGGAAAAGGGGCGCGTACCCCCCATTACTGACTTTGGTAAAATAAAAATATATTTCTTGTTTTTGAAGATAAGGTTTCTAGCTCTCCTAAAGCTCACTCAAAACCAGGTTGACCTTGGCGCCTGCCTCTGCCTCCTGAGTGCTGGGATTAGTCAAGTACCACCACCACCCAGCCAAGAATTTCTATAGTAATTTCTAGAGCAATACAACTATAATATAGCATACAATCTTCCAAATTTACCCTCTTTATAGGGAAAATGTAAATTATTATTTCTACCTTCTGCTAATTATAAAGTTTTTCCAGTTTTCAATGCTGACTTATGTTACTTTTTTAGAAAAGAATAAACAAATAAATTTTCTGGAGTTTTTTTCCAGAAATGTTATGAAAAAAATATTCTTTCCTCTGGTAAAGTAGTCCCTGGCCAGAAAAAGTAAAGCTTCCCTTTGTTCATTTGAAAACAAACAAACAACAACAACAACAACAACAACAACAAAAAACCACTAGTGAGACAGAACAATGACACACTGTGGTCATTTAATGAGAATGGCCCCAAAGGCTCACATACCTGAACACTGAGTCATCAGGGAGAGCTGTTTGAAAGGATTAGAAGGATCAGGAGGTGTGGTCTTGCAGGGCCTTCCAGTGCCAGCAGGCTGCCATGCCCCCTGGCATAATGATAATGGACCTGTGAAACTGTAAGCCAGCAATAGAACAATGACTACACAAATGTCCTTCTCTGCATGGGGTCTAGGGCACCCACCTGGTCCCCACCCTCTCCTGTGAGTCACAGGTGGGACCATGGTGCTGCCTCCTACCCTGCTTCCCTGAGCTCTCCTCTCCAAACTTTCCTTTCTCATCTAGCCAGAAAAGGAACTGAGTCTGTGACAAGGGAGAGCAGTGGAGCCAAGCAAGAGCACGTGACCTTTCGTGGGTGAAATGTGGAAGGATTCTTCCAAACCAGACTGATTGGCTTTCTCCCTGTGCATTACAAATGGAAACAGCACAAGGCCTGATGGTGTCTTTTATATTCAAAAGGCTGAGGCAGGAGAGCCATGAGTCTGGGCTCAATCTGGACAATGTGGAAACTAAATAAGCAACAGAAAACCAAGGCCACTTGGAACCAGCAGTGCTTCCCTCCCATCCCTTCCCGCATCCAATTTGGTCTTACAGAAAAAACTTTTTATTTGCAAATAACACAAACTTACAGAATGGCTGAGAATTAATAGAATTTAAAAATTATCCATAAAATTCATAACTTAAAAGAATTTTCATATTATCCCAATAACAAAAGATAAGTCAAAGTGCTGAATTTAATCATTTTTGTGTCCTTCAAATAGTGTATTTTGATATTACCCAAACTAAACACAGTGGGAGGTAGCACACTGGAAGATTCCTTGCCCAGCACATGTGAGGCCTTTGATTCTATTTCCCAGTACACCCCACTCCTCACACCCCCCAAACTAGCTACACTGTAAGTTTTTCTGAGCAATTTTCAGTTCCAGCTTCAAATTTGGTACACAAACAGCCGCCAGGAGATTGATGATCTATGTGCTGTCACCAGGACCATGTAACAGCTTCTAGCTGTAGGAAGCAGAGTGAACTGCAGAGTTCAGAGCTCCAGTGCTTTACAGAGTGAGGATACAGCAGGGCTCCGGACTAGCGGTCTCTGACCAGCTCCTGTGGTAAATGAACTTGAGCGACCCTACGCATGATGGACTGAGCACATAAGCTGGACTTGACATTAAGATGATGACAAACAACCTGTTTATGTACTGCTCACAGCTTTTCATCACTGTACAATAACAGTTTTTATACCAAGAGACTAAGGAACAATTGTTCTGTAAAAGCCACACCTATAAATATATTATATATATATGGCCGCTATGAATATATATAATATGTATATGGCTGCTATTAATATATATTACATATATATATATTATATAAGGCTGCTGCATTTTGTTTAGTCATAACTGGCAAATATCAAGTATGTCATGAACCTCTAAAGGAATTAAGCTAATTGTTTGACACCACAGAAACAGCTAACTATATTATATTTCTTTTGTCTGGTACTGTGACACACCACAAACCAAAAAATTTTAGTTTGGTATTTTTCTGGCATTTTCTTTTGAGTCAACAACTTTTACATTTGGACAATTAAGTCTCAGAATCAATTTCTCATTGAAACAAGTTCCATTCTGGAATTCCTCACTGAGCTTGTGTAGGCTTCTAACCGACGTCTGCTCATTTACAGCGTCTAAGGCTTACAGAACGATCCTGACTGCTGAGCACCGCCCTCGAAGGAGTCACCATGGCAGAGCGGGAGCTTGTCAGGGTATGGAAGCCCCATGCAGGGCTGAGGGCAGCCCTAGGGTCGGAGCAACCTTGGGAAATGTGAGCTGGCTCCAGGTCAGACTTCCCATGAAGGGAGGGTGCAGCACTCAGCCTGCCTTACCTTGCCTGATACTGACGAACCTAAATTTCAGAGTGTTTCCTGCCCTATCCAACCTGTTGAGTGACCCCAAATCCAACTAATGCAGAGCCTTCCTCTCTGAGGGAGAAATCAGGAGCTTTATCTTCATTCAGTTCTTTAACTAACTAGACAGTGAAGTATCACGGCAGGCCCGATTAAATTGGCAGTGCTCACTGAGTAGATCTTTTTAGTAATACATGGCAAGACATGAGATACAGATCAAGTGCCGAGGGCATGCTGGACAGAGAGTATTGTGGCGGCACGGGTGTTTCAGGCACAGTGAGGAGGGGCCAAAGTGATGCTAACAGGACCAAACACCCAGCATCAGCAAATCCACAGATACAGGCAGATGATGACTGGCTAGTGGGAGCTGGAGGGGAATGGAGGGCACCGTCTAATGAGCTCAGGGCTTCTTTTGCACTGATGAGATGCCTCAACCTGAACAAGAGTGACGGCTGTACAGTCTGAATGAAGATGGAATCCCGCTAAACTCTGTGCTTTAGGAGGCTGAATTCTGCTATGCGAGTCTAACTTTTTAAAGCCCAATATGCAAAACAACCAAGTAAACAACAGACCCCTCCCAACATCAAACCTCATAATCTATCAAGTTTGACTGTGGTAACGGTGACACCTCGCCAGAAAGAGGAGCATGATGGGATTACTCCATGTAGGGGATAATGATCAATTCTTATACAAGCACACGTCTGTAGTCTTTCCCTGAGACTGCCCCAAGAATCTGCTCAACACTAACTTGGAAAACTTTCATGCTTAGCAATTAAAATGCATGTGCACACGCAATGTCTATCTAATTTTACATTTGCTCTTTTTTCTTTTTTTTTTTTGTTTTTTTTTTTTTTTCGAGACAGGGTTTTTCTGTGTAGCCCTGGCTGTCCTGGAATTCACTCTATAGACCAGGCTGGCCTCAAACACAGAGCTCTGCCTGCCTCTGCCTCCTGAGTGCTGCAATTAAAGGCATGTGCCACCATGCCACCAGCATGCCACCAGCATGCCACCAGCATGCCACCACCATGCTAAATGAAGAATAACTTTTAATGGTTCTATAATGTCTCTTTACGAGTAAACCATAAATATTTAACCAGTTCCTATTTTCCGGTTTCTTTGTTTCAAGTTAGCACCATAGTGAATTCCTTCTATGTGGCTCAATCCACTTCTGCCTATCTTCTGTAAATCTGAGGACTAGACCACAGCGTGTGGCCACGCCAGGCTGTCTTCCAAGCTGGCTGCATCCACTGATGGGCACTCTTTTCAGGAGCTCATACCTCACAGGCAACACTGGCAATGATACTGAGTTCTAGAAATGTTTTGCTGATTTGAAAATTACAGCACAGTTCTGCTTTACAGTTTGGACTGGTCATAAGTAACCAGGTGTCTCTGCATTACCTAGAGGATTGTTGACCACACTGCAGGAATACTGTAGATGCAGAAGGCGGAAGTAAGCTAGACATCCATATGCTATTATAGAGACGATTGCTGGAGAGATAGTCCCAGGAAGCAGCTCCAGTAGAGGAGCCAGGTTGGTTCTCAGCACCACAAGGTGGCTCACAGACATCTTCGATCTAGCTCTTCTGATCCTGAGCACCAGCATGCATATGCTAGACATAGAGGCGTGCAGTGAACACATAAAAAATAAAAACAGGCGGATTCTTAGAGGTTCTCAAACTTGGACACTGAAGGAATCAGCAAAGGAACCTGCAGACACACAGACTTTCCTGGCTCCACTGCAGTGATGATCAGGGATCACAAAGACATACCGACTAGAACTACTAGGCAAGAAGATGATGGGAGTGAAGCCAGTGTGATGATATGCGGTGTCAATCAGAAAGACTACCTCTTCCCTGTAGTCCAGTTGCTGGGCAGAAGAGCTGGAAGCCACCATCCAACTAGAGGAGTACTGCTTAAAAACCCTGCCCCTGTGAAACACGCTCCAGCCACAATGATAGTTAGGGATTTTTTTTTTTTTTTTTTGGTTGGTTTGGCTTGGTTTTTGTCCACTCAAGTTAGAGTTATCTGAGGAGAAAGGGGAGCCCCAACTGAGAAAACACCCTCATCAAACTGACCTGAAGGCAAGCCTGTGGGACATTAGCATGGCTAATGACTGATATGGAAGGGTCCAGACCACAGCGGGCAGTGCTACCCATATAGGCAAGTGGACCTGGTGTGGATAAGAAAGCAGGCTGAGCGAGCGGTGAGGAGAGACTAAGTAAGCAACATTCTCCTGTGGTCTCTGCTTCAGTTCCTGCTTCCGGGTTCCTGAGGACTGTAAACAAAAATATTCCAATCCATAATCCTTTATGTTAGCGGAGATTTTGGCTTCTGATTAGTTCTTCCTTTCTAGCCATAATCTGGTTGTTACCCTGAGTGACATCAAAGGCTATGAAGAGCTAGCAATTACTGTCCCGAAAGGTCTGATCAGACTTCCATTTTACTTCAGCCATGGTCATCTCTCATCCTCCTCTCAGGTGTTCCCACTTGAATGTCACCTCTTCCCCAAGCCATGAAGAGACCAGTACTCTTAGTCTCCTTGTGTGACCTTCGTCGGTACAGGATCCGATACCGTTTTTCTCATTGACTTTCCGTCATCCCCAGCTCCCCTAACCTACAGTACTTTCTCCTAGAAGGGAACAGATGGGGACTGACGGACCACATGTTCTAGGGAGAGACCCACAGACACATCAGCCTGTGTTTCCAGCTTTCATGGAGTCAATCTCGGAAGATATTCATCACTTCCCTTCTGCTATCTCGGGATGTTTGATTTATTCCTCCAAACTAGCCACTGCCCGGCCATTTTCCCGTCCCACCCTGCTGGTGAGTTGGGAGGGGAGGAGCATGTTCTACATCCTCCTCTTTAAACTGTACGCCAGGCACACTCAGACCATTCCTCTATTATTTGGGGAAAAAAGTTCCATTAGTCTGAATCTCTCTCTAGGTACCACCAACTCACCTTCACGCTTTTCCTTCACTTTCAGACGTGTCCAAATCACCGAGCTTACATCCCCCTGCATCAAACAAATGGAGCCAGTGACTTGTGCTTTAGAATTAATTCCTCTCCCTTGTCTGCCTCTCAATATAATAATACTTGGAAGACAGCTTACCTTGTAGCACCTCCAGGAGGTATCTACAGAAGTATTCTGTAATCAAGTTTGGTGCTATCTCGGCAATGAAATATACAGCCATTCACATCAGGCAGGACAGATGAATATAAATTCACCTCACACTTGTTAGGTCAGAGTTTACTGCAAATGAATTGGAAAATCTTTCCATTCTTAGAGTTTGTTGTATTGAGATCCAAACAAGGGGATGCAGATCTTATGGGCTAGTGCTACCCCTTCCAACAATAACAGGGTCCAAAGCCTGTCAATTTTTCCTTTTTAGTCTTCTGGAACATTCAAATGCAAAACTTAAACACAGCATCTGTCACCCACTGATTGATCTGGCTGGCTAGGCAGGTGCCGCCTTCCTTTCTCACCATGTGCACCGGGTCAAAGAGGCTGACTATCCACAAACAGAGGACTAGTCTTCAGTCAAGGGTATATGAGCAGCTGAGCTGGAACCTCTAAACAAGCTTTAAAAATGCCAAGCTCCTAGGTATCTGGCATACAGTGTCAGACCCTTCTGACGATGAGTACTACTCATAAACACACCGCCTCGTCCCCCAGGAACATTCCGAGATTTCTCTCCTCTCATCCTTAATACATTTAAAATGTGTTTTCGGTCTCCTTGATGATACAACTATTTTCCTTTCTAACTCCACAGTATTTCCATCCTCAGAAAGAAAACTCATACTTGATATGCAGTTATTTCTTGTCCCTTCTGTAACCCAGCTACTAGCCTTCTGTCTCCAATGACCTGCTTACTCTAGACATCTTTTAAAATATGCAGTCAAACTACTTGTGGGTAGTAGTTTCATTTATTTTCTTCGGTGTAATCAGGGATGAACACTGGCTTGTTTCTACTTTTTGGCTAATTCTTCCAGGTTCTCTGGGATGTTTAGTTCAGAAAGGAGTTAGTGTGGTCACGGTGGAAGTCTATGTTCAATTTCCTAAAGATGCATTAAACTGATATCCAAGTGACTAAACTTGAATTTCCAGCTAGCAAGGATGTCAACTCCTTTGTCAACAGTTAGCATCTTCAGCTTCTTTCATTATTGGGTTGTACCTTTGACTGAAATTTCTTGAGCTACTTAATGATGACGAGCATGTTTTCTGACCATCTGGCGATTGACATAGACTCTTGTGATGTATCCTTTGGACTCATAAGCTCATGTTAAAAATCCCCTAAAATCACAGACTCAGTGCACATTTCTAGCCCTGCAGACTGACACACTCGTCTTATAGCAGTTTTCCTCCCAACTATGGTTGCATATATTTGTAAGTTACTAGGGAAACCTGAAGACATGATCCAACAATGCCTCAAAGAACCAAAGCAGGATTTGAAAAGAATACATACACACTGCAACCAAAGTAGTGTGATTGGAAGTAGAAAGAGGTGGTAGCAACGTGTATATCCACGGACAAATGAATGGACACAGAAAACTGTACATATACACACATCAGTTTTGCAACTTTAAAGAGGAACCAAACACACACTTTTAGACACTGGTGAAAAGACAGCAAATGAAAGCAGGTGTGGAAGCACTTAATACAATTCCATCTATTCAAGGTGCTGAAGATAGCTAAAGATAAAAAGACAGAAGAGAAAGTATCAGCGCTTAGGAGAGGACAAGGGATGACTGATGTGTGCAGTTTCTGTTTGGGATGATGTAATTCTGGAAATGTACACTAGCAATGATTACACAACCTTGAGGGTGTGTTGATGTTACTGAATCATTCACTTAAAAGAGGTGAAATGGTCATTTTTATGTTACATGTAACTTGCTGTAAAAATATTAAAACAAAACAAAACAGAAAAATAAATGAGTGTAACAAGGGCACTTCTAGACACATCAAAGCAGAGCTTGGCAGCATAGTTTGGCCATCACTACTGCTCTTTAAGCTTCCCAGATGATGTGGGCAGCTTCTTTGATGGAATCTGTTTCTATGGTTTCCTCAAATCTTCCTTACGGCCTTACTTCTCAAACCTTTTACCACAAAATATCTCCACAGTTTCTGAACTCTACCTTTTCTTCTCCCTGACCCAGAACAATACTGAGCTGAGCACCCATCCACCTTACACTTCTCATCGATTCCCTGTGTCACTGGAATGCACTGCAGGAAACATCATGGCCTAGCCCTTGTCTCTGTGTCTTAGGGTTTCTACTGCTGTGACGAAACACCATGACCAAAAGGAATGTGAGGAGAGTGTCCTCTGTCCTCCCCACTCCTCCCTGGGTCATCATCAAAGCACTGAGGGCAGGAACCTGGAGGCAGAAGCTGATGCAGAGGCCACAGACGGGTGTTGCTTGCTGGCTTGCTCTCCACAGCATGCTCAGCCTTCTTTCTTCTAAAACCTAGAACTACAGCCCAGGAATGGCACCACCCACAAGGGGCTGGGTCCTGCCCAATCATTAACTAAGAAAATGCCCCACAGGCTTACCTACATCCAGATTTTATGGAGGCATTTTCTTAGTTGAAGCTCCCTCCTCTCTGAAGACTAGCTGTGTCAAGCTGGCCTGAACTGTCCAACACACTGGGCTTATCTGTTCTTTTGTGTTTGCCCCTCCTGGTCTCAGTCCATTTGTTTATCTTGTATCTTTCCCACTTCAAACTCATCTCATTCACCCTTTAAGAACTACTACAAACCTTCCCCCAGTCTGTCCACAGACCCGCTCCTCATCTGTCCACTAACAGCTGTGACACGGCATCAGTAGTCTTCTCTCCTGCATCTCTGTCACTACTGCATTTTAAGAACCTTCAAGGCGGAAAACTACACATTGTTCTTTCTTTTCTATCTTAGGCCCTTATCAGCATGCTTGACACAAACACTTGATGCTCATGATCGATTTACAAACTACCAGAGCTCAAGGCTACTTAGGCTCAAATAGGTAATATTTCCAGTTTTATTCCAAATAGGAGTATTTCTACTTTTAGTAGTATATCTATATTTTAAATTTGACCTCACAATTAACCCTATGAGATAATTTTTTTTCCCCCAAGACAGGGTTTCTCTGTGTAGCCCTGGCTGTCCTGGAACTCACTCTGTAGACCAGGCTGGCCTCGAACTCAGAAATCCACCTGCCTCTGCCTCCCAAGTGCTGGGATTAAAGGCATGTGCCACCACTGCCAAGCTGAGACAATTATTAACATTATCCCAAAACACAGAAAAATGAAATTACACATCTAAATTCTACTAGGCAGCCTGGTCTGAGGCACGCGTCCACTCCTGCCATACACTGCAACTGCTGCTCTCTGCCACCTGATTGGACATCTCTTCTCAAGTAAATGCTTCCTTTTCACATTTTCCTGTCCTGCATGTTAAAGTTATAATCTGGGGCAGAGTAGTGGTGGAGAGATGACTCAGCAGTTAAAAATCACTGAATGCTCTTCCAGAGGACAGGAGTTTGAGTCCTAGCACCCAAATGGCAGCTCCCAACCGCTGGGAACTCCAGTTCCAGGGATTGACAGCCTCATCTGGCCTCGTGGGCATGAGGCATCCACGTGTCACACAGACAAATGTGCAGGCAAAATGCCAATACACATTTTAAAAAGATGACAATGTTAAAATCGGGCTGGAGAGATGGATCAATGGTTAAGAGTGCTTACTTCTCTGGCAGGGAGGGGTCCTCAGTTCAGTTCCCTGTACCTACTTCAGGAGGCTTACAACTACCTATAACTCTACTTGCTAGAGAGCTGACACCCTCCAGATAGCCATGGGCTTTGAAGTGGCAACTGGCTTGCATCAGTCAGTAAACTGTGACTATGGGAAAGGAACGTAACCGTGTAGCCTCAGTTTCTGTGTCTATAAGATTGGGAAATACTATTCCCTGCACAGTGTGTGTATGTGAAAGTTAAATAAGACCAAAGAGGGAGGAGTATAGCCTGACACACAGAAACTGTCTTCCACGGATAAGCCTCCTCACTATGGTGACTGTTTGAAATATTGGGGGCTACTTCAGGCACTGCGTCAGAGTGGGGAGATGTCTTCTCTTACACATACTCTTTGAGGCTCTCCTTTCTTGCACACTTGCTATTTTGATGTTTTAAGTGGCCCACACTGAGTTGGGACTGAACTGTGCAGTATTCCTAAGAGCGCTGTGATGTGCCCTAAGGGAAGACACATGTTCTTAGCTTCGTTCAGGTGGGCGTTCCAGGCCAGTAGACATAAGCTCACTGTTACCCGAGATGCACACAGGACACAGCCTGTATCATTTTACATCATCAATGGCTCCCTGTCAGCTTATGTTAGGATGTAATAGAACACAACTCTTGTCAATAACAAGAATAGAGAATAGTACAGTAAAGGTATAGACAGAGTTGGGAGAAGGTGTGGGGCATGAAGGTGGAAGGTTAGATCTTGAGTCCTTCAGGGCCCACCAAGGAATGGGACAATGAATTTAGTAAGGGCACACAGTCACTTTTCTGTCCATTACAAAATGGCTGGTGTATGTCGCAGATATGTAGCTACAATAAAATCTACTGTTCAACTCTTGTTCTTCCAGCAATGAGCAGCAATAGCAAAATGAAAACACTGTGCACCACAAGCTGCCAGGGACTGACTAAATGAAACATGGGCAGTCTCTATGTGGACATCTGAGTGTGTGATCGGTGTTCCATGACACTCACCCTGGAACCAGCCACATTTCAAATGCCACCTGTAGCTGGTACCTACCAATGGGGCAATGAAGCCTGGGATGGCGAGGCAGCACTGTCTGCAGTCCCCTCCTTCCCATCCCAGCTTCCTGAGCAGTCTCCCTCTCACTCCCAGGGGCAGTTACTGTTGTGTTCTCCTGGATCACACAACAGCAGGTACAACAAACAGGTGCTAAGTCCATTAGAGGGCCTGGAAACGAAACCAAGAGTGGTTATTTCTGCATGCTGCAAACAAACAAACTGGAGGCCACGAGAAAGGACCAGAGGGAAAGTTATGGAATTTGCTCTCCTTGTCATCCCTAGAACCTAGAGGCAATAAAACAGGCTCCCAGCAAGAGTGACATGACCAGCAGGAGAATGCACAGCTGCTGGTGTCTGAACGGTCTCTGCTGCATATATCACATGTCAACAGGAGTAAGAGGCACAAGGATGTGAGTATGGTGTGTAGAGGTGCACTCTCCGGAATGTGGTTTAGATAAAGACTTTGGGATGGAGAGGAGAGCGACCAGACCCATACAGACCCAGACATAACACGTGCTCTGTTTCTTCCCATAGGATGACGCTCTGTCCCACCATGAGACTCTAAAACCATTGACTTGAATCGTCTAAATTATGAGCCAAAATAAAGCTCCTTTCTTTATAAAGCTAACTTGACTTAGGCAATCTGTCATGGTCACGAGAAAGTGACTAATAAAACTAGAGACCATTAAAAGTGTGACAAAGTACAAAAGATCCTCACCTGAAAGTCTACCCAGACAGAGCTCATCCCCAGGGGATCTGCATGGATGTAAAGGACTTATAAAAGATCTTAGTAAGTGGTTTGCATTCCAGAGTGCTCTCACTGTCTGAAAGGAAGCAGTTTACTGTGGCTCCTCTGTGGTTTCCTACCTGAGCAAGCCGTGCTGGGATGAGTAAGGGACTTTACTTTTGGTATATGTAAGGTAAGGCAGAAGAAGTAAAGTTCATTAAATGCACAAAAAAATAGAAGCAAAAAGACTTCACAGGGCCCCTCCTTGTCCCTATGCCCACCCTGCTCTCATTCTGGAACAAACCACCAGTGTCACCTGAACTCCAGCATACAGCAACTTTAGAGCAGAGATACTGGAGACAAAGCCTGTGTGGGATGGCCTGCTGCCTGCATCTGGACTATCTGCCTGATCTCTGTGGGTGTTTGCTCAACTGTAAGCAGGCATGGGAGTGATGGGAGGAATGAATGGACACCGTGGTTCAAATTCAAGGCCAGGAGAGCTCCATGGTTGATAGTGTTTTCCAAAGTATTCATAGCTCATTACAATGTACACCATACGTGGGACAAAGACAACACACAAAACATAATTTTTAAAAAGCACGTGTAAAACTGGCATGAGGTCTATTTTTAATAAATAAAAAGGAAAGCAAAATTAGTGAAGGCTAGTTAATATACATTATTTCAAAAGTTCTTGAGATCTGAAGTCTCAGTGGAAGATTTATCACTTATTTTAGCTAGACTCTATCAACTTACCTATTTGAATAGAAGTCTCATGGTACACTTATACCAGCCCTATGGTACTAGCTGATTTACCACTCTGAGCAGACATCTAAGATGATGAAACGAAACATTTAGCTTCTAGCTTTAGGGAACCACTCAACTGAGACAGTGTTCTAGTAAGAAATAATTCATGCAAAGTCAAGTACAGAATTTAGTTGTTTCACATAAAATCACTGAAAACTACTAAACATAAAAACGGACTTTTTTAACAGTTAAAATATGGCACACTGTTTCTGCTATGCTGCTGAGTAAGCACTATGAGCTGGAACTTCGTGCACTTGGCCAAGAGTCTCTGCTGCAAACGAAATGAACACATCAGAAATGCCCAGGCTGCCTCCTGTGTCAAGGACAGACAGGTTATGTCGTCCAGCAACAGGTAAGCCCTTGCTCCCTGGCCCTCAGTGTTCCAGTCCTGGAAACTGTGCTTCCTGCCTGCCTGCGACTTGTACACTTCACCAATTGCACGTTTCCCTGACTTCCTACAAGCAAAACTTGTGTTTAAAACACATATGGTACATTAATTCTGACTCAATCTGCCCCAAACTGTGACTTTTGAGGCCAGAGGTCCTGTGGCCTCCACCACACAGCTCTGCCCAAGTTTGTTTTTTTTTTTTTTTCTTTTTTTTACCATCTTCCCCACAGAGTAAGCAGGACTCCAAGGAATGAAGCCCCTTGGCCAATGTGATCAGGCCTGGTGATAGTATCTGTGCCTAGTTACCATGGCTACATTTTTCGAAGTGCAGCAGGACTGACAGGCTGGTTGTTCAGCCTGTTTGGACAGTATGCTGATGTCAAAACTTTGCTTTTCGCTCAGTGACCCTAAGGGAACCTGGCTTCCTTGCTTTACTTCTGTGGTACAGGGTGACTGGTCCTAAGGCTATGAAGGGCACTCTGCCTCCAACCTGTACTATTTTGATAAAAAAAAAAAAAATTGCTATATTCTATTACTTAAAAGCACCCTTACTAACTGACCTTAGGTTTAATCACACAGTGCCACAGAAATAAAAACACACACATCAAGCAAAACTAAAACAATCCAACAAACTATTCCGTCTTAGGGTTTAAAGTGACTTCCAGCACAGCTTAGCTTCCAGATCACTAATCTCTCCTCGGCCCTACAAAAACCACTTCTGTTGTGATTCAAAGAGAATATAGGCCCAGGCACAGACTACTTTACACTCTCATATAGACCTGCCCCTGTGGGCAGCCACACAGAAAGCCACCAGGAAGGCATTGTCTTGTCAGACAGAAATGTTTTGCATAAAATTCCTTCAACCAGATACTCATGTTCATAAGGCATGGACTCAATGTCTCACTGGATTAACGATTTTAGTTACCCTTGGCTTCCCACAGACCTTCAGTCTAATACTAAACAACAGCAGTGATGGTGACGGTGAAGATGGTGAGACCAGTACTCAATGGAAACACCTTTTACTATTACGAACTGTTCAGGTCATCTGACATTTTTACATGAGAAAACACAATAAAGTAAAAAATAAATAGCAAAACAATGGAAAAATTAACTGCCCAAACAATTTAGCTTCAAATTTCTTTATTAGTTAAATATGTAGTACTTTCAAGGTTCCTCTGCCACTGCTCACAAGATCAAAGCTTGTGTGCTAAGATGAATGATTTACCCAGATGGTGTACTGCAGATCCGATCCGCAAGAAGGGTTATATCTCAGTTGCTTTTACTAAAAAAGGGTCAAGAATTATTTATTAAACTGCCCACACATTGCACGAATATCTTGTTTGATTGCTCACCTCCCTTGATGTCAATTTTTAAAGGGAATGGTATAAAATACCACTTATTTTCAGAATTATACAC
The DNA here is from genome assembly GCA_021653895.1 of Mastomys natalensis. NCBI lineage: Eukaryota > Metazoa > Chordata > Mammalia > Rodentia > Muridae > Mastomys > Mastomys natalensis. Next base: position 81,092 of record JAJTUV010001318.1, on the reverse strand, counting down.
ACAAAGACATACACACACACACACAGACAAAGACACACATACAAAGACACACACACACACCCTTGCCTGAAACAGAAACATCTTTGCTCTAGAAAACAAAACGAAGAGTCGGCTCCTGAGCTGAGCACCACGTAACAGGCGACTCCTGAGATGGCTAGCCCTATTATCTTGCATTACCTGGGGAGTTTTGAGTACTATGTCTTCCCAGGTTAAAAGGAAGAAGGGACATGTTACCAAGAGAATCAATAGCATTAAAAAATGGTCAATAACTGTCTGAAACTTGACTAGGTGGGTGCTACTTGTTTTTGATGTAACAGCTTAAGGACTAAGCAGAGAAAGTTAAGCACTGTATAACAAAGTCATGCAAATGGGAGCTTCAATCAAAATTAGAAAGCTCTGTTTGTTATCCTGAAATCATGAAATGATTTCATATTCGCTGCAAAGATCTTTTCTGTGCTTACAATTACAAAAGGATAATGAAAAAAAGAGACAGAAGCATAATGACATTCATCTCTTAATAATTCAAATTTGCACCTTAAAGATTTAAGATTTGTCTGAATTTCAAAAAATGCTTACCAAAATACTTCCTTCAAACAAGCAAGAGGCCATACTTGGCAGAATGAAAATCTGCAAATAACCTTTCAACACTAAATAAACAATAGACTAGGACCCTAGAATACACTTGTGATAGGCTGTGTCCATTTGTCCTTGGGGCGCTGTCACTAGTTGCCATGCTCAGTCCTCCCCTCCACAAGTACACTCCAGCTCAGAGCATACGGAATTCTGGGAACATTATCAAACATTAAGTCAGAACACTTCCGAGACACACCTGGTGATTGTCCACAGCCTCTGCAGTTCAGATCTGCATCTTCAGTGATGCACACACATAGCCACCTTGAAACAAGCCCTCTTTGGATTAGCACTGAGCAAGTGCTGTCTCAGATTGTTCCCCTCCATCAGCCTCAGCCCCCAGCTTGTCTTGATGTGAACTGAAGCAAAGGCTGAGCGCCCTTCTCAGGGAGAGCTGACAAACTATCACTGGGACCTCTTTTCAGCTGCTGACTACACAGATACCCCTTTGACAATCCAGCATGGTGGAACACTCGAAAATTCTTCCTGCTTCTATTCTATCGCTGGCTTTCTTTTCATTGAGATAATAGCTTTTCCTGCAGTCACATGATGCAAAAGCTACATTAACAGAGTTTTATGATAACAGACTGAGCAAGTCACCGCCTCTCCTGCTACGAGGAGACAGACGTCTTCTCCCCCCAACCCCATACACACAGTCTGTAACTCAGGATCTCACTCTGACACAAACACACACATGCATACATGACATACCGGCAGGCACTCACATATCTTCTTTAAAAGATAAAAAAAGTATGGCTCCTAGATTTGCTACTAAAAATAACTGCTTCAAGGCAAGCATTTTGATTCAGGTTTTCTCTTCTCTAGCTGTGGCATTCTGCAGGCTTCCTAGGAACCACAGTATCCGGCAGAGAAGGCAGAACAGCTTGAAGGAAACATGCACACCGTTCCCTGCTCCGCTCTCGATCTTTGCCCTCAGTGACATAAATCTGTCACGTCGCGCATGATGAGCACTTTGGAGGGTTAATAGCTACTCACATGCTGGAAACAAATTCCTTGTTTTAGCAAAATATTCATAAGCACACTTTCTAATACCAAAAAGTACACTTAAGAGAAATTTATCCTCAGTAAGTAATTTAGAAGTTGCTCCAAGAAGAAAAGTACTTTTGTGGCTAACGAAATCCTAAAAATACAGAAAGTTCCCTTCATTAGTCAATTTGATCTATTTCTGACCAAGAAAAAAGGAGGGGGAGGGAGGGGAGAAGAAGAGGAGGAGGAGGGGAAGAACGGGGAGGGGGAGAATGAGGAAGAGGAGGAAGAGGAAGAAGAAGAGCAGCAACTCTTATGGAAATGCTAGCACAGGGTCTGCTAACTGGTGGTCATCTGTTAAAGGTAGTGTTTCTTTCTTTTTCTTCATTTAGTTTTTGTTTGTTGTTATAAACTTAACTTTGCAATCCAGCTAGACCTGGAGGGATTGAGGAAAACAGGAAGTGCATGGGAGCATCAAGTACTTGTGTTTTTGGCAGGGGACTATGAAGACAGTGGGGTAGGTGGGACTCTGAGGGACTGGCCAATTGGCTAAGGTAGCCATGGTGATTTTCTTGCTCCTCTCACTGTTCATGAATTCAAAAGGCTCCATGGCTTCCACCATGTTCATGCCAACATTCACCTTCCCAAACGCCACAGCTTGCCATCAGCTACTCAGGACTGGCTATGCCAATGGAAAGCCTAGGAGAGTATGTGGAGTTCAGCTTTTGCCAAGGATAAGACACCAGGACCTGCTTTGGGATGAAGTCTTCATCCTCATATTCTCTTAGACGGACCTGCTGCCAGTGCCATCACAGAGCCTGAATCATCACTTGGCAATAAATCCTAGGATGAGTCTGTGCAACAAGAATCCTTAGAAGCAAATCCTTTCTCTCTGCTGCTCAGAGCATATCGGTTTGTTATCTTTAAAGCTCTGTCTGCCAACTGCTTGAAAGAGACTTGCCAATGTCAAAGAGCACAAGTGGCTGACTTTGGGGACAGGAATTGGTTACAAAGTCTGCCGAGTGGGCCTTTTTTTATTTTTGTACTTTTATTTTATCTCTTTAAAAGCTTTTAAAATCTATTTAAAGTGTGTGTGTGTGTGTGTGTGTGTGTGTGTGTGTGGTGTGTATTCGTGAGAGTGTACATGTGTATGTATCAGATTTCTTGGAGCTGAAGTAGGTGGTTCTGAGTGATTTGACAGGGTTCTTGGAACTGAACTCAGGTTGCTGGAAAGATGATGCAGTGCTCCTAATTGCTGAGCCATTTCTCTGCCTCTTATTTATTTGACATACACATGTACGTATTTATGGGGTATAATAATGGTGTGTTTGTGTATATGTTGAGTATTTGGAATGGATTGAAACCATGTGCCTTAGACTCAGTATGTTAACTATCTTAAGTTCAGTAGTGCAGAGTATTTTGCACAATTGTTGAAGGTCTTTTCCTGCCTATTGTAGTTGCAGTGAAGCTGGTGATTGGGCAGTAGAAGAGGTGGTGGAAGAAGGAACCGGAGAAGAAGGAAGGGAAGCAAGATGGAAGCGGACATTTGTGTCTTTATCAGTCTTGAGTAATTAAATATATCAAAAGGTTAGATATTGGATAACAATTCTAATTGTGTGGGCGTCTTGTATATTGACTAATATATTTGCTAATATATATAAATCCATTGGATAAGCTTTAAGCTTTAAGAGTCTTCATTCTACCAGGTACCACGAGCATGGCAGATATTATCTGGGGCTTAGTCGAGCATTATGAGTGTGGCAAAGTTGAACCAGGTTCCATGCTTTGGGGCATGGACTCCACGAAGCTGGTAGCAGAGGCAGCCGCCATGCTAACGTCTTATGGGTCTAGGGCCAGTGCTCCTGGCACCTCTGGCCGCTTCTTGTGTGGAAACATGGTGGCCGTCTAGGCAGCTAGCCAGACCGTGCTGCAGCTTTAATAAATATCTCACACAACAATTAATGTGTGGAACGTTTCATCTTACAAAACTAGAGCTTCAGATCCCCCAAAGTTCCCCGTTTCTTCCTTTTGCAGCTTTAGCACCCACCATCCCACCTCATATGATATCTGTCCCTTCATGTGCAGACATTTTATAGAATAAATACTAGGTCATAAATCACTTTACATAATCTGTGTTATTTGAAACTAAATCAAAAAGTTATATACTTTAGTACAGAAAATCCAGAAATTTGACAGAAACTACTTAACAAAATGCCTCCTATTAAATACATCAGTAAAATGTCTTCATCAGATTTCATGCTTATACTGCAAGATGGATCACTGTTAGCAAGTCTGCCCCACTGCCATAGTTTCTGCTGGCATGCACAAATTGGTAAAATCATCTAAGTTCACTCTTGAATGCAGACAGTGGCTATAACAGATTTTATCATTAGCCATTTTAAACTTTTTTTCTTCATCAAGGCAGCAGTGTTTATAAAAGAATCAAATGAGCAAGTCTGTGACGCTGTCTCTGGTGTTAACATCTACAAGGATGGTGATGTGTACCTGGTGGCAAGACGGAGCTGAGGTTGAGGTCCTAGCTCAAGAGCCTGAAGAGGAATAAAACAATGACTCAGCAAAATGCTGTTGTAGTCTGTAAACTGAGATACAATTTCTATTCAGTGCAATCTATAGGATTCAGAAGTCATTATGTGGTAGTTCAGGAGTTGAGACCAACCAAAGTGTGACTGACTCAGGCTCTATGAAGCTAGAACTCTTTCTCCCTGTACAGTTCTCTCAGGCAAGTGCTAATATCCAATTTTCTGTTACTACAGACCAGTTTTGCTTTTTGTGGAACTTCAAACACAATTGCATGGTAATTATTCTTGGGTTTCAGTCTCGAGTTTCTACAACTCATTCAAGGTCCTGCATACATTGTGTTCCTGTTCATTGCAGAGTGAATAAATGTGAATATATTACAGCCTGTTTGCCTAAACTCCTGTAGAAAGACAGTTGAGCCATTTTCAATGGAAAGCTTGTTATACAAAGAACTCTAAAAAAGGTTCAAGGCCATTCTCCCCTCTCTTGGGTGCATATCCTGAAGGAGACCTGGTCTCAGAAACAAAACCACAAACACACAACAAGAACAAACCCCTGATTTTACTATATCCCAAAGTTAGACAGTTCTAACCTAGAGATATTCCATAGCAACTGTGACCACACACTTGTGTGACAGGAATGAGGTAAGCTCCGAAGGTGATGACATGATCGACAATTTGCAGAATGTGGATGGACAAACTCAAAGTCTTCTACAGTGTGTACTCAATCTCATAACCATCAGTAGTCTATTGTTACAGTTAAATTATCATGGTATAACTACTTGTTAAATCTATTTTAAAGGGCAATAAAGAGTTTCTCAAATAATTATAAGGAGTGTAATAAGGATGTCATTTGGATTCCTGTTCACAGCAGATGTGGAAGTACACAAAGCTATGCTACTTGGGCCTCCAGCATCCTTCCTCTAGAGAGCAAGTGAGAGGCCCACCTCTGACACTGTGTCTGCTGCTGGGTGATCACCCTATGAACACTGATAGCAACTGTATTCTTTCTATGTGGAGCAAAATGAGCCTTATAGAAGGCCCAACAGTATTCTGAGCAGGGACTACGGGTTTGTTGAGTTATTTTCAGCAATGGCTCCTGTAAATGTCTCAGGTTCCACTGCAACTTTTTCTAAACATGCTGTCGCCAAAGTTGCAGTTCAGGAAACGAGGTCGGGCACAGGTGCATGCTGCACTTCCTCCGGCTTCTGCACCTCACCTAAGGTCTCAGAGGCTCCAAACCGTAGCACCAGGCCTGTCCCACCGCTGCAGCTGTAAACAACCTAAAGCTCCTTTTAGGTGAATTTATTCTTCAAATTTATAGACTAAAATTGAAATTAAGTGACCTGGTGGCCAAAATTAACACAAATGTTAGTGGTGTAGGAAAAATTAAACCTATACCACAGGCTCTCAAAAAATGTACAGGGTCAGAAATTATTGTATACCACAGGAATGTGATTCATTGATTAACTGAGCCCTCTGAGACTGTCATTATTCCCTGAGATCTATCTCTATGAACAGAACTGTACACTGTCAGGCTAAAATGAAGGTGAACACCAGAGCCCTCCCTCCATCACTCATTTAGCATACCCAGCCCTGGAGAGTTCAAGATCCAGCCAAGATTTTTCCAGTACTTAGCTTTAAAAATATTTATATATTAACTAAAGAAAACAATATCCCAAAATATTACTTAGAACTCACAAAGTAAGTAAAGGTGAGACTAGTCTCCACCTCGTCTTTGAGCTATGAAGAATCAAGGTGGCAGAGACAAGGTTGCCATAGCCCTTTGACCTGTGTTCCCCGCATCCTTACTCATTTAGGGCATGTGATGGCTGTTCTTGGTTGTCAACTTGACTATAACTAAATTAACTAAAACCCCAAAATAGAGGACACCCCTGATAGGGATTTCTGCTTAGCTTGAGATAGGAAGATTGAGCACTGACCCAGATCTAATGTGGAACACACCTGCTGGAAGCCTGTATGTAACGGTGATTCAACCTGTGGGGTGTGACCCCCTTTGAAGGTTGCATATCAGATATCCTGCATATCAAATATTTACATTATGGTTTATAACAATAGCAAAATTACAGCTATAAAGTATGACCTTCCCTTCCAATAAAAAGGAATGCTATAGCCGGGCAGTGGTGGCGCACGCCTTTAATCCCAGCACTTGGGAGGCAGAGGCAGGTGGATTTCTGAGTTCCAGGCCAGCCTGGTCTACAGAGTAAGTTCCAGGACAGCCAGGGCTACACAGAGAAACCCTGTCTCGAAAAATCAAAATAAAAAAAATAATAAAAAAAAAAAGGAATGCTATGAGCATGCAAGGCAAGTGGATCTCTATCCATATATACATATAAACATATGTACATATATACATACATACACACACACAACACACACACACACACACACCTCCACAGATATAGATCCTTGTCCTTCTTAGGTCTTTTCACTGACAACCTGTTTTAACAAAGATCACTTTTCCTTTGTTGACCACATAAACAGAATCAAAGACCAAAAGGTACTTTATGTGAGAACTAAATTGATTCCGAGTCAGACTGGGCAGAGCGTGGTTTATTAGCATGCTGAGCTGGTTCTGACTGCTTCAAGCACCACTTAATAATACTTTCTAAGAAGGTGGGCTTGTTCCCCTCACCCTGCTCGCTTCCTCCTCCTCTTCTAGACACACCTCTACAATATTTACTGCTTAGCTGTGTTAGGGAGAGTGTGGTAATAGCTGCAATTGCAGCAGCACATGTGACAAAGTAAGAAAATGCCATCTGTGGAGCAGAGACACCTTCCTCCGAGCTCAGTGAGCCCAGCACACAGTGACAACACTGCAAACCCCAATCTCCAGGACAAACAGAAAACAAGAGCAGACTCACAGAACTCCACAAATGCCACTGCAGAGAGATGTCTGCAAAATGATACCCTGGCTATGGTGAGTCAGAAGGCCTTGGCAGTAACACAGCCCAGAAATAGGCCTCTACACATAGAATCATGTTTACACATATATCTTATCTATCAAATGATTATGACAAAGGTGCTATGCTGATTAATGAGAAGGGGTCTTGATCAAACGTTTCTCCTTGGCCATCACTAAGCACCACAGAAATGAAGCCAGAAGCACAGTGAGGCACTACCACATGCCACTGAGAATGGCTATCAAAAGACTAGTGGCCAAAATGTGACCATGAGGAGCTAGAAGCCGGATTCCTTCTGCACTGCTGCTATGCCGAATCAAACTAGGCCAGCACTGAGAAGAGTGGGATGGGAGGTGAAACACAGTAGAGACAGGGCAGGGTGTGAGCAGATGTAAGAGTCAGCTACAGAATGGAGACTTATCTTTAAAGACACCATGCTAAGTGAAAGAAGCCAATGGAAAAAAATCCCCAAGTCCTGTGCAATGTCTCAGACATGAGGTACCTGGAATGGCAGAGGCTAGAGCGTTGGCTGGCAGCAGCTGAGGAGAGAAGACTGGGGATGGTCACTGTGCACTCACAGCTGGAGGACACCAGCTCCAGAGACCTGATATGGCTGCACAGCAGTGAACATGTACAAATGCCACAAAGCTGCATCTCAAAAATCGTGTGAACAGGAAGCTCAGGGTGCCTTATATTTAATAATCTCTTCAATGTTCTCTTATTTAAAGCTTCATTAGCTTCTAACTCTACTGCCTGAGTAGAAATGTTTCTTTCCAGTTACAAAAACAGGGAGTCCTAGAACCAAACCAAAACAAAATACAAGAAATCCCCTGGGACTTAGAGTGATTAAAAATCCCCAGGGTTCTAGCTGAGAGGCCAAAAGGCAACACACTGTACAAAAGTCTAGGCAGTCAGTACCCAGGTTTCTAGTGACTCATGCTAACTTACTGGCTATTCTAGAAGTGAAATAATGGAGCTGGGGAGATGGTTCAGAAGGTAAGAGGCGGTGATGTTCTTCCAGAGGGCCTGGGTTCCCAGCATCCAGAGTGGCTCAGCAGCAGCGATTATTCCTCCAGTTCCAGGATATATGACACCCTCTGATGACCTTTAGAGGTACCGGCACACATGTGATGCATATTGCAAATACATACATAAAGGCAACACACACCCCCAAAAAAGAAAAAAATAAGTGAAATTGCTCAAAATTTGTATTTTCTGCTGAACTTTCTAGAAAGAGATCAGAACACTGTGCCAACTAAGCAACAGAAAATCATGAAAAAAAGCTCAGAGAGATTATTCAAAAGTCAGAGTTTTCTTAAGTGAGCCACGAATAAACAAATACATATAGGTTTTATATGAGCCAGCTGAATAGATTACCATGAAAAATAGAGACTTAAAGACACAAAAATTACAGACACAAATGAGGCTTTCTTTGCATCTTAGGGAATCCTTCAGCTCAGGTCCCACCGCTCCCTTCCACAGAGGACCCTGCTCTCGGCCATCCCTGTGCCTGCCTGTGGCTTCTCACTTCCCTCCACGCTGCTGCTAACATTCCAGGTGATCTCTGTGATCAAATGGAGCTGGGTGGGGGTGGGGGTCCTCCAGGACACAAGTCTGGGTAGCCTGCTGCAGGCATGCAGGTTGCCGCAGGGATGCAAGGTGAACATGCAGACAGCAGCAGCTGCCTCTCTTACTGCTTTAGTCACTCCTCCCATATGCTACCAGCACTCTTGTCCTCGGTAGGATTAAAGGCATGAGGGCATAAAGACAGAGTTTTGCTTGAAAAATGGTTTGCTAGTAAAGCCAGCCTTTCCCGGTCAGAGGGAAGGTTCCAGATTGGACTGTTACAGGCCACCTGTCCACTCAGAATTTACGCCTCTCTGGTTTCTTCATGCTCCACACTCCCAACACTTCCTAGAGATCAGCTGGCAGGATGAAGAGGCTGGGTGTGGAGTTAGACTGCAGACTGATAGTGCTGAGGGGTGGACTGGCCAGCACAGAGGCCAGATAGAGCCTTTTCCTCTGTTGTACCTGGAAGACTCGGCCACAGCAATACCCATCAGGCTGAACGACCAAAGAGCATTATTGTGGTTTAATTACATTTCCCCCTTTAAACATGGCCAATCTCATTACAAATAACTTGTCCATCCTGGTACATTGGGTTACAACTACCTATGAAGGGGGGTGGGGGAAGGGGGCACACGGGGTGCAATATGCTGCTCTACTGCTTTCAGGGGACCACATGAAGTGGGTAGCAACACTCCTCTCAGTTTGCAGAGCAGTGAAGGTATTATCAAGCCTCAATGTGAGGGTTTGAATCCAGGGGACCTGTTCTCAGACACTGCATATGGCGGCTGGTACCACTTCTGAGTAACAGTGAGCTCCGGCCCCCCTTAGAGATGACAAAACTAAACCTCAGTAAGTGAGACCTTTTCAAACTTCACAGCAAGTGAGACTGGAGTGAGCACAGCATCCACTGCTGTCCCTCTTCAATCTCTCAAAAGCCATGACAACACTGCTCTCTCCCATGCTGCAGCTGGGGAAAATGAAGCTTTGAAGATGTTGGAAGTTCAGTTAGTAGCAAGAGCAGAAATTCAAACACAGACCAACTGAACCCAAATCTAGGGCCTTTCTTCTGACAGTGTTGTAAAGTTTACACATCAGCTTGCAAAGGTGACTGGACTCTACAGAATAGGTTCAGAGGGCACCAGGTGACAGAGTGCAGATACCATCATTCTATGTATCGATCCATCAATATTCGCTGCGTGTGGGGCACTGCACACAAGGAAGACATAAGTCTCTGCCCTCTGACCTGACAATCTAGAAGAGATAATAAGATGCCTGAGCACAAGTTCCAACAACACCAGTAGAAAAGGCAGCTAGGGTGTGGTGTGTGATGTGTGTTGTATGTTGTGTGTGTATGTGTTGTGTGTGTGGTGTAGTGTGTGTGTGGTGTATGGGTGTGTGTTGTGTGCTGCATGTGTTGTGTGTGTTGCGTGTGTTATCTGTGTTGTGTTGTGTGTGTGTGTGTGAGAGAAGGATGCACTGTACTGCCTTCTCCCTTCCAGACCAGCAGCATGGTACTAGCCACTGCAGACTCACAGCACACCTACCCCACCCACCCAATATTCTTTTCAGTATTCCATTGGCTCCTGGAGGACCACAGAGAGAACATGGCTCTAGCTCGGTCAAAACCTTAGCTCATGTCTTCAGGCTCTCCTCTCCCTGACCACTTGGTAACCCACGCAAGCCGCACACTTCTCATTTCCTGAATGCAGCCCGTATTTTCCTTCCTACTTTAAAGCCACTCCTTGCAATCCACATGCTGATGGAGTCTCAGTGACAGTATCTAGGCGAACAAGCCCCGATGTACTCTTCTGGCTTCGGGTATCACCTTAAGTTCCAGTGCCCACTTTCAGCCTCTCATCCACATTTCTCTCCCTCATTGGATGTATCCAAAATAGATCTCCTCACAGTTCCACAGAACCTTCTGGTGCCTGCTGCTCTTCACTCCATCGATGACAATCTACAAACCCCTTCTTCCTCAGCCCTGAAGCCCACCCACGCCCAGATCTCTGGGTCTGTTTAGTCTGTTGATCCTCGGCAGGCCCCAATTTCCGATTTCCTTGTCTTCAGTGTCTCTCACAAAGCCAACTCCCACAGCAGCAGGGTCTTCTGGTTGGACTCAGTACTGTCTTCAGTCGTTCCCTCCTTGGCCTCTGTGTGGACCTGCACTTCCGCTGCCTTTACTTTGGTTTAACTTGTAATTGTCTCAGATTCTGAAAGCCTCATGTATACCACACGATGGAAATGACCGCAGAGAATACTACACTAACTTCTCTGCAGTTCATCACACACTGCAGGAACTCAAATGCCTCTGCTCACTGTGAAAGCAAAGAGGGATCTAACACGGAGGAAGCTGCACGATATCCAGCGATATCCATCAAACAGTCCCTGTGCTGTATTGTCTGAGATCAACATGGCCTGGCTCACTCATTGTTCATGCTTTCTATCTGCTTCCACAATAATGGCCACTGTGAGAGCCAAAGTCTTAATTACTGTGCCTAAGAGTCCCATAAAACAACATGCCTCTAACCTGTAAGCCCCTTGCTCAGGGACAGATACTTGCTGAAATGTTGGAGGCTATTGTTTACAGAGGATATAAGCCATGTGTTTTCATGTCCCTAAACAAGTTTGTTTGAGCCATTTGCAATCAGTGTGCTTGTAGGCAGGATGTATGCTTGTCCCTGATTGGATGGAGGCAGGAGATATACAAGCAGGAAGTATGTCGGGATACATGCTTGCCCCAAGTTGGACCTGGTGGGAAATACATGGCCTTATGGGTTTGCCTTTTTAAGCCTCTGCAAAATGTGACTCATCAACATTTTCTGGGAACCCAGGAATAGACCTGGCCAGGGGCCATCATCCTGGTCAGTATTTAATTAAAGCTTGCTTCAAATTTGGTTCGAGATTGTGGCAGTAGTCCTGCTCTTTCCTGGTGGGATGAGAGCTCCTCCCAGTCTTCCTAAGGCTTACCATCTCCACGCCCACTATCTGAGGAGTCCTCCCTAAATCATATCCCTTTCCTCAGGCTTCAGCAGCCAAGGAGAAAGGCTCTGGCTTTAGCTGTGTTAGCCTGCTATTATCTATACAAGTATCTTACCCTTGGGGACTGCAGACATGGCCGTAGACCAGCACAGTGAGGGGAGGTCTGATGTCAGAGTCTCTGTTTACTTATCTTTGTATTCTGACAGCAACACAAGAGCTATGACTCAAACCTGACAGCAGTCATATTTTATTACAGAGAATCTTCAGGTATTCTTAGGGAAAGAGTACCTATTGTAAAAGAAACGAGAGAAAGGGACTATCTGTAAACTTTTAGATAAAAAATAATTATATAGAAATTTTGTGCGTAAATCCTGCTATAATTTAAATATACAAAACTAGGAATAGAATTTAGTCTTAGCTATTGACAATAAACTTCAGATTCTGAGAAACACAGTAAAGCGATGACTGAGTAAGAGGCCTTTAAAAAGCCAGACCCTTGCCCTGCTCACTCGATTACAAACATGCTTCAAAGTCTCATGACTGAGTTCCTAGCACACGGAGAAATACAAACTAAGAAGAGAAGAGTGTCTGACCTGCTGTTAAAGACAGAAGTCTTTAGTCAAAGACAGAAAAACCCCCCTGACTCTTCCCCTTAAACTCTACCATAAGGGGCTAGAACCCCACCCAGCACAGTAATCTATGAGAAGAAAACCAAATACAGGCCAGTATGCAGCAGCTTAGAAACTGCAGAGACATGGAAAATGCTTAGAAGGCCACAGAAGGCAAGATGGTTTGGATTTTTTGAGACATTTTACTGTGTAGTTAATGTTGGAATCTCATAATCTTTCTGCCTCAGCCCTCCCCACCCCCACTGTCACCAAATGCTGGGATTATGTATGCACGCCACATAGCTGCTCTCCTTGGAACCTGGACTCCCACACCAGTGTCACCTGTGACTCGGCAGGAGAGAATTGAATGAAAATCCAGGACCATGTCTACCATACATTCAATGTTGTTATAAATAAATCAATAGCATAACTTCCAGTGTTAAACAAATATGACAAACACAATTACACAATTAACTATGAATCTAAAAAACAGCATGAAAAAAATCTATATCCTTTCTGTAAATATTAAAGGTTACATATTTGTTTTCCTTAAGAATATAACCAATACTTCCATTTGAGACAGAATCCATTCTTTAAAAAGTAGATCTGTAGCCAGAGATGTAGCTCAGTGGAACAGCTCTGGTCTAGCAGTCACAAAGCAGAGTATGTAGTCCCAGAGCTGACACACAGACACACTCACACTCACATGTACACAGAGGAGAGAGGGAGGGAGAGACAGAGTGACAGCGGGAGGGAGGGAGGGAGGGGGAGGGGGAGAGGGAGAGGGAGAGGGAGAGGGAGAGGGAGAGGGAGAGGGAGAGGGAGAGGGAGAGGGAGAGGGAGAGGGAGAGGGAGAGGGAGAGGGAGAGGGAGAGGGAGAGGGAGAGGGAGAGGGAGAAGGAGGGAGAGAGAGGGGGGGTGGGGGGAGAGGGGAGGTGGGTATAAATGAAGTTTCTATCTAAAAATGGCACCTTAGTTTGAATAGACAACATGACCAAGGCAACTCTTATAAAGACAACATTTAATTGGGGCTGCCTTACAGGTTCAGAGGTTCAGTCCAGTATCATCAAGGCAGGAACATGGCAGGGTCTGAGCAGGCATGGCACAGGAGGAGCTGAGAGTTCTACATCTTCATCTGAAGGCTACAAGAACACTGGCTCCCACATGTCTAGGAAGGTCTCACTGCCCACCTCCACAGTGACACACTTCTTCCAACAAGACCACACCTACTTCAACAAGGCCATACCTCCTAATAGTGCCACGCCCTATGGGCACAGCATTCAAACCACCACAAAGGGTTACTACCTAAAACCAGAAGAGCAGAGCTGCTGTAACTACTGGACTACGAATGGGAGAGTAAGCTAAGCAGGCGTCTTAATGGGAATGGCACACTGTAACAGGGGACGGTGCAGATGAACTAGCATAGCACACACACCCCAGCCCTTGCGTACATGACAATGTGCTTCAACAGAACAATGACAAAACCAGATACCCACTCTAGACACAGAGTATAGCAAATAATGAAGATGACAGAACAATGCAGGGAGAACCTTCATTTAGTAAACTCTCCAAACCCCAGGAGATGGCCAGGAAATAACCATAGTAACACAAACTAAGACTACTCTATTTTTTTTCAGTAACTACAAATCAAGACTTGACATTAGTGTGAAGATAGTATTACTGAGTGCTCAGTATGTACAAAGCCTGGTGTGAAGTACTTGACATATATCTCACTAGTAACAACCCACAAAGCAGATATTTAAATGACTGTTTTTAATAGTAGAAAGTGTCAGCATAGTTTCAAACCCAGAGGCTGGCTGGTTCTCAACACTATGACATAGATACTCAACTAGGATTCATGTGACTTTACCATCAAGCACATCCCAGAACAAACAGTACTGTCACGTGGAGAGAGACCCCAGCAAGGGTGGTAACAGCTCTCACACAGGGAAGCAGGGACAGCCTCAATGAATCCTTGAATGCCTGCCATATAGGGACACACTTACCACTGGTCTAAAAGAGAAGTACCCAGGCATGAGCAAACAGTGACCAGAAAGGAGATGGAAGTTACTTACTTATTTGAAAGTTCCAGCTCAGAAAGACGAACTCAGAGATGGTCAGACATAGAAGCTATACAGCAACATTACTATATTTAACACCACCGAACGTATGTCACAATGGATTTTAAATGGGGGGATTAAGTAACCTCACAAGTTAAAAATATACTTATTTTTACATTGTTTGTGATATAGTGAATAGTATACCCTTATATATCACTGTCTTAGTCAGGGTTTCTATTCCTGCACAAACATCATGACCAAGAAGCAAGTTGGGGAGGAAAGGGTTTATTCAGCTTACACTTTCACATTCTTCACCACCAAAGGAAGTCAGGACTGGAACTCAAGCAGGGCAGGAAGCAGAAGCTGATGCAGAGGCTATGGGGGGATGTTTCTTACTGGCTTGCTTTCTTATAGAATCCAAGACTACCAGCCCAGGGATGGCATCACCCACAATGCTACCCACCTTGATCACTAATAGAGAAAATGCCTTACAGCTGGATCTCATGGAGGCATTTCCTCAACTGAAGCTCCTTTCTCTGTGATAACTCCAGCTTCTGTCAAGTTGGCACACAAAACCAGCCAGTACATTCACCAAATATGCTCCTATATTTATTCACATATAAAATACCATACTCATGTCAAATCATGTATCAAAAAGATGTATCAAATCATGTATGATCCCATGAAAAAGAAGAAAGCCACTGATGAACTGGGCTGAAAATCAGAGAGGAGAGAGAAAGAGAGAGAGAGAGAGAGAGAGAGAGAGAGAGAGAGAGAGAGAGAGAGAAAGAGAGAGAGAGTATGTATTCCAACAGCAATCTGCTAGCAGTCAAGCTGCACTGGCCCAAGTCCACAACCTCTAAGATCAAATGCAAGACTACTCCTAGAATGGCTAGGGAACACTGGCTGTCCAACTGTTAGACCTTCACTTTGGTAATTTAACTCAGAACAGGCATAAATTATGACCCCCTTCCCTCAATAGCCCATTGTTGAGGACTGGGATTGTTTATCAGGATAGAGAAACTGTATTATAAATTTACTCTAAGAAAATTATGAACATTTTATTGAAATACCCAACACACTGGAAAGTAGGTGTGCATTTACTTGTTTTGCTATGCTGGTGATAGAATTCCAGGCCTTACACATGAAGAGAAAGGGCTCTACCACTGGGTGACGCCTCCAGCCCAGAAGCTAATTCTTATGTCTGCACAGATGCTGCTGATATGCTCCTCGTCTTATTTTTTGGAGGCACAGTCTGTCAATGAACCTGGAGATCAATAACACAGCTGTAGTGGGCAGAAAACCTTTGAGAACAACCTGCCTCTTCCTCCCCAGTCCTTTACTGACTAATCTATCTCCCAGGCCTTAGAAGCAACTTCACAACTATTTCTAAGACAATTTTAAGTGGCAACATAACTGCAAGGTATCTTCTTAGGTATAACTAAACAAGCAGACTCACAGCTATCACAGATGGCATTTGGCACAGTTTCCAGAAAGGCATTTTGCTAAACCTCGTGCCTGCGCAAGCAGCCGTGACGTCAGAGGCAGGCAAGTCTAGGTGAGTTGGAGCTGGAGCAGTGCCCAGTTAGAATCTTCTGAGCCATGAATGGCTATAGCCTCTAACAAGGTTTTAGTAAAGGCAGCATGTCAGGAGAAGACCAAATCTCAGACTCCTCCTCGGGTATTTACATTCCATTTAACTTCCCATCAGATACAGTGGATAACTGCAGCTTCATAGATTCATGCTAGACTAGTCAGGGTTAAAGGTAAGAAATCAGAAGAACAGGTACAGAGTTAATCAAATCAAAGTAAAAAATTCCAACCTGACACATCTAAAATGTATCAACATCCAGAAAAGCCAACATACTAAAAAGTATGCAAATTGTGTTAACAGTTCCAAAGAAGAAACAAAAATGGCCCCTATGCAGTCTCAGCAGTATCCAAAATCCACTTTAACGTATCAAGAGATGCTGTTTCCCATTCTCCTCATGCCAAGTCCCTATGAAGATGTCTTAAATACCAAATGCAAACCTGTACTTCAGGTTGCAGTGGAAAATTTCTGCAGCCTATCCCTGGCCTGTTATTCTCTAGGTAATGGCTAAGGAAATTCTCATAGGTACTCAAGGTAGCAGGCAGAATGAGGCCCTTTGCTAAAATGCACAGGATCAACCCTGACAAGGAGCAAAGGCAAATGAAGGATGAATTCACACAATGGAGGCCACAAAGCACCAGCCTCCCTCTACATATGGACATTACCTTGAAAAGTATTAGAGGGGAAAGCAAGTTACAAAACAGTAAAGCAAGTGTGACCTTAAAGCACATGGCATCAATAACTGGGCACACGACGGTGGAACACTAAGATCTTGGTACACTGGACAAAAATTTCAATATGGCAATTGCCTGAGGAAAAGAAATGAGAATTTTGTAGGAGTAACCCACAGAACAGGAGAGGGAAGACATCAGTGTAACTTTCAGGGCCGCCAACCTGCACAAGTCAAAGTCCTGACACCAAGATTAAAAGGCCCCAGAGCCTAGCTCAAAGCTGCAGCTTATCAACTCTGTAAAAAGTGGCCCTTCTAGTCTTGCTGCTTTATTCAAAGTCCTGTGTTGGCTCTTTCTTGCTTCAGATGTCATCTTCTCTTGTAGTGCCTTCCTCTGAGATTCCAGTTTTGCTATTTTGCTAAAAATCCAGGTCTTCTTTTTATGTAAAGGCCTCTCTGACCACCTCACCCAAACCCGGCTTACTCATTCACTCAATGAGCATGTGCTGGATGCCAGCGCAGGACATAATTCAGAGGTACACACGTGAAGTAAGTGCTCCTTTCCTCTTCTCATTGCTGTATGTGTTGATTTTAAATGCGTATCATAAATATCTTCAATACTATTTTGCAAGTTGTCAGGGTTCAATAGATGTTCTCTGTTAAATGCATAATAAAGGCTTATGGTAACAAACAGTTTAAAGTCTATACTTGCAGTTTTTGAATAAACACATTTTCTTGTGTTATATACAACTATACAGTAGAACAACAGACTTGAAGTCAGAAGGTCTGTGTGGAACTGGGGCTCCAAAATGACCCATCGCTGACCATGGGTCCATCCAGTAGATGACAATCATTTCATCTTCTGACAGGATTTTGTAGCTGTTAGGAGGAATGAGTGAGGAGATGTTTGTTGCTATACTAGAAGACTGTCTAGAACTTGTTTATTACCCAACAGACATTTTACAAGGCTGCTCTCAAAAGATGCCAAGATCATCATTTACAAGGCCTGCTTACAAAGATTCATTTCTTCCTTGCCAAATAGTAGGAATGCTACTTTTGCTTAATGAATGAAAACAGAGTGACTATAGAAATAAAAACTGATTATTTTTTGTCAGTATTTTATCTACATGTAAGTACATATAAGCACCATGTTGACTGCAACGACCACAGAGACCAGAAGAGGGGATCAAATCCACTAAAACTGGAATTACAAATGTTGTGAACCAAACCCAGGTCATCTGCAAGAGCAGGAGTGTGCACTTAACTGTTGGGCTGCCTCTTCTCTGAATGTCATTCAATAATTGTCTCTATTCTATGTATGACACACAGAGTAGGGGCTGATGGTAAATGCACTTGTCCTCAAGCCGTACTATCTGAGGATATATGGTGGAAGGAGACAGCTAACCCCTCTGAGACAGACCAACAGACAGACAGACAGACACACCCCCCCACCACCACCATACCAAACACATACATATATACCTGATACATAAATACATAAATGTCATAAAATTGCTAATTAGAGTAAGTATTAAAACAGTGCAGCAGCCATCCCAGGGCCACAGATCTTCACGTCATCTCTGATGCAGTGATGGGAATCCCACATCTGTCTCCTCTTGAGTTTCACCCCACAAAAGCTAGTATCAGGTAGATTGTGTAAGTCTAAGGCCTCCCAATATGCCTTACATTCTCTTTTAGATTTATTTATTTTGTGTGTGTGTGTGTGGGGGGGGACAATTTATAGGAGTCAGTTCTCTGCTTCTACTTTGTGGGCCCTGATGTGGGCTCTGATAGACACACTTGTGAGCAAGCAGTGTCACCTGTTGAGCTATAGATCACACAAGCCTCACTCACTCAATTTCTGTTGCCATTTGGCTTTTTATACCCATTTAATGACGCCCAGTCTGGCCATTCTTATGCACAGGTACCACAGACCTGTGCACTGTGTGTTCAGTTAGACACACGACCTTCCATTAGGTACAGCATCTGTACTGTTAGGTACAGAGTAACCGACTGTCATCCTCCCTGGAGTTCTTTGTAACTCAGTATACTTCCATGGCAGGGATGTTTTTGGTTGAACCACCACACCAGCCCTCAGGTTTAATCTCTTCTTTTAAAGCTTGAGACAGAGTAAGTCTAAGCTGGTCTGGAATTCATGATCCTCCTGCCTCGGCCTTCACAATGAATGGCCACCACACCTGGGTAGGTTTATTATTTTCATATAAAAGATTTACATGAAAAATATAGAAAAGAAAGAAAAAGAGCTTGCATATTTTTACTGTAGGAAGATAATATTTAAGTTGATATATTCACTTCTGGGAATTTTAAGACAAAAAGGTAATTTTTAAAGTCAATTTATAAAATTGAATCCTACCATTTCCCTATAACACTATAATGAAAATATTTCCTTATTTCGCTGTTTGGCCTTTTGTCTAAATGTGTATGTGTGTGAGAGACAGAGACAGAGAGACAGAGGTGGGGAAAGAGGGGGGAGGGAGGCAGATAGACAGAAGATAGTCAGGCAGACCGATGGAGAGGCAAACAAACTGACAGTGGTAAGTACTGCTATGTGGCCCCATCAAGTCTGGAACTCATGGCCTCTGCCTCCTGACTGCTGGACAAGATAACTGTTAACAAGGCCATGACATTCCGAGTGGCAGTCACAACGTAAAGTAAACCTGGCAGAGCTCTCTCATAACTACTTCAGCCTCGCCACTGCCTGTTTGCTCACTGTGTGCGCACACTTGGCTTTAAACGATAGCATCTACAACCACGGAATGCAGATTAGCTTCTTCAGCAATCACAGTTATTCTAATCACCAGAACAATGATGGAGCACTGCACTCACAAAGGAAGACTGAATAAAGTTATTGTGTCAGCTTAAATGTTAATATTCAAAGACGATTTCCACCAGGCTTGGTAGCACACACTTGTAACCACACAGCAGGCTTGGTAGCACACACTTGTAACCACACAGCAGGCTTGGTAGCACACACTTGTAACCACACAGCAGGCTTGGTAACACACACTTGTAACCACACAGCAGGCTTGGTAACACACACTTGTAACCACACAGCAGGCATGGTAGCACACACTTGTAACCACACAGCAGGCTTGGTAGCACACACTTGTAACCACACAGCAGGCTTGGTAGCACACACTTGTAACCACACAGCAGGCTTGGTAGCACACACTTGTAACCACACAGCAGGCTTGGTAGCACACACTTGTAACCACACAGCAGGCTTGGTAGCACACACTTGTAACCACACAGCAGGCATGGTAGCACACACTTGTAACCACACAGCAGGCTTGGTAACACACACTTGTAACCACACAGCAGGCTTGGTAGCACACACTTGTAACCACACAGCAGGCTTGGTAGCACACACTTGTAACCACACAGCAGGCTTGGTAGCACACACTTGTAACCACACAGCAGGCTTGGTAGCACACACTTGTAACCACACAGCAGGCTTGGTAACACACACTTGTAACCACACAGCAGGCTTGGTAACACACACTTGTAACCACACAGCAGGCATGGTAGCACACACTTGTAACCACACAGCAGGCTTGGTAGCACACACTTGTAACCACACAGCAGGCTTGGTAGCACACACTTGTAACCACACAGCAGGCTTGGTAGCACACACTTGTAACCACACAGCAGGCTTGGTAGCACACACTTGTAACCACACAGCAGGCTTGGTAGCACACACTTGTAACCACACAGCAGGCTTGGTAGCACACACTTGTAACCACACAGCAGGCATGGTAGCACACACTTGTAACCACACAGCAGGCTTGGTAACACACACTTGTAACCACACAGCAGGCTTGGTAGCACACACTTGTAACCACACAGCAGGCATGGTAGCACACACTTGTAACCACACAGCAGGCTTGGTAACACACACTTGTAACCACACAGCAGGCTTGGTAACACACACTTGTAACCACACAGCAGGCATGGTAGCACACACTTGTAACCACACAGCAGGCATGGTAACACACACTAGTAACCCTAACAGTTGGGAGAAGGAAGAAGGTAGTGGCCAGTCTGAACTATTCATCAAGACTCTGTATTAAAATTAAAATAATTAACATTAACAAATACATAAAATAATACATTTACATTGCGATTTAATGGCAAATGAAGCTAAGTTCACTCACGTGTCTATGTAAAAACTGTAATTTCCCATGTAATACCTTAAGGATACTTTAGCTTCTCAGATTAAAAACATACATGTACACATGCTCACTGAAACTCAATCACTAATTTGACTATTATCAAATTCAATACCTATCTTTTTAAAGATTTATTTATTTTGTGTGAGTACACTGTCGCTGTCTTCATGCACACCAGAAGAGGGCACCAGATCCCATTAGAGATGGTTGTGAGCCACCATGTGGTTGATGGGAATTGAACTCAGGACCTCTGAAAGAGCAGTCAGTGCTCTTAACCACTAAGCCATCTATCTCTCCAGCCCAATACTTATCATTTTTTATCAATTACCAGCAATTCATAAAAACATTTTATTTAGAAAAGCAATTAAAGAAATAGCAGATTTGTTTAAAACAGGGAAAGTCAGAACCTGGACAAGGGTCCCAGCAATGGCCATGATGACCTGACAGTCAGGGAGTCATTGACAAGTCCAGGCCTGATTCTCAGTATAGAGATGTCTAGAGAGTCCTAGCTCTAAAACAAAGATGCAAAAAGTCACGGCGGGTAACAGGACCATCACAGCCTTGTAGCTTCACTGGTGGCCATGGGACATAGGACTTTTTGATGGATGTCATGTCCTAACTTGAGATTATGTTCAGAACTGTCTCTGTCTATGCCTACCTGCTAAACAAATGGACAGTATTCTAAACAAAACAAAATACTAAAACTAAAAAAATTCTCCCTTTTTTTTTTGGCCAATCTGAATCCTGAATCTTTTTTAAAACAACAAAATCAAAACTCATGAGGAGACCTATACTGATTTTATGGTACATATTGAAGCCTGTTTTACTATCTGCCCAATCAACAGATACTAATTGTGTCTGCTCTGACAAACATGCTCCCACAGTTAATAATAATAAAAAAGCACATGAAATCATGCTTGCACTCACTTATCTTGAACATATACCTGTGAACAACTACTTAAAGATAACAATGTTGAATTACCTACCTCATGTTTATTGAAACTAGAGAATTGCTTTGAGTTTTCAAAGCACATCAAATTAGCAACTGAAACTCTAATGAATATACTCTAAGAGCCTAATTCTGTTATTTATATTTGTCATCTTCAATAAAAGAAAAAAATGTATGTTGGAATATGTGTTGTCTAATTAAAAACAAAACATAAAAATGCTTTTAAAACTTTGAAAGCATAGAGGAGCTCTTTCAAATACACACAGCTTCTCATCTCCAGCCCAGACCCAGCACAGTGCTTGGCAGATCTGCTCTGTGTTCTGCCTAAGAGAAAATAATAAAATCAAAGAAATGTGGGCAAGGCAGGCCCAGCACAGAGCATGGCAGAGGGCAGGGTTGCAGCTGGCCGAGCCTCTCTAAGGGGTACCCTGCACTAACCTAGGTGCCTCTTAGTGAGCGCTGGGCAGTAAGCAGGCTGCTGCCCTTATGCTCGCTTTCCTTCCGTTTGATACTGGAAGACAGAGAGGCTCTTCCTTCTTTTAAAATCAAGTTATACTTAAGGACTAGGACTGAGTAGAAAAGGGTATTTACATAGAATGCCTGAAGGCCTAGGTTCAATCTGCAGCACAGCAAAAATAAGTAAAATAAAACTTGAATAAGGAGTTTGAGGGAGGGGGCTGGAGAGATGGCTCAATGGTTAAGAGCACTGACTGGTCTTCCAAAGATCCTGAGTTCAATTCCCAGCAACCACATGGTTGTTCACAACCATCTGTAAAGGGATCTGATGCAGTCTTCTGGTGTGTCTGAAGACAGTTACAAAACTCATATACATAAAATAAATAAATCTTAAAAGAGTTTGAGGGAACAAATAATTTTCAGAATGATAAGTTACTAAAGGCTACTGCTGGAGGACTTGGCTATGTGTTCTTTTTTTTTTTTTTTTTTTTTTTTTTTTTTGGTTTTTTCGAGACAGGGTTTCTCTTTATAGCCCTGGCTGTCCTGGAACTCACTCTGTAGACCAGGCTAGCCTCGAACTCAGAAATCCGCCTGCCTCTGCCTCCCAAGTGCTGGGATTAAAGTCGTGCGCCACCACCACCCGGCTTGGCTGTGTGTTCTAGAAACTACTGTAACTGTTTTTCAGAACCTATAACTGCGCTTTCGACAGCAGTGCAGGAAGAGACACAATCAATGCTCCTCTTCTCCCGGCTTTAGGAATATCCAGCCACAGTGCAGTGGCCAGGTCCTTACTGTTACCACTGCAAAGAAACGCCTTCACAAAGCAGAAAAACAGCAAAGCAGCAAGGCTTACAGGGTCACGTGCCTCAGAGTCAAATAAATGTCTTCACACACCAGCCTTTGCCAAGGCCAAAACAATGGACATCAGAGCAGCTGATTTTTCCCGTTCTTGAATGGCATTACTAGGGAAGCTCGAAGCTAAAACCATTCACTTTGCACTGAAAATACTTTCTATAAGGAGAGAGAGAGGGAGGAGGGAGGGAAGGGTGGAGAGCAAAGAGAGGGGAGAGAGGAGAGAGATAATTTAGTAGGTTGAAGTAAGAAAGGAGGTTGTAGGGATTTTGCACAAACATATAATGGACAGATAGACACCAGGGGAGGAAAAAAAGGTTGTGGTCACGTAACTGCCCAATGTGGGCCCCTTCCTAAACACTCCCTTTCTGGGTTTGAAGCTTGATTCCCTGTGCAGCCTGTGCTCTCAAACTTTCCTTCCAACTTTAAATTGTCCTAAACCTTCAACACTAGCATTCTTCTACAGGCATAGACATGGCCAAACTTTATCCTGAAAGGAGGGCTGTTTACAGAAATTCAGCCAGATTCTGTCAAAGCAAAGCATATGCTTTGACATCTAACCCTCCCCTCCCCTGGACTTCCCCAGCAGTGTCTGGTTCATCTTCAAGTCTATGCTGCTGCTGCGCTTTCCTTCGCTCTTCGCTATCAATTTCCTGTTTACATCATCACTTCCTCCCTTTGATAAGGCAAATTTTATAAGGCAAAAGCATTCTTTTTTTCTGGCCACAGATTTAACAGCAGTCTCCTGTGTGATTGGCCTTCAGATTATCCTTTCTCCCACCGCTGTCATAACGGGTCATAGTACACCCAGCCAAACAAAGGACCAGGGAAATGACAGGTGGCTGATGAACTCATAGCAAGAATTTATAAAGAATGCTATGTTAGAACGTGAAGACAAATGTTAATGTCTATAAAGAGAATTTAAATTTCCCAAATACATTTTCTTTAGAGCTATTTATTTTTATTTATCTATTTATTTTTAAAGCCTCAGAGATGAATTAAAAACTTATTCATTTATTAATTGCACTGAAAAAAAGTCATGGCTTCACTGTCTTTAAGAAAACAGTGAAATCGGGCTGGAGAGATGGCTCAGCCGTTAAAGGCTAGGCTCACAACCAAAAATATAAGAAAACAGTGAAATCTGATTATTCCAAAGTGAATTCCACACTGTATACCATTACCTCTGCTTTTTATTAAAACACCTTTTATCTCGGTAATTCCCATTTTTAAAGCCAATCTGTGTCCTGCCTAAAGTGAGTTGTGCTTATAAGTCAGAGACTCTCAACAGACACACACATAAGGCACTTCTGGTTTGTAAATGACAGCAAGAGCGGCAGAGGACAGCTCTGCACACATCTCACAAGTCTGAGGCTAAACAGTTCTAACTTGTATCTTTGTGCTGAAAGCAACATGTCAGGGAAGCATCTAAAACACAGCAATAAAATCTTCTTTTCTTTTCCTTAAATTGTCTGAAAAGGAATCGATGTCCAACTTTACCTCACTGAAGGAACTGCTTCCAGCAGGGAGTATAACTTGATCATAATCCCTGTGCAGCTCAGGTGTGTGTGTATGTGTAAATGTATTCTTTTGTTGTTGTTTTTTTCTATGTTAGCAAAAAGGTTTGAGAAATTCCCTTGAAACAATTCTCACCCCTACACTGACTATTTTAATATAGTAAGTGTTCTAAGATTTGATTACTAAAGCAGCAATGCACTAACTCAGGTTGAAAGTGTGTGCTCCCTGGGCCCAGCCTGGTTCTGCAGGGGCTCGCCTCTAGTTCAACAGCTCTAGGTCAGCGCTGTAGCTCCAAGGACCCTGACTCAGACTTGGGCTGTAGAGTGGGTCTGACATCCTCAAGATGGAATCAGTTATGAATATAAGAACTACTATCTATTATAATGTGGCTATTAGAATTCTGAGATTCTAGGCATAGTGGTATGCCCCTTTAATCCTGGCACTTAAGGAGCAGAGAGACAGGCATATCTCTGAGTTAGCCTGGCCTATGGAGTGAGTTTCAGGACAGCCAGGGCTACACAGAGAAGCCCTGTCTCTAAAAAACAAAAGTTAAATGAAATTAAATTTAAAAGCTGGGATAAGGCAGGACATGGTGGCTCACGCCTTAGTCTAAGCACTCGTGAGGCACAGGCTGGTAGATATAAGTGAGTTTGAGGTCAGCCTGGTCTACACAGAGAGTCCCAGGCTGGCCATTGATACATAAAGGGTCACAAGCCAGGAAGAACCCAGAGTAGTTATCTTGTAGTCTTAATGACTATAACCCACAGCCTGCCTAAGTGTAAACGTGCCAATTTCAAAACCACTCTTATTCTATTTCACTTCTTTCATTTGCAGTTGTCACAAGAAATAACCAGAAAAACGAAATTGCCACCAGAAATTCAGTGGCTAATAGGAATGCATCAGAGGGGAAATACTCCTTACAAAGGAGTAAGACCAGAGTTGTACTTACAAAATGTTTCCCTAAACACAGGCTACAGATCACTATACAAGGGGACCTTAATTACATAAGAGAATTATGCAGAGTCTTTCTGATAACTGGGTATCCCTGAGTAATAAAAATGGCCAGCATCTACTCGTGTGCCATGACGGGTTAGGTCTACCCAGCATGAGTCTAACTTAAGGAAAAAAGTGGGCCAGCCCAAGACCAGTTCAGCAGAGGAAATAAAAGATGCTCTAAGTCAGCAAGGGTTTTCTTATAGACTTAAACAGAACCCCAACCCAGGGACTAGATCCTACCTGACAGTTAGAACTGCCATGGGGCCAGGCTAACTGCAGCATATGTATTCTACAATGAAAACCCCACACAGAAAACCCCAGATTGTAGACAACCATGATTTGTGTGTTTAAGTAGCCAAACTTTTGAAAACTAAAGGTAATGTGACTACTGGTATTGCTGAAATAGTCTGTCCAAATAAAACATGTAACTTTGCGAACCATCAATTGAAAATATAGGGCAAATGTTGACTGAAGAGACCTTTCTCTCTTTCTATTAACTGCCTAATTGTCAGAGACACCGTTTAGCATTTGTACTAACTTTCATCAGGAATTTCACAATGAGTACCTGCGGCTTATGCTGCGGTGAAAGAGGTATACCTACATTAAATGAGTATGGAGAGAGAAATTAGGGAATTCCTAAATTAGGAATTAGGGCAGGACCCATAACAGCACTGCAATTAAAAAGACAGGAAAGGAAACTCAGATAAGTCATCCGGCCTTTGAGATGAGGGACGGCTGGGTGACTGGATTAGACTAGAGAAGAGCACGGTCTTTAAGACACAAAGACGGTGAATTCCACATTTAAATACAGGTGCTCACTAGTCATTAAGTACCTCTTGAATTCTAATAAACAGATCTTTAACAGGTCAGGCAAGCAAGATGGCCCCACCTGGTGTTTAGAAATGTCTTCACAAAATTGTCCTCTGACAAGCACACTCATACCCGGCATGTCCAACTCCCATCCACATACACACCATACACACAATCATACAACAATAGTAATTTTTTTAAACCCAAAGCTATCATCTACATCTACTACATGAAGCTTTCTTGTTAATTTCTGTTAATTTTTATTAACTCACACTTTGTCTTTTTGTAAGTGAAATACTCTTAAAATTGAAACAAACTAAAATATAAACTAAAACCAAACAAAACACTGTCTACACAAATCCTTTTTAATGATCCTAAGGTTCCTCATAGGCAGAGCTTAGAGGACACTATGGCTTGAATCTGAGACCTCCTCCCACTGGCTGACACACTCCATGCCTCTTCCCACTGGGCTGTGCCATTTTACTCTAGGGGTTCTGGAACCTTTAGAGGACAAAGTCCAGCAGGGATGAGCTGTTCATTGGGTTAAACCTCCGAAGTTTGAACCTATCTCTCTCTCTGCTTTCTGGTCAGGCTCTTCACCCCATATTTCCTTTACTGTGAACTATGCCACGTCTTTCCCACCAGGAATGAAGATAAAACATTCAAACTGTGAGCCCAAATAACCTCCTCTCTCTTAAGTTGTCTTGTTATACTGATCAAAGGCTATTACAGAAAGTTGGTACCCAGAGCTGGATGGCTGCTACAGTTAAACCTGACAAGGCCTTTAGAGTGTGTTTGTAATCAAGATTTGCCATACTTTGGAGATAGAGGCTAGAAAACCATAGCATGCAGAAAGCAGAGTTTGATGGGTGATCAGTAGGAACTCAGAGGACCGGGGTGCCAACATAAGCTGCCCTCTTGGGATCTCAGATGAGACATTAAACAGCAGGCTACTCGCTTCACAATTTGGGTGTGGGGAGGAAATCTGTTCCTATTCTGCCCATATCCTGAAAACTTGTACAGCCTAATTCAGAAGTAATAGACTAATCTTGCAGAGGAAATTTCAAAGACCGCCTAGGATTCTGGGTCTGGTATGTTGGCTGCACTTAGTCAGGGTCAGAACAAAAAGGGAGAAGGACACAAAGATGTGAGAAATATACGAAAGGCCAGGAAAAGAATGTGAGCCCATTTAAAACTTCTGACAAAGCAGATGTATGTGCAAGCATCTGCAATTATTAAACAAATTAGCACCACATACGAAGGCAGGAACCTTGCACTGGGACAACAGAAAGTAAGCAGCAAGAGATCACTCTCAAAATGGGCAAGATAGAACTTACATGAAGAGGACCTGTGATTGGGGCGCCTTGTTGGAAAGTCCTGCCACTCAGGCATCAATGGCTGCGGGGGCTATGGTCCAGTGCGGCCTGACTACTACTGAAGCAGCCAGCAGAACCTGGTGTCATACAGGTGCTGTTGCTGGGCACACTTGTATAAAGATTTTAGAGAGGCTAGGCAATGGACACCAGGATCACATCCCCAGAGAAACCTGGGAGACAGACACCTGGAACTTTAGGTAGGGGAGGGGAACTGAAGAGACTCAGTGTTAGATTTTCAGCACAGCAGCTTGGAACAGATAACGGCAGGCCAAACGGTTCCACAGGGAAGGAAGGGGTTTATTCGGGCAGAGGGAAGAAAGCGAGGAGAGCAGAGAGGTAGAGGAGTAGAGGCCGGCCATGACCATGTGGAGAGAGGGGGAAGAGAAGTGAGGAGGGGAGCCTGCAGGAGCGCAGGTCAAGAGAGCAAGAGAGCAAGAGAGCAAGAGAGAGAGGAGGGGACAGGCAACCCCCTATTATAGTGGGCAGGCCTCTGAAGGCTATGTAACCTGGTCCCTGGTTCCTTGGACTTGGTGACACGGAAGCCTCTGCCACACACTCCTGATGTGCTGAGCTCTGGATGACTCCCTCAGACTAGAACTTCTGAAACTGGGAGCAAAAAGAGCTTTTCCTCTCTTGAGTTGTCTGCTGTAAGAGCTAAGGGGGGAGGGGAGCAATGTCAGCTTAGCCTCTTCTACCTCAGTGCCACTGAGTGGTGAACTCACTCCCCATTTCCTCTGTTCTCTTCTCCAAAACAAAGGAGTCTGTTCTTCCTCCGTGGATCAGTAACAGCATAAACCAAACGAGAGGAAAGGCAAGCAAATGGTTTGCAATTCGTGCCTGCAATAAGAGTTCTGTAGGAGCTGAGGCACCAGACTGAGCTGCTTCTGAATCCTTGTTATATGAACACAGCATCCCCTCTCTTATTGATCCCACTAATAAGCTCCTTCCTTTTTGTACTAATCTTAATAAAAAAAAAATCAATTAAAAAATTCTTCATTGTTTTTTCTTTAACAATAGCCAATTTTCTAAATTGTTTGTTAAATGAAACTAATTCTTGAATTTTGCTTAAATCTTGAAAAAATAATAAAAATATTTGTTTTAAAATCCTCAGTCCCTTAGCCTTGAATGGCGCTCTTTTGGTGCTTCAGGCTAGAAAAACAGAATAAGATATTGGATCTATACCAAGAGTGCCCACAGATGCTATTTTTAGGTTGTATCTGTAAGTGATAAATCTTTTATGGGCTTTGTTAATTACTTTTTAATGACTATATTATAATTTACCTTTTCTTGCTTACATTGCTTATTTTTCTTATTCCTCACTCGACACTGACATAGTCTATATGTGGGAGTCTACTATGCAAGTTTGTTTGTTTCCTACAAAAGTTGTAGGTGACTTTGCTTCCAAATTTTTACTGTTGTAACAATTTTACTGAAATATAACCACAAGTGCAGAAGAACCCCATACCATACCAGCAGAAACTCAGCACCAATCAGTTCGATATTCTCCCATCCCATCCCAACCCTGGGCAACCATTACTCTACTTTCCCTAACACAGATTTACCCTCCCTAGGCATTTTGTAGCGAGTGGAATTATCATCAAACATACTTTCCAAATAGCATCTTATACATAAAATGCTTTGGGACTTATCCACTTTACAGCATGTATCATTAGTCATTTCCAGAATAACATTCCATTGATGTTTGTAGCTCATTTTATTCCTTAGTTCTTCAGCCAATGGGACATCTGAATTGTCCTCACTTTGGAGCTGCTATGAATGTTATTATGAAAATCATCGCCTTATCTTGCAAGACAAAAAAACATAAAAAGTAGCTGTAGAGTTGAATGATCTAATCATAGGAAGCTGAATAGTCAAGGGAAACAAATCAGATGTTTCATAGGATCCCAATCCAACGCCTACCAACCCATGCACACTTACACTCTGCCTGCCCCCACCTTTGTCCTCTTAGTTCCACTGTCACCTGGAACATTTCAGGGGGCTACTCTCTCCTCACCCTCCAACTACAGCCTCCTCTGGCCACTCTGTAAGGTATTCAGTCTGAAATATGTGTTGTAGAGTTTCACAATCCTGCAACCCTTCAACAGACCCCTACTTATCAGGATTACATGAAATTATCTTAGTGAGAAGATGACCCTTGATCCTACTAACCTGTCCAAGATTACATACATGTAGGACATATACAAACAACATTCTGTTGGGCATGGTGGTCCATACCAACAATCCCAGCATTTCAGAACCTGAGGTGGGAGGATAGTAATGAGTGCAATAATACCCTAGGCCACATAACAAGACTTGGAATGAAAGCAAATAGACAACTGGGCCTTGTCCTTCCTACTGGGTACCACCTTCAAAGATGCTCCCAATGCTGGGGAACTGTTTGAACTGATGAGGGAATTAGTAAACTTGAATTGAAAATTATTGCTGTCAAGGACACAAAACATAAACTTTAGCCTTGGCTACTCCCTCTACAACATGGGCAAACACCTCCACTGCTAGATCGTATAGCAGTGTGTTTGACTTGGATTTATAATGCTAGCAGCCATCTATGTACCTGTTAACCCATAGCTAGCACCACAGTGGGTGAGGGAGCGTGCCTGTCTTCCAGACACCATCTCCACATGCCCCAGCACAGAAGCCACATGTCTATAATGGGACAGGTTAAGATACCTGCTTCTTCAGTGAGTTTACATAATGACAGGCAGGCCTGGGAGGGGAGACTCCCAAACATTTCGCCTGTAATGGGGAAAATAATGAATCTGGCGTCAGCATTTCTAACTGGGAAGACTACGACCATGAGTCTCTGGAAAGCCATGAAAAGCATGGCCTACCTTCATCTCAAGACACTTAAAGATTTCCTACAAACTGTAGGAAATCAGGGTTACCTTTATTTTTTTAAATGTAATCAGATTTGTTAATGGGTCATGTTTGGTGTACAGAATTCTTTCCAAGTTGTATGAACACTGGCTCAAACTCAACCACATCCCTCATAGGGAAGAAAACAGGGCAGAATCAGTTTTGCTAAATAAATTGCTTGTGGGTTGTTATAGAATGGGCATCTGTCTGAGCTCAATGTCTTTTCCAGAAAAACAGTGAGTTGAGAAAGCTCTATGCCCTGGTGCCCGGCACACGAGTGGGATGAACAGCAAGATGAGCACCAATCAGAAAACCAGACACGGGTGCAGCATCCACACTGCAGGCTGAGGGAGTGTCCTTCCAGCTAGTGGTTCTGCGCAGACAGCTAACTGCCCAATCCTAAACAGTGCTTCTGCATCAGCACTCAGTGGCTTCTACTGCACAAAGGTGGGGAGGGCAGCATGATCTTGTGGAAAGGCGGCCACCCATGATGAAAGCATGTCATGGGGAAGATGCAGGTGGCCTATGTGCAGGTATCTTGACCCTGGAAACTTCCAAGAAAGATGCTTTCTTGTGCCATATTGTGTAGCCCTTAAAACTTGGGAAAAGTAAATTAGAAACCCCAGGTACAGCCTGGCATTGTGGTGCACACCTTTAATCCCAGCACTGAGAACTCAGGAGATGGAGACATATGGATCTCAGAGTTCAGTTTGAGGCCAGCCTAGTCTATAAACTGAGTTCCAGGATAGCTAAGGCTACATAAAGAAACTCTGTCACCAAAAACAAATGAAGGCAGGCAGGCAGGCAGCAGGCAGGCAGGCGGGCGGGCAAGCAGGCAGTCAAGCAGGCAGCAGGCAGGGAGGCAGGGAGGCAGGCAGCAGGCAGCAGGCAGCAGGCAGCAGGCAGGCAGGCAGGCAGGCAGGCAGCAGGCAGGCAGGCAGGCAGTCAAGCAGGCAGCAGGCAGGCAGGCAGGGAGGCAGGGAGGCAGGCAGCAGGCAGCAGGCAGCAGGCAGCAGGCAGCAGTCAGGCAGGCAGTCAGGCAGGCAGGCAGCAGGCAGGCAGGCAGGCAGCAGGCAGGCAGGCAGGCAGGCAGGCAGGCAGGCAGCAGGCAGCAGGCAGCAGGCAGGCAGGCAGGCAGGCAGGCAGGCAGGCAGCAGGCAGGCAGGCAGGCAGCCAGCAGTCAGGCAGGCAGGCAGCCAGCAGTCAAGCAGGCAGGCAGGCCCCAGACACAGAGACTGCTGGTTGCTGAGGAGCTTCTTGAACTCTGGTGTCACAAGCAGCGACAATACAGGAGCAGGTATCAGGGCTTTAGGTCAGGAGAGAGTGAAGAAAGTCTCTACATGACCTGGGAAGTCTTCACAGCACTAACAGATGACAGCTGCATGGCTGATTAACACCCGAGGCCACCAAGCAAAAGGCAGTCCTCTCTTCATGACCTGAGTTTCACAATGTGGCCACCTACTAGCAGTGTCTCTGTAGCATATGCTGCAGAGCTGAGTTTTCAACTGAGATTGCTACAACACAGCAGAGCCCTGCAACCTATCAGCACAAAGGATACAAAAAAAATCTAGCTATTAAATTAAATTATATTATTTGAAGCCATCCTAAAATAAATTACCATAATTTCCTATTTTGCTAAGTTTATCTATCTATCTATCTATTTATTTGCCATCCTAAAATAAATTACCATAATTTCCTATTTTGCCAAGTTTATCTATCTATCTATCTATCTATCTATCTATCTATCTTCTATCTATCTATCTATCTATTTAAATATCTTTATCTAAAGATACTTTCATTCTCTATGACTTGGAGTCTTATAGTCCTTAGGTCTGATTCTGAATATATGCTACTAATAAACAACAGTAGAAGGTCTTATGTCTTAGGAGGTCAACCCCCAAATATGACTGAGTACAAATCTCTATGTTTTCTCCCTTTCTTTCATAGGACAACAGGGGTAGCTGGAGAGGTGGCTCAGCTGTTGAGAACTACTGCTCTTCTAGGACCTGGGTTCAATTCACCACTCCAACGGAGCACTCACTCAAAACCATCTGAAACTCCATTTCCAGGGAATCTGACAGGCTCTTCTGACTGCCATGACCCAGGAATGTACATGATACACAGACACATGTGCTGGTAAGACAGATACACACATGAAAAATGAAAGTAAATATGCAGGTAAGACCACTCAGAGCACAGGGTTTATGCACACAAAATGTGCACAAACTTTTACAAAGACCAATAAACCTTTTTACCAGGTATAGAACCAGCACCTAACCAGCCCATATCAGAAATGCTTGGGGCAATGTCTCAGATTTTAGAGGGCTTTTGTGTTTTAATTGCTTTCCTTTTTCTTTATGAGTATGTGTATCCATACCCCAGGACTCAATGCAATAACTCTTAACAATGACAGGCAGTTCAGAGTCACCTGACAGGTGCTGGGAAAAATTCAGGTCCTCTGTGGAAGTGGTGAGTGTTTTAACTGCTGAGCCATCTTCTGACTCCTGTTTCTATTTGGACTATCTGCACATACTTCATAGAGCTAGTGTCCTTAATTTAAAGATCTGAGTGTTGACAGCTTCCACAAAGGGCTTGACACTGAGAATAAACTGGGGAAGACAGACCAGCTTCCCTGACAGGTCCTGGTTTTGGGGATCCACCAACATTTACTTGAGGGACCAACCATACTGTGATTCATAGTCAATATTGATGGCTTACTCTTAGTTCATCTATGAAACCAAGAGAAGACATCCCTCCGAGACTTGAGGTAAAGGACAAATCTTCCAAGGAACTTAAGTGGAATACATGTAGATCAGTTGTAGAGACAGGATAGGTAAATTACATCATGCTTTACATTCCACACTTAAGCAGACGTGCGACCTGTTTGGACAGAATGACTCATCTGAAATGGTGAGGTTTTCTTGCAAGTGCAGAGTCATGGTGCATTACCAACACTGCCTTTCAGGTTCTGACACATGTGGGGGCAAAAAACACCACCTGCTTAAGATCTCACAGCCACCAACCCAAGACTGAGCTGGTGAAATTTTAGAGGCCCACCCATGTCATTTCCACGGGAAACACAAAGATATGGAAACTGAGCTCTGTATTTTATGTACCATACCAGCTGGCAGCCCAACTGGTAAAAGAGGCATCAAGACTCCACGCTGTCTAACTGGGATATGTTTAAATTGAAGAACACATTGCTCAAGCAGTACATTCTGGTAATGCAGCAAATGCATCTGGTAATGCACATGCTCATTTGTCTGGTATTTGTGTGATTTTTATTCTTCTCATGGAAGCTTATTACCACAAATTTACAGACAAGGATGTTCAAAGGTATTCCTCCTAAGAAAAGGAGCCACAGAGCTCTCTGCTATCCCCACCCTCTCTACTAGATGACTACCAATGACTGATTCAGCTCTTACAACACAGAGTGATCAGCAGAAAGCTTAGGAAAGAGGCTGGATCTTCAAGGTCCCTTAAGTGGCTGCTGTTGAACCTCTTTATCCACATTATATACCCTAGCTAGGTAGGTACAAATTTTAAAAATAATGTATTCCTTTGTTGCTTTCTTATTTTTGTTTTCTACCATACAAAGGCATGACTAGGGACAAGCAGACAAGTAAAGAGGTCACAAAGAAATATATGTTAAAGGAAAATGCCAGAGAGATACTCAGTGTCTAGAACACAAGCCCAGAACTGTTTTTTTTTTTTTTTTTTTTCAGGTTAGAACTGCTCTTTGAAGGTGTGCAGCTCTTTAAGCATTTCATCAGCTCTGAAGAGATTTGCAAAGAATTAGTTGGGAAGTCACCACAGGTCTGTCAGGCATCTTTGTCTCTGACAAGATCACTGCAGTTTAATCCACAGCTAACATGTGAGTGCTCTTTCTAAAGTGAAGACAGCTAAGGATGGATGTGTTGGTCAGCAAAGGCTGCTGCTAAGTATCGTTGGGTTGCTATTCTGGAAATAAGTTTGTCTCAGCCCTGACAGTCCAGTGAAGATGGCACGGGAGGGTGGAGAGAAAGGAGGAGGATTCGGTATAAGTACTTGTGTAATCAGTAGAGTTCAGTTAGGAACTACTATTGAGATATTACCTGACCCCGTAGAAATAAATATAGCCAGCCTGGCATGTTGGCACACACCTTTAATCTCAGCACTCAGGAGGCAGATCTATGTTTGAGGACAGCCTGGTCTATAGAGGGAATTCCAGTACATCCAGGGCTACACAGAGAAACCCTGTCTCAAAACAGAGACAGCAAAGAAGGGAGGGAGGGAGGGAAAAAGAAATATATATAACCTAGAAGTGGAGTAAGAATTGAGGTAAAAGCCGGGCGGTGGTGAGCATGCCTTTAATCCCAGCACTTGGGAGGCAGAGGCAGGCGGATTTCTGAGTTTGAGGCCAGCCTGGTCTACAGAGTGAGTTCCAGGACAGCCAGGGCTACACAGAGAAACCCTGTCTCGAAAAACCTTAAAAAAAAAACAAAAAAGAATTGAGGTAAGAAAGGGAGGAAAGGGAAGGAGGAGGGAGGGAATATAAAATCTAAATGTAAGTAATCTATGTACTGTATACTTTATATGTATTCAATCAATACTACAAACCCACAACATAGGAAATAAGAATGGATACCGAGATGAACAGGAACATGGGATATGACTAGAAAGGCTAGCCAAGGCTAACATCTATCACAGACAATGAAGCCTGGAGGTGTCACAGTTGATGTCCAACCAAAGTGAACTCTGCTGCTCTTCCCATGTGGTAAGGGCCTACTACTGATGCTGTGTACAAAGGAGCCTCACATGGCAGCTCCTATTTCCAAAAAACTTGTCAGTCTCCTGTCCAATCATTTTCTGTGCCTCAACTAGAGTCATCTCCAAATAGCTATGTTACATATGATTAATAAGCTTCATATTCTAATTTATAAAAAAATATATGGACAATATAGAGATTCAAAGTCAATCAGTAACTTGAGAAACAGCATGAGTTATTGAGATACCAGGAAAACACTGACAGCACTGATAAAATTATAGCTTTATTATGAATCTGCTTGAAAATGGTTTTAAAAGAAAAGAGGAACAGAATGGCAGGTGTAAGTAGTAACTTCAGGGAAAGTGATGGGAGCCCCTTTGTGTCTGTGATGAACACCGTGGTCAGACGTCCGAGCTTCTCAGCTACCGCCGGGCACTGTCCCACCATGCACTGTCGTACCGTGCACTGTCCAGAACAACAACTCAGGAATCAACATGGGGGGAAAATGGCCTTGTTTTTAACCAGTGTAAAAGCCATGTCTGTTAAGACGTCATAATATAAAACCTAACCTAAATTCATGCTTTTTAAACTAATTGAAAGGAATCTCCAGAGACGGAGGGAGGGAGGGAGGGAGGGAGGGAGGAGGAAAAAGAGGAAAAGGAAGAGGAGGAGGAGGAAGAGGAGGGAGGGAGGGAGGGAGGAGGAAGAGGAGGGAGGGAGGGAGGGATAGATATCATGGAGAGCACAGGACAACTTGCAGGAATAGATTCTCTGCTCCTTTAAGTGGATCCCAGAGGTGGGAGAATTCAATTCAGTTATCAGACTCAGCAGCTAAGACCTCTCACCAGCCCTCAAAATGTTAACATTTAAAAACTAAAGGCTGAAATCTTTTTTTTTTTTTTTTTGAAGATTTCTTCTCTGTGGGAGAGCTCTGTGTTGATTTCTGATTATATGGATTCCAAGACATTCCTTTACAATATTTATCAAGTAAAAATATGTTTCATTGTGTTTTGAGACAAGGTTGCATGTAGCTAGACTGGCCATGAACTCACTATCCGGCAGAGGGTGATCCTGAACACCTGATGTTCCTGCCTCCATTTCCTGAGGAATAGGATCAAAGGTTTCTAAGTTTATAAGGATTATAAGTGTATAACTGGGGAAAGCAAACCTGGTGCTCAAGCATCCTAGGCAAGCAGTCTATCAAGTAAACTATATAGCCTAGATATAGCTTTATCTTATGAAAACTCCGTAGCCCTAAACTTGTTTGTAAACAGAAGAAAATGGGGAAAAAAAAAAAAAAGTGACTGGTCTCCTTTTTTTCAATCTCTGAAAACAAAACAACTAAGTTAATAAAGGATCTAAGAAGCGGTCACACTGAGAGCTTCTCTGTGAAACGTCACTTCAATCGTGGTCTCCCTTACTAATGACTGACAGGTATAATTTCTGATTTTAAAACAGGCCTTCAGCTTCTCAAATAGCCAGTGTAATGGGCCTACAAACACTCACTGAAGAGGTCAAGGGGGTATACACAAAGCCAGCTTGGGGTGGAAGACTGTGTGGCATGCTTATTAAAGGAGTGTGTGAGTGTGAGTGTGTGTGTGTATGCGCGCGTAC
This sequence comes from Mastomys natalensis, assembly GCA_021653895.1. Taxonomy (NCBI): domain Eukaryota; kingdom Metazoa; phylum Chordata; class Mammalia; order Rodentia; family Muridae; genus Mastomys; species Mastomys natalensis. The sequence continues at coordinate 44,158 of JAJTUV010001318.1, read as the reverse complement.
ACACGTACGTATGTATAGGGAAGAGGGTGTTCATGTAAAGCCAGCTCTTTCTATATACCTTTACACGTGTTCTAGAGTTTGCCCTGATCATGGGGTCTGAACAGCAAGCACCTGCGACTGCTAAGCCATCTCCTAAGAACTGTCTGCCATTTGCTACTTTGTTTCTAAAGAGCCAAACGCCCCAAATCAACCTCAGTGCAGCCTCTAAGTAGCTGGAGAACTTGGATAGGACACATCATTGGGTAGCTCCACTTGACGCAAACTAATCCCAGAGTTCGGGAGGCAGAGACAGAATTCAAGGTCAATCTGGATTCCGTATCAATTTCCATCCCAGCCAGGAAAATAGGAAGACTCTGTCCCCAAAACAAACAACAAACAAACAAACAAACCGAAAAAACAAAAACAAAATCCAGAAACCAAGCAAACAAAGCCATGAGATGACAACAGTGACTCCCAGGTTCTGATGGCTATCTGACTGAGATGAGAAGGCCGTAGGACACTACCTGCCTCGGTGTGTGTAGGATTCTCTCCGTTCCATTCCACTGTGGGTGAAACAGGCCAGCACGATATTACTACCATGTGCCTTCCCTTCATGTTTCTGTACTGAAGCTACAGTGTTGACAGTTCTGACAAACTTTATCACACATAAGTAAATGCACATTTAGGTAACTTTAGTATATGTGTATTAAATTGTACTCATTTGCTACTATCGGGGGTCTGATCAGTATTAGTCTTTTATAATACAGTAATGCCATTTTAGAATAAGTAAGTTTCTATTCAAGGAAATAAAGAACTAAAGTGAAGCATGCATATGTGGGTGGCTGTAGTATTGATAATATTCCATAAATAAGCAAGTAGAGCACATACTGCTACAGACAGACATGCAAGGACTCCTAGCTTTCTCTCATGTCCTGTCAGAACCTCCAGATTAGCTCTTGCACTTGCAAACTCCAGGCATAAAGCATCTCTGGGACTATTACAGATTAAAGTAAAGATGACAGCTTGCAGGACACAATTCTGCTACTTTACCACTTAAGCCATGGCCTAGAAAACAAAGCATGTGTCTTCAAAATAAAATTGATTCAGGTAGAATCCAAATATACTTCACACTCTTACACAGAATTATCCAGTTTAAGTTGACCCAGTACACGTCCAAGAGCAGAGTCTTGACAAAAAAGTTTGTTTTTTTCTCTTCCCTCTGTCTCTCTACATAGCCTTTATCTGACTCTGTGTAAAAACATTTGTGAACATTCTAAGTGCCCTGGGAAACCACACAGGGACATGTAAACACACCAGGTGTGTCACTGTCGTCATCAGTCCTTGGAACCCTGCAGAAAACCAGAGGCTTCATCAACAAGGATGTCTGTCAAAACAGTGGCTCAACTAAAAGGAACTCAAACTAGAAAGATCATGAGACGACACAAAAATTAGTTAGAATAACAACATGTTTTTATCATTCAAGTCCTAAACGCATGCACATGTAGGCACTCAGGCATGCATGCATGCATGCACACACACACACAACAGTAGTGAAGCACTAGGCTGCCCCACATCTATATAAACAATCCTTAACCTGTCCACACTTAATCCTCCAGCATAAACAAAACCAACTAAACAAACCCATCATGTATATAAACCCAATGACATGCCAAGGCTAACCCAACTCCTGCTGTTTGAATGACAATATCAAGTTAAGGTTTAATGATGCTCAAAGTGTGAGCTGCAGTGGAAATACTAGCTTGCTACAGATTTAAAAATAAATAGCATGTGGTCCTTTGCCTTTTAAATTCAAACTAAAGAATTCTCCACCCCATACTTCAGACCTGGAATTCTCATATATACTCTTAAAGTCTCTTCAGAAAGTTGAAGAAAATACAATTAATTTTGTTTTCCAATAAAAGTTGACAGTACACTGGACTGATATTATGCAATTAAGACCTTTATACAATTAAGTTCCTTTATACAATGAGCTGTCCAGCCCCGAAGACGACCTAAGCATGAAGGAGCTAAGTCAGAGTATGCTCTATCTAAACACCAGACCAAGTCAGTATGTCACCACACATTCCTGAAGGGGAAATCACCCATCTATTATTTAAATATTGCAAGACAATATTTGACTTTCTGTAGCACAATTTAAGTAATCTACTTTTTTCACAGACATGTTACTAGAAACAAGTATCTGTGTCAATAAGTGAAGTGTCAACTGAAAGAGTTCATTTTGATCTGGAAAGCAGGTGACCCTACAGAAGCAAAGCCTTCGTCCCTGTCATATGGTGTCACACAGCCTGGGACTGCAGCTCCAGGCTCTGCAATTTCAAAATCAGTTTTCTGGCAACCATACTGGCAGCCTATGAGAGGTGGTGCAGTCATGTAAAAAATAAACTAAGAAATCCCTTACCTGTTTTTCAATTTACACTACGACAAGGTCCATGGTTCGTTCCAGTATTACCAGTAATTCTGTTCAGAGTACTGTCACAGAATAGACGGATTGCTTCGGTGCTTTAGAAAGTCACTCTAGAGCACTCGGCAGACAAAACTGACCTGTGACTGAGTGGCATGAGTGAAGAGAGCACTTCAAGTGTATACATGTATGTTGTCTTGTTTAATTAAGCCTCAAGCACTGGACCCTTTGTTGAAATGCAGCCACTGTATCATACTGTCTTTATTAGCAAGAACTTAAGCTTAAAAAGCTATTAAAGCTACTAAAGATATTAAGAAAACTTGTGTCTACTCTGTCCTCCAAGCCCAGTACGGAGGCATCTTCAGCATCACTGGGTGCCGAATGCACACGGCTATCAGAACCAGAAGGTAGGAGTTAAACAGCGTCCTGACAAATATGGGAAGGCGTATACAGATGGGTGCTTCAGAGCTCTGGCCTGTAAGCTTCTCAGTGAGCAGTGTCAATGTGCAGGAGATAATGGCAGCTCACTAATGGAACAGGTCAATACTCACACCCTCCTGGGCTTTTATTTCTCTCAGTCTTGAAATGGCAGGCACATGTTTTAAGGCAAAAATTCTAATTTTGTAGCCACTATATTTCATATACAAATAATTATGTATACATTATATTACATAGACATAGAATCCCTACTGAGCTACATATCCAGCTATTCTGTGAGTACATGTGTGTTTATACATGTGTATTGCTTGTGTATGTCTTTTGTGTGCTTGGGATTTCTTTTAACAGGATCAAGTACTGAGAACGGCTTTGGACTCACTGTACAGCTGAAGATGGCTTTGAACTTCAGGCCCTCTTCCTATGCTCCCACCCTGAGACTGCTGGTGTTTATAGGCATGTGACACCACACCCAACTGTTTTGCAATTTACCCAGTGAAGCACAGATGTTACCTATAATCTAAAATGTCTAAGGGGGAAAGAATGCCAATTTCTAACATACCATGCTTAAAAAAAAAAAAAAAAAAAAGCTGGGCTGCGACCCTTGTCCCACTCTCCAGTCAATCTGAAACAGACGCTGCAGAGCTGCATTACCACTAATGCAGTCATTAGTTTTCAAGTAAACTGTTGTGTTTCACGGTCAGAAGGGAAGGTTACAGGTTCAAAGTTAGGCCTAGTTAATAAAACACAAGTAAATAATGTCTGATTTTCAAATTAATTTTGAAGTCTTCAAATACAAAAATAATTTTCATATATTACACTTATTGCCACAAACATGAGTGCCAGAAAGGCTGAGTAGGCAGACATGGAGCTCTATGGTTAAGATCACAGGCCTCAGAACAGCAAGCCGCCACTCACGGGACATGTCCTTGGAAGAGTCACTTAACCTCTGGAGCTTCCTCATCTGCTAATCCAGACATAACCAAAGAGCAACTGTGGATGCTGGGCACTCAGTGGAGCACTCCAGAGCTGCTGCCGGGTCAATGGTGTTATGCAAAGTAAACCTGTAAGAACATGTGAATTGGAAGCAACACTAAGGGTTATAAGAGGAAAAATAGCCTTTGTAAAGATGAGAGGCAAATATGCACAAAGACAAAGCAAAAGCAAAACAAGGGTCTTCAAGGGAGGCTCAGCAGCTGTTTGCTGCTAATCCTGATGAGCAGAGTTTGAGTCCTAGGACCCACATGGTGGAAGAACCAACTCGTTCAGGCTATCTTCTGACCTCTGCAAATGTCCAGTGCAGCACTCACACAATAAATAAGGAAATGCAGTAACAACTGTAAGTAAAACAGAGGCAAGTACCGACAGAAACAACTAGTATCTCAAACTCTTGAAGAAGAGTGGCATGGCCATGAGCAAGTAGGCATCAGGTGTCCTGTGGGGTCAACACCACCCTGAGAGTGACAACACCTGCCCTGAGAATACACATGGCAGGAAAACGAGCAAACAAGGCTCCCAAGCTGAGAACTAAATGAAAAATAGTAAATCCAGTGACAAACAGTAGAAAAGATTGAACCCATCCAACCTTCAGACATCAAAACTTGATATCACAAAACATGCCCAAGATGCTAAGAAGGTTAAAAAAAAAAACACCAAACTTAAGGCGTGCGCACTTCATCCTAAGAACTGCAGATACTTGACAAGAGTCAGGACTCAGAAGCCACATCTCCTCAGCTACACCCTGATCGACCATCCCCGAAGGAACATGGCCAGCATACTGACTTCTCATAATGTTCAAAAGCCTTGCACACTCTGTACAGATTATTCTCATCTCTACTTTGTACTTACAGATGTTGACACGAAACAGGCTTTATTTAGCGTTAACTATAAAGCATTCAGTGTTCTAAGGATTAAGGGTATGTCTTTGAACACAAGCAGTCTCAATGCTAAGGAAGCTGAAGTTCTGAAAGGGTAAGTTACAAATGAAGAATGGTGTGTCACGAGTTAATAAACATGATCAACGTACAATACAGATGGCTGTCGAAAGTCACTGGCAAAAAAGGTCAAGCACAGTATTTCACAGCACCTGCCATGTAGACCAACATTTAATGACAAAACCTATAATAGTTTTCTTTTCTCTTACATTATGCCAGTTTAATAACAGGTAAACAGTACTACCACTCAAAAATATTTGACAAATAAAAATAAGTAAAAAAAAACTTCTTCCAGGCTCTGGAATTAAAATTTAATGAATTAATTCAACTTGTCCAACAGGTACTTAAGACACACACTTTCCAAACAGAAACAATGACCACCAATAAAGATATTCGGTGTTTTCACCCTCAAATGTCATTTCAACAAGTTCATAAAGAACTCTCTTTTAACAAAAACATGCAGGAAAATAGGTAAGAATGGGTACTGTTATTATTCACATTCCTCTTTATTTACTTATTGTTTCTAATGTATTAAACAATTTAAAATATTTAATCTTACTAATAGTCAGCATAGTGCAACATGAACGATCCAAGCATTAACTCACCTGTGCCTGTACACAGTGCAGAAGATCCAATAAACTGAAGCCAGATGCAAGAAAAATCTGCAAAGGAAACAAAGACACAAACATCAGTGACGATGCAGAGCCCTGCTGGACTCCTCAGAGCAGGTATAATTTTCATAATCAATATATAGCTAATAATTGCTCATTGCTCCCAATGCACAGGAGCATTCACTAGTGACAGTTCCGCATTGAACACACAGAAAGGCAAGAGGCAGAATGACCAAGGCATCACTTCTGCTTGTGTGTACAGAGGACATTTCCTTATGAACAACAGAGCACATACAAGACTGAGTTCTCATAGCTAGAGTGGAGAGGCTTAACATTACTGAAACAAAACAAAAATCTATATAGTAAGTGTTTAAAAGCACAAAAATGATGGAGCTATTTGTTCTCTGAAGAAAAGTCTACTGGAGCAAAGGGCATACTGTGAGGGATAGCCATCAGAGTTTGCTAGAGAGAAGTGCACAAGCCCATCAAGCGGCTCCTCAGGTTTCCTCAGGGTCTATCTCTCAGAACAAAGGCCGCAAGTGCAAGCTGGCAGCTGCTGCCTCAACATGCACCATGCACACTGAGAAACACAAGACCTAGAATGCATACTTAAGCTATTTTATCTAGACTAATTGTGCATGTTATGGATGCAAGAAGAAAGAGCGCTCAGTACTAGCAACAGGACTGAACTGTGGTCTGCTGGAAAAGCATTAAAGTTGCGAGACTTAGCATCAAGGAAAGTTTTTTGCAACTGTGCCACAAGGGTTGCATTTCCTTCATGTGACATCAATCTCCAATAACATTGGGTTCATTAAAAAACTTAAAACAGTCCTAACGCATTTAAAGCTTTCTATTTTTTTTTTTTTTTTTTTAGAATAGAAAACAGAAGATGAAGAAACTAATACCAAATTTATATTCAAACTGCACTTTTTCTAGAACACTGGAAACATTTGACTTTATAATGTCTATATATAATGTTTATATAGTAGAGAAACTGACAAGGATGAATTTTGGTTTGCACCAGGACATAGTCTTGAAATCATCATATATAATAAAATGCAACAATGGGTATCAGAAACAACTGGATGAAAAATAACAGAAAATGCATATGCAAACAAGTTACTGTAGTAAAATGAGTTGGCTCTGCTCAAGTGGAGTTCTCCATCCTTTCAACAAGACACTGACAGAGTTTAAAATATGCATTACACTAGCCTGTGTGTGCCTCTCCAAGCCCCATCCAATCCACTGCTCAAAGGCATCAAATGCTCAACAATTATAAGCTAAAGCTTGCAATATCGACAGGGCACTACCTGCTTGCTCTATCCTATTCAGTAAACTTTATTAAGATGTTAAAACAACATGAGGCAAAGTATCAGTTCACTCCAGTTAAAGATAGATGCATAGGAGATGAATAGATTTCCAGATATCCATAATGCAAGTTCCAAACAGAAAATTAATAAAATATAAACAGAGTTATAAACTCAAGTTTTAAGTTTAACACTACATAAAAAGTAACAGGACATGGTATAAGAAGTCTGTAATTAGTAATCATCTTACTTCTCCATCAGTCTTGGGGGCATGGGGGGGAGGAAAGGAAGAGTTAAAGTAGATTGGAGCATGGCACGAAAGGCAGAGGGGCTGCATTGTGGGTTCCCTGCACTTCCAGGTGCCACCTAGGCATAGTGGGTTCACAAAGGCATGCTGGGACAGGTGAAAGAGTCCAGGTTAGATCCCTCATACAGACTAGATCTCATCCCCACAAAGACTACTACTACTATCCATAAGAGTATGGTTACCATGAGACTAGTACCATAACCTAATACATCCATCACAGACTTCATTATGAAATGAAAATAGCAATGTTCTTTATGTAACCGTGAAAGAAGCAAAGAGACGAGTAGAAGACATAGAGCTCAGGCAGGCCCATCCACCACAGGCACACCTAGTTTTCCCTAGCAGGTGCTCATGCATCTGCCCCTGAACCCTCCTGAGTAATGGAGACAGGGAATGCTAAACAGTTTCAAAGATACTTTAAAATTACCCTGACCCATTTCAGACTTACTGGAAAGTCACCGTAATCAGAGCAGTGAGGTATCCATACAACAAGCCAAGCAACAGGACAAAACCGAGTCCAGGAACTGATTTCTGTGTAGGTTCACACTAAACAAAAGAGGTCAAAGTAATTCAACCAGGAAGGCTAGTCTTTGCAGAAGTGGCTCTCAAGCCTGGTTGCACAAGTGCAGAGAGAAGCAGCCCAGTGCATCGTGTATAAAACCCACTGGAAACCAAGAGGGTTGTGGATCTTAAACACCCATCTGGAAAAGGGCAGTGTCTAGATACACCAAGAACTCCTACCACTCATTAATAAGAAAAATAGCTTACACTTTAAAAACGATTTTGAAAATAGTGTGGGGGCTGGAGATCTGCTGGCCCAGGAGTTGAGACCCAGCACACAAAGGCAGCTCATGACTGTCCATAACTAGTTACAGGGATTCAATGCTCTCTTCTCACCTCCACAGGTCCCAGACATACACATGTGCACACACATGTATGCAGATAAAACATTCACATGTACAAGATAAAAATGAATTGGTAAGGAGCCTTAAAAAGATGCATGCATATGCCATGTATATGCAGGTAACCTGTATGTGTGTGTATGTTGTGTATATGTAGGTATCCTGGGTGAGTGTGTATATGTAGGTGACCCTAGAGGCACCTATCCCTTGGAGGTAGCTACAGACTGTGAGACATGTGATAGAAGAGTTAGCATCTGAACTTCAGGCCTCTGCGAAGCAGCAGGTGCTCTTAACTACAGATTGATCTCTCCAGACACTAACACAGTTTCTTAGAAGAAGTAAAATACACATTTGCTCACTATTAGAATCTGGGTCTAAGAAGACCCAGCTTTTTCAAATCTCCTCCTACTGTGCGTGTGTGTGCGTGTGTGCGTGTGCGAGTGTGTGGTGCATGTGTGTGAGTGCATGAGTGTTTGTGAATAGTGTAGGTGTATGTATGTGCAAGGCAGCCACAAAAGGATGTCAGGTGTCTTCCTCTATTCCACTCTGCCTTATTCCTCTGAAGGGAGGCAGGGTCTTCAGCACCTCATCTGCTTCTCAGCTACCCTCCACCCACCGCCACCAGCACGGGGGTACCACGATTCAATCTCTGGTCTTCATAGTTATGCAGCAAGGGCTCTCAGATGCTGAGCTCTCGCTAGCTCCCATGCAACTGTTTAAAATACTAAAGTTCTTAAATGATCTCCCTCTGACCCCAGGCCAGGAAGACCACATGATTTCTACAAGTATGCTTTGTTCTAGCATAAAGGCAGCAAGAGAAAGGTACTTCTAATACTATGTGCACCTTGCCAGTAGATCAACAGTTAGCAGGTCCCCTGTGCACCGAGTCTATTCCATGCACAGTCTGCTAGAAACATGAGAACAAGTAAATTGAAGGCATAGGTAAGGAACAGCCACACTCAGGATCTTCTCGAATTTTGTTAATAAGTGATTATAAACAGAGTCAGAGAAAACAAAGTTGGGAAAAGAAGGAACTGACAGCTGTAATATCCACCAAAGGAGAATTTAATTTGCCTGAAGGAGTTCAAACAAGTCTGTACATAATGTCAAACTGAAACACCAACAGTTCAAGCAGCTATCATCCACTAGACGCTTACTGGCTGAGCACAGGGCAGAAGGCAGCTGTGCTCGGCCACATGCATGCAGTGTCTTTGAGGCCTGAGATCCAGCTGTAGAGCTCATGGCTGGCAAAGCTGGCAAGGCTGACCAGATTCACAAGTGTATGGCCATCATACCTGTGGGGCAGTCAGGGAAGGTCACAGTTTTGATAATTCTATAATTTTTTGCTAACTAACCAAGACAATAGAGATCTGACCCCCTGCAAACTGCCTTATGATCTCTGATGTTGTACTACTAAGAACAGCAAAAGCAGGTGGTCTCATTCTGCCCTGGCACATACAGGCTGAGGACCAAGTCCTGAGCCAAGGGATTTTCTCTGTCCAAGCTGTCACCGACCAAAAGAAGCCATTTCCTATACAACAGTGTGGTGCCCGAAGGAAACCATGTTGGTCAGCATGACCCAACTGTCTGCATTTCTGACGCACACAAACCAAGTGGCCATTGGAAAGAGATGACTGACAAAGGACAAAGGAAGGCAGGCAACTGCCACCCTGCATGCTCTGACACAGTATCTAAGATTGGCCTCTTGTTAGGCTAGTGCCACTCTACCCATCCAGCCTAGTAAGACCTGAGAACATACAGGGACAGAGAAGGCTGCAAGAGGACTTTTCAAATTCCTTAAACCACACACGAATACGGATGCCAACAGCCTACGATGTATGTTCAATACACTCATGATGTATTGTCAATACTTTTTTATTTTGCTTAAAAACACAAAACCTACCACATAGTTAAAGATAAAATCAAATTTTAACAGCTTGCTTCAAATCACAAGGTTCCACCTTAAAGACAGAATACACACACACACACACACACACACACACACACACACACACGCACACACAAACTGTTTGAGTAACATAAAATATCCTAAAACATACAGCAGTAGTATAAATTTTAGTGAACAAAAAATTCGATACTGCATCATAAGCTCTAATAATGCAGATAGGACCAGGAGCGCAGCTCCATGTCAGCCACGGGCCTAGTACAGGGGGTGAGGAGGGTGGTAGGCAACTACCTGTTGAGATAGTTGCCTAGGCTGGTCCCTAATTTGTTTATGATCCTCTTGCACCAGCTTCCTGAGGTCCCTGGACCACAATAACATTAACACTATAAGAACGAAAAGCTTGATAGTCTTGCCAAGTAACAGCAAAAATACCTGTTGAATGTTTAGATTTAGAAGAGGAATAAAAATACTACATTGGAGTCTAATCTGAAAACCTTAATTAGAAATGGTTAAGATCATTTGAGAAAAAGATATAAAGGAGAGTTATAAGCTTGAACTAAGCCCAGAGAAACACAAACATTGGAGAAGAAATGAAAGCAAAGCAGCTAACAGGAGGAAGGCCAGCAAAGTCAGGAAAGGAATGTCAGAGGACATGCACAGTGTTCTGTTCCACAGGAGGAGAAAGAAAAGTAGGCTCCTACTTGACAGGGTAATCAGAGAACACTGGACCCTTTAAAAAGCACACAAAGAGAGAAAGATATAAATTAGGTTGGAAAGGGCTGGGGTGCCAACAAGTCAACAGGAAATAAGGATTCGGGTTCAGCACATGAAAATGACAGCTATCATTACCTTAAACTAAACTGCGCCTTGCTGTCTGTGTGGGAGTTCTTTGAGGGGAAGGCATCGCACCCTTGAGGAGAGTAGGAGTAAGGAGTTGGCCATTCTTGAGTAGAGCAGGGTACCCGGGGCTTCGGCTATAAAGCACTCTGAAATCTAAGGTCAGGTTTGACTTCCTACCATGAGTAGAACTTGCCACATGGTCACTCGCACCAACCACTTCCTCAAATTAAAGGTTATATTAAAGTTCCTCAAACACAGTGAAGTTTTACCGTCCTTACCTCATTCAGTGGACAATCTCAAATTATAAATTCCCCTCAGACATTCACCTCCTCTTAGGTTTTTTTAATCCCTAATTATTTTTAAGGAAATCAATCACACTGAGAAGTAAATGAGCCCTTTACCCTTCCTTTTATAGTCTTAGTTTAAGGTAGTCAAGCCTGTAAGACACCTCAGGACTGCCCAGGACATACATAAAACATCTTCACACAATGAGCAAAGCAACATTAAAATGTAATGACCTGTCCGCACAGGACAGGAACAGTCTTTAACATCCAAAAAACTCTCAATGAGCAGACAGCTGTCTCCCAAAGTTATCTCTGCCAGATGATATCACTGTCACCACATTAAGACAATCATCTCTACATGAGAAACAGAAGCTGCACGCACGCACGCACGCACGCACGCACGCACGCACACACGCACGCACGCACAAAGCAGGTGAGGAGGAAGCCATCTTTTCCCTGCTCTTCCCACACCTTTTGGATTCCAGATGCTCGAGCTGTCCTATGGGTGACATATTTTCTCCACTCATCCTGAGTTTTCAGAGTCCAGGAACAACAAATTCCAAGATCTTTGGTTGAAACACCCTATCTTAACCAGCTGCTATCCAATGTTTCCATCCTGGGTGGGTATTATGCTTACAAAAAAGTATGAAGCCTTGAAATCTAAAATTCATGGATGAAATATCTAATAATAGAAAGTATAAGAGAAACTGGACAGATCTGGAAATGATTGATCTAGCACCTGAAGCACATACTTATGCTTTTCCACTTATTTTGTAACTGTGGTGAGGTGATGATACATATTTTCAGGGCTATGGAGAGCAGCTGTGCATCTGAGCACATGCATGCAATGGCCGTGTCCTGAGAACAGGGCCACCGGCAAATCCAATCCCTCAAACGGTTATCATCTGTTTATACTGGAACAGTCTGGATCTCGTTTACAAGCCACTGGGAAATGTGTACGACTGACACGGCAAGCTTACAGTGCTACAGGAATGTCAAGCTTACAGTGCTACAGGAATGTGTATTCCCATCTACTGTATCACTAGCTGTCTCTTCCAGGAGCCACTATTCTACTCTCTAGGTCTATGAGATCAAGGTTCTAACTTCCACATATAAGTGAGAACATACAGTATTTGTTGTGTGTCTGACTTGATCCACATAACATAATGTCCTCTGGGCTCATCCATGTCACACCAATCCCATATGATATGTCCAAAGGAAAATAAATCAGTGTGACAAAGGACGTGTGCACACCAGCGTACACTGCAGCAATACACACAAAGACTGATGCCAAGATACAGAGTCAGCCCAGGCGCCCACCCGCACAAGCAGGTAAAGGAAACGGTACTCTACTATCCACACATAGAGAGACAGGAGCCGAGAACAGATGCCGATGGCTCTGCTGTAACCTTTACATGAATTATTTTAAATACTTTCCACAAATAGGTTGGTGCCAGTAAATGGTGTTCACGTTAAATCAGAAGAACGAAAGACCTTCCTGCTTCCCTGTCCCCGACTTCCTTCTCCACTCAGAAAACACAGCTGAGCACCAGAAGGTGCTTCCAATCGGTGTGCAGCCTTACCCAGCTGCCAGCAGCTACCTAACAAGGAATTGCAACTTACAACACGAACAAGATTTCCCAATTCCTTATGCCAACAAAGCAAAGAGAATAGAAGAAATAATGCCACTCTGCAATGGGAGGGCAGGAAAATGTAGAAGGCTCCGACAAAACAGAGTCTATCAGACACCGGATATGGTATTTAAAAAGAAAGTGAAACCATTCTGAAACCCAAGTAGAAAGAAAGCACTGGGAAATAACCTAGCATTGCTCACTTCTTCCTCCACACCAGAGGCTGCTGGGATGCAGAATGAGCATAAATGTCCCAAATATCCAGGCTGAATGTTAGTTCAGTCCCATACTTTAATTTAGATGAGAATGTAAAGTGACACACAGGTGAATTTTCTAAGTCAAGTCCTAGAGTAGTGGTTCTCAATCTGTGGGTCACAACCACAGGAAAACGTGTTTCTGATAACAAAAACTATATATATGTGTGTGTGTGTGTGTGCGTGTGCGTGTGCGTGTGTGCGTGTGTGTGTGTTTTGTTTTAGGTTTTTCAAGACAGGGTTTCTCTGTGTAGTCTGGGCTGTCCTGGAACTCACTCTGTAGACCAGGGTGGCCTGGCCTCGAACTCAGAAATCCACCTGCCTCCTAAGTGCTGGGATTAAAGGCGTGCGCCACCACTGCCCGGCCATAACTTTGGTTTTGTTGTTGTTTCTTATCTGTAATTTTACAACTGAGTGGTCTCTCAGATCCTATGGTTCCTAAGACCCTCAGGAATAAGTGTTTGCTGATGGCTGTGACACACATGTTGAGAACTGCTGTCCCAGGGTGACAACAGTCACTTCTATCTCAGCCTTGTGTTTGCCCTTACTAAATATTGATGCTGTTCTCATTTCCTTGATATCAAGTCCTGGAGGACAAAGTTTTCTACTAGGTTAAGTAAAGGAAAGCGAGTAAAATTAGAAATGCAGCACACACACGCACTAAAGCAGTGCTTGGGAGGAGGGTGGGGATGACGTAAACACATTGCACGGGTATGATGCTCAAAAACCACCAAAAAGTGCAACAGAGCCTGAGTCCTGCAGATCACCAAGCCATCTGCGGAGGGCCAACCTCAATCCATTTGGGGACCTCGCTTTAGTGGCCTGGCCTTGTATCATAGGTCCCACTGACAATCAAGGCCGAGAGTAACACACGGCACTCGATGCTTTTCATAGAAGCTACTACAAACTAAATATCCCCATTATTCACACACAAAAAAATAGACATGACTATAAAATGTGGGTTTTAAAACATTGTTCATGTAGGGTTTTTTTTCAAAAACTTTAGTGACACACCAAATTAAGGCCAAAATGATACCAGCACAGTGTGCCCTAAAGCATAAAGCATAATAAAGAACAGAGATGCTACAGTTTAAACTTAAGTGTGTGTTGGGGGGAGGGGGAGTGATGCCGTCTACAAAGCTAGATTTTATTGAATAAGGCATGCCTTTATTGTTGGGTGTTTTGTTAACTGATCTTCCATTTTCTTGTTTTCGCACAATGTCAAAATTCGAAGTGTCCTGAGTTTTAGGGACCATTTGTAAAAGGCACATGAAATGACAGTACCTAGGTGTCATTGGCTATCAAGCAGTGGCATCTGCTTCACAAATGTAGGCACCTTCTTGGGAGACTCTAGCTCTACAGGGCAAGTTCATGCTGAGCAAACACCCTCTAGTAAGGTGCTCAACACCCTCCAATCCACCAAGAACAGCAAGTACTACAGGCAGGCAGCCACAAACCACGGAAGGAAGACAGCGGCTCTCTTTAAGCCCCTACACATGGAGGTATGTATTCACCTGAATAGGTAGCAATTACGGTAATGTTACTGGCAGTTAAGTATTGCATGAAGATGAGCCCCGAATGGAGCTGTGGGAGGCTGTGGACGGCAATAATCTTTGCCACTTCTCTCCTGTATACAAGGGGTTAACTGCCCTCCCATGAAACTGGACAGCTTTGGCAAATGGCAAGCACTGGTGAACCTCACACATTTATCTCAGACCCTGTGTGAGTGTCCTGAGCTACCTTTGGCTCCTGGTGGCACTCTGTTGAGGTTGTGCAAGGCAGTGAGGCACAGAGGCCATGTGCAAAACTAAGGGAACCGCTGAACGAGGCCCAGATAAATAGCTGTTCAGTGTGCTCTACTCTAGCCAAGCTCCTAACAGAAACTCATGAGACAGAATGACACAGAGTAAACACTCACATATACAGGAATACAGCAAGGGCTTTAAAGTTTAAAAAAGAACAAAGAAACAAACAAAAAAATAAAACAAAACACAACATTTCTCAAGATCAGAGAGAAGCCAGCCAGAATAGTGCCAAGCACAAGAAAGGTCCGCAGTGAGTGGGGATCACTTATCTGTCCTTTACTTAGAGTGGCAGGCTCTGGAGATAAGTGGGTGCTCACCACCTTACATGGGGACGTTTTATAGCTTAGCAGCACAGTGACTGTGTACTACTGCCTGCTGCTTCTGTTTCTGACAATGGCTGTCTCAGGTTACAACTCACTGCCCTGCCCAGATCACAAAAGAATTACACCATATAGCAGCAGCCTGGAGAAGATCCCCTCGCTAAGTCTGAAGTGGGCTGTTCAGTGTCCAACAGCACTTTTACACTGTCATAAAAACTAAAACTCAACTCTTCCAACTACTTTAAGTCTTGGACCCTATACAATGACTGAAACTTTTTCAGTACTGGAGTTGGAGAGATGGCTCAGCAATTTAAGAGTGTATACTGTTTTTGAAGAGGACCTGAGTTCAATTCCCAGCACCAGCACCAGAGAGCTTACAGCCACCTTTAAATTCAATCTCAGAATCCTACATTCCTCTGACCTCTGCAGGCAGATTCCCCCACCCCCTTATTTCAGAACGCCAAACTTTAAGAAATTTAAATTTGAGGCTGGAGCGACGGCTCGTCTGTCAAAGGCTAGGTTCACAACCAAAAAAATTATAAGAAACTTAAATTTGAAGAACGCATCATGGTATCTTCCTGTGTATTTTAATTTTTCCTTCCTCACAAAAATAGCTAGCCATGAGGAGGGTAATTTTGATTTGATCAAGTCAAAACATGGATCAGTCTCAGTGTCACCTGAGTCTGCATTCCTCCATGAGAAGGAAGTGAAGGTGGCATCAAAATCCCATGAAAGGTGTGCAGAGTCACCCAGGCCTTAGTTTGCTGTCCTGCAAACGTTTGGGTTCTCATTTCAGACTATAAACTCAAGGCACGCGTAACTAATCCCTTTACTCTTTCCTCACTGAGTGTGGCTGGGAGACCCTTTAAGATACATGACAGCCCAGCTAAAGGACTCTCCTGCCTCACTGCAGCTGTGGCAGCAGGACGTGGGATGGGAAACAAGGCTGGCAGTGAGCTGCTGCTTTTGTGGGATTTATTTCTGTCTAGGTGTGCTGCAGTTTAAACAAACATACTAGGCCAGTGGCTAAAATAATTCTAACCGCTGCTTCTATTAAAGCACTGACAATGTAACCTTTCATAATACTATTCTCTAGGACCTAAATTATTCAAACTTCTTCTATTTGTAGCTTTCTCTCCTCAAATGTCATACATTATGATACCAAAGGAACACAAATAAGAGTCAATACTTGACAAAGTATTTTTAAACATAAGAAAATTGCCTGATCCACGGTGTGAAGAAAGAACAAAACAGTCATCGGGTAAGCACAGTCCCCAGGATCACAGGAGCGCTACACTTGTTTCTTGTCTTTGTTTTCCTTTCTTTTCTTAACCTTCCCCCTAACCTCCTCCCACCCCTGCAAAGAGATGGATGGACTCTTACCATATCTCCCAGGCTGTTTTGCCTTCCTCTTATAACTACGTTAAAGCACAATACTTGCTACTATGTTAACTTCCTTTTTAAAATAAGAAAAATTTCACTATGTTAACTATTAGCTTATCAATACTTTGTTCAAAATACTACAAAAGTCCAAACAGAAGCCTTCAAGTTTGAAGAGTAACAGCAGGTTAACACCTGGAGCTGCTGAGCCAGCTGAGCCAGTATAATATGGGAGGCGGACCCACAGAGTGAAAGGAGAGAAACTCTCTGTAGCAGTCCTGACTTCCACATGAGTGCCATGGCTCCAGTGTGCACATGGACACACACACATGCACACGCACATACACTAAGACTTAGTAAAACAATAACACCTCCCCACACAAACACACACCAATACCGTCATCTGGAAGAGATTCCTCAAGAGTCTGTGCAACAGAAGACTCAAGCAAGGGCCCCTCTTCTCAAGGGGCCAGATGCCAAGCAATGATCTGGGCTCCCGTGCTTCCCACTGAGCTCTCTAAGACTCAATCGCCTCAGTAACAAAACAACTCCCACACAGTGATCCCCAAGCTCCTGATTTGCTTTAAAACTCAACTCACAGTCTAGTTTTCAGGCATACCTGTCCTTTGTTTAATTAAAAGATACAACCACTTCTCTAACCACACCCTAAACACCGATACCCCCTTTCTCTTACAGTTTCATTGCAGTTTACAATTGCGGGGTGTCTGTGAGCCTTTAATTATGCCCTGCAAATGCTCTGATGGCACTGGATGTGACTAAAGCCACCCAACCATGGGGTATATACACAGACACACACATGAACACACATGACCTGAAAGTAGAAGATTCATGGGAGACAAGGGTTCAGGGTAAATTCACGAAGGCATGTGGGAAGGCACCATTGTGCACCAATTCAAATACTGGAAAAAGAAACCATTCAGCCACAAGAGTCTAGAGCCTGGGCCTTCTGACTCTTAGTTTAGGGTTCACAGGAACTTTCTTTTAAAAGTCACATGCAAATACGCAAGAGCTACAAAAGAAATTGTATAGCCCTAAGAAAAGCATTGTATAATTTTGAATACATTGTTTCTAGAAGTTGCAGAGCTGTATTTTTGTTTGTTTTGTGTGTTATTTTTGTTATTGTTGAATTTGTTGTTTCTAGACAGGGTTTCTCTGTAGCCTTGGATGTTGTGGAACTCACTTTGTAGACCAGGTTCCCTGCAAACTCGGATCCACCTGCCTCTGCTACCTGAGTGTTAGGAAAGGCCTGTCCCACCATTATCTGGTACAATATTATATCTTAAATTTCCTAAAACAACACAGTTTGGGGCCTTTATGTCTCAAAATTATTTTCAAGATTCCTGGTAGAGGAAGACTCAGTGGGTTACTAGGTTATCAAGTGTTAATAATTGGTGCCTTTCTTGGTGTGGGGAAAGGGTCTGTAGTACACTTGGGTGTTTTAGAGGAACAATGCACATAAGCATTTTGGTTCAATACAGATTTTACAATTTTGCTGCTCCACACACATTTAGAGCTTTTGAAAATGCCAGCTGTCACTCTAGAACACTTTTGTTAGGCATCCTGGCAAACACTGTCACTCATTTTTAAAAGTGTTTTATTTCTAAAATAACAAATCAGAATGGAAGGCTGTGGTGGTACATCCCTTTGATCCCAGTAGCACTTAGGTGACATAGGCAAGTGATCTCTGAGTTCAAAACCAGTCTGGGCTACACAGACACACTTCACTCCCACCACCTAGGTGGGTGGATGGGTGGATGAATGGATGCTACAATGGTTGAGTTATACTTCCTAAAAACACTCATTTTTAGATTTTATTAAAAACCATGTAACTTTGCTACAATTTTGCCTTTAACACACCCTTGTAATTTTCACCCTTAACACTGTATACTTCTTGCTACACCTAAAAGGTTGGTAATCAGTATTATACCTTGAGGTAAAAAGCAACCACAAATAAGACAGTAACATTCCTCATGATTGCAAGGGCACAGACACAAATGATGGTGCACTGACATAGCTTGTGTTGCTACATTAAACTCCAAATCCGATGCTGAGGAACCAAGGTGGCCCTCAGTTCATCAGAAGTGTGCACACTTAGCACAGCTCAGCAGAAGGTAAAGGGGATAGCATCAAGGAACACGGAACACCATCTTTAGCTTCCACACTGCTGTGTCTGTACCTGGAGCCAGCATCCACATGCAAGGCACACACTCAGCTAGCCAACTGGGGCCCAGAATTCCTGACAAATATGGGGTTTGCCCTCTTTATAAAAGCAAAAACTCTGAGGCGAAGGCTAATTAACTAATCCAAATTATAACACAATTCCCAAAGAAACCAGACAGTTCTAACCCTTCTTTCAGACAACTGTGAGCTTCCAGGACAAACGAAACACACTTCCAACTAATAGTGGTTGGCAAGTCCCAAAATACTTCAAAAGCTTTTGAAAATGAAAAGCAGCTTAGTAATTCAAGCTGCTTTCAGGAATAGCATCTTTAGCACTTCAAGACAGAGGCATGGCTTCTCACTTGGTAATGGAATGCCTGGGAGGCTGAAGGGGCTGTGGGGGACAGGAAGAGACGGTGGGTGCTATCTCGAACCTCCTCCTCCTCGTTATATATACATGTATTAAGGTTTATATAGTACACAAACAAATTTCTGCTTTTAAACGAGAACAAGCTATAACAAAATAGGTATTTAGTTGTTTCTAAGATAGAAAAGTGTTTAGTGCAACAGCAGCAGTCTGTGCTGGCTAGAAGATTTCAGACACTCCAGAACTTCCTAGTCCTTAAGCAAGTATAAGTGTCCGGCCCTCCCCTCATCATATCCGTTTTAGAATTGAGGGTGACTCTCTCAACAGACCACAAACATTTGGAAATACAATGTACATTTCAACAGTAACAATGTTCTCCACAAGTACATAGCAAGTCCTATTTCAACAAAGCACAGCATCCCACAAAAGACACATCCCAGGAAAGACAGAACACAGAACAGCACAGACTATACATATGCACAGAACATATGACCAATGCACAATTATTCCATTTCTTGACATGAAGGAAAATTCTATAAAGTCACTGCTCTGCAAGTGATGGCACAAATCCAGAGCCACTTGAGACAGACGTAACTAAGGCATCGTTTGAAAAAAATCACACTGAATGATGAAACTACCCAAAGCTCACAGCATCGAAAAGGCATGTGAATGCCCGAGAAATAAGACTACACTCTGTAGACTGTCACACTGGAACAAAGACACACACACACATGCATACGCACACACACAGAGGGAGGAAGGAGCAAGGGAAGGGAGGGAAAGATATTTCTTCACTGTCAGCTCATTTCTTGCTTATTTCTTTGAAATGAGCTGCTCTAAGGGGCTCTGGACAAACAACAGCTTCCACTACAAAATGCAAAGTGTTTTTCATCAATAAGCGAGTGACGACAACAACAACAACAACAAAAATTCCCAGCACTGGGGAGATTGAGACAGGTATACAGCTAACTTCAAGGCTAGATCCAGTTTCAAAACAGCGAGGGCCACAAAGACAGAAACCTTGTCTCGAAAAACTAAAAGGAGAAAAATGCTAGCTTTCTCAGAGGTATAATAAATAGTGTGTGTGTGTGTGTGTGTGTGCCCGTGTGCACACACATGTGCGTCCACTAGCTTTATGCATGGTCAGAAGAGTGTGTGAAATACCCCTTGAATTGTGGGCAGCCATGAACAGTCACCTGGTGCTAAGAATGGAGCCCTCTTAGCCGAACAGTGGTGGCGCATGCCTTTAATCCCAGCACTTGGGAGGCAGAGGCAGGCGGATTTCTGAGTTCGAGGCCAGGCCAGCCTGGTCTACAGAGTGAGTTCCAGGACAACCAGGGCTACACAGAGAAACCCTGTCTTGAAAAACAAAACCAAAAAAAAAAAAAAAAAAAAAAAAAAAGAAAGCATGGAGCCCTCTTCTCTGTAGAAGTACACTCTGAACCATGGAGCCATCTCACCAGCCCACCTTTCAACTTATGAGAGGAGAGCCATTTCCTTCTCCAGGTCAAAGGCAGAGCCTTCCTGACGGACAGTGGCATGCCCTAACTCCAGTCACCCTGACAACATTTGTCTTTCAGAGTATGTACACAGTTGCCATTCTAAGTGTACAAGTATGGGGAGGTCAAGAGGTTTCAGTGCGCTGTGGAGGACTGCACGTGAGCTCAGCATCCAGGTGCCGGTCTAGGATGAAGACTCCAAGTCTGAACTCACTGAGGAAGTAGGAACAAAGTACACCTCTGGAAGTTCTCACAGAAAAGGTAGAGCTGTCCAAGACTCATACTCTAAGAGACCCTAAGAGACAGAGGTGAAAAAACACCGCCACAGGCCTACAGCAATCAATCCCTGACCATCTCCCAGTACCAGGGAGGGCCTGCACATGAACCATGAGCAGTGAGCACACAACTTCCCAGCCTCTTCCATGTTTGGTATCTGGCACTTCTCAAAGAAAGAAAAGGTGGCAAAAGCAAAGCCAAACAAATTCCAACCTTTGAGCAGCATTCCCAAGCAAAGTACTTGCAAACCAAACCAAACATATGTCTCAGCTCACTGAGAGAAAATACACCAAGCACTAGATGTGAGAGCATGGTACCATGGAAAGCATGCTCTTCAATGTCCACACTAAATTATGAACATTATTAACAGTTACATTTAATACCAAGACATGAAAACTGTTGGGAAGGTGAGTTAATCTAATGATTCTATGTGTCTAATTAGTTTGGATAGATATGTGAGAGATTTTAAACAAAGTTGCCTACAGAACCGAAATTGTAAACAAGCACAAAGCCATCACGGGATTTACTCCCTCCTTTTATGTCTGTGTGAACCCAGGAAAGGTATAAAGGAGGAGAAAGCCATGAGCACACACAAACCTAAACCACAAGACAAATGATCTAAACCCAAGCCATAGGAAGCCACTGGAAAGTGTGATATCTCCATGAGAAGTGATGTCGCAACTCTCCCCGGTTAAACCCACGATCTTGCCACAAGCCTCAACCAAAGCCCACAGCTGTCAGCTTCGAGTGCCTCCAGCGAGGAGCCAAGACTGCATGGGAAATGAGCAGACCTGGAGCTGACGGCACCGGGCCCCACTGGCTGCTGAAACACTACTGGGGTGGAATATTATGCTGCTCAAAACCAGTGAGGCTCAGAATTCTAAGTTGTTGACAGGTCCTCAGAAAGACCTGCTCTAGCTAGCAGTGCACACCCTGTCCATGGAGCATCACCCACGGTGTGCATGGCAGCACCTCACACATGGCTTCAAGGACATGCCTACTCTTGGTACACTACGCATGCGCCTAGTGTCCTCTCCGAGTCAAAACACTTAAGGTTAAAGGAGAGTCTTGTTAGACTGTTGAGGAGACTGAACTTGGTTTACAAGGACTCGGGGTTGTTTAATGAGCTGCTTCAAATACACACATCTTTACCAAGCCCTGGGTGTGTCTCGACAAACCACTTAGCACAACTCCAAGAACCTAGGCACCTTCCAACACAGTATCAAATAGCACCTGTAAACATCTAGGAGAAGCGATGCTACGGTCTGGGTTTCAGATCATGGAGAACCTACTCTCTAGACCCAGCAATCCCAATACTAGTTACCAAAAGATTTGAAATCACCTTGTCAAGAAGTATCTGCAGGGGGCTGGAGAGGTGGTTTTGTGGTTAAGAACCCAGTACAGTTCCCACCACCCACAGAGTGGCTCAAAAACACCAATAAACTCCAATCCCAGGGGATCGAACACCCTCTTCTGGACTCTGAAAGCACCAGGCAAGCATATGATGCACAGATTTACACGCAGGCAAAACACTCACACACATAACTAAGAATTTCTGAAGAGAGAGATCTGCATCCTCACGTTCACTACTGTCACAAAGCTGGGGCATACGTCACCTAAGAGACAGAGAATTAGAACCCTAACAGATGCATGTATAGCATACATTCTGCCTTAAAACCACACTCTTCTTTCTGTACCCAGGGTGAACTAAGTGAAATAGGCCAACCACAGAAACATAATTATGCTATCTATGACCTTACCTATACACAGAGTCAGAAACCATGGGACCCAGGACACTCAGAGTGAACAGTGGTTCCAGAGGCCAAGGACGTAGGGAAAGGAGGATAACAGGCTCAGAGGACCAATCCGTCAGGAGGAGAAGGCCTGTGGGTTGGTTTGGAGTGTACAATATAATGGGCACAGCTACTAAACATGTGTTGTGTATTTCAAAATTGTCAAGTTCTGTGTTCTCACCATAAAGCAGTTAAGATTGTGAGGTGATGGACATCTTCATTATTTTGATTTAATAATTCTCCATTGTTTCAATGACTCATAATGTCACTTTGTCCCCCATAAACACAATTATACATTTATAACTGTGCCAGTACAAGAAGAAAAATAGAGAGAGCTGGGAGTGCAGCTCAGTGGGAAGCCCCTGTATGGCACATATAAAAGAAACCTAGATTCAGCTCTCAGCAGCACACACACTATGAGCTGCAGATGGCACAAGGAAGGTATGCATCTTATGTAAGAGAGAAAGGTTCACATGTAAGACATACATACTTGACACGAGACAGGAGATATATCACATATGTAGTTTATGCATAAAACTCCTCATGCAAAGGTGATCGAAGTAGGTGCCTGAGGGGCCAGGGAAGGGACATTCATTTTCCTTCACATAATGTTCATAGCTTTAGTAAAGCCACTCTTTCCTAATCAGGAGCAAAACTGCAGTTTTTCTCATGAACTTGTTCTTGTTCTGGCTTTGTTTGGTTTTGGTTTCTGAGCTAGGTTTTCTATGTAGCCCTGTCAGGTCAGGAGTTTGCAGTCCTCCTCCTGTTCCAGCCTTCCCTAACCTTCTAGTTTCTGTGAGCTTTGAAATATATGATTCTTTAATATAAGAATAAAATCTTTCTGAGCTAGAATATACCTCATAAATTTGATTCCTAGAAGCACTTCCCTAAGTTACATAATAGAGATTTGGGGATTAATTTTCACTTTGCATTTTTGGTGAAATGACCTAGCATATAAAACTATCTATAACTGCTGGGAAAGCTGCTTCTCCACCAATCACCTAAATTCAGATCTAGCAACACTCCCATTAAATCTGGGGACTCTGACAGCGTGTAACTCACACTTCCAACATAGTTCTTACTAAGACCTGTTACACTTGTCTATAGACTTAGTTGACATTATTAATAGGAGTTTGTTCCGATTACAAAGATTTACTGATGCTTAAAGATAAACAGCAGTCACTGGGCATGGTGGCGTCTGCCTTTAATCCCAACACTCCTGAGGCACAGGCTGGTTGATCCTTGTGAGTTTCAGGCCAGCCTGGATTCTGTTACTCAGAGAAACCCTGTCAAAAGACAATCAGCAGTCACTGTGTGATGCACACAGCACAGACACGCCTTGTGAATGATAGGAGGCTTTGCCTGACGTGGTGACACAAACCTTAATCCCAAACACCTGGGAGGCAGAGGCAGGCAGATCTCAAGGCCACACTGGTCTACAGAGTGAGTTCTAGAACAGCCAGGGCTACACAGAGAAACCCCGTCTAGAAAAACTGAAAACAAACAAACAAAAAATAGATAGCCGGGTTTGCCTAGGTAAAGCGAACCTTAGGTTTCTATGTAAAATACCAACTATCGCATGGTTATAAGCAGCGCTGTAAGTGCAATGCAGGTATTCGCTAGTACTCAGCATGGTAATGGGTAACACCAACATGTGCTCTTATAGAGTTCTTCCGGGACCCTCACCCCTGAACACACTTAAAATTCACACATCTTGGGACATGACAAACCACAGTTCCAAATGGTGACATATGCTACCTGCCCCGTGTGTGATCCTGACTAAGGCAGCTGCTACTTCAATAGCCAAAAAAAGAAAAAAAAAAAAAAAAAAAAACTCAGGCCCTTTAGATACTCCACAGAATTGATTTTTAAAATGTCTGTAGGGACTAAGATATGACTAGGGGGCAAAGCATGTGCTTAGCATGCAGAGAATCCCTGGGTTCAAGCCCCAGGAGCAGAAGAAAAAACAAAGAAAACTAAAAATGATACTAGGGTTGTATTTCTGGGGTTGGCAGAGTCCAAGTGGCCTCTTGTTATGGAGGAGTTAGACTGGCAGGAGGCTCTGCAGGTGCCACCTTGACGCAGGTATCCCATTATTATGTGGAGGCTAGACTGCCAAACTCCTGACTCAGAGAGCACGCACACAGAGACTGCTGAGGCTACTCCAAACAGCCTGGGAGCACGCAGCAGTCTTCCACAGTGAGTCAGTGAGCAGAGTCCATGGAGCACAGAGGTATGTTCTGGAAACCTGGCACACTTCAACAGTCAGACACCAACCTGTCCTTAAAATCCCATTCTCTCTCTCAAGAAGCAAATGGTAAGAAAGCATGCTATCCTTCAGTACCCCAGTTAGCCGCGGAACAAGCAAAGCTAGCTTCAACAGTTTCCTTCAGTCAGAGTCTTGCTGGGGCGGGGGTGCAGCTCACGGCAGAGGACAGGCTCAGTGTGTCACAGGCACACAAGCTTGGGAAAGAAAAAAACTAAAAATAGGGGAGAATATCATGAGTGACTCACAGAAGAGAGGCGGCTATAAATACAAATTACATTTAGATAGCACGTGCAGCAACTGTAAGTGCTTCATGAAACAATTTCCAGTTAAAAATCAACATTATCAGGGGTAGGAAAGAAACAAGTATAGCCAGCTTCAAGGAGACTACTAATAAATAGCAGGGAAGACTGGTGAGGAGTGTGCCTCACATGAGCTTGTATCGGATGCTTTAGGTTCTCACTGTCCAACCTGTGCTGGCCGTGTTGTCACTGTTCTACAAACAAGTACGCCACATTGCCAAAGCTATAGCTGTAACACCGTCCCACTCAAGTACTGTGACCCCCAACATGATGGCATGAATTTAACTTGGTTGTAAAATAAGTAAAATTTTTAAAAAGTTAAATAAAATAAAGTAAGCCCCCCTAAAAGAGTTCAATACTTTAAAACAATAAGCATATGTAAATGCAACTATTCAACAAGGCAATTCTGATCTCCAGAGGGGAATGTTGAGTTCTGAACCCTAAGCCTTGCCTCATCCAAGCCACCCAAGACTTAGCCAGACTGGCTCCATCCCAACCTCTCCTGTCCCTCTTCAAAGCCCCAGACAGGAGCAAGACTGGCACACAGATGTCAAGGACACATATCTCAGGATACCACACTCCAAGCTGGTCGCCATTCCACCTCAAACATTTCTGTTGTCTATAGCCCTTCACACATACTATTGCTGCCAAATGGATATAGCCAGGTTGATCTTGTCAATTCATGCAACAGGCACTCATTCACCCACTCTTTCTATGAATTTATCCAGTACTGGGTACCAGAGGTATAGAAATGCTATGCTAATGGTTTCCTCTCCCACACAGGATGTTCTTTAGAAATCAACAACTTCTTGAAGTTAAAATTAACCCACTTTCTTACTCATCCCCAAAACACCCTGCTATCCCTGCAACCCGCTTCAGAGACAATGTCACCTTGTTTCCTGTGGCCTCTTGATCTGGGCAGGTCTCCCTTAGGTTGCTCTGTTCCCTTTCAACTTTATAGATTATAAAATAAGTAAACAGTCATTATAAAAAAGGAAAATATCCACTGTTCTTCACTATGAAGGAACCTCTGCCAATATGGCTTTGTCGGATGTCTTGCGGTTTCTTTAACAGAGCTGGGCCTAATTCTATAGAACACTCAGCATTCGCTGCTTTCCCTGGCTCTGCTCTTGCTGCTGGTGTCAATGGCACTGCTCACCTAGACAGTGCTTCCGTTTCACAGAACCAAATGCCTCTGTCATATGTTGGAAAAGTTTGCACCAAAGCATTACTGGGCCAAGAGAGACGAACTGTAAAGATTTTGATTACAAAACCAGTGATTTTTTTTTTTTTTCAGAAAAATAAAATCAATTTACACTGGAGTGGTTTCTGAAAGTGTTGTTTTGATGACACCCTTAATAAAATGCAGTTACCCCTTTATTTTATCAATCATTTAATAATTAACAGAAAGTAGTATGTTAGCTGCTAATTTAAGACTCCATTCTTTCTATACTCTAAAATAGTCTCTGCCCCACAGATGACACAAGTAGCCCACTAATGTGCCTGGCATTTTGGCCTTTCTGGCCAAAGCTAGACATTGCTGCCTCATGGGTTCATAACCTGAGGCCATAACCATCCCTGGAAGCATCTGACTATTCTTGAGAAGTCAAGCCTACCGTTCTGGCAACAGTGAGTTCCGATGGAGCCACCAGGAAGCCAGCCCTAGCTACTCCCCACCTCCCAGCAACTGGTAAGACAGGCCAAACGCCTAGCTGGCGTTTTAACAGACTTCCACCGAAACTCCAAGTTCTGAGCAGCATTTCAGTTCTCCCTGCTACTGACCCATGGCTCTACACATTCTTTTCAAGGTAGCCAGCTAGTCCTTACAACATGAACTGAGTCTGTGCATACACCTGGATGCAGAAAACATGTCCCCATTCCTATTTACAGTTTCCCACATACATGTGAAAGGACACGGCCACTTCCATGCTGTTCGTACAAAACAAGAACACAAAATAAATCAATATGAAGGAAGTCAAGGACAAGCCCTAGTGTTTTGGTTCTTAGACTCAGACATAAAGTTAAATTGAAGGATGCTTCATTCATTAAATATGCAACTCTACAGGAGGAAAATTAACAAGTTTTAAACTTTTAAAATGTAATTACGTATTCTTATTTGAGGCAGGGTCTGATGTACCCCTAGCTGGTGTGGAACTCACAGATCTCTCTCTCCCTCCCATGATTTGGGATTCAAGGCATACAAAACCATGCCTAGCTAACTTTTTCTTTTTTCTTTTTTAATAAAAACGTATTCTTTTCCTCAAATCACATCATATTTAATAGATTTTAATTTCTTACGTTATTTATGTGTAAGGAATCATGAAGATAGCCGATCACAGCCTCAAACCCTCAGATCCAAAGTGTAAAAAAAGCCAGCAATCCTGTACACGCTGGCTGGAGCTCTCAGCTCCTCTCAACCCTCACAATGCTCCAAATGCAGAGGTGGATGAAAAGGTCAGTCTGTCTTTGACCTTCCCAGGCTGAACTCTGGAGACTGTCAACAGTAACTCAGAACAACAGAGTACCCTTAAAAGAAAAGACCCCAGTGCATTATCAGCTCAGCACATCCTCAGGGCTTCTAATACATAACTTACTCCACAGGTTTCGCTAAGGCTCCAGATGGGACAATCAGTAACTCAAACAGTACTAACCTACTCCAATGCCTTTGCCAAAGTCCTTGTTGAATTTCAGAATTTTCCATTCCTGTGACAAGGTGGTAGCTTTGAAATCCAGGAGATTAAATGCATCCTGCTTGCATCTGCAGCACTTGTACATGCTTTGTATTTAGTTACATTTGGATCATGGTATTATTAAGGAATCTATCTGAAATAAGTTAAGTATACCTTGTAACAGAAAAGAAAATAGCTGTGTGTCACTCTCCTAAATGCTCACCTACACCGGCACAGTCACAAGCAGCCCAGGCATTTCTACAGAAACCACAGAAACCAGAACTCAGCACCATGTTGTTCAGTGACGCCTGAAAGCTTTCTAAGTCCAAACCAGCTTCATCCACTAGTGTCTCACAAACAAATACCGATTTTAAGCAGCTCGTCCATCTATTCTAAAAAAGGCAGGGCAATAAACCACAGCATTGACTGATAAAGTTTACTCAGCTAAAAGGCAGCCAGTTCAACAGCAGCAATCATCTCTCAACATGATTGTCCCCGCAACCAAGCCAACAACACAGCAAAACCAAGTCTGACTGTGGCACAAAATCTACCTGGTTTCCAAGCCGGGTCTTGCTAGAGAAAGCAACCATTCAGTGGATAATTTAACCAAACACCATTATGTTAAGAGAGATATTTAAAAAAAAAAAAAAAACAAGATAAATGAAGAAACAGGCTGGATGGATAGATGGAAAGACACAAGGATACTGACAGATGAGAAATGACAGCTGATGACAGAGAGATGAAACTTCTCTGAAGCCACATGACCTGCCACCACATACCTTCAGCAATCCCCAGTCCTCAGGAGTGAGCATGTTGATTAACTAGCTTCCTGCATCCCAGAGGCTCAACCCACATTTCCTGATTTCTGTGACAAAGATTGTCATTAACCCTCCAAGCTCACCAGGAATGCAGGACCAGTGTGGCTGCACTTAAAAACCTTTCATCTAGCTGCAGGAAAACAAAAACACTGTGAAACTGGTATGGCAAGTTGTACAACCTAGCACTATTATACCTTCCTAGTTTCAGATGAGCCTGCCTGACTAATTAGCATACCTAAGACACAGAAAAGTGGAACATTCATAGACTGTGTTGGGACAGTAGGAACTAATCAAATTGACCAAGTCTGAACAGAGTAGGCCATTTAACAAATATGATAAAGGCCCAAATGTTGTAACTGTCGAAAACAACAACAACAATAAAACCCAGAAAACAAGACTGCATTACATTTTCTAGCTATAAAGTTCTTTACTGTGTTCTTTTTTAAGACAATTTTACATCTTTGGCTATAATATGTGACATTCTTGAATATAATTTTCCTAGTCCCTCCAAGCCATCTATGTATTGTTAAACTTTACTCCTTAGGGTCTTAAGAAATGTTTCATTGGTTAAGATCAAAAGTTGCTCTTGCAGAAGACCTGGGTTTGATTTCCAGTACCCACACAGCCGCTAGCTCACAACCACACCAACACCTTCTTTGGATCTTTTGAATTCGTTCCACAGATAAAGATCTTTATTGTGGTGGAAAGAACTTGCCTTAAGTGTGCAAGGCTCCAAGTTCCATGAAATCTGCAGCTGCAGAGGTGTGTGTGTGTGTGTGTGTGTGTGTGTGTGTGTGGTGTGTGTGTAGTTGTCACCATTTAATTTTCTTAACTAAAATTCTAACCTAGCTATTCCTGGTAGCATCCCTGTAAACCCAGCATGTTGGGAACAGAGGCCAACCACACTTACAAGGTGAGCTTGTGGTGAGCCTGGGTGCTCTTGCTCTCCTATGCCCAAACCTCACCCCACAAACTAAACTAAACAGATTCTAGAATACTGAGAGATAGTTTCTCCTCCCACAGACTATTAAAGGAAGACCTGTGTTAATGTCAGTGATCAAATAATAAATCAAGGCTGCCTTATAAAAAACAGGGACTGGGAGACTGGGGCCACATGCATCAGGTAATGCATACCACACAAGTACAAGGACCTGAGCTTAAACCCCCATGTAAAATATATGGCTGCAGATCCCTGGAGCTGACCCGCTTGCCAATTAACTAGCTGAATTAATGAACTCCAAGTTCAGTAAGAGAGTCCATCTCAAGAGACAAGGGCGGGAGGTGATGGAAGATGACACTCTGGCCCACATCCACACACTTGCACACACACATGAACATATATCTACTATAATACACTCCAAAACAAAACAATGAAAACATATTAGGAGGAAAAGAATCATCAGTACTCAAAGACCATGTATATAATATATAACTATTAATCTCTATGCATGGGTAAGAGTATACTTGCACATTAAATATTTTTATTTTGAAATATAACTTATAATTTGCATTTCCCCTGTATAAAACTAAATTTCTTACTAACAAATTAAAATGTAAAGAACAGGGAAAGTAACTCTGGCATTGATAGTAAGTCAGGAAGCCATGTAGCTCCCAGGGCCCTCTTGCACTGCTGATGAGATATGTGTCACTATGGGAAAACTGATGTCACAGTTGTCCCTGAGTGTGGAAAGGGGTAGGTTTCAGGACCCCTGTGCATCCAAAATGCTGTAGCTGTTCAGGGTCTTCTACAAAGCCAACTACTATTTGCACACCCCCAACTCCTTCTGCATATGCAAAAGCATCTCTAGATTACTCACGAAGCTTACCACAGTATAAACGCTGCGTAAACTTGCATCTACTCAGCAATAGGGCAGTTTTGTTTCACATACTTTCAAAGCATCTGGCAGAACCTGTAGATACAGAAAGCTAGCTGGGATAATCAACTGTCAACTCTAGATTAGCTTTTGATTCACCAGGGAGACGTGCCTTCTGGGAGTTATCATGATTAAGTGGGAAAACCAGTCACCCATGGCTCCATTCCTTAGGCTGGGATCTTAGCCTATATAAAAAGAAGCACTAGCATGCATCTCCTTCTGCCCCATGTCTTCTCCACCACTCCAGACTCTCTCTGGGAACTCAAGATACACACTGCCTTTATTACAGCAACAGAAAAGAGACTAATTCCTAGACTACACTTACTATTGCTCAATAGACAGTATTTCTAAGAATAAATAATTTAGGAAGATTCACATTCTCTAACGACATATAGAGGAATCTTCACAGTAACTTCATCCCTAACAGGCAAAACCAATGTGCCTCAAATATTCATACAAATATTAAAGATTCAGTCCACATCAACGAAGGCACTATAAGCCAAAGATGGGTGGATCTCGCAGATTTAAGGGTCTGAAAAGAAGCTGGGCACAAAAACAGTGTGCACCCACACACACACAAAATTCTATTTTTATGAAGTTAAAAGCCTGGTAAAAACTCATCCTTGGGGACGGAGACATATCTGTAGAGAGGAATGTTGAGGTGGCGGTTGTCTTTGGGAGGGAGAAGAGGGAATTTTGAGCACTGGAGATGCCTGGTGTGTACACAGGCAACACTGTACTCTTACTGCGGACATATTCTTGGATATGGGAACGCTGCATCACACATCCCCCGTCACTCGCTGACTTGCAGACTTCAGCATGATAATGGAGTAGCTACATCTGACTCTCTTCCTCTGCATGTGGAGGATGGTGCTTTTGAGACAGAGCTGACAGTAAGACTGTAAACCACACAAGTCTGTGTGTATATTTTTACCTAGGTTCTCACTGCACCACACAAGGAGCATGGAGACGGTACACTTGAATGCCAGAAATAAGAAGCAACAGCTGACAACTATGCACAGAAATCAGGAACAGAAACAAGCTTTGGACAAGTCTGACGTCTCAGTCTAAGAGCAAAATACTCAATACGGCACCAAAACCATGGGTGTGCTTTCTCACGTCACGAGAAAAAAAACTTACCTTGTGAAATCTTAAAAGGCTTGACTGCAGCACACTTAGGAAAAACCTTACCTTTGAAGTGCTTCTAAAAGCAACTCTAACTCAGAAGGAGGAGGTTATCTCCAGTTACTTAGAAGAGACAGCTGTGCGGAATAATAAATAAAAGGCTAGCAGCTGCTGCAGCAAACACCTGTTAACACCAATACTCCAGAGACTGAGGCAGGAGGATCACAAACTCAAGTCCAGCCTGGGCTACATGGTGAGGAAATAATACAGTAATTTTTCCCTATCTTACATGCTCTTCATTAGTGACTTTTTGAGAGGGTCTCTGATGGAAGAACCCTCAGCACAGAAAGGAAGTTCTAAGACAAACGGTGAATTTACAAGAATGCCCACACTGTAAAGCTTTAGCTACAGAAAGCAAAGTCTAGGTTCACAATTTCAACTATGTGTTCTCTACAATTGCTGTTTATGAATCTTAGATAATAGTTCAAACTAAAACTACTGAGATGTCTTAACAGAACAAAAAATACAAAAAAAAAAAACAAAAAAAAACCCAAAAACCAAAAAACTCTAACTTGACTGACCTGTAACAAACCTTTAACAGAGCAAGCACACACAGGACCATAGCAGGACTTTTTAACATCCACTTTTATGTCTTAACACATCCAAATTCAAACTTCCGGGTCCTGACAGAATACAAATCTTCAAAATGAAGTCAGAGTCATTTGAACATCTGGTTAGTGCAACTCCAGCTCATAAATTATGCAAGGCAGTTTCCTTTTTACACTTGTCTACAGTTTACAGAACTCACAGTTGAGGGCAGCTGAGGTGACGAAGCTATCCCTCCTCTAAGCTGTCTCTACTCACACCACTGCTGCACTTTGCGCCAACCGTTCAGAGCGTCCGAGCTGCACCTTGTCAGAAGAACCACAGTAGCCTCAGCCTTGGCCATGCGCCCCGTAAGCCCCAACTGAGCGTTCCCTGTGCCGTCTGGCTTCTGCTTTCTGTTCGGTCTCTCTAAGGAACCATCTCCCCTGCTGGCCCTGAGCTTCCAGGCCTGTACATGACGTAAGCTTTACTTTTAAATGCAATACTCTCATTATTCAGTAAAGTGGCAACCAAATATTGTGAAAAAAATAAAAGCCTTTGTGATGGACGCCAGAGTCCTGGCCTGGCCAAGGTGTTGAGACTCAGTGTGATTCTCACAAACAGGGTCAAAACACCGTTTAAACAGCAAGCCATGACTCTTGTGACACAAAACACACTGCAAGCCCCACCAAAGGCAACTCTCCTTTAGTTTTTATTATTATTATTATTATTAATTACAGGGAATGGGGTGCCCATGAAGTCCAAAAGAGGGCATCCAATTCCCTTGCCTGGAGTTCCAACAGACACTTATGAGCCATCTGCCATGGTGCTGGGATCCAAACTTGGTCCTTGCAGATAGCAATAAGGGCTCTGTACCACTGAGTCATCGCTCTAGCCCAATTTTCATGAAAAAGGAATATCTCCTGACCTCCTTTAATTTCAAAGAGCTCATCTTAGGAAAAAGCAGGGGCTCAGTGAGGACCTTACATCTACTGCTTTCCGCAAACAGAAGCAGCTATCTACAAGAACTACAATACAGGGGCTGGGGGGCCAACACAACCACGCGGAGCAAAGGCAGGACAAAGCACTCAGGATTCAAAATGTTTTAATGTCTAGGAAGTTTTCAGTAAGATAACTACACTGTGTTCTCAGGGCATCTGTGCCAAGTTCCATCCACTGTGAATTCAAGTGGTTACAGTACAAGTAGGTTTCAAACTATGCTTAATAATTAAAAGAGAACCAGAACTTGATTAGTCAGGACATTACATTACAGGATGCATGAATTTCTATGAATTTCTATGCCTATGTAGAATACTGGTCTTAAGAAAACTTCTTCCCAAGCAACTCCTAACTCAATGAAGGTGAGTCCTCCTCTGTGGACGCTGACAGACAAGTGTGCCAAATCCCCTGTGACTATCTGAGGCACCAACTCTGTAGCTGGTGAGGTGAACGAATGCATAAGCATAATTACCATATGTGTACATCAAATTAAAGTCTCCCCTCAGAAAAAGCTCAAAGTGGCCGCAC
The DNA here is from genome assembly GCA_021653895.1 of Mastomys natalensis. Classification (NCBI taxonomy): domain Eukaryota; kingdom Metazoa; phylum Chordata; class Mammalia; order Rodentia; family Muridae; genus Mastomys; species Mastomys natalensis. The sequence continues at coordinate 10,559 of JAJTUV010001318.1, read as the reverse complement.
CCTGACTGTCTTCATGGATGGCTCAGAGCCTATTTAATCTTGAAAGCTCAAACTCCAGGAGTCCACAGTTGAGCGGACTGCATGCTTTTTGCAACTATGGAGAGGGTTGTTTCATACACCTGAGGCGTCACACAATGGAGGTGAAAGCCACATGACAACGAACTGTGCCTGTATCTTAATCATTAGCCTAAGTTGTCAGAGTAGTTGTGTGGGCTAAAGGCTTCTACTTCACAAAGAACTCAGCTTACTAGCTGCTCTAAGACCCTCTGTTGGCCCAGAGCAGAGAAGCAACCCTGCTTCCACTCTGAACCCCGCTGCACCCTACCCTCACTCACCGGGACCCAGCAGCACAGTTTCACAGATGGCAGGACAATGCTTTCTATAGGTGCTTACAGGCCATATTCAAAGGACTTTATATATGCAGACTTGAATAAATTAACTTAAATCCAAACTCAACCAAGTTCAGAATAATGTGAAATACACATCTTGGTGCTGGGACATGGAGACAAGACAAGGCAGCTTCAGTCACAGTCTAAGCTGCCATGCCTTTCCACTCTGCCGCTCCTGAATGGCAGCACTGAGCAATGCTGGGCACGGGCCTTCGACTCTGAGCCTCTTTCTCAGTAGCAGCTGTTGCTGCCCGGCTCAGCACCACCGTACTGACCTACTGTATTTCAGTCTCCTCCAGAAACCGCTGGGTAGCTAGGGATGACGGTTCACAGAAACAGCTTACGTACTCTAAACTTGTAATTCACAGCAGCGTGCAGAAGCATGGACGCTGGAAAGGAAAGGCCTGCTCTATCTATCTGTGGGGCTCGTAACAAAGCCAGGGCACGCAGAGGATCACCATCCCTTGCTGCCACTTCCACCTTCTCGCCTCAGAGCTTGCTCCAGCAGAGATGTTCCAGCATAAGGGAGGCTGTGGCAGCTTGCCTGAAGGTTGAGAGGGCCATGGGTGGGTCACAGCCCTGGGAAATGCTCTCTCTGTAGGAGCACATCTGCTAACTGGTCCTGTCCCATCTTATACCCTGTCTGCATCAGCTCGGTGTTCTCACGTCGCATGTGTGTGCCCAGGTCTGTCCAGTAGCTTCCTAGCTACAAAATCTGCACTGTCCACTGCTAGCCATCAAATATGAAAGTAGTTCATATCATGCCCCAATCCTTCCTGGAGAGATGGTTCAACCCAAATGTCCTATCTGACATGCTGACAACTTTCAGTGACTCTTACTGGTAAGGCTGACCCATTTTTTTACACCTCTTGCTTCTTAGGACAGTTTGTACCTTTACACTGACTTGCCTAAGCTGATTTCCCTTTTCAGATGGATTAAAACATCAGTTCTAAACATCCTCTCTATCCAATTCCACACTGTGACTATCTTAACTTGAAACTTTAAGGTCTGGTGTAGCCCAAATCCTGTCTTTGAGATATTGAGACAATAGAGAGGGGCACAGGCAAAGCACTGAGTACATCCACCCTCAAGAGTACATTCCCAGTGACTCCAGTGCTTTCTTGAAGCACCCAGTTCATCCACCACCTCACAACGGCACTGAAGAAGAACAGGCCGTCAGCGCCTGGGTCTTTGGAGAGACACTGCCCATCCATGCCGGGGCAGTCTCTGCCGAGTTCCCGCTAGAAGGAGAGGACGTTCCTGATCCAGCACACAGAACAGTCTCTAGTGCAGGATGAGGGCGATCTGGGCCTTTCTGGAACCCAATCAGGGCCAACTCTCAGAAGCTGCCACAACCACACTGGCTGACTCCTAGCCAGAACACCACCACTGTAAAGTCACTGGCAATGTGTGCCTCTCAGCACAGTTCTGGTCAGTGAACTTGAGAGGGAGGGAGGGAGGGAGGGAAGGAGGGAGGGAGGAAGGAGGGAGGAAGAAAGGAAAGGAGGGAGGTAGGGAGGGAGGGAGGGAGGAAGGGAAGGAAGGAGGGAGGAAGGAAAGGAGGGGGAGGGAGGGAGGAGCTTAACTTCAATAATGGGCAACATAACAATGCATTTAATGATACTCAAACAAATGTGGGATTGTTTTGCCTTGTTTCTGTAGCTATAGTTAGGATACATGGCCTCTGTAAGCTAAGTAGATCTCTAACCTGAGCTATACTCCAGTCTCAGACAATCCTTAACTGTCATATTCTTTGATATTCTCTTGTAACACAAAATTTAATTATCTATGAGTAGTCAGTAAAATTCTTGCAATGGTGTGTGACCTTCCCAACAATGGCCTTGGCTCCTTTGAGAATTACTACTGACCTTTGTGGTACAAATAAAACAGATACAACCCCAAAAGATTCCTAGTAAGTACGTACACACTTGCCAGCCTCACGCTTACATTTTTAAGTTAGCAACCTTCTGTTCAATGACAGGCAAGGGATAAGCTGTCCAACTCTGCCCAGGCGATGCAGCTACGAGGTGAGCACTGGACCTTAGCCCTACGTACCCAGCGCCCTGAACACCTCATGCCAGAACATGTCAATTAAAATGTGTTGTCCGTCCGTGTATTTCATATTCAATCACACGAGACTTTGAACATAAGCACACTTTACCTTTACTTTCTTCATGATGAGAGGTTCTGAATGTGACAGACTTTATACAAAACTCTTAGGATTCTTTTCTTTTAAGAAAAACTGAAAACTTTTTTGAAATGCTGCCAGGGCATTTTTATAAATTTGTTATAACTATTACAAAACCACCAACCTCACTTTATGTGAGATTACATAATGCATCAGCCATTTCTAAATTATCTGTGCTTTGACATTAACTGAGTTTCTTAGATCTTTAAAATTCCTAGTACTGAGTTGGGGGTGTTGTTATTGTTGGTGGTGGTGCTGTTAGCTTTACCACACTCAGGCAGTCAACTTCAGGATCCTGAAAACTAACTGAACATAAACTAGCAAAACACAATGGAAAATCAAGATTGCCTTTTAGGCCCAGACACATCAGACTTTTAATAACTGGCTTTCATGGATAAATTTGGTAGCTTTTATAGAATTTGAAATAATCTAACGAATTATTTTCCTCAGTTTAACAGATAAAAAGATTTTTATTTCTTCCTAACATTTGTCCAAGTCAAATAAGACACTTCCAGTTTAATATGCTGAAAAAAACGTAAACTACCCCAGCCTCTTTGCAGTTCTGCTTTGTCGTCCTTGGACAGCCCACACTCACGCACAATTTCCTGACAATGTCAGACACTGTTGAAAGCACGAGACACTGCCAGGGTAGCAGAGGACACGTATGCTATGATAGAGTCTCATCATGTTCTGCAATGGGACATACTCTCCAACCTTTGTAGCTTCACACACCCCCTAGGTAGCTGTAACTTATCTGTCAATATTTATGCTTCCTTAGGAATAACGTAGATTCCAAAGATGATGTCTAACGCAGACAATATATTTTATATATTTGATATAATATATAAAAGACATCACCGGACAAATTACATGAGCTAGCACCTTGGTCATTAACTGTTTACTTGTACACTGTTTCACTGCAAGCACCAAGCAAAGTAACCAGCCGGTATCCCCAGATAGTCAAGTAAGCTTGCATCACTCCAACGATGACTATACAGACATTAGCATGCACCTGAAGCGATGAATCGGGGACAGGGGGTAACTTACAAGGTGTAAAACCACAAGAACTGAAGCTTACTCAAATATTTCTTTAAAACTTATGTTTTTTTAAATGAAATTGGAGGAAAATATCTACTTACGCCTTTCCCTAAAGTTTCATTCTGTGATACATAACATCCTTCCCCAAATATCATTAAAAACTTGCTCACAGATGACCTGTTCTAAAACCATCACAATTTCAAAGGTGACACAAAAGCCTCCAGCGTCCTCCTGAGCACAGCCCGGGAGCTGTGAGTGAGTGGCAAGGAAACCTCTGCCTTCCATTAATTATTTCAACCTGACCTGAAACTCTCCGTCTACATCAGGGTTAAGAAGAGTAAAAAAAGACACTCAATAAACTCTTCAAGATAATGAGCTTCCCCAAACCTACCTCAGGTGACTGTAGAACCTGGAACCCAATTAGTCTGTTCTTGGCTACTCAGACTGGCAACTTGGCCTTTTTAATGCATATATTCTACGAACACAGCACAAAAGTGCACTTATATACAGTTCTATAAAAGGTAGAGAGCAAAAGCAAGCCATTCAACAAAAACTCAGAACCTCGGTGAATGCTGTCAAGGTCCAACCACACACAAGGACCTCATGCTGAAGTGGGCCAGTGCCTCCGCCCAGTGAGGCTGAGGTCTTGAAACCCACTGTAGACGGACGAGTGTTTCAGGGCAGATGGCAGGCAGGGAGGTGATCTGTGTCTGGGAAAGGCAGAAGACCAGCCTAGGAGGTGTGAAGGCAGGTCCTAAGAGAAGACAGCCCTGGGCTACAAACCAGAAGCTGGCCTTCAGTCCCCTCAGCAGCCATTCTCCAGCTCAGGTTCAGCCCTCAAATTCTCCCTCAGCACTCACTCACTGGCTCTGCTTCTAGCCAGGGGGAGGAGCTACACAGTGCCTTTCAGCTGTCTCCACTCCCAAGCCAGCACTGACACCAACAACAGAGCACTGGTGGGCATGCTGGAGACTAGAGAAGGAAACAGACTGGCAGGCGGGGGAAGGGGAGGAAGGGCGCGAGGGGAATGGGCCGGCAGACAGGCAGGCAGACAGACAGACAGACAGACAGACAGACAGCTAGCTTCTCTTTGAACCAAGGCAGGGATCGAAGCAAGAAATGGAAAGAAAAGAGGAAGTGGAAAAAGACATCTGGACACTCATGTTCTGACAGGGGGTAAGTCAGAACTATATATGTCAAGATCTGTTTAGTAGCAAAACTTAAGAATTCCGAAGACAAAACACAGTTCTAAACTGCATTATAAAGATAATAAACACTAACCTGTCTCAAGAAAGCAATTCATTTATTTAATATAAAACCTGTGTCAAGTGGAGTTGATGTTAACATGCCCCATTCAATGCCGGTGCCAAACTGCTTGTGTGTGGTGAATTATAGCAGCCAGGTAATCTACAAGTCATTTCACAGCCAAGCACCTCAGCCACACCTGGAAACAGTTAAGCCTGTCACGCCAGGGATGTTAGTAGTTAGAAGAGAGGCCTAAAGATTAACCACATCTGAAAGTTAAATTATCATTTCATATGGGTCCAAAGGATCACCAACAATGTAATACGGTTTGCTCCCTAGGAGTTAGAAGGAAGCACTGACACGGGGACACGGGGCTAATCACCTTCCAGGCCTTCACAGGCAGCTCTATTAAAGAACCTGTAAATGTGTCACACGTGGCTCTGAACGTTCTTCTTAAGCCAGGGTGTTCTTCAAATTCAGAAATGTCAGTTTTCAGCCAGATACAATTTCAAAGCGTTTGTAAGGAAGTAGACTTACTGTAACTTTAGCCACCCAGCTGGTGACCATGTGTAGGATGGTAGTAAACAACTCAAAGGGACAAGAAACAAGCAATTCAAGCAGGAGCTACAAAACAATCCACAGTAGTCAGATGCAACCAAGATCGACTTCTAGGAAGGCGGCCCACACTTGGCCCTCCTTCAGGCACCTTGTGAAGTTATATTAATACGAAGAAACACTCTTAATTTGGGTTGGTTTTAGCTCTAAGACCTTAAATGCAGAACAGACTTTCTCACTAACTTTATTTATGTGCCTAACGCCCTCTGCCAATACTCTCCAAAGCACAAGAGTTTTCACATCTACCCCCTACACACCCACCCACACACCACACACACACACACACCTACACACACATACCACTTTTAAGGAAGCAAATAAAAAAGACGCAAAGTGTTTTGCCAGAGGCCAGAAGACAGTGTGGGGCAGAGAAAGGGCAAGTACAAGTTCAAACAGCTTCAGGAGCTGAGACTTGACCAATCCTTACAACCAGGGCCCCAGATCAACCATCTCACTCACCACACTGCAAGTCTGCCCTGTCCCCACCCTGGGGTGCAAACCCAAGCAATACAGGCTGCTTTCCCTCAAACAGTCTTCCTTCCAGTGCCCTCTAGGGCTAGAGTCTACCACACTGTCCTAGTATGTGTCCTAGTAGTGATGAGAAGTGGGTTACCTGAGATGTTTCTAATGTGCAGAAACCTACAGTCTTTTTTCTGTTTGCTTGTTTGTTTGGTTTTTTGGTTTTGGTTTTGGTTTTGGTTCTGGTTTTGGTTTTGTTTTAGATACTGCAGCTCTGGCTGTCCTGGAACTTGCTTATGTAGACCAGACTAGCCTCAAACTCAAAGAGATTCACCTGCCTCAACTGGAAATAAAGATGTACACCACCACACACAGTTACAGACAAAAATGTAAGCACTACCCATTTAAGCACACAACATTTCAGCAGGAGTACATTTTCCTGTGGATTCCAAGCTGCATAGAAGCCTGCTTTTCTGGCCTTCACCCTGGCTCCACCATTCTGACCTGTGTCACAGCTCTTAATAACTGTTTCCAGCCACTGGGCGTAAGTATCAAAGTGTCTGTGGATGATAATTACATCTTCTTGGAACAACCCTGTTGATGGGTCCAGGCCTGGGTCTTTAAGGAGCACAATACTGGTTTGTCTGCCAATGCTTGAATTTCAGATTGTCCCTGAAATGACTTATCAAACTGAACCTGCACTGGCTGCCTCTTCTCTAAAAATACCAACAAGGCCAATTGTTTCCTTTCACAAATTAAGACACGGTGTTATCACAAAAGGCCCATGAGAGAAAAACTTCCCCAGCCAGGCCTATCCTGCAGTGCCCAGAAGAGAGCTGGGACTGAGGAGAAAACAAACATGAGTCCTAGGTCCGACTACTACTCCCTGTGCTTTCCTGACTATCCATCCGTTCCCAACCCTCCCAACAGGGTGGGATTCCACTAGGCTTGGCTTGCTGACGGCTAATCACGAGCTCCCCTTCAAAGCCACCACTTCTGCATAAGATGCAATGGCAGATTCATGGCCAACTGGATCCTGACTGTGAGTAAGGTAGCACCTGTCTTTAAATCCTTGTTCTACAGGTGAGGGAACAAGCCAGGGCAAGGGGATTTGCTTCTGATGTTTACAAATCTACTCACACACAATAGCTCTTACCTTAAATTTTATAATAGTACCATGAGTTGTTGAGATACTATACCAAAAAGAATTATTTTAAAGGAGGAAAATATATAAAAGTTAGGCCTGCTCGACCATACTCAAGCCAAAGCCTCATTATGCCATTAAAAACAAAATAGCCCATGGATGCTGGCCACCCAGGAGCAGAGCTGCACAGAAGCCACTGTGTCGCTGGCGTGAGTAAGTTTGCTGCCCTTTGAGATGGCAGGGTAATCAAGCTTCGTAGGAAGAAAATGGTCAGGAGCCTCATTAAAGGAAACTAAAACCCAACTGCAATCAGTTTAATTATTCTCAATCAATATTTCCGGTACGTACTAACTGCTTAGACAACAAGAAAAGGATGAGTAAGAGCGGCCCCACCCTGTAGGGCGCCTCAACACTGAGATGCTGAGCAACAGCTGGAGAGAACAGCCCCAAGCTGCCCACCACCTGCACATCACAGGATGTAAGACCTCCAGAGCCACAGAGTGTGGTCTGCAAAGGCTGTAAGGAAAGGGCCCTTCACTCCTTCCCACAGCGGAGATGTGGGCAGTGGGGATCCCCAAGAGCTGAACTTGGGGGGGGTGGGGGGCAGAAGGGGCCCAAATGCTTATTCTGGATCACTGGAGCAGTGAGGTCAGAAAGGGCCAGCAAATCCACAGCTGGGCCAGTGTCTTGGCCAAGTGAGGGACCTTCTGCTTTCACTGTCGTCAGAGTACTGAATCCCAAGGGAAGATCTGGGCATGCAGGTGGCTGAAGCAGCCAATGGACCACAGTCCTCTTCAGGGATGACCTGGGAAGTGGTCGCATGAGGAGGCCAGGGGAGCCCAGAAAGATACGTGCACAAAGAAGCAAAATGATTGCTCCCACATAGGTGTGCAGCAGTACCACGCACAGAAACTAGGAGACCTGGGCAAGAACTGGTTTGGGTGGAGGAAGTACTTGGTTTCACTCAGTTGTGTGACACTGAAAATGTAAGCAAGATACCAGAAGTGTCAAGTAAGAAGAATTTCAAGCAAGGTCAGGCTGAAATCTGTAGACGCTACTCAAAGGCGGTGACATCAGATGAATAAGACAAATAAGATCACTTGGAAAAGAGCACATTGGCAGAGTTCCGAAGAAATCCATTTAAAAATGACTGAGGAGGTGAAGCCAGAAGGAAAGCTAACCCTAGCCATGGGGGACTGGCCAGACCCCTCGGCACCAAGGTCAAGCTCAGCTCAGTCTAACCGAGCTCGTCAGGGACCTGGTGGCTATGACCATTATGCTGGAAGCAAAACATTAAGCATATGATGCCGATGTGTTTTAGCTTAATGGAAGAGCACTTGGCCTACTGTGCACAGGGTTCTAGGTTAGATCACAGTAATAACATAACAGTAAAGCAGCGACAAGGTTAGACACATCACGTCAAGGAAACAAACAAGGGCTGTAGCACAATGACAAAGCTCTTGCCTAGCTGAGGGAGAGCTGGGAGTGAGGCATCTGTGAACAATCAGAGAGGACACAAGTATAGTCATGGGTACTACAGAGAGAGTGACAACAGAGAACTTGGAGCTGATAGTTGAAAATGACATGTAACAGAAAATATTGTAGAAAAGTATATGTTATTGAAATTGCCTCAATAATAAATTGAAAACATGTAATAACCATAAAAACAAATTGACCTGACAAATTAACAAAGTACATCGATAGCTGCAAATCAAAGGAAAGTGATTAGCAAATCAACTGAGTGATTAGCAAAGGTTCATAAAGGGACTGACAGAAGAGAAGGGTGGTCCCAAAACTCTGGTGGATCCACTGGAAATAACCGTACTTACAGCTCAAGAAGTGACTATGTGTTCCAAGCCAGCACTCCATCAGACACTGAATTCTGACGCCTAGGAATCCCTTCATGTCATCTTACAAATGAAAACATCATCACTGTCTCTTTGATGCTGTGTTCTGGATGGGCCATAGTGAACAACACGTAGCGGGAAATGGATTTCTACAAGTTCACACTACAATGCATGAACCTAACTTTTACAAAAATAACTCTTTCCTCCGTCTCACTTCCAGTCACACCAATTACATCCTCCTTAATATTCAGCCCTAAGGAATATGCATGTTAGCACACTGCCATATGTCCAGGTACTTTTATTTAACATAACTATAGCATCTATCTCAGATGACTATTTTAAAGCCTTATTTTGAGTAATGGAAAGATCAAATATTTCCATACCTCCACAGAATAACCTAGCATATTCATGACTTAAGACTTAAGCAGAGTATCTATGGGAAATTCTGCTCTACAGTAGCTATGCAGCTATCCTCGGTGGTCAACATGACTGGATTTAGGTGGGCAAGGGTATTGTTTGCTTAACTGAAGGAGGAAAGGAAGCAGACAGCGGGTGGCTCAGCATGAGAGGGTCCCAAGGAAAAGCTATTGCTTTTTCAGCCGCCTTCACTCCTCCCTGGGGTGAGCCTCTACTCAGTTGCTGTCCCATTCTCTCCTCCTCAGCCACCACGGCATTCCAACAGGAGCTGAAGCCAGCAGATCTCCAGGGCTCCCCATGCCTGCAGCACCAGGCTGGGTTGCTGAGTCTAGCAGCCTCATAGACTGAGAGCTAGTGTGTTCTCAAAAAGGGTTCTCTTTCATAAAACCAAAGTCCATCATTTCGTTCAAAATTCCTTAAAAATGTAGCGGGACTAACCAGCATATGATTTTCAATGGATCCTCTGAAAACTAACAAAGCAAACTGTGAGCCTATCATGCACACAGCCACCAGTTCTGCTAATTAAGACAGAATATTCAGAATATTCAACATTTTTTTCTGTAGTAAACAAAGAAAAAAAGGGTTAGGTAAAGGTAGATCTCATGTGAGCATACCCCTATTTCTCATGAATCTTCTTCATCGGAAGAGTTATTTGGGTTCTTTCAAGTCTTGGCAAGTGACTCAGTGATTTGATTTTGGTCCACTATTCTTAGTTTGTATCTTGCATATTATAATTTATTTGATCAATGTTTACTTTTATCAAAAAAGAGTGATTTGTAGGCTATAGAGTAGATGGCTCATTGAGTGAGATACCTGACCAGAGTTTCAAGCCTAAATAAAACCTCATTAAATTCAAATGCCTCTGTCACCATCACAGAAGGGGTGTGGGGGAACAGAAGGACTCTTGACCTTTTTCTAAGCCAGTGAGAGGCTGCCTCTGGCCCCACACAGTTTGCCAATGCACAAAACATCTCTGAAACAAAAAAGGAATGCATTCTTCTCTTAATTACAGCTCATTTTAAGTGTAACAAGGAATCTCTCCGTGCATGTGATCCAATTAGCCTTATAATTTATTTTTTAACAGAATACTTAAAGTAATGCTTTAAAGTAATCACATTAGTCAGCTATGATTTAAAGCCTTTTAACTTACTTATACATATTTTTAAACATCTACTCTTTTCCCAAAAGTACTCGGTGCTGCGTATGTTCTCTGCGCC